>BLKR01000200.1:42500-712506 GCA_011170035.1 Teleogryllus occipitalis | reverse complement strand
AAAATACACACAAGGACGAAGCTATAGAAAAACATTGGCCCAATTCATTGAGTTTATCTATTTACATTTCGACTGGAGTCACGTAACATCGTTGCCGAAGGAGAAACGCTAGATTTATTCAATCTCCCTAAATTCTTTTGAAGAGTTCAAATGTAACCATTCACAGAATATTAAATGAACGACTATAATAAATATTCATTCACCATCATTGTGTTCCCTAACGCACTTAGAATCAATACTAAGTGGTATGCTGGACCAAAAAAGAAAAAAAATTAGACAATACGTTCTTTGTTTTCATTATATATATATATATATATATATATATATATATATATATATATATAGAGAGAGAGAGAGAGAGAGAGAGAGAGAGAGAGAGATGAAAACGAAAACATTGATGTCTAAAAATTAATTTGAAAACTTATCAAGAAAATATAGAATCATTAAGTGATATAAATTAAAAACTAAATACAAATTGAAGAGTGTGTCATTGTGGCAATAGCGGAAAAGTAAATAGGGAGAAAATGAAGTGCTAACACGTTTCAATAGAGAATGCAAGCAGAATAAATTTATTATTATTATTATTATTATTATTATTATTATTATTATTATTATTATTATTATTATTATTATTCATCTTTCAACTATTAAAAGTTAAATAGTTGGAAAGTGATTCTGAAACTCAAGAAAGCGTGCGCGGATGATTTTCTACCCCATACGTCACATACAGTTTTTGACTAAATAAATAAATACCGACAAAGAAGCGAAGCGAATGAAAGAAGGCGAATAATATCAGAGGAAAAGTTGATGTCGGTCGAACAGACCGCAGGCAGATAAAGAAAAATAAAACAAAATCATACGATATGATGTCATCCTCGAAAATCTTCAGCCTTTCATTTTGAAATACAGGTATTTATTCTATGAAGTTATGCCCTTACCTATTACAACCTATTATTGCCTGAGAGATTTCAGAAACACAATGAACGATGATTCATCTAATATCTGCCTAGTATCGTACAGTCAGCGAAATTAAATTCCTAAAACTGATTCCAGAGGCTCTTTATGTATTGTCGTTTAACAGATTCTCCGTTATTATATTCTCTGTATAAACCCTTTCCTCGAATTTCTTACTTAAATCTTTGGGTCCCTATTCTATTCGATCCAGTTTGCATCTCTTTCTCCCTGACTGCATTTCTCCCGTCTGTTAAAGAATTCTATGAATTCTTGAAAATAAAACTAACGGTTACAATAACGTAATAATAATGTCAATAAACCTACTTCAATGCATGGCAATTATCTACACAAAGAAAGGAATTGCAGTGACAGACCAGAAGAAAAAATCGGTGGCAGAACAGTTCACTTGTTCTTCTACCTAACAAGATTTAGAACAAGATGAAGAGAAAGAAGTAAGTGGAGAAGGGAACAACTAGGAGGAGGAGAGAAAGGAGCAGCCAGAATAACATTCTTTTAGCCAGGACTGCGACGAAAGGGCAGTTGTCAATAAGCGCCTCTTGGTCTAGACGACGGCATGGGGCGAAGCCAGGCGAGCACAAGGACTTTCGAAGTGACGTGATGCATTGTAAATGCGCTGGAGTTCCTAGAAGATGATCTGTGTCGACTATTCTGCATCTTGCAAACGACCGCACATTTAGGTTTATAGCGCATACTGGTTTCGGGGTCACAGCCAAGATTTAAGATACAGCGCATACATTTATTGTAGCTGTGTCGTCATGATGTATCATTACGGACGAATAAAGGAGCCGTACAACGAAGAAACATTCAAAAGTCTTTGACTTTTGAAACGAAAGGTTCTGCAAGTTGCAACACATCTATATAACACTATACTCCGAATAAAAGAAGAATGTGGTTGACAGTTCGGTGTGGATGGGGGCGGCGTTGCCGCGTACTGCGCGCTCTACCACGTGCTTTGAACAATAAGACGAACAGCTGAGAGAAATCGGGAAAAATCGTAACACGGAAAAGAAAGAAAATAAATAAGGAACTTACATTTTCTCATCCTTCGACAATTACTCCCAAACGTCGACGCTCAGCCGATAAACTGCAGCACTCCGGATACGCGATTCATTTGGCAGTTCAAACGTGACAACATCGGGAAAATGGCGATAGTTCTGATTCGCTGTTGCCTAGGTTACGGAGATGACGTCACCATGTTACCGGGAACTGTCAACCACATTCTTCTTTTATTCGGATAATACATTAACACTACATAAAGCTACATTAATTTCTCTTGGCAGTGTTTGAAGTTTTTCTAATTTAATTTTTCAACTAAAATGAATGACGTGTCTTTAGAAAAACTGAAGTATATCTAGTGGCCTCTAAAATTTCATACTTACACATTTTATTTACAGTAAATGTAGAATGTTTTCATTTACTCATATTCTTGTCGTGTTCTTAAGTTCTGCAATTTTCTTTGAAATTCTCGCGTTCTACAATAAAGCCTTGTACTAAGTTTAGACACACGTACAAACTTATCTATCGTTTTGCACAAAGCCCTGGTGTCACGGACCTTTGTGCGGTCAGTGAGTCAACGTTGTCCGAACGCGGAGCATGACAAACTACAGATACGGTAATGTCAGTGAAGATAAGCGTATCACTGATTTCCCGGAACTTGTGTAAACGCACGCTAGGAGCGCACATGTTTGCGCAGGGAAGATATACTTCAACACTCACATTACAACTTGCAAGCATTTTTATGAGAACATTCACATTTGAACGCCGACAATGATAAGAAATCGTTTCACAGGTGTGTAAAGATACGAAGGTGTTGAATTTTGCAATAGCGGTTTCCAGTAAGAATGTGTACATCAGTAAACAGAATGTTTTCAACTCGCAAATGTGTTCACATCCAAATTATCAACAACTTGTGTTTTTATAATCAAAAACATGATGTAAGTAATTGAAACAACAAAAATATACAATAATCTAAAACTACTTTATAGACTAGTGAAAAGTGGAGGAAGGAAAGTTCATGTAAACGACATAGTTGATAATCGCACTAATATGGGGAACAGACACACCGAATAACTGGAAGACGATTTTTTCATGACACTGAGATGCAAACAAGACTCACGAAAAGTTTGCAGACGGTTATCAACTTATCACAATGTCATAAATGTATGAAATCTGTGGTACCGTTTATAAGTGAATGACACATGACAATAAATAAACGTTGTTCATTGCCTAGACTGTTTGACAAAATTAAGGGGTATACTATTCATTTTCGCATCATTACCTAACTTTTTTGTTTGTTTGTCTATTACCTACAAGTGTTTTAATCTAATTTCGTGTTGTCATAGGATTTTCTCGTGAAAAACGACAGGCGTTGGGATTGGAAGTGGGTTATTGAGGGAAACCAGCGAGAGCGAGGATGAGGAATGAAGAGTCGAAGACTTTTGAATGGTTCTTGTGGAACGACTTCTTAATTCATACATTCGGGTCAGAAGAACAAGAAATGGTGGAGAGCCCAAAAGGCGTTGTGCAGAGGCAACGGTAATCACCAATGGCAGAATGATGTGGAAGCTATGACGATGGACGTGTGAGGGCGACGGAGTCATCGGTGGCTGGTGACGGGTGAGGTGGTCTGGAAAGCCACAGGAGATGCAAGAGTGATGTGGAGGAGGAAATGGTGTGGACTCGGCAAACGTTGGTGATGGTAGGCACGGGGGGGGGGGAAGCGAGAGGATAAAGGCAATGCTCAATGTGGGAGGGCAGAGATGTCAGGATTTTTACACTAGAAGACCAATGTGGAAGGCGGTGACTATTATCATTTAAATAATCTTGGCTGTCCAGGTGACGCCGCGTCGAAGGCTGTGTTGCCGTAGTTTCGACCATCTTGTCGTGGTTTTCCTCAGGGCTGTTGTGTTCACAACATTGACAGGGCTGTTGTGTTCACAACATTTACATGACTCTGGCCGCGGAAGCCTACGACTTTGCTATAATCATATTCGCTCCGATTGAATGAGGTCATGGTGCCTCTGCAACGACTCTGACCGGAGAGTCGTATGGTTCGAGTCCTGACAGATGCGGATGTTCCACTCTAGCTACGCGCCCGTAGTAGCTAGGAGAAATACAGGCGATATCTGAAGTAGAACTTCAGCGAAATATTCCCTTGTACATCCTTTCCCTTCAGGTACACACACTTCCACCTACATGAACTACACTATCACGGAAATGGGCAGGCCAGAAGTAAGCTTGGCGCTTGCCTCGGCTAGGGAGAATCCTGAAGACGGAAATTCCCCGAAAGGCGACGTGTAGGTCGGCAACGAATCTCACCATTCAGTCAGATAGGAACACTACCACCTGCCCAAGTATAACATCAACACGTACGGGACTGAAGCAACCATAGCAGTTGATGTGACAATGAATCAACTATGCTCGCGAGAGAGGAGCAGGAATGGGGAGAGAGATGTGACGCGGCAATCTTTTCCGGGCGAAACCATCTAAATGAGCTCTACTACCATTAATAAGAATCAACAACAGTAATATTAATAAAAATCCGAACTCAACAGACTTCGCTTAGTATTCGTCTCAACACTATTTTCATTATAGAAAGTCATTTTATAGAAAGTCATTTGAAATACAATTTGTTGTCTACTTCACACATTCAACAGCATTCAGGCGCAAATCATGTCTACAAATGTCAAGAACAATACCTAGCTACCACAAAAACCAGAAAATTTGTCACGTCACTGACAACAGCGCTGTTGGCGCAGGAGAACGAAGCAAAAGACGCGAGGGCAGCAGGAGGAGCATCGTCGCGCCGGCGCCAGGAAAAGGGAGCGGGGTGCTGGGAACGGAGACCCAAGGCCGCCCGGTCTCGAACCCAGGCCTTCCGCGAGAGCGGCGCGGCGGCGGAAGGCAACCTCGGCGACTCCACCAATGCCGTCGGAAGCCAGAAGGCAGGGGAAAAAAATCTCGCGATGAAGAACAATACATGAATAGCTTGTAAAAATTGTAAGGGCGGTTTTACGAAAATATTTTACTACTTAAAATAAATAGTTTAACTTGAATTTATGTGATATTTACTAACAGGTATGTTGTTACAATTATAGTAATTAACGAAATGGGTGGATAAAAGGGGGTGTTATTGCACGAGTGATGTGTTCAAGAAAATGAGCGACGATAGGAACGAGTTTTCTCATTTGCCGCGAGTGCGATTATACCCCTTTATCCATAGGTGATGTTCAATATTTTCGTTTCCATTTGAGAATAATTTAAATTTTTATAAATACTAGCAAATCTTTACCACTCGAGGGATATATTTGATGACATATCGCTTCTCGAAAAGATCTATTTTAGTAGGTCTTGAACTGTGTACTTATGACCATCATAACGACTAACATTAAAGAAATGTTGGCAACTGGATGGTATTGAAGATATTTATTTATTTATTTATTTATTTATTTATTTATTTAGTCAAAAACTGTATGTGACGTATGGGGGAGAAAATCATCTGCGCACGCTTTCTTGAATATTCCGGATGAAATATTAGAAGCTGACGAAGCCATGAAAACATTACTTCCCGCGGAAAGTGAAGACAGGTATGGGAGAAAATACATGTGTACATGATGGAAAGTAGAAAAACATTTGATTTATTCATGTTAAATATTATATATTGTCCCGTGAGTCCAAACCAACGTTTACTTCACCAATTTTATTTTATTCATTCATTTTTTGTAGTGACGTTGGTACGTAATTAGTGATGTACATGTTTCATGACCGACTGGAAATACCTTGGCCACGTCTTTGTTATAGTGACTTAATTAAACGATTATGATTTTTTCCGAATTCTGGTTGGTAGTTGTGGAGGGTTAAACTGCACGGTGGAGTTTTAATTGCTTATGCAATTAATATAGTGATAATCAACATTTTTAATGAAATTAACGAGTATAATTATTCTCTAAACGAAAAACTTTTAAAATGTTATAATTACTCTTAATGATGAAATTGCGCGAGAAGCGTGTGTTCAGCCCTTATTCTAATTCGTACTTACTAAATAAGCTGTCGAGCCCATTCTTTACTCATTAATAGCTATGTTACTTTTATGGCGTTCATGTTAATAAGCATCACTTTACATATTACGTTGATTCTTGAACTGTTTGACAGCGGTCATGACATGGTTTATTTTATTTTTCTAATAAAACCCGACTGGAGTGAGGCAAACTCATCAACCCTATGAAATAGAACATCAAAATACCGAACTACGAGTAAAATGATATCAACGTACACTTTTCACACAATGAGGGTGTAATTTGTTTTGAAAAGAGCAGCAATCTTTCAAAATTAAGGTTTCCTCAGGTATTTTCACACGCCATCGTCGTTCCCTTCCGCCTCCTCGTCGGTTCTCAACGGCACACTTTTTGGGGAATTTACGAGTAAAACCCTAGACCTACTCCACCCGGTGCGACGTTGAGCTTGGGGTGCGGCGCGCGATACGAACAGCCATGCACGCGACGTACTTCCGCCCCCCCCCGCCCTCCAATCCCCAGACGCCGCTCGCGAGCAGTCGTAAAAGGCGCCGTCAAATCGCTGTCTGGGAGCAGCCCCACCCCCACCCCCGTGCGGGCCCGCCTACTCCACCACCCCCCCCGGCCCTACCCCGCCCAGTCTCGGCCCGGCTCCGTCCAACGCCTCGTCCAGATTGCTTCGCCTTTCCCGACTCATTCTACTCGTTCCGCTCTCCCCTCTCGCCCTTCCCACCTTCGCCCACACGTCTTCCCGCCCTCCTCCCCCCGCCCACTTCTGTTCCCCTGGTCTCGCCGCACCCACCCCATTCCTTCTCCGCTCTTTCGCTGTGCTCAGACGTTCTTGCAGCGACGAATTGACGCCTCTTGCAAGACGCTCTTCCGCATGGCATCCAGCGAGCGCCACCGCCAGGCACCGCCCCCTCTCGCAATTAGACAAACTTTAAGGCCTAATCGTCACTACTCGCCCTCGCCCGCGCCTCCTGTGTACTCCCCACACACACACACACACACGTTCACACACACCGACGTACTGCAGCGCGCATTTGCATAGCGTCTTGGTTTAATGGACTGATGCCTTAGCGGAGATTTTCCGAGAAGAATAAATTTCTAATTAAACGTGCAGTTAAGTGCTCGGGGGTTTAAACGTTATGTACTATAAAAACAGTTACTCCGTAATCAAATTGCATGTTCATGGGCTGTGATTTAATCGTTGAGTTTTCCGGCGGTGTGCGAGGACTCGCTTCTTGAATCCGGCGCCGAATTATCTTCCGCCCTACGATGAGAATATCCCTCTCGATGGTTTAACGTTGTCCGACTCGCAAATATGAAAGTCGCTGATTCCATCCCAAACCACTGTAGATGTTCAGATGTTCGTCGTGCGGTTGTAGGGTTGGTAGCTAAGATTCCTTCGAAAGTTAATTGCAGCGTAAGTTCCGTAACAAAGTTTCGGAAGTGAAAAAAAAACTAATTTCGTCATTAATGGTCGGCGTTCACTACCTTCCTAATCACATTTTACATTTTATTTGCACTTCATACCTTTTTTCTGGCATGCTTTGTAGATCATATAAGACATTTCATACAATGATAAAGGCAACAAAATAATTATTAAATGATAATTGGTAAATGATAGTTTTTCTGCATTAAATAATACAAAGGAGCATCATGTACTGTGACCCAAATTTTCTCACTTTAAACTAGGATGTTGGCAAACAAAACATATCGAAAGAACAACAAGGTACCCAATAAAGTTTTCAATAAAACGTTTGATTTCTATCTAATAAAACATTTACATTGAAATAATGAAGTTTTTCTACTTAATATTACCAGTATTCTATGAGAGAAACTAAAAAAACATTTTATACTAGTTTACATCGGTTTAATTGTAATGCCTTTATCAATTAAAGGGTCGTTATTTGATAAAGAAACTAAACAAATAATTTTCATGGAATTGAAAGATAATTCCAAATTGCGGGAGGGGATTCAGAGGTCCGTGCTTTGGCGCTGGCGGCGTGTGTGGGAAGGCTGGTTTCGGCGTCCCTGCCGCCCCCACACGGACGCCGGGATTGCGTTGTTGTCACTATGCTCCGCCGATTTGGCCGTGGGCACGTTTCTTGTTTGAATTGTACGAAACACGGTTGTGTGTACGTTACTGCAGTTATCCCTCTGTTATTCCATCATTATCGCCCCTTGCCTCTCTCATTGCTACTATAATTTGCTACCTACTCTGCTGTAACGTTTTGTTTCGGTCATTAATGTCTTCGCCATTAGCGAATTTTGCTCCTATGATTTTTGCGTTTGTCGATTTAAACCCTGTTTCTGGCATTGCAGTTTTCCTCCGGTTGGTTTTGCTATTGTCGAAATTTGAAGACGTTTTAATTGTTCCCCTATTCGTCACCGTCACCCTTAAGGTTGAAACAAAAGTATTTTGTCGTCATTCACAAAATAACACTCTGATGGTTTCACTGAACAACAAATTAAATTAAAATGTTGTTGCTTTTTTTTCTGTTTTTGCACTTATTTCATTCTAGTCTGCTATATAGACTTCGTTGGAGCTCAATGATGATCGAGGCCAACACACTGCACTCACTTTGGTGCTTCCCTTCCCAATAACATTTAAGTCCTGTGGTGTAATAACATCCTAGTCAAGCAGCTTCGGTGGTGTGCCGGCTAGCGTATCGGTCGTTCGCAGTTCAAATCCGTCGAAGCGGTGGATTTCGAAGGGCGAAAAAAACTTTCGGAGCCAACTGTCCCAATTTGTAGATGTTTTATATATAAGCTCTAAGCTCCCGACCGGTCTCCCGGCATGTGCGGTAGTGTAGTGCATGTTAATGTGTGTGTGTAAGGGGAGAGGAGAGGACAAAGAAGAGGAAGGAATGATCGCGCGCAGTCCGTGGCCCGTCAGAGGGGGAAGGATTCGCGGTCGTTAATAACTTGCGCTTTGTGCTCGCGAGGAAGGAGAGCCGCTGCGGTGAGATTGAAATGACTTCCTTTTTCCTGCACAACAGACGCGGTAGCGCAGCAGATAATTCCCCGTGAGATCCACTACTTGTACAGCATTAGTTAATTCTCTTTATCGACGCAGTAATAACATGGAAGGCCAATTACACGTCATTCAAGTAATGACATGTAATTGAGATGAATCATGTATTTCATTTAAAGGCTTAATCCAAAGTAATATAGAAGATTCTACTGAATAATTGAGATGTAGCAAGAATGTTATGCAATACATCATATACGACTCGAGAAATTTAATAATCCACAGATAGAAAACGACGCAAAAATGAAGGAAAACATCAGCAACTAGCACAAAACTCTCGAGGTTCTAGACAAAGACCGCGAGAGAAGTTTTCCAAAGTAAAAAAGCGAGATGGAACCTCCATAAAAACGATTCTTGGGTTAAGAGGACGCCAACCCCTTCAAAAATACTGACGGAACGTTTGATATCGAATAATTCAAACGCCTCTTGGCTTCCGCGATTCTCCCTGCCGCATGAATTAAACATAACTCGCATAGTCTTCCCGCACGTCCACAAAGAAACAAAAAAAGTATCGATTTCTCTTTTATCAAATTTCCGACCGCGATTCGGAGAATATGAATAATTAACCGCAGAGAAATTATCGAGCGGCTTATCGCAACTGAAGGGGCTCCCGCGGGCCCTGGTCCGACGCAACACTGCACACAATCCCTAATTACTATCGACCCCGATAGTTTTGTTGCTGCGTGCATGCGTAAGTGCAGGCGGTGGGTAGTGTTTTCCGTTCCCATAGCGACGAGCGTCCACAAGAGGGGGAGGGAAGGGGTTGTATGGGGGGTACGCACGCCCCGACGTTCCGGGAAAAAGCCTAGGGAACGCTGCGTGACTCTGGGGGCAACTGTGTTGTGTTGAGTTCTACACACAATGATTAATCCTTGGAAAGTCACGAGCCGCTGTTTTTGTGTATATGTAGTGTATCACAACAATGTGATAGCATTGCGACTTAACTACTCCTTTCTAAAGATCCCTGCATTGGAAACAGAAAAGTACTGTTGCAACAATTTTACAAAAACTTTCAACAAGTTGTTTAAACAGTTTGAATAGGTGAATTTCATCGGTTTTCTTACGCGGTCAGCAAGTCAAATAGAATTAATAACTCCCAAGCAATGAAAGCATACAGTACTTGTGTATTTCCTACTTTGTACGCGCAGAAATTGAGAGAAAACAAAGCAACCTCTCGCCATGAGAGATGTGTCAATGATTTCGTGTCAGGATCTTAGGATTTCACTGAAAAATGACAATATGTTATTCCGCCTACTCTCATACTGCACGTACGGACTGAATTATCAAAGACAACAAGAGGCTGCTTACGACACAGCTCAAGTTCTACGAACACAAGGAAGACGCCGCTCGCTATTCAATAATTACTATTCACGTGTGGACCGGGAGCGGTGGTTCAGTGTACCAATTGATGTCACGGCAGTGCCTCTGACCGGGACGTTCTATGTTCGAGCACCGACGGCGCCAGGATTTTCGACACTATCTTTTCAGCTAATGAATTCAGCTGTGGAATTCAGTCACTGTCTGGAGGAGAGTTCTAGTGGCCGGTTGCTCTGATCGGTAGTTTTCTGAGGTTTCTCCGAACAACACCAGGCAAATACCGGAGCAGTACCCTAACAAACGGGCCACTGGCAGCGCGCGATCATTCCTTCCTTTTCCTTATCTTATACTCACCCCTTACACACACACACTAACATGCACTACATCATCACACATGCCGGGAAACCGTCCGGGGACTTAGAGCTTGTCCCGGCTGGGGCGGTGCCCCGCTGGTGGAAGATGCCTGGTTGGGAAAACCCCGCTACTCGACGGTAGGTCGGCGCCGGATCTCGCCATCCAGCGGAGGAAGAACACCGCCACCTCATGGTGAAAACATACACTACACTTACGGGATTAATGACCACAGTAGTTGACGCACCCGGAATCACTAACAATCAATCAATCACATGTGGCGTTATCGAAAAGTTTTTTTTATATTCTTGTTATGTAAAAACCGTTTTACTTTTTTATACTATATGTTATTGTTATTCAAATATTCATGAAGAAGCTTTTTGCAAAAATATTTAATTTATTTCAGGGTTATACGAGAACATTATTATTTGTTGTTCTCGAGCAGTGTGCTGGCTACTTTTTGGAAAACCATTATCGGTTTTCCAAAGAAATATTTTTTTCTGCTGCAGGCCATGAATTGTAACTATTACAAATATTCACGAAATATTTCTAGTGTCTAAAGAGAAATAAAAACAACAACTGGTTGGAACACTTTGAGTAGTGTCGGTCGACTTTTACGTAAAAAAATCAATTAATTGCATGCTATTAAAAAAATATTTCAAGACTCACTCAGTCAACGCTGCAGTATATTATGTTAAATAATTCTAACTTCTTCGAAATGTATCCTCCACTCATTGAACTTCCGACATGGAACGGAAATGAAAGCAGTTAAATTAGAACGAATGCCTGAAACGAGCGATTCAGGTCCTTGCGCCCTCTGGCCCTCTGGAGCACACGCAGCGCTCAACGGCGCAACGTCGGAGTCTCGAGACTGGAGGGGGGGGTGAGAAGCACCGCAAGACGTTAGGCCAAATGCACCCCGCCACGCATCGCCACGCGCTCTTCTAATTACAGGCGGTCGTGTTTACACAAACAGCTTCGCAAATTTAATTTTTCCTGCATATTTTTCTCATAAGCCGTTGTCCGGAGAGATGAAGCAATTAGAGACCCCGACGCCCCGCAGCTTTATTCCCGACTGCGAGGACGACGGCTTAAGCCAACGCCCCCGCCAAATCCCCTCGCGCGCGGCGCCAAGGAAGAGACGGGCGAAAGGGCGACGGGCGAGGCGGAGCGAGGCACAAACGGTCGAGAGTCACGGAGGGGAAGGGAGGGACGCAGAGCGGGAAGAGGAAGGGCGGGGCGAGGCAGAGAAAGCGAGGAGGGGCGGGGTGGGGTGTGGCGGGCAGGGGAGAGGCGGTGACGGATGGGAATGGGAGGGAGGGTTGGGCGGGGAGTGAAGCTGGGCGGTGGTGAGGGGTGTGGAGGGGAGGGAAGGGTGGGGGAATAGCAAGGCTGGGCGGGGAAACGAGACCAGGGAGCGGGGCGAAGCGGGGGGAATACGAGGGCGGGCGGTGAGGGGGCAGGGGGAGGGGGCCGGGCGTGGGCGAGCCCTACCGCCACCCCCAACCCCTGGGCTGTGAAGCAAGGCGGGTAGGGTTCGCAAAGAGTGAGGTGGGATGGAAAAAGGTCTGACTGCCGCGTCGGTGGCTGCAGTTCCTAGAAGTGATGCTAAGAGAAGAAGGCGCTCCTGCCCAAAAAGGAAACAAAAATGGCAAGAAATTCAAGAATAATGGCGTCTCCTTGAGAGTCGGTGGACGCTTTCACTTGAAAAAGGAGGTGGAATGTAGTAGAGTAAAAGATGCGCGAGGTAACTGGTGAGTGGATAAGAGGAACAAACTATGCGTTTAAGTGAATGAATAGTGATAAATGCCGTGAACGTTAGATTGTCGATAACCTATGCCAGAAAGAGATAAGTCAAACTAAAAATGACGAAAAAAGTGAACATAAAAGAGATCTTTACCGCGAAAGCAAAAAGATATTTTAAACCGGGAGAATGATCAACAGCCTTGCAATGCTGAGCAGTGGGAGCTTTGAGAATGAGGTCGACGTTGAGCATGTTCAGAGTATTGTAGATACATACAGAGAATTGTAGATGTTGACGATATTGTCAGCGTGTTCGGAGTGGAGAGAGAGTTAAGGACGTTGACGACGTTAAGGGTGGTGAGGACGTTAACAGTGTTGCGGGCATTAAGTAAGGGTGTTGGAGGCATTAAGTATGGTTGTTGAGAGCATTTAGAAAGGGTGTTGAGGGCATCAAGTAAGGGTGATGGGAACATTAAGTAAGGGTATAGAGGGCATTAAGTAAGGTTGTTGAGGGCATTAAGGGTGCAGAGTGCATTAAGGGTGTTGAGAGCATTAAGAGTGTTGAGGGCATTAAGTAGGGGTGTTGAGGGCATTAAGTAAGGGTGTTGAGGGCATTAATAGTGTTCAAAACAATTAGAACGCAGATTGAGCTGAAGGTATTGAGTGCGATAAGGCGATAGAGGACGTGCGTATTGTTAAGGGAGCTAAGGGCGTTGAGTTCATCAGGAGGGTGGAAGTGAGAAGGCGCGACGGTTGGAGAGGAGGGCGTCGGGGAAGGTGCAGCAATGCCGAGAAGTACGTTCGGTGCAGCGCCTCTTGCTCTTTATCCCGTCCGCCTGCCCGCCTGCCTGCCTCGCGCGCGCGTTTTCATTTGCGCGAGGCCTTCGCCATCTCAAGCGCGACGCGCGCGCCCACGAGAGGTGACGCAACGGGCGAGCGCCGAGGGGAAAACGGAACGAGGGCGAATACGGAGCCGATTCAGTCATTTTAACCGCTACGTAATTGCAACACGAAAAAGAACGAACGCAGAGTTAAATATACGTGGAAAACCCTGAACGTGATTTGGTGGAAAATACGAAATGAAATTCGTTGGATGAGAAACATAACGAAGACAATGGTTTGTTGCAAATACAACCTTAAGTTCTGATACACGCTTTCCTTGAATTCTTTCAACATAATACCAGTGCTCGTTATATTGCATGCATTTTAAAACAAGTAGGGAGGCCAATTTGGAATACAGTACGTTTGGTCGACGTATCATACTTTTGTTTGCCAATTATGTTAATTATACTCTTTGATTGCCAATGTAAACGCAGAAACATTGGAATCCAGTTGGACGTGACCAACAGAGGAATTCCACAATTGTACACACACGCGGCAACTACTGAAACACACGCGCGCCTTCATTAGAATCGAAGAGACGTAAGCCGCTGACGTAGCGAAGACGATTGCCGCCGTTCAGAGAGAATGCAGTTGCGGGCCTGACGGCGCCTGTAAACAAGCGGCGGCGAAGGGGCGCGCCGCGACTGCCAAGTGGCCGAGGAGGAGGAAGGCCGCGCAATCATAAGGCGAGAGAAGCGGCTGACGGATGCCCGGCGGCGCGCGAGGGTTGTTTTTTTTGGGGGGGGAAGGGGGGAGGGCCGCCTCCACGCCGCGCTGCGCCTTTCCACGGAAAGGGGGACGAGCGACGTTACAATGAGTGCGCGGAGGCGGTGGCGCCGGCGCCGATAAAGCTGCCACGCGGAGTGGCGGACGGAGGCGGCCACAAGCCGGGCACGCGGAGGTGATGGAAGCGGAGAGAGGCGTGCAAACAGGCACAGGAAACGGTGCAGAAAGCGGTGATGGTGAAGGTGATTGAGACAATGGAGGTGGTGGAGATGGTGTATTTGCAGAAGTGGTGATAATGTTGCACATGAAAAAGGCGTAATTAGTGATGAAAACGATTGAGATGAGAAACGATTGAGGTGAAAACGAATGAGATGAACATGGTGAAAATAATTGAGATGACCATGGTGAACATGATGGAAATGATGCATGGTGGGCAAGGTGTAAATGGTGGAGTTATTGGTCTGGAGAGACGAAGGAGAAGATCCAAATAAATGGTTATGATGGAGGAGGAGGCTGAGTTGGATGCACAAAATGTGAACATGTTGGCGCAGAAGGTGGCAAGCTTGACGGATATAGTGGAATTGGAGGAAATGACTCCGACTGTCGGTAAACGCGATGTCCATCACGTCGCAGCATGCGGTAGCCGCCGAGATCGAAGAGATAATACGCGAGGCTTGTGGAGAGAGTGGATGAGATCAAACGAGTGAGGAGAAATAACGAAGTTGCCCATGGAAAAACTGTAACAGAAGAGTTCATGATGAGGATGGTAAAATTTTTGAAGGGTGTAGGTGAAAAAATTTATAGTCAGAGAGTGTGAGTGTACTGAATATTCATAAATTAATGAGTTTCTTTTTCGGTAAAAATTAACCTAACAAAAACACAACCCAAAGAAACAGAAAATGAATTTCTATTTCTGTTAGGCGAGGCGAGAAAATTGACTATTCTCTCACCTAACTTCCGTTCAAGAAAGTCGAACGCAGAACCCTGTTAACAACCCCAAACCAGGCTGTACCCTTCAAATACAATATTCACTATCCTTGAAGTGAGATTTCTCTAAAGAACGGATAGCTTTGATTCTGAGGAAACATCTACACCGATCTCCACTAAGGTTGGCCGGAGAGGCGTTGTTCACGAAGAAAATAATGGCCATGTGAAGTAAGAGCACGTGGAAGCGGCGCAGGGGCGGAAGCGAGCGCGAGCACGTCCTCTGACTCACGGGTGGGAAGGGGGCCAAGAGACCGCTGCAAGTGGGAACGGGAAGCGATGCATCGCGAACCTGCAGTCCAAGGACGAGGGACGTGCGGACTGCAAAAAGAGCCTCGAGGAGGCGCCCGTAAGGGTAGTGGAGATACGCTGCCAGATCCTGTAGAGATTTTTTTTCCATTCAATTGAAAGAAAGAAAGAAAAGAAAAGAAAGGAAAGGAAAATAGAAAGAAGAAAAGCAACAAATAAACCAAAAGAAGAAACTGATATGTTGGGAGAAAAAGTAATTAATAAAAATAAAAAGATAGTAGAGCATGGGGAGACACATGGAGGTGAAACGAAGCGGTAAAAGGCTGTGCTGACCGATCGAATGCAGTTTTCGAAGGTAAACGGTATCTACCACAAGACAATTTCAATGGCGTAAGAAGGGGATACTTGCACTTGCACCTACAGTTTTATTATCATTGCTTAAACTTTACTTTACTTACTCATCTTTATTATTCACCTAATATTTTCTTATTTATACTTCAATTGGGTCGTGCAACCCTTTAACAATGTACAAATTTTCCCCCTCCACTCATCTTAGAGCTATTCTGCTGAACGAAATGGCAAAAATACGCGCGAAAGAGCACTGATCAGAAGATGCATAAGGACATTCTTAGAATGATTTTCTTCAGAAAAGAATGTATTAACTTAATCAGGAGCCTATTCACTGACGGCAACATTTCGAAATCACGTACGAAGAAAGACGTAATGCAGGTCATGATATACATGCAATACTCCTAGCGGATGAAGTTGAGTGAGACAACATGAAATATACAGTTTAAAAATAGAGTTGACGTGAAGAATGCATTCTAAGAAATCAAAGAAAACATGCAAATCTAATAGAGCTGACCGAGGTAGAGGAATCAAAACACACGGACAAGAGAATGCCAAAACGAGAAAGTTGTTTAAACAAATTCTCAGGAAAGCAAGTTTACATCGGTTCGCAGAAAATAATTTGATTAGAGAGCGCTGCGTCGGAATTTTAAGGGGCAAAGCGAATCTGACTCTGATGTCATTCTCCGTTTCTTGAGCTTCACTCATTTACATGCTTATGTCATCCTAGCATGGTTATATTTGTATTGGAACAGAAATACTATGTGTAATCAATAAGAAAAAGTGGATTATAAGAATGACCTCGTGTTTGCTATTTATAAAAGAAATTTAAGAACCTCTGATCGATGCCAGTGAAATCATTTTTCAAAAATTAGCTTCTGACCATATGAAACCGCTCTGTGGCCACGAACCGTCCGAAACTTTTGAATAATTTCGTTTCTAATCATTGAACCCAATCATGATGTATTACCTGGGAGTTTTTAAACATAGGTGTATACAACATTGATGAAATATCGATTCAAAATAAATGTTTAGTTAATTGTTCCGATAATTTCTTTGGCTTTGTTTTGAGAGTTCATTCATCAATTATAAAGGTATAAACACTCTCAAGTTACATTCTCCCTGAAGGTCTTCGAGCGATGTTTTATTAACGTCCAAGTTGCCATATCAAACATCGATGTTTGATAACAATGATGTTTCGTTGCAAAGTCACATCTCTAAACCTGTTAAACAAGTGTATCTAGCTCCCAAAACCCTAGCATAGTTGGAATGCACGTGTTTGATTAAAATACGAAAATTTTACGCTGAACTTATATCCAATTAAGTGAACCCAGAGTGCAGTCATATAAATGTAGACGCTACTAAACGAACTGAATATGTGTGGACGGTTTTTACAATCTTCCTGAACGCATCGTCCTCTGTCCACTGCAGTGCTTTTGTGGTTGTGAGTGCCGCCTGGCCCCGGCACGAGGGCGCGACCCAGCTCCGGCAGTGGCGGTTGCGCATCAGAGGAGGTTTGCGCAAGGCCCTGTCAGCGCACAGTGCGCGCGCCGGGCGGCGGTGAGGTCAGCCGGCGCCCACGCGCAGCGCGGCGCAGAGCGGCGCAGCGCGGCGCCGCCCACGCAAGGCCGCGCGCGGGCGACGCGACATTCCTGCGCAGGCGCACAGCCACTTCCTTCGCCGCCAGCGCCTCTCGGACGCCGCGAAATGAATAGGCGAGTTTTTTACACGGCGGATTGTTACAGTAATATCCATCTTTAGCGCATGCGCAGTTCCAACTTTGCATCACTTTTGTGCATCTGCGCATGCGCACAAGATATTGCAGACATGCGTACAAGATATTGCAGTCCATTCCTGAACGCTATTCTGTGTAAAAACTTCTCATTACTGTGAAACCTGCTCAAACGGTGACCTCCATTAAGCCATCACTTCCACTTACGGTCATTTTTTCGTGAAACTGATTGATTTCTACATAAAAAGTAGAAAAACTCCTTCTGTGAGCGGTAATATGGCACCGTGGCTAGAGACCGGCCACAATTTGTTGTTTAATCTGTATTAAGCGGTCACTCCCAGTTATTTTGAACAGTAACAGAAAAAGAGCGGTGTACATATTGTTGATTCAATATCTCCCTGCGACGGAGCGCATTAACGGCTTACTTGGAACAGTGGCATCAGAGTCACTCTTCTGCCAAAATTATTTCAATTTCTTGAGGCAGCCCCAACCAAAAA
The DNA here is from genome assembly GCA_011170035.1 of Teleogryllus occipitalis. Lineage (NCBI taxonomy): Eukaryota > Metazoa > Arthropoda > Insecta > Orthoptera > Gryllidae > Teleogryllus > Teleogryllus occipitalis. The sequence continues at coordinate 694,653 of BLKR01000200.1, read as the reverse complement.
TTGCGAATTGCATTTTGAAGTCTTAGTTTGCTTGTGAGTTTGGCTCGTTGGAGACGGAAAGTGCGCTTCGCATAGTCAATGATAATTGACATAAGCCAAGAGAACGTTTGTGATCCTAGAAAACCAGAGAAGTTTCATGAGAAACTTCTCTGGTTTTCGTAACGTACTGAGGTTTTTAAGTGCGATACCATACAAATTTAATAAAATTATAAAAAAAGAGAGTACATTTTTGTTAAGTTTTGAAACTTATGCAGCTAAAAAGAGATTTCTAAACTCTTCTAAACACTCAACCCTTCAAGGCATTTCTTTTGTAAAAAGTGAGTAAAATCCACGAGAGAACCGATATGCCTATATCGTAAAAACAAAATACACTGGAATTATAAGTATTTAGTATTTTAAAATAATTAATTACATTAGAAAACTAAATAATTATGATTTTACATTTAATAAGCACGATTATACCTGATCTACGCTTCCCATAACCCTTTAACCTTAATTAAGCGGTGATCTCTCTTAAAGACCAATTTTTGCCAGAAGTATTAGTGACCGCTTAAGGCAGGTTTCAGCATTCGCCGCCGAGCCGAGCCAAGGCGAGCCGTAACGACGAGGCCGAAGCAGCGAGGGCTCGTAAATGAGAATATCCCCGGCGCCGAGCGCGGAAATGCGACTGTTGACATTTGCGCAGCGATTTACAGCGCGCTCGCCCGTCGTCGCCTCGGGGAGATGTACACGAGCTCGTTGCGAATCACTCGGACTCAAGTGGCGTTCAGCGCACAAGGAAAGAACGACAGTCGCGGAGGCAGAAAATAAAACAGATTGCTCGTCGTGTACGTTAAGCCCTCCGAGGATGGTATTCAAATAAGAATCCTGTACGGTATGAAACTGACATAAATCACAGCAATGTTTTCTTATTTGCAAGATACTCGTCTGTAAATGGTAGATCTCGAGTAACTCTTCCAGAGGTCTCATCAGAGATCCGCAATGACGTCTTTATCCTTCCTATGCAATGCTTTTAAGCGATTCTGCGACGCTGAGAAGAGACTGCGCGGACTCCAATGCAAAATGTAATTTTTATTTTTTCCTTGCCAATAAAATACTTATGTATAAGGATTAAGGAGACGAAGAATTAAGATTTTGTCAGTAAAAATGATAATAATAATAATAATAAATTAAGTGGAATTATTTAAATAAATTCAACTCCAATGGTAAAGTTCTGTTTTAAAATACAAGGTTTAAAACTTAATATAATAAACAAAAAAGAACAGACACATAAATACTTAAATGAAACTTTTTGTGTAATGTAAAAAACTGTTTCTTAATTTTAAGTGACGGATATTTTGACAGTTTAAAAATACCAACCCATCAATAAAATACTTTGTCATATTTGTTAAAAAATAGTGATCCAGCTAGACTCCTCTTGGCATTACACATAAGTCGGCGTTACACATAAGTCGAAGCATCAACAAGGATTCATCTCAACATCTGAAATCATATGAAGTAACGCAAAGCCAGAAAGTGTTCATGACAGAAAAGAACAGCTCTTCGTTCCAGCCTAATTTAATTAACTGCAAGAATGGAGAGATCACGACCGCCTTCTCTCATGGGCTGAGTGGCGTGCTTACTTAATTGCCCAATCCCCAATGAACGGGTCGGGAACAGCAATAACGCCGAAGGAAGACTCTTAATGGGTAAATAAATTCCAGAGAAGGGCGCCCGCGGCGGACAAGGCGACGCGAACGCCGTTCGCGGCCGCTCGGGGAACCTTCGGCGTTCTTCAATACACAGGAAATCTCCTTCACTCAATAAGAAACTTCACCGCAAGCAATTAAAAAGGATTTAATGGGTGTCTGTACCCAAGCGGAGTCAAATAATTTATTACCGCATTAATTAGCGAAAATCTCGTTTTGATGAGGATGCGTCGGATCACGCAAGAAGCTTGCTAATGACGTCATTGTGTGCATAATAGACGCGCTCTCCAATATTGCCCCGCCTTACTTCCTCTTGCCCCATCGTCTCTCCTACGTGACCCCATCGCCCTTAGACAGACCGGGAGCGGTAGCTCAGTGCATCAACTGATGTCACTGCAGCGCCTCTAACCGGGAGGTCCTAGGTTCCCACTCCTCACGGCGGCAGGATTTTCGACACTAACTTTTCAGCTAGGTCGAAGTCAGCTGCTGTCTGGAGGAGAATTCTAGCTGCTGGCTGCTCTGATCGGTAGTTTTCCGTGGTTTCTCCGATCAACACCAGGCGAATGCCGGAGCAGTACCCTACCAAACGGGCCACGGACCGCGCGCAATCTGTCCTTCCTATTCCTTGTCCTATCCTCTCCCATTACACACACACTTACACTAACATGCACTACACTACCACATATTCCAGGAGACCGGTCGGGAGCTTAGAGCATGCCCCGACTGGGGCGGTGCCCCGTTGGTGGGAGAGTCCTGGTTAGGGGGAAACCCCACTGGCCGACGGTAGGTCGGCGCCGGATCTCGCCATCCAGCGGGGGAAGATCACCGCTATCTCCCGAGAAAGAAACATGCACTACACTAACGGGACTAATGACCGAAGCAGTTGACGCGCCCGGAAACACGAAAAAATCAATCAAACCCTTAGACAGGCAACATCCCTTGAAAGAAGAATCCAAACTGAATCTTCATTGGCTTTCTCACGTTAAAGTCAATTTCTCAGATGCATCTTTTGTTCCATTACTAATCTATTCTAATTTTGTTCTAATAGTAATCTATTTACTTCACCCGAGCATCATGTCCCTCATTCCTACATTCTGTTCAATGTTACTTTGTATCATTCCCTGATCCCCGCTAACACAAATCAATTTTCTGGGGTGGTATCCCGCAAATTGCTATCCTAAGCGTTAGTTGATTTTTCAGCTCTTAATATACTCTCACGGCAACTGAATTTTCACATTAAATTAGTAGAAAAAGAATTCTGAAATTTTCCGAAGTTTATATTCTACACTTCCAATGATAAATCGAAAATCCTGCCACGGAATTCGAATCCTAGACCTTCCGGTCAGAGGCGCTGCAGTGACATTAATTATCACCCGAAGTGACCTAAGTCTGTCTAAATGTCCTAGCCATCCACATCTGGTAATCCCAAACATAAAAAAAAGTCTGAAAGAGTTGTTTTTCCTCACTGTGCTACCATCCACTGCCGAATCCTTATCATTTAGTGGTCAATATCCTGATTCGTAATGGTGAAGGTACCCACCCTGGGTTAGCCACCTCCTCATCTCCGTCCCAACGCGACGGCTCACTCCCGTCCTTTTCCTTCCCCTCCCTCGCCCTCTCCCTCATGACTCCGCCCCTCAGCTCGCACAATGGCGGTCGTAAAAGTGATGGGAATTACAAGGCGATGGCCCGTATAATATAACTGAGTAATGAATGTGCACGGCGCTGCAGTTATTGTGAGGAAATTGGCCGCGCTACTACCGGAACTGTGTGGAGGAACTGGCGGAGGCGGCGTCGTGGAGGAGGCAGGGGGAGGGGAGGAAGAGGCACAGATGGCGGCAAGAAAGGGAAACGAAGTTATTCGAAATGTTAAATACCAACAGCGCTGCGAAAGGGCGAACGTGATGTTCGGGAATTTTGAATTACTTGGGGTGCTATCGTTCAAACTGCCCGTTGCCGTTTCTTCGCAAGTGTACAGAAAATGACAGCTGTTTCTTACAGTGTTGACGATACCTTGTGTCGGTTAGTTATTCCCTATACTATGTTTTAATTGTTTAAGTGGGTTTCTGAAGTTCTTTTATTTGATCCTAAATCACTTCATTTCTGGCGTACATTATTCAAAAGTCTTGCTGCTGCTGCTACTACTACTACTAGTTGCATCTATTATTTTAGTTGACACAACAGAAGGGAAAAGAGGAAATTATGACAATCCATTATGTTAAAATCAGTAAGAAATAATGTGAAAGCAATCATGAGAGGTAATCATTTTCAGGTAATTTAATCAAACATTATCATGCAATCTCTTCTATCACGATCTATTTAAAATAAAATTAATTTAATTTATTTTTTTATTTCAAAGAATTTTTCGAAAGAATTCATTGTTTTCATTTCTGGAGAATAGATGAACAATATTTCTGAACTCCAATCAATTATTATTTTCATTTTTTATAGTGCGCTCTAAAATGCTATGCACTGGCAGACAAGAAAAATATACAAAACCGTTACCTCGTAGTTACTACCGATTCCATTTCACATATTTTATTCCATAACAAAAGAAACCACGCATTCAAAGTTAGGAAGGTATTTCTCCATCACAGCCCGACACCAGTCAACTCAACTCGCGTGATTCCGACGCGTACAGCCAGAACCCAACGTCGTATTTTCAAGAAAGTTGCCGTGCGTTCGCAGCGGGCCTTGGCAAGCAGTCGTTTTCCCTGGGGATTTCCTCGCAATTTGTTCTCTATTTTAAGAACGTCCTCATATTTCCTCTCGACGTCCACCGAATGCACCCGCACTTCCGGCTCAGCAGTTGGTTGGTACCTTTGCACGCAAGTAATTGCGGCTTTGCAAGTCAAACGCCAACTCTGAAATAAAGTTTTGGGCCGCAGGCTGGCAACAGTGATGGTAGTCAAATTAGGGCATAAACGGGTACCAAACTATTACAATTAAGACGAAGTGTGTTCAAATTTTTTGATAAATCCAGAGTCGCTTCGCAAGAAATTAACAATTTTTAATGTTAATTTAATTCATCCCGTCTGCACCGGTTTTTCTTTCATATGTCAAATATATTTACTTTGTGAATTGGTACATTTAATAGTTCTGTGATCAGATTTTTGAGAAAATAGGCTCCCAAGTGTTTCTTTAACATTTTTCTTTCGATGGAGTAAAGGATTCTTAAAAATGGCGCGTCTCATATTTGTTAAACTTTCTGAAATTGCGAAAATTGCAAAAATCACAAATAAAGCGAGAAAGTGATGTTGCAGCACTACTAGTTTAAATTACAAGAAGAACAAAATTAACAACACTAGTGGAAATACAGAATATTAACGAGAGCGTGGTCGCGCCACTCGCATTTATCCAGAGAGATTGTGAAAGAATATCATGCCCTCCTCATTCTGCCGAAGCTTTTTGTCGCGTACTTCTCTTCACATTTGGAGTTGAAGATGAAACGTACACTGTTCCAGGAAAATGAAAACGCCTGCAGTGAAAATCGAAAAAAAGAAGGAATATTTGTCAACGACGGGGCAGTATTTATCCACAAACGAGTGGTAAATTCCAGAAAATCTTCCAACATTTCCAACAATTCCAACATTTCCAACATTTTGGGATTTTTTTAAAATAAAGATGCTATATAATGAATTTTTTACCACGTGCTAAAAATATTTGCTCAAACATTGCCTAGCTTATATTGGTCAACTGAAATGTAATCTCTATGTATGAAAGGCTCCACTCTATCCTACAGACTTATGCCATATTTTCGATAAAAGTAAAATAATCGTACTAATATATTCGCCATATCCATTATTTATGTGAGAGTACTGTAGTGCTGGTGTAAAAAATAACGCTGTGTTACTGAGACATCATCTTTACTCTGTGACGAGAAATATCGGATTGAAACCGTACTCTTCTTATTTCTCAGAATGAATTCGATAATTTGATGTAGTATGGAACTTTCTGGGACTAAGCCTTCCTTGTATATTTTGTTTTCTGTATTTCTAATTGAGCTAGTCATCATTCCAAAGATAATGAAGTTCCTCTTTCCACATACCATCCTTCTTTACAAATCAACTAAAGATGCCAATGCAATCTCTTCCTCGTATTCTCTCCTTCGTTTCATTTATATGCTGCTTGTTCAATCTGTACATTTCACCTGAACTACTGCACTTCACAGAACTAGAGTGCACGTCAGCAGTGCCGCCAGAGTGGCCTGGGAGAAGAACAGAGGAACCCGGCGCGAGGCCCCAAAGGCAAACATGAAGTCGGCAGCTCCTGTACTCGGGCCAAGGCGGGCCAAGAGAATTTTTTGACAAATGTCTAAAGTAAAATCATAAATGGAACATGTGTATAATGTGCTGCGTGCTGGAAGATGATTCGAAAACTTGAACGAGTTAAGATCGAAGGCCTACGTTAGCAAAATAATGGCAAATTTGATACGTTCTATTTAACTCTCTTCATTCGCACATTTCCAAATTGACAGCGATGTTCCGATGTTTGACCTTCACTATTAACATGAAACACGGATCCTTGATGGTAACGCGTTCTACGCTCGAATACGTATACGGCTAATCTCGAGCCGTTTTCTTTGATTAACTACCATTAAAGTTTTTCTACTTAAAATGCTTTATCTGTTGATAAAAAGGTCCTTGTGGCCACGCTAAGCCCAGAAGGGCGTAGCGGCCACCACATCGACTGCCACGGCCTCCCGTTCACCTCACTCCACCAACCAACCGCTCTCGCCACGCACCCTCCTGTTTGGCAATTCCACCGCCTCTCTGGCTCGTTTTCTTGAATTTTCTCTTTAAACGGGAATGAACAAGAAAAATATTTGTGTGAAAGATATTCTTACTTGAATGAAAGCCGTTCATAATGAGCAATATAAAAATAAAAATTTGAAGCAAGAAACTTGAAGAGGTATTTTGAAATTATTTAATTAATTCATTATTTTCTTAATTAGTATATATTATTTATGATTGAATTTATTAATTGTGAATTTTATTCTGAATTGGTTGATCGTTCACAATTTATTCATAATTCAACCAATAAATACAGGAAAACAGGGGGGAATTACGGAGCCCAAGAAAATATGCACAGATTGCACTCTTCCCTTAAAAGACACATATACGTTCCAGTGTTTTACATTAAATAATGATTTGTGTGCAAAGCAGTAATGTATTTCTCTTTAGGCAATTCGAACTAGTTAAACAGATGGTTTAGATTATGGCAACAAAACAAGGATTTCACCGGTTAAAGTTACACAAGAGCGTTTAATAAAACAGGAAATGGGACTCGGAGGTGATATCATAGCTAACTGCTGTCCCACTCTCGGCTTGTAGCGCATAAAGGCATTTGAAGACATCGAATAACCTATTTCTAGTGTGTGGGCGCAGCCTCGTCGGTCTTTTCACATTTCTCGTCGCACGTGTCTGGCAACGCATTTCTAGGTGTAGTCTGTTGCGGGTCTTACAAAATCTTCATCGGTCAGCAAAACGTCACTCCGGAATGTAGGTCACCGCTAGGACAACCTTTGCCAATCTTCGCTTCCGGTGATCACGGGCGTTGACAGCGACAGAGGGCAAAAATATGCAAAACGACGGCTGTATGTCGGATACCAAGCAACGTGTCTCGACATTTTCAACACATTGACGGAGCTTTCCATCTAGTATTCCAGTACCGATCTCGTGCCGAGTCGATTGTTCAAGCTTTGTGACTAGTGTCGTGCTTATGTGTGCCTTCATTGTAAACTAAATGCCTCACGACAGGGTGTTGAGTGTGTTGCATCTCGTGACGTCACTGATACGGTACATTTACCGATCAATATATATGTCTAAACTTCCGATTTCACCCCAGACTCTCCATCGCTTCATATCCTCAAAAAGAAACTAAATAGTACCGGTGAAGGGATTGCCGTCGGAAGATGCACTGCCGTCGGAAGATCAGTACACACTAATCTACCGATCTTTATTGCCAGGAATGGACGTCACTTATTACTCTTTCCGACTTTGGATCATTAGTCCCACAGAAACTCGCTCGTAGTCTCGCGTCTTCTGCTCATTCCAATTTACCACATAATGCACTCACTTACTTACTCCTTTATTCATTAATTATTTATTTTTTAACTTGTCTAGGCCCGACTCTGCTTAACACTACCCAGTAGATACTATTCTCTCCAGAAACTAATTACAGTCTCCCTAACATCCTGAAACTTTCTTCCTAAACATTTTCCTAATTCTTCCGTAGTGGTAGCTGTCATGTCTTAATCGTCCTAAGCAAGCGTTGCGTTTCTATTTCTCCGCCTCTGCTTCCCCGCCCTGACACGCGCTGGGCGGCACGAGGCGGGCCGGGGCGGGGCGGGGCGGAAGTCGCCGGCCACATCCTCGCCCGCGGAGGGTGGGGAGGGGAGGGGGAGGAGAACGTCGCGTCGCGTCCCGCCGCCACTTCCGGTCGCGCTGCTTCCGCCGCCCGCGGTCGACGCCGGAAGCCGCCGCAGATCGCGCCGCGCGCCAATCGACAAACAAGCGAGAGCGCGCCACGCCGCGCCGCGCCCGCATGGGCCCATTATTCCCCCCAGGAGCGCTGCGGTCGGGGCTTTCTGAGATTTCCTAACGCCCGACTTCAATACGCTCATGTTAGTCAAGAACGCCTAATCACCAGTCATACATTCAATTGCTAAATCATTCCTGTCACAAAAATTAATTAGGTTTCTGGTTCAGAATTTTACCCCACATTATCACCTTACTAATTAGGTCATTTACACTGAAAATTATTGCCGGGGGTTAAAAAAGTTGCAACATAACGAATGAAGCAATTATAGAAATACGAATTGACTACAGAAAGTACATAACTGGGCACAAGCACTAAGCACAACTCTAACGTTTTAAGAAAAAAATAATAAACAAATTGATTTCATAGTTTTAACGTAAATATGGAGTGATTTATTCTTTATGCATAATTGCTTTTCATTAATAATCTATTTGGATTTTAGATTATTTCATTAGGCGAAAAACATCTAACAATCACGAGTTAGTTCAAAAAATCGGACACTCAACTGATTGAAGAAGCAAATTAGCCCTACAATGTCACATATCTCTGATTGTTATTACTTTCCATTATTTCGTTCCACTACGTGTACTTCCTGCCCAAATTTCACTAACAAACGTATTGAGTATGTCGACATTATTTTAAATTTAACCTAAGAGTATTAATTAGGGAGCGGCTTTTTAGGCTCTAAAAATCTTGAAATATGCTTTTAAAAATATGTATTTATGACGAAACATTCATAAATATGCACTTTAATACAGCATTAAAATTAACAATACTTAATTTTCTGTTAAACTTTTCTTGATTATATTTTGGAGAAGTATGCTTGGATTGAAAAGATATATATTCGTGCAAACATAATATACATCTACTTTACTTTGCGGGAGAAATAAGTGCAGTAAATATTCACCAAGTATGTCTTGTATTTCTTTTACCTAGTTTACAGAACACGATATTAAAGACCTACATTTGCACTAGGATTTTATCATCTACAGAAAAGAAGAAGAAAAAAAACGCAAACTTTGGTAAGCTCTTTCGAATTGACGATCACAAATAAAGAGATTCTATGAAAAGATAAAACGTTTTAGAGATAAATCTCTATTTTAACGAAATATGCAAAATATGTAGTTATAATTACACGAATATGCAGCAACAAGAAAAATCGGCCAAATATGCAGAAGTATGCACTAACATGTTAGTCTACATAGACTCCATTACAAACCAAATGTCAAGAAATTTCACTTAGCTATGCCCTGAAGGAACAGGCAAAAATATGCAAAATATGCAAAATCCGCTCCCTACTAATAATAGCGCGACGCACTAGCTGGAGCGACGCGCAAGTCGGCCAACGCGACAGCACCGGAGAAGCAAGCAACCTTCCTCGTAGATAACGCGCGGGCGAAGGTCCTCACGGGGAGGGGAGGGGAGGGGGAGGGGAGGGGAGGGGAGGGCGGGGGAGGCGTCCGGAATACGAACGCATCGTCTATCATAATCTCCGAGTCCTTTGTTAGGCGCGAGGGGGAGAGGGCGTTTATCAGCGGAACAATAACCGCGCGCGCTGAGCGTCGCGGCGCGTCGCGACGCGGGCGTTGCGTCAGGCGGAGGCGTGCGTTAAGTGCGTAATGAAAATGTAAGCACGGCGCGCCGCCACCCACGCCATCCTCAGCCCACGCGGCGGCGATCCGCCTGGCCTCGCGCCCCGCCCAGCCCGGCCCGGCCCGGCCCGGCCCACCGAGCAGAATCACACATGTTTTCACAAACATTCCAACACTTCTAGGAATATTCAGTGAACACTGAGACAAAAAATAAACGTCTTCATTACAAACAAAATGAGCTAAGAAAGTTTATTCATCACTAACGTGCGGATTTCTACGATTTTGCATATTTTTCTCCGTTGCTTTGTGCATAGCAAAGTGAAATTTCTTGACATTTGGTTAGAATATGTTGCTATATACATAAATTTGTTATTGCACATTTGTGCACATTTGGCCGATTTTTCTTGTTGGTGCATATTCGTGTAATTATATGCGCTTATTTTCCATATTTCGTTAAAATAGAGACTTATCTATGAAATATTTTATCTTTTCATAGAAACTACTTATTTGTGAGCGTTCATTGATTCGAAAGAGCTTGTCACAGTTTGCATTTCCCCCCCTTCTGTAAATGATAAAATGCCACTGCAAATGTAGGATATTTCTTTAACCAGTATTTCTTTTTTTTTTTTTTAACCAGTCAGAAGAATTACAACAAGACATACAATGTACTTCACTAAGGTGAGTATATACGTCAATTATTTCTCTCGTGACCTAGGGTAGATTATATTATGTTCGCACAAAAATATAAATTTTCATTCCAAACATGTTTCTCCTGAATTTTATCAAGAGAATTGTAGAGAAAAAAATTTGTAGAGGAAATTAAATGTTAACTTTAATTGCATATATGAAAGTGCATATTTCAGAATTTTTACGCCATAAATGCATATTTTTAAAAGCACATTTTAAGATTTTTAGAGGATAAAAATCCTCTCCCTATTCATCACTAAGAAACATTTGTTTGCTGCAAACAAGAATGTTGTACGTTGCATACACAAAGAAATTAGTGGAAAACGCCCCAAACAGGTATTCGACTTGCTGTAACATCGTGGGCGTGTAATACGTATTTGCACCCTCGATTCACTTAATCAGGGATCAGTTCAATCTAATATTCCCTGTTTTCATAAAACAGGTTCATTCCAACTATACTAATATTGGAAGCAGTAGTTTATTTTCTCAGTGCATCATTCCATCTTTCGCTTCACCCTTTCAGATATTTCCATTTCCTCTCCTCGCCTATTCCGCTGCACATGCTGTTACCGCCGCCACCGTCGCCAACGGCTGGCGACAGTCTGCTTTACAACTGCACATGTGCAGCAATCTCGTGCGGCGAACAGTCTCATTTCCGATGGCGCGACTGGCATGAGAGCAAGCTCAAACCCCTCCGCCTACAACACTTCGCCTTCATCTACTTCGCCACCGCCTCCATCCCCAACCAGCCACTGCGGCCACCTCCACTCCCACCAACTTCACTTTCACCTTCGGACTCGTCATCGCCTTCGCCTTCGCCCTCGCCCTCGCCCTCGCCCTCGCCCTCGCCCTCGCGCTCGCGCTCGCGCTCGCTCTCGCCCCCGCCCCCGCCCCCGCCCCCGCCCCCGCCCCCGCTCTCGCTCTCACCTTCGCCCTCGCCCTCGCCCTCGCCTTCGCCCTCGCCCTCGCCCTCGCCCTCGCCCTCGCCCTCGCCCTCGCCCTCGTCCCCGCCCCCGCCCTCGTCCTCGCCCTCGCCCTCGCCCTCGCCTCCGGCTTCGCTTTCCCTTCCACCTTCGCCATCGTCACGTCCGCCTTCCCCATTACCAACACGTTCGCCTCGGCCATTGCATTCGCCTACGTGTCCATCTCCGCGTCTACCTCTGCCACCAACCCCACCTGCCGGACAAAGTGGCCTCCACGCCTTTCCATGACTATCGGCGCACTGGGAGGATTCCAAGAGGCTATGAAGCACGCACCTCCTCGTAAAGGAAACGGAGAGTGGGCGCACATACGTTGGCGTTTCCTGTGTTCCAAATTGGATTTGTCGAAGGAGAGAGACGACGCTACTTTTATAATTGAAATGAGTTTTCTTCGAATTGGTATAGTTCAAAGAAAAATGCACACGTTGAGTAAAATTACAATCCGCTCTTAGTGCTCATAAATAAACAAAAAGCGTACGACACATGATACTATTCTATGACTTTAAAAAATAGTGATTGGTAGGTATCCCTGTGGTTTTCTTTTCATTATACGTGACAGGAAAAGCATTATCATTCACCAGTTTTAATTATGATTTGCTTGTCATATAACATGTGAATTAAAAGCATCAATGTATTGCATATCCTACTCAAAATTTCTCAGAAAAAAATTGGGTAAAATATTTGGGTCGCGAATCCGAAAAAAACTCTTATTTTGGCAGTTTTTGTTCACCGTATCACTTTCGCAAAAGCAAATATATGAAAAACGTAAAGAGAAACAACCTAATAATGAATTAAAATGAAGACTTAAAAAATGCATGTAGGAAAATATTACTTATCCATTGAAAAATACGAAGCACTGTAAAATAGTACTTCAACGAGAGAATATGTAGTAATAATAATATTAGAAAGTCGTAGAGCAAAATGGTAACAGAAACTCATCAGGCCAACAGTACTCAGACGAAAGAGAGCAAGCAGCCCCATTGGCACGAAGCACCAGAGTAGAAGCAACCGCGGGGGAACTTACGGCAGCATTCTACCACTAGAGAGCGCATAGCAATTCCTGTCGCCAAACCGCATCATTTCCTCGGGGTGACGTTCCAACGAGTGGGAAGGCTCCTCCGGCCACAAAACGCCCTCTAGAAATAAAGAGAGCGAGTTTATCTCGCGAGAGGCGGGGGGCCGTCGGGGTCCGTTTCCTCAAAACATTTCTTTCGCCCTCCGTCAGAGAGTAACCTACAAAGGACGCCTGGCCGGCTGACCATTTGGACACACGCCTGGGCGGCGAGCAAGAAGTACGGTAAGTTGACCGGCAGGAACACGGACTGGCCCGTAAGATAAAGCGGCCCGACTTGGCACAAGTTCTGGGGCGGCCGCCGACGTCACCGCCACCCACGGCGCGCCAGCAGACGAGCCTCCTCGCCTCCTCGCCTCCTCACGGCCTCCCCGCGACCGGCAGACGGTGGGCGGGGCAAGGAAGCGAGAGTGCAGACTCTTTTTTTAATTCTTTTCTTAATTTTTATTTTCCATTTGGACCTCATTTTTGTTTTACGAAGTATTAAACATACAGCACAAATTAACGTTTAGGATTGGACATCGTATGACTTCTTGAGATTTACTCCAATTTTGAATTTCGATTATGCAAGCAGCGTAAAGAAGTAAATAAGAGATTTAAAAATTGTTAAATATTAAATAAATTTAATAGTTTAAAGTGGTGAAATGACGGCGATCTAAATAAATATTTCAAAACACGAGGGCAAAACCCAAGCGGTGGTGAAGGAACTGGGGATGTCGAAGATGACGCAGACGTAGATCCGGGAGAGGGTTGAAGTCACGGAGGAGGTTGCGGCGAAGAAAATGCGGAGACGGGGATGAAGTGGGCGGGGCGGCGGTCGAGGCGGAGCCGGTGGATGCGGCGAGGAGAACGACGCCGACATGTGAGGACCGCAGGTGAGGAGTAGAGAAGGGCGAGAGTGTAGGTGTGCAGTGTCAGCGAGGGAACTGAAATGAGGGAAACGGTGTGGTGGTGATGGTGATGATTGTGGTGTTTGTCGTGGTGCTGTTTGTGTTAATGGTTGTGGTGGTTGTGGTGGTGGTGATTGTGGTGATGGTGGTTGTTGTTGTGGTAGTGGTGGTGGAGGTATTTGTAGTGGTGGTAGTAGTAGTGGTGATTGTGTTGGTAGCGGAGGTTGTTGTTGTTGTGGTGGTGGTGGTGGTGGTAATTGCAGGGAGTGGTGAGTCCTAGTTGAGTCCCACAGGCGGACAATGTGGCCGTGAAGTGCGAACGGTGGCTAAGAGCAAAGAAAGCAAAGGGACAGAAACTATGACAGCAATGTTATTGAATGGGCCAGATAAAAATAAAACGGCAAAGAAAAGAATATGAACGTTCGTGCATGCAAAGTAAACTGGCACAACTGTAAGGTGGCACAACAGGATTTCAAGGTCATTCAAATATGGGTGAAAATGGCAATCTTCTGGTCGCGAGGAAAGAAGCAGTGAAGAATTTGTTTAATATTTAAAGAGGCAAAAGTCATTTCAGAAAGTAATCTCGATGAGCAGCACAAACACTACACTCATGCACAGTAACATTTAAAAAGCCCTTCTTAAAAGCCATCCACTATCTCTCGTAAGCACTCAGCTGTCTTTTCAGCTGGAGAGACCTCACCCAGCCCATCAGCCCGAACACTCTCCGACAATCAATACCAGCTCTATCACGCGCGAGGAATTGTAGGAGGATACATCCTCCGCCCACAGCATCGCCACCAACATTTCCATCCCTATCGCCACCGTTGCCAAATAACCGTTCGCACCGCCGCCATCATCGCAACCGCCCCCGCCAACGCTTCGAGCAACGCCTCCGTCATCGTACCCGCCAACGCCCCGGCCAACGCCCCCGCCAACGCCTCAGCCATCGCCCCCGCCATCGCCCCCGCCAACGTCCCCGCCAACGCCCCCGCCAACACCCCCGCCAACGCCCCCGCCAACGCCCCCGCCAACGCCCCCGCCAACGCCCCCGCCAACGCCCCAGCCAACGCCCCCGCCAACGCCCCCGCCAACGTCCCCGCCAACGGCCCATTCGCCAGGTTGAACTCCATCTTGCCACCGTCTTCCTATTCATCATTGGCCCCCTCAACGCATCCACCGCCGCCTGCGTCCCCGCCCTGGCCGCGGCTGTCCCCGTCGTCTGCGCCTCCTCTCCTCCTCCGGCGCCGCCGATGCGTGCGTACGAGCCCTGGCGGGGGCGGGGCCGGGGACGGGCACGCCAGCCAGCAAGGGGTTCGCGGATCGATACCAGCCGGCTGCGTGCAGCGGAGTGCGTGAGTGCGTGCGTCTGCGAGTCGCGGCCGCCTACCTCCACCGCCCTCTGGCAAACGCAGCTGCGGAACTCCGCACCAGAACCAGACCCGCCGCCCCCGGCGGGGGACGCAAGGGGGGGGGGGGAGGGCGAGGGGCGAGGGCCTACTCCAGAAGCGGCCGCTTCGCCCGCCCATTGTTGCCAGGAACAAGTGCTCCCGAACTGGCTAGCGGCCCCGCGCCGGGCCCTCTCCTCGCGTTATCGCCCTTCTTGTGCGGGCCCTGCCCCTTCCCCGCCGCGCTCTCACTCGCAGAGGGCGAAATAAACGGATAAAGGTCTCTTCTTAATATCACCCAACCGATACTTCACGCCCACCTGAATAATAATAATAATAATAATAATAATAATAATAATAATAATAATAATAATAATAATAATAATAATAATAATAATAATAATAAGTACATTCCCGAACCAGTCACTGATGCCACTGCAGCGCCTCTGACCGGGAGGTCCTAGGTTCGAGTCCTGACGGCGGCAGGATTTTCGACACTAGCTTTTGAGCTAGGTCGAATTCAGTCGCTGTCTGGAGGAGAATTCTAGCGGCCAGCTGCTCTGATCGGTAGTTTTCTGTGGTTTCTCCGATCAACACCAGGCGAATGCCGGAGCAGTAACCTACCAAACGGGCCACGTACCGCGCGCGATCTTTCCTTCCTCTTCCTTGTCCTATCCTCACCCCTTACACACACTTACAATAACATGCACTACACTACCACATATTCCAGGAGACCGGTCGGGAGTTTAGAGCTTGTCCCGGCTGGGGCGGTGCCCCCACACCCACACAATATGATTGATGTCGCTGTCCCGCTAGCTCACAACATCTCAAAGAAAAGGAGTGAAAAAAATCTAAAATATCAACCTCTGGCAAATGAGATGGTGGAAATCTGGAGCGCCGTGGAAATGGTGACGATTGTACCAATAATTTTAGGTACCACAGGTGAAATTTCTAAGTTCCTGCATGAATCCCTGGCTGAGCTGCAACTGAAGAAGGGGTTATCTATCCACCTGCAGACGATTGTCACACTAGACACACGTAACATCGTGAGGAAGTTTCTGAAAATTGATGATTGATCTAGGGCTGATTACAACAGTTGAAACGTGTATATCTCGTTCATGGTAATCGAGTTGTATGTGTGGAAACAAGTTAAAATGCGATGTAAATAACAACAATAATAATAATAATAATAATAATAATAATAATAATAATAATAATAATAATAATCCTTGTTACAATAGTATTGTCCCTCAAGATGATTCAGCATTGATACAAAACTATAATTTTTTCCAAAAACTTCTCTAACATGTAAAAAACTGCACAATATTATTACATAGTAATAAAATTATTATAGAATGTCTGTGTTGTGAACGAAACTAAAGTGGAAATGCGTTCTTTGATGATCGCAGTATTCAATGTATATATCATTGGTTAAAATTTGCATTTCATCTTTTAACTTCTCTATTCTTCTCTATGTTCCTTTATGTTTCACAAATACTCGCCCACTGAGCAACTAGCTAATTGTAGGGAGCATATTGCATAACAAATTTTATAAGCACGAATCTAAATCAGTTAATTAAGTTAATAGAAGGTCAAGGTCGCGTAAGGCGTTTAATTTGCTGCAGCTCGTGAGTAGTATGCAAAGGTAAGCCTGTTTCATTGCTACAAAATGAAAAACGCAAATGTAGCAAAATTTTGCATAAGATACACCAGAAAGAATATAGACATTACATCACATTATCAAATAAATATAATCGAAAATATCTTTCCGATGGTAATTAAATCTTTAATACCAAAGTCATGAGTCAAATAATACAGTAGTTATTTAAAAGCATAATAGATGCAAACAATACATACGAATACTTATTTCGTTTCACTGCTCCCAACTGTCCTTAATTATCACGTCTGAGCGTTGTTCACAGTAACTGAATTTCGCAGCAACACTAGAGTATGTAGGGCACGCCCTAGAATAGGGAGAGCACACAGAATCAAAGCTAATTGGTAGGGTCTCAGAAACGACGGTGTACTAGGTTCTGGAGCAGACAGAGGTTCCTTCTGCGAGTTGTTTCTCGTTGCTCCATTGCTACCACTGTTCTGAGAAACTAAAGATGCCAAGATATGCATCTAAAGACAATGTCGTCTTCTATTAATTCAGAGAAAAGTATACGCGCGCTAGAATGAATATTAAAGCTCGGACATATTTGAATATCGCAGCATTAATGTTACGTGATTATTTCAAAAGGAAACTATAGTTAACAGTAAAATATACAGAGAAACTTTACGGCAGCTATGAAATGAGATAAATCGTCTCAGAAAATAATATCTCGATTTCAATGTTGCTGGAGGATGGTAATTAACAGGATGAGAATATCCTTTAAACTAACGGAAATCTCAAAGAACATCTAACATTGTATTATATCAAAGACTCTTCAAATAATTATTTTATTCGTTCCTTTACAAATTTCTGAGAAATATTGTTTCTTTACTCACTAATTCATCCCTCTTCTAGCTGCAGCTGACGAAAGATAAGTTCGTCGATAAAGAGCAGATTGAGGTGCATAAATAACAGTTCACAAAGAATTACATAATTGACCTGATGAGCAGCATTAGATAAAGATGGTTCCATGTAACTCATCTTTGCCGTTTTTTCAAGTGTCATTGAAATTCACGAATTCGTTGACAATTTTATTTAAGAGGTAAGATATTCTAATAATATAAAATTCACATCTCTATGGAATCCTAAGGTCAATGAGATACAAATACATATTTTTCAATTAAAAAGAAATAACAACGTGGGCAGCTTCATCGTTCGCATTGAATGCGCGCCCAAGTGGCCAACCGCGCCGTGCACCTGGCAGCGGAGGGGCTCTCACTTTCGCTCCTCGCGCCTCCGGCGCGGGGAACGTCTCTTCCAAATAAACATGCCGCGTAAAAAAACAGGCGACGGTTTACGCGCGGCGTACGTACGGAATAAGCGCAAGGCCACGCGGACGGAAATAGAGCAGCAGCGAGTCGCGGCGGGGACGGTGGCGGAGACGCCGGCGGGGACAGCGGCGGGGACAGCGGCGGGGACAGCGGCGGGGACAGCGGCGAGGACGGCGGCGGGGACGGCGGCGGGGACGGTGACGGAGACGGCGGCGGGGACGGCGGTGGGGACGGCGGTGGGGACGGCGGTGGAGACGGCGGTGGAGACGGCGGTGGAGACGGCGGTGGGAATGGCGGCGGTGACGGCCGGAACGGCGGTGGGAATGGTGGCGGAACGGTAGTTGCTGTGCTGCTGACCGCATAACGCACCAGCTCAAGGGGATGAGGAGGACGACGCCGAGAGGAAACGAGTCTGGTGTAGTAGAAAAATCTTACTGAACACAGATAGTATACAGAATGATTCCAGGATACAATGAGAAGTAAATAAGATCCTGGCATTTTCCAAAGACATTGTACTAACTCGTGTAGAAGTCAGTGACTGTTCGCGCAAGTTTCATAAGAGAAGGAAATAAGTCAATTGCGTAAACTACTTCATATAAATCATACGACAAAGTAGACTACATGGGCTGATTAGTGATGAAATAAACTAGAAATATGTTAGTTCCGTGAATGGGATTTCCGTCAGCTCGCACTGGAAGATTACACCTCTGCCAGAGTGCGACCTTTGTGCTTTCATATGGTTCAAAAAGAAGACAATAGATAGCAGTTCAAGGAAGGAGTTCCTCCTCTTAGACCATACAGCTCCATTATTTATTATTATTATTATTATTATTATTATTATTATTATTATTATTATTATTATTATTATTATTATTATTATTATTTTCATTTGGTCGCTGTAGCGCTAAGAGATATGGGGGATTAACACACGAGACCTGGACAGGCTACGTATTGCTCCTCAAAACGACTTCGATTGTTTTTGATCGTCAAATAACATAAAGGCATCCATAATTGAGAACTTATATCCAGAAAATGGAAATAACCCGGGAGGACTTTCATCCTTTCCTTTATCCGAAAAACCGTCACCGGTAAGAGAAGAAAACGGTTAAAAATGATAAACTAGTATTACTTCCACGTACCGTTACTAGTCTATCAAAATATTGAGCGTTGCTTGGAAGTGACGCAGGTGCGATCTTCAGCAAACTGTCGCGCGAGACAACGGGCCTGCTGCGGGGGTGGGGACGCACAGGGGGCGGCATGGGAGCCGCACGGGCAGCTGGGGCCGGTCGCCCAGGGCCAGCTGCGGCGTCAACACCGCGGCGCCCATATTTACTCGAGGCTTCCCCACTAATAGCCTCCCCCGCCCCGCTCCGCCCCCGCTTTCGCTGTGAACCCTGGCCCAGGCTGCTAATGAGCCTAATCCATAATTGCTTTATCTGGACCTCGCGGCGGGCGAACAAATCCACATTTCTATCGTTCGACACCCTACCATCTCACAACCATCAACCACTTAGTGTATCGATAATTCAGTTTCAGAACCGATATTGGAGAATCGATTCACTGAATATGCAGGTGTCTCTCTACGTTAGTAAAACATCACGAATATCAAGAAACACAACGAAAAAAGTCGAAAACGATGTATTTTTGTGTATGATCTTATTATAACGTTTCTTTGTACCTTAAAATAGACTAATTAAATGCTATCTACTGTTTGAACCTCATCACTCGGATCATTACAAATAAATTAAATTAAATTTTAATTACATTTTCGCTACTTGTACATATATGTATAATAATTGAACTTGTACAATAATTTCACGTATTTCATTTTGCTGTAATAAAAAAGCACGTTTCACGAAATTGGCAGAAGATACACTCACCCGCAGATCCCAGTTCAGAAGGCACAACATGGCTGGAGTACTAACCTGAAATAGAAAATAATATTTTGTTAATTAGTACTATTTACATCTATGTCAATGATAGTATTTCGCTTTCCAATACTTACATACACACACGTGCAATATAATGCATGTAAATAAAAGAAAAAAGCTAACAAATTCTATTAGAAATAATTTTAAAACCTACGGTACTGATATGCAATTATAGAATTCCACTAACAATATGAAATAGAAATTAACAAATTAACACAGACAATATCCAAACCCAAAAGGAAATTGCGAACTTAAATACTGAAGAAGAGCAGACAGGTTATCATCAATCCTAATGGACGAATCGAATCACACGCGAGGGCGGTCATTGGGGGTGAGGCATCGAGTTGCATGAATTTAAGAAGCCAAAATTAAATAAAACCAAACCCTAATTTAGTCCACTTAGAGGGAATCCCGGGCCAATTTTGGGAGGCGCGGCTAGGATCAGCGAAGGCGAAGGGAAATCGGGGAGTAGGCGCTGCGCAGAGTTATCGCCTGCAAAGTGGATTATCGTAGCATAAAGAGAGGTTTAAGCCTCCCCCTTTCAAGACCCGCCCCCGCAACATTCACCAATGTGAGTGTGTGTGTGACAGAAGGGTGCCAACCTGGGGACGCCGTTCCTTCTTCACCCCTTTTCGTAGCTTTGTTGGCACGTGTCTTCACACATGGAGGTCTTTGACAAATGTTATTTAACCTCGAGAAATCGGGAGAGTATTTCTGGAAAGATACTATTTAATTAAACTTTAAAATGAAAATTGGTTCTAGTTGAAAATTGATGTAAGGAAATTGTGATTCGAGAAATTCATCAGTAGAAAGCTTTTCCGAATTCGTTGGGATTACTATCGATACCTCGTCAAGGCAGTGCAGCATTTCCAGATCATTTCCATTTATTTTTCTATTTCTGCATAACACAACTTCCCCCTAATTATTTTCTGCTTCCTGTCAAAGCGCCATCTTCCCAAATAATTTCAGATCTCTCAACCAAGCGCGCGCGAGCCGTCTGGCCCTTTTCATCCCCTCGACCTTCGTTCGAGAGTCATTTTCCTCCGTGCTCGTCCACCCCGCGCCCGCCCCGCGCCCGCCCCGCGCCAGCCCCGCGCCCGCCCCGCGCACGCCCCGCGCCCGCCCCGCGCCCGCCCCGCTTCCGCCCCGCCTCCGCCCCGCTCCGCCCGCTCCGCACCCTCCGCCCCGCTCCGCACCGCGCCGCTCCGCCCCGCTCCGCCCCGCCGCCCCGCTCCGCCCCGCTCCGCCCCGCTCCGCCCCGCTCCGCCCCGCTCCGCCCCGCTCCGCCCCGCTCCGCCCCGCTCCGCCCCGCTCCGCCCCGCTCCGCCCCGCTCCGCCCCGCTCCGCCCCGCTCCGCCCCGCTCCGCCCCGCTCCGCCCCGCTCCGCTCCGCTCCGCCCCGCTCCGCCCCGCTCCGCTCCACCCGCTCCGCCCCGCTTTGCCCCGCTTCGCCCCGCTCCGCCCCACGTCGTCCCCGCGCCAGTCCCACGACCGCCCCGCGCCCTCCCCGCACCACGCCTACCCGCGCCCGCCATGCACCCGTCCCGCGACCTCCCCACGCTGCCCAGCCTCCCTTCCACCCATCCAGTCTCATCTAGTCCTGACCGTCCTGCTACCCATCTGCTCCCATCCCCGCCCCTCGGGCAGCCGCGTCGTCTTTTCCCCGCCGCGCCGCGGTCCCCTGCGGAGGCTCTTTGAAGGCGGAGGGCGGCCGGATCGGATGGCGGAGATAATGGGACACGTTTAGGGCCGAATCAAAGGCAAATGGAGCAAATGGGCGGAATCAAAGGGGAGCGGCATGCGGGAAGCACGCGCTGGCGCGAGCGGAGCGCTCGCGCATTCCGCCATGTTTATAATTGACCTCCGTTCCCCGGTCCCTCCCCCTCCTCGGCCAGGAGGCGCCGGCGCTCAGAAGGGTTGGGTCGCACAGGGTGCGCTAGAAAAAACTGTTCACTGAGAAAAATAATTGTCCACAGTCAAAAGGTTCCTGTATGCTGCATACACACACTCAAAATTCAGTTTACTGTAGCAATGTGGACGTTTCTTACATAACTACGCAAGCAATTAAGTTAATCAAGCATCACTTTAATCTAATAATTTTTTTTTCATATAAGCAGGTGTATACCAACTATTCTCACATTGTGAGTTATAGATACTACTACTTTTTGCTCATTGTAATACGACACAAACTCCTATTCGTTTATAACTTGCTCAGCACATCCAGACCCCCTTGCCTCCATCCTTCTACGAGGAATCGGATTTGGGAACGGAAAGATGAATGGCGGTTTCCAATCTGGTTGTTACGAAGGTGATAGTGGCTGACATAAAGACCATTGTAAAGATATTAACAGTTTCAGATGAATACAGTGTATCTACTAGAGGTACAGAAGAATTATAAACGGAGACGCGGAAGGACGACAACGTAGGCAAAGGAAGCAGACGTGAACACGGAGGAGCGAACCCCGTTTGCGGAGTTAACGGCTACGACGGGGCGCATCCAGCGTCAGCCCCATCGTCTGCGCCGAGTTTAACACACTTATCGACGCGGAGCCGTCGCCACCTCAGCCACCGCCTCCGCCGCGACCGTATTAGAAACTTACCCCATTACCTGGCGCTCCTATCAATAATGCAGCGCAGCTCCCGGCGCCCGATGAGGCTGGCGAGGACGGCGCCGAACAATCCTCGAGCCAGGGGGCCTCAAGTTGCGCGAGGACGGGGAAAAGTGGCGTCAATAATGCACGCGCGATGATACGGGCGGCGAGACGCACGCGCCACGGGCAAGGGATGGGGTGGGGTGGGGTGCGGGAGGGGCGTGATGCATAAGTTCCCCGCCTGGGTATTCGTAAATCAAACTATTTAACCTCTCGAGGGTGCCGTCGCGCATCTGTCACACGGCCACGCGCTATCGCTCACGTTGTCGATCGCGCGCCCTCCGCCCACCGCCGCAGCCAGCGCCACCGTCGCCCCTCGCCCTGCCCCGCCACGCCCCTTTCTGCACCGGCGCGTCTGACACCCCTCCTCCTGCCGCCGGCACCCTCCTCTTCCAACTCTGGCGCGTGCTCAGCAGGTCGAAATGGATCAACCTGCTTCTTCGTCACTCACCCTAACACTTCATTCTTCTCTCCCTCCTCTTTTACCTTCTCATCTTCCTCTTTCCTTCTCTACCTTTCCATACTCCTCCCCCCGTACCACAGTTTTCTTCCTTGTTCCCCTACCTGGGTTACTTCTCACATTGCCACTCATTTCTCACCCTTCGGCTCCTACTCTACCTCTTTTACTTCCCCATTCTCCTGTTTCTTTCCCTCCTCTTTTTCATAGTCCTTCTTCAAAATCCCCCCCTTCTTTTCTTACTCCTGTCATACCGACACTTTCTTTCCCTCAATCGCGACACCCCATCGAACGCACACGTTTCGTATGTGCAGGAGAAGCACCTTTGCTTACAGATGGCGCCGTTCGATGAAAATCCTTAAGTTATCATTTCTATTTACTAGAATCAAATTCACCTACTTGTATTCTATAGTTAATGACTAAAGTTCAATACGAACTATGTTGCTCTTCTGTAGAATCTCTACCATGTGCCGTAAATACGTGTGCAGTAGGTTCGTCGTTTGAACTGGAGTTTCATATTTTTCATGTATATAATATAATAAATAATCACTTAAATTAATTCATATGTCTAATCACATTACCTAATCTTTCAGAAGTATGTACTGTATTTAAATATTACTTTTTAGAAGAGCAAAACTGCTCTTTTATAAAACGATCATCGTGCACAAATGGCGGAGCCCCTTTAAAAAACAACTGCTCGTCAAGTTGCGCGTCTGTGAACTGCCCTCAATGGGCCTCGCTCCTCAGCTATCGAGTCCTACATTGACCACCGATCGGCGCGCCGGCGCACTAACCTCCTCGATGGAGTCGTCGTTTCATAATTCCACAGAACTTGTATACAATCTCTCAAATTAATATACACAATTTTATAGAAGTTAGGAGGCCGTGAATAAAAAACAAGAGTGAGATATTATTTCAAAATCAAAAAATACTCACAACATGTTACTATAATTTCATTCAAACCCTGAAGATGAAGGCCAATATCCTTTGAAACGTTGGTCTCTAAAAAACGTAAAAAAAATATAATAAAAATCGACATAATATAATTGTCTGCCTAAAAAGCAAAGGAACTTCCAAGAATTACAAAAATATCAAAAAAGGCAGTCCTGTAAGTAAAATCAAGAAATTTAAGCTTCGTAAATAAAATAGAAGTCTTAGGTGAAAGGGAAAACCAATTATTTTAAGTAAAAGCTAACTAGAAAACTACCAAAAGGAGAGTGAAAATGGATAAAATCGAAATGGGGAAAAAGAAAAGAAGTGGGAGAAAAGGTAAAGTGAAGCCGATGATATGATTCAGTTACCAAAGAGACAAGCAACGATAAGAAAACACAGGTGATCGAAAATAAATTATAAAAGAACTATGAGACGAAAAATACATAAGCCAATACACGAGGAAAGATCAGAGAAATTGTGAGGTGAAAGTGAAAACCAACAGTTATTTTAAATAACAGTTAACTAGGAAAAATGCACAAAGTGAGAAAATAATGGATAAATAGGAGATGGGGAGAACAGTGAAAGAAAAGGAGAGACGGAAGAGTATAGGCGAGGGTGTATTACACCTCATATTCGGAGGCAAACAGAAAGGGAGAAGCAACGATAAGAAGCAGAGATGATCGCAAATCGAACGGCCAAAGAACTGACGGTGAAACAAAAGAGAAGAGGGGCCAATGAACGAGCAAAGAGCAGGAGATGCGGCGTGGCGGCTCGCGCGCAATCCGGCACAATCATTAACATCATCATCATTAACAAGTGGCGACAGAGGGGCGCGCGCTATTAATGGCTCGACGCGGGCGGGGGAGGGTGGGAGGGGTGGGGGAGGGGGGAGCGGGGTGGACTTGGTCGCGTGCGTCGTCAGCGCCGTGTCGTCTCGCCCCATTCATCACCCGCCCACGCGCCCGTTGGTTTGGATTGCATGAAAAGCTCATCTGTTAGGCGCGCGCCCCCCCCCCCCCCCCCGCCCACCCTGAACGGCAGGCCTCGCCGCCATGGAACCGGGTTGGAAGACTCGCGCCTTCCTAGCGGTATCTCACGTCGCATGTTCGTTTTTACGTGCATAGAATTTGGAAGGCAAGGCGGGCTAGAACTTAGGATGACACTTGGTCTATAAATTGGAGTGTTAGACGATTTAGAATTTAGGATGCAAGATGACCTGTAATTTAGGATGCAACAAAACCTACAATTTAGTATGGAAGACAGACTAGAATTTACGATGCTCCAGAATTTAGGATGAAAGGCGGCCTGGACATTGGGATGTCACAGGTAACATTCCCTCTCATTTTAACACCATAATTTATTCAGTAAACTTCTATAAAACAGAACTACAACTAGTAATTTCCAACTTGAAATATGGGTGAAAGGCATATTCAAAAATTCGGCAAAGAAAGCAGAGAACTGATGTAGGTACGTTTTCATTTGTAAATAGAACAATACAAAATTGGAACACATTGCCTGAAACAGGGCTGGAGACTTTGCCTCAATGTCAACAAGTCTTAAGGTAGATTAAATAAAATGTAATTTGTTTCTTTTAGAATATGTTTACTTCATAATTAATTATTTCATACTATTATTTTACATTAATATAGGATATAAGTTGGAATATTTAGCCACAAATATTTGTATGTATTCTTAAGAAGCATAACAGATAGTCTATTCTAATACGTACATTTACGATTTGCGTCGTTTACGCTCCCCATATTTTGTTTTCATCCTAGATCTACTTGTTTCTAAGTGTGAGTTCCAACCAGTACATAATCCTACATCACCGCTTTCAAACTTAAATTACACAAATCACTCAAAGTGATCCGACTAAATTTACGTATTTACACAGTGAGAATCTGATCGCCTACTGAAGCACAATTAAAAGAGGGAAAATTATGTGAATTCACATTTCGTATTAGGGACGGAGAACGTTCAAACCTGAATTAACGGTAAGTGAAAACTAAAAACGTTCTTTCCAGTAAAAATGACTAAGAGGAATACATTAAATGGAGGGAAACATAATATTTATATCAAATCGTTCGCACAGCGATCTTCGAATGAAGATAATGTATTATACTAGTAGAGAATATTATAGATTTAATATTGAATATCAATTAATTTTCCATTCCATTTTCCTATCCATTAATTTTCCATTTGACATAGATACAACATAAAAACTACGCAATTTACGTGAAAAATGTTCAAATTTTATACATTTACCCATGGGGTATACAAAAATACCAACATACTAATACTGCTGTTAAAACGAAAATGTTAGCTTTCTAATCTTGACAACTTTGCTTTTTCTTCTTCTACGACCTTCATAAACTCATTAAAGTTCAGAAACAAGTTATCAGAGTCACATTACAATGAACGAAGACAGCGTTGTAATACACCCTACCACTGCTATGGTTGCTTGTCTTCAACAGAACCGAGAAAACGCATTTATGTAACGTCGCACGCCTCGTGTGACATTTCAGTTCACGCAGTTTATTGTTATCTCGTTAAGAAACGAAACGAGACCATTCGCGGCGCGCGGGAGATTCCATCGCACGGAGCTAACGACTTCGAAAACGCGCCCGCAGCGTCCGCTGCCGAAGCAACGCCCCCTGGTGAACGTCGTGCGGCCGGAAGCACAGAGTCGGCGGGCGGACATACATTCCGCGTGTGCGGGCGGGGGCTGAGGGAGCCCCCCACTGAGATTACTGTTCTTGGGTTAAATCGCCCGTTCGGTGGGGATTTTCTCCCCAGTTGTTGCCCTCGACGCGACGCGAGCAGCTCCGGCACTGAGACGCGCTGCGGTTGTGGGCAGAGTGAGAGCCAAGAGAAGATTGAACAAATCCCTGAACAAAAACCTCTGTATAAACTACGAAATCATCACTGTATAAATTTGGCAGTGGTAGTAACTTCTGTAAATATCTTGAAGATAATGCGAAAACAAATAAAATTAATTACCATATGGCGCGTCCGTGTAGCAGAATATCCTGCTATCCAGCTTAACTTGAAAACAAAACGCATTACATAATTATAATCAGTGAACATTTTTATGAAGTATTTTATGTACTTCATATTTCAACACTATTTTCAGCACTTGCCACGTTTTCACTTAAAATACACGAAAATGTACACAAAGATTGTAACTACACTTTTCTTAATTTAATTCACATTTCACAGAACTAACTAACTAACTAGAAACTAGATATAAGAAACATTAACTCACTGATGTACTTTGTTACAGATGATATCCACAGCCTGGTACGACGAGATTCCATCTTTTAGCAGTGAATACTCACTCTTTGAACGTTAATGTGCGCGTAAACTCAGTGTTGTTTTTGTATTAGTTTTCCTACGATAATGTATTGTCATTTGAGAGTAAAACCTACATTCGACTAGAGTGAGAATGGTACTCCCGGTACAGCGAGGTCCAGAGAGCTAGCGGTTAAGCTATTTTGTAAACGTTCGTTAATGTTTAATTAGTATTACTGAAGTCTTTAAATAAACTCGTGTAGCTATAATGTAATTATCACCTAATTTGCAGACTTTCCCTTGTAGAAATTGTTCACTTTTGAAGTGAGTACATTTTACTCAACTAGTAGTAAACTTCGACACCATTATTCTAGTGCTAAATTGACATCTACACGACATACTTTTCAAATCTCTGATTTATTCGAACAATTTCGAGAAAGGCAGAGGAGGCACTCAAAGGGGGAGTCAAGAAACGCTCTGGGCGTGGGCTGGGCAATGTGCGTGGACGGGGCGATGTGCGTGGGCGGGGCGATGTGCGTGGGCGGGGCGATGTGTGTGGAGCGGGGCGATGTGCGCGGCGGACGAGTGCGTGGCGGGCGATGTGCGTGGGCGCGATGTGCGGGCGAAGTACGTGTGTGGGCGGGTGTGTGGGCGGGCAATGTGTGTGGGCGGGCAATGTACGGGCGGGGCGATGTGCGTAGCCCGGGCGATGTGCGTGGCCGGGGCGATGTGCGTGGCCGGGGCGATGGGCGTGGGAGGAGCAATGGGTAGGGCGATGAGCATGGGCGGGTCCGCGGGGGCTACGGAAAAGGATCTGCTGCGGAAACGATTATCTCGCAGACGTCGTCCACTCCCCGCCGCCTTATCACGGTCGAGGGCGTCTTCGCCACATACAAATTAAGTTACACAAGGCGCCCCGCCCCCTCCGTCGCAGCTACGCCACCCTTCACCGTCACCGCCACCTTCCCGCGCAGCGGCTCCGTTTCTATGTCGTTTCCAGAATCCCACCTCATGTTCTCGGGCTCCAACTCGAAGATTACGGACACCCCTGGTAGTAATTTCGACGTCACTACATCACGAGTTCCACTGCCTCTCTCTCTCCTTCCGCGATTGCACATCCCGCTCCCCACTGTCATCCCTGCTGCCGTCATTCTGGTCGTTTCCAGGGTCTTCAGCTGTCACTCCAACACCGCCTCACCATTTCTTCCACGTCTTCAACGCCCTCCCTACAAGAATCCACCCTCTCACTTAGTGGAGGTCGCCTCCGTCGCTCACCGTCTCCACCTCATCATTTGTGGTGCTGCTGCTGCCGGCATTTCCATCGCACCTCCCCAACCATTGCCTCTATGCTCCCCATTGCACATTCCCCTTTATCACCCTTTGCCATCGCAATGGCATTCGCCCGCACCACAAACGTCGCAGAGCGGAGTCGAGAGCTGAGCGGAGCGACGCGGGCGCAGTCAGCGCGCGCCTTGGCGGCGGAGTGGAGAGGTTTCGAGAGACGGCCTGTGGGAGAGCTAGAGGGGAGTGGTGGTGAACGCGGGCAGCCGACGGGGCGCGGGAGGATGGAGGCGGGGGTGAGCGGAGCGTAGAGGCGAGAATGGACGTCAGCGGTTGTGCAGAGCGGGTTGCGCGGAGAAGGTAGGGCGGAGCAGGTTGGAGCGGAGCGGGGCAGTGTGGAGCCGGGCAGGGCGGGGCGGGTGGAGCGGGACGGGGCGGGGCGGGGGGAAGCGGGCCGGAGCGGGACGGGTAGGCGATGAGTAACAGCGAAGCGGCCGGGAGGGGCCGAGTGGGACGAGTCGGGGTGGGGCGGGGAGAGAGGCGCGGGATGGACGAGGGCGGGGGATGGACGAGTGGGGCGGGGGATGGAAGGGTGGGGCGGGGGATGGACGAGTGAGGGCGGGGATGGACGAGTGAGGGCGGGGGATGGGCGGGTGGGGCGGGGGATGGACGGGTGTGCAGGGACGGACGGGTGCTGGGGATGGGCGGGCGGGGCGGGGATGGACGAGTGGGGGCGGGGATGGACGGGTGGTGCGGAGATGGACGGGTGGGGCGGGGGATGGACGGGTGGGGCGGGTTGGTGGACGGTGGGGCGGGGATGGGCGGGCGGGACGGGGATGGGCGGGCGGGCGGGGGATGGACGAGTGGGCGGGGGATGGACGGGTGGGGCGGGTTATGGACGGGCGGGGCGGGGGATGAGCGGGCGGGGCGGGGGATGGACGAGTGGGGCGGGGGATGGACGGGTGGGGCGGTGGATGGTCGGGTGTGGTGGGGGATGGACGGGCGGGGCGGGGGATGGACGAGTGGGGCGGGGTATGGACGGGTAGGGCGGGGGATGGACGGGTGTGGCGGGGGATGGGCGGGCGGGGCGGGGAACGGGCGGGCAACAGCAGAGGTTACTCTCAGAGACGAAGACTATTAAAACGGGGGCGCAGCGGTGGCGGCGGCGCCACATAAAGGAGTCCAAGCGACGGCAGAGAATCAAGATAAGATGATTCGAGTGGACTCGTCTAACGTGGGAAAGAGGGCACACAAGGCAGAGAGGGCGAGCGGCAAGTGCGGCGGACAGCACATGGAATGCGTCTGTTCAATGTCTCGGCGACACGAGTCGGATGTCCCTCTCCGTCACGCCGTCCTTCGTCGTTTTGAGAGTTCAGTATAGGGATTCTAAAGTGTGAATTGTGGTTCGCCGTTACAAAATAGGCAGTTAAATTAAAATGGTTATGCATGGACAAGTATGGAATACCCCATCTTTACTTCATACATTTTTACTCTATATGATACCTTCATTGACAGTTTCTCGTTTAAAATGCGTGCTGCAAACAAAATAACAGAAACTAAATGACACAAACTAGTTGATTGCGATATTGGATTCCCTCATGAGAAGAGATAATACAAGTGTGAGTAAGCTGGAGCGACCAAACGAAAATTCTATCTTGTTAGTAGCCATAAACTGAATTCGCCTGTACATAAACACTGATTGGACGACACTGCAGTTACACATACACACACACACACACACACATTTCAGCACAGCAAAAAATAGGAACGATGTCACATCAAATGAAATAAAAATGTTATCCGATGTGCGACTCCTCGTCAGTAGAAACTAGGTGCTAAAACAGCAGTAACTTTCTCGCGTATTTTCTCGCAAAATTACGCGAAAAGTACTCAAATTCTCGAAAAATTGTACAAGACTTTTTTCAAAATCTATCTTGAAGAAACAATTTCATTAAGGAAGAAAATCTCAACTTTTAATATTTTAATTGTAGGATGACTGAAAAAATTGGAACTTTTGCAATTTTCGAAAAATCGGGGTTTTCAACAAACATGAGACGTACACCATTCTCATAAATGTCCTTCACACTATCCAAAAATAAAATTTAATTAAAAACGATGGATGTTTTTTTTTATTTGGATAATGTCCCAAGGACTTCATGTAAAGTACCCCCCAAAATTAAAATATTGATTTCAAATTCAGGGAGCCGCGACGTCAGTAAGATCGATTGGGGAACATCAGTTTTGGAGAAAATCGGCTGAAAGGTTTAGCCGCCAGCGCTGTTCGCAGACAGACGGACGTTTTGGCGATGATTCAATTTTTCTGTATCAAGCACCCACAAAACGGATTCTGGATACACCGCGTGTTTGTGGATTTTTTTAAATTTAACAATTGGATGTATCCGTTTTTTCGTTACTAGGGTCCTGTAATAAGAGTTTTTCTCCCGAAAATTCGCCGGTTTTGCGCGCAGCGTTATATATCATTATCTCTGCTCCGTAGCGAGAAAGTAAAAATAACTATAACTACGAGAGTTATTACGTACGTACACACATATGATATGTACAATCGAGAATCTAACAACAATAGTTTTGTACTCAACAATTACAACAAAAAGAGTTCATTGGAAAAAATCGATAGGAATTTATTTTCTCCAGAGTTTTAAATGCGTAGTTAAATGGTATTTTAACGCTTGCTCTCTACAACTTATGACAAACTCTTCAAGCAAAAACGGGAGTATTCAAAACAGATATCCCATACATCAATTTATATACTAATCCTTAAGAGAAAGTATTCAACTTTATGAAATATAAAAGTAAGTTCTGCAAAACAAAATATTGAAAAAAATTTGCATGTTTCTCGAAACAAATATAAAATACATCATACTATTTAAAATATTTTTAACATTTATATAAGAAAACAGCACTTCTATTTTTTCTTTAGTGACTGAAAACTTGCACTTCATGATACGCGATTGGCGAAGTAGGACATCGCGGGAAGCACATTGCAAAGTGAATAAAACACTGGAAATTCCAAAGTAAACCGCACACAGGTCAGTCATAAATCAACGTGGATGCGGTTTCGCATATCGATCCCAACGATCATAAGAGGATATACTTGCACGTTCCCTACAATTCGTACCGGAAAATAATGGATGTCACACGTAAGACAATTGAGATACTTCGTGTAAAAGGAGCCCAAAATACAAAACATAAAAATTTATTGATATCCGAGATTCATGCAAGAAGCTTCTGTTTCTGGATCTTTGATGGTTCATTAAGTTTTGTTAAAATTGGATAGTAATGATTTAATAGGTTTTTGTAGTTATGATGGTTATTGTGTTAAATATTATTTTGTTGGGATTAGAATACGTTTCATTGGCGGCTGTTTGGGTAGTTACTTTACGTTTCTGACTCGAGTTCAATTGTGTTTACACGGAAAAGCACTAGGAGTTGAGGAAGAGTGAGGCATCTGCCTCTACCACGAGCATCATGGACATCATGATAGTTGCAACCGTGGATGGCGGAGAGGAGATAAGTGAGGGCAGTTGAGCCTCCTAATTATTAAATATGTAAATTGTCAGGATTTGCTGCAACAAATCGGTTTTGGTATAATTTCAAGTTACATTTATTTAAATTTTCTATGTATACGGTCACAAGTAGTAGTAGTAGTAATCCTGTTATTGCAAAAAGGGTACGGATTACTTGAATGATAAGACGATATATTAGTTACTAGCAATTGAACGGTTTCACTCGGTTGTGACAGTCTTCAAAAGCATTCTATCTCGAAACAATAAGTAGTCGTACTTCGCACTTGGAAAGGCCAAAATGTCACAGTCATTGCCAGCGAAAATTCTGTTCTGTTGAAAAGGTGTTTTTTCGCGGCTTTCTTCCCCACCTCCACCTTTGAAAACACACTAAACAGCGCCCCTGCCTGCCACCACCTGTGTTCCTTGCCCGCGAAAACAGGTGCCGGGGGCGGCGGGCAGGGAGGGGGTGTTGCCCCTGGACGGGCAGTGTGGTGGGGGAGGGGGAGGGCGGGAGGGGGGAGGCGGTAGGCGGATGTGCGGGCGACGCCGCCCACCGGAAGCCCATTAAGAGCGAGCATTAATTGAGCGCCATCGATCGCCCGCCGCCGTCAAAACACTAGCGCCCGCCCGCGCGCGGTGGGAGGGCGTGATGTGGCGTGGCGAGGCGGGGCGAGGCGCGGCGCGGGAAACCGTGACCGCGGTGGTGGGGGCGGTGAATGCAGTAGAGGCGGAGGTAGCAGTGCTGGAAGAGATAGATGTGCAGGTGGAAGCAGAGGTGGGGTCAGAGGCGCGGGTTGTGGGATATCGTAGGAGAAGGTGGTGGTACTCAGTGATGGTGGTCGTGGTTGGGGAGGGTAGTGGTAGTGGTGGTGATAGTGGTGATGGTGATAGTGATGGTGGTGGTAGGGGTGGTGATGGTAGTGATGGTAGTGGTAGTGGTAGTGGTAGTGGTAGTGGTAGTGGTAGTGGTAGTGGTAGTGGTGGTGGTGGTGGTGGTGGTGGTGGTGGTGGTGGTGGTGGTGGTGGTGGTGGCGGCGGCGATAGTGGTGGTAGTGGTGGAAGTGGTGGTAGTGGTGGTAGTGGTGGTTGTGGTGGTAGTGGTGGTTGTGGTGGTGGTTGTGGTGCCTTTTTTGTCATGGTGGTAGTGAATTCTAATGTGACGATATTGGCCACGACCGTGATTGCGAAAATTGTGGCAGAGAAGAGATGGAATGATTTGGGAGACAAAATCCCCTGTCGTGTTTTCAAACTAGTAGTGCAATAGACTTGGCACAGAGTTTCATGCACAGGTTAGTTTTCTGATCTCCTTAGAGTAGGCTAGATTTTCTATATTACTCCACCCTCTTCCCTAACATTGTTGGATGTTGCCGAAAAATGTAGAGTTCAGATAATTCAACGGAAATCAGACATGCGCCATTTTTATGAGCGTTTTTCCTCTACCCGTTAAGAAAAATAATCAAAAAATTTCACATTCTTGAGAATGTTCGTGAGGATTCTTGTAAGTAAATCCCAATATTAAAATATCTGTTTCAAATTGACCAGGCTGTTACATCAACCACATCGATCATGGATTATCAATTTTGGTGAGAATTCGACTTACTGGTTAGCCGCTAACGTTGTTTGCAGACAAACGAACGGACGCACACATATTTTGCCATAATCCAATTTTTCAGCATCAAAGGATCACTCAAAATGTGGATTCTCACTACACAACATGTAAGAAGAAATACTTTACAACATACATGAATAAGAAAAAATCCCGTTTTCGGTATCACGGACCAACAGGAATCTTCCCTATAAATTCTTCTGCCGAAAAATCACCGTTCTCTATACTACGTGTGTAGAATGCGAGAAAGTTAAACTGTACTTTTTCCTTTCATCTTCTTTCAAACGCATCCTTTCAGTAAAATGTTATATTCTCTTGTACATTTATAAAAAGGAACTAAACCACCCACGTTGAGAATAAATGTTCTGTTTTCATCGAAAACTATAAATAAAATTTTCACACACACTGAAGTAAATAATATTATTTTGTAAAATATTATTAAAGGAAGTTGCGAATGAATACAGATGAAACTGTCTTCTGGATAAATTACACTATAATAAACATAAAAGAAGAAACAAAAGTTAACAGAGTTGTTAGAGTTCAAGTATTAAATCTTACGTTTAATACACTTAGTTCGGAAAGCATAAACAAACATAAACAAAACTTAACAATACAGTTTTCCTTTTGGATTACCTTACAGTTCCCGTTGCAACATTTCATATTCACCCACGTTTTATAAATCGTCCAGATTTGCTGTTAACATTCAAACCGTATACACCCGGCTTGAAAAAGCGTCATTTCAGGCAACCTTACGCCCCTACGGGCAGTAACAGACCACATAGAGCACAATCGTCAGCCATTCAGCTTCAAAACCGTTCGCGAAGAACGAAACCAAGGCGTAGGCCTCTCTCAAAAGGGAGAAAAATTCCAACAGAAACATCTGCTCCTCATACCGGGCCAGCCCCTCCAGCGCACCGACCGGGTAGAATATACGCCAATTCGCCCTTTCAGGGACAAAGTGAAAACGTTCCATATCATAAAAAGGGATTTGCAACTCGCACACTCCAGGAGCTCGCAGGGAGAGCGCGGGGCGCAAAGGGAAAAGAGAAGGAGGAACGAGATGGCAAAAAAAGTGAAAATAACGGAACGTATAACATAGTGGCGCAGACGCGCGCGGATATCCGTAATGTCAAAGCGATCGCGGGGCAGCAAAGCCGTGCGCGGGGCTGTCATCCGCCGAGGGGAGGACGCCCTACAGGAGGTTCCAGTCGGCGGGTGGCGACGCGCCAAATACCTGTGCACGTCGTGAGCGACACTGACGCACATTCTCCCTTCGAGGGAAGAGACGGGATTTTCAATACGCAGGGCACGTGAACTCAGTATTATATTGGCAGAGTAAATATTTAAATGAGGTTGAAAAGTATGTTTGTATTTAATCTTTCATCTTATGTAATTATATGATATGCAAAACAACTTTCTCGAACATAAGTTATGTTGTGTGTACACAAGCTTCCCACGTAGCTAGATAAGGTGTGTAAATGCAATAGCGTCCAAAGTAAATATCACATGTAAACACGAGGGAAATTTTGGGTGACCAAGAGAACTAAGTTTACTTTTGTTAATTACTGCACGTGAAATCACTTCCCTTAGGAGCCAAAAACAACGATCTTTAAATGAAACAAAAGGAATAAACTAGAAATTGTTTTAAAATTTATTATAATTGGGGATATTGGTTACCTGACGTAATGCGCAAAAAATTTTACGTCATGCACAAATCTCATTAATTCGTCTATCATAATCTCCATGTACGCTAAAGATCCTTTCTAATATTGTAAATATATTATTTGTTACGTAATTTTAAAGTTATTTATTTTTAACTCTTAATATAGTGGCATTATAATATCTTGAATAAATCACTGAATACAATATTGTTTAACATACAAAATCATATAAACTTGAATAATAAATTAGTCTATTTGTGATTACAGGTAGAACGACGTTTTTCCTTTTGTTTTGCATTTAAAAAACAAATTTAAAATTATATTACAGATCTCTCTTAGTTCGTCTGTTTCAGGGAACATCAAGCAATACGGTAAAACATAATAATGCTTGTCGCAAAAAATACAGCTGAAATTGTGGGAAATTCAGAAGTCCCAGGTTCTTTTCGTGGAACGGAACTCTTTAACAAAAAAGATCGGAAATTTCCACAACATATGAAATAAATATTATTGCAAAACAGATGAATAAATTTAATTTAACGGCCCACACGTATCAACGGTTTCTACAGCAGTCTTCTGCTCGGTTTTGAATAATACATATCAAATATAAATTAACGATAAAAAGGAACAACTTGGAGTGTGTTATTTTTTATTGTGTCTCTGAAGATCACCGGTTTGTACAGATAGAAGAAAAGAATCTATGATTCAGAACAACGTTGACAGGCTAGAAATGGAAGTATTTGTATGAAAGAAGGGAAATATGAGGTTGACCTGATGCTTGATCAAGTAAACTGGGTGTGCAAGTATGTCATAAACGATGCTACAGAAGACAGAATGCTTGTTTGGACAGGAATCCGTAACGGGACACCTCTACGTAGAGAAAACTACGCTTCTCCAGAAGGCTACGCAGCGTCGAAGGATCTACACATACTACATTCATGGAGGTTATGATAGATGATTCGATGAAATGTTGCACATTAGTAAAATTTGTTGCCCATCTACACCAATTAACAAAACTTTATACACCGATTGAAAAACAGTGTCACTTTAAGGTCAGAAGCTGGGCACTGTCATTAAATCGGGAGCAATGTTATGACACAAATTTTTGGTACTGCAGCTCCCGATTGCACGACAATGTCTCCCTCTCCTTCCAGCTCGTGATCTTCAAGCGTCACTACTTTTAAATCAGAGTATAGAACTATTTCATTTTTATAACGTCTGTGAAGACGCTCGGGTCGTGAGAAGCGGGCCACCCTGTAGGCAGGGAGGCGCCGCGACGCCCGCGGGCGCCGCAGCGCGGAGGTCGCGGCCGGGCCGTCGCCGGCGCGCGGGGTTCATTTGAATTCCACCCGCTCGGGGCGCCCGTCGGACGGCGCGGCGCGGCGCGGCGCGGCGTAAGCTAGATAAAGAGAAGCGTCGACGGCGCGGCGCGAGACGCAGTAACGGCGCCTTTTATCGCGGCGCTCCGTCTGCGGGGGCGAAGACGCGGCGGCGGGCGGAGGAAGCGGTTTTTATTTGGGGGCGCTCGCAGCGATCGCTCGTCCGCTGAGGGAGCTTTCGCCCTCCCCCTCCTCTGCCTCCGCCCCTGCCCCTGCGGTTGCGGCGACAGATGCGGGGACACGCTGCCGACAGTCGCCCCTCGCCCCTGTTCCTCGGTCCGGCACGCCCGCCCACCACCGGCGCGGCTGGGTGCGCTGCCTTCCACTGCGGCTGCCCAGACATAGACTGGAAATTGTACTTGCTTCTTCTTAAAATGATTCTAGGCAGTATTCTTCAATGACGTGATAAGTGCAGGCAATGAAAAGAATGCGGCGAAGTGGCATTCAAATTTTATTGTGTAATGTGCGCTTACGGACTTAACAGTTGTCCCTCGCTCATCTCCTCAGATGCCGACATAAATTATTTTTTTCTCAACAGGGCGACTTATTGTCATTAATGTCATTGGGCCAATACGAAACAAAAGCAATTGAAGTTTCTACAGGGATTTCGAAGCTGAGTTTTATTCCCAACCCAGTCTGTTATTACAGTTATCAGCCAGGTCTGGTTCAATCCTTTTCGTATTACCATCTTCTTGCAAGAAAAATCCTTCAGAATAAAAAAACACCGCTCTTGAAATAAAAGTTCTCATACACCATCTTTAGGTAAAATTAGTTTTTTCCGATTATTCTTAACGAACTGGAGACTTTAATCCTTAACGGACGCCGGCCGTTAATGGTTTTTCGTTCCTCTGATTGCGTTAAGTAATATTACAGAATTACGTAAAACTACTCCACCACTCCTTTCCAACTCAATTCTTTCAGAGAATCATAATAATTGGCAGCGGGTCATTCAACATAGTCTCCGCCTCTTCCCCTCCGCGCGCTCTTGTTCCCCCTCCTCAGCCACGACCGCCGTCGTTCACTAGGCGCCGCCTCCGCCTCCGCCTCCGCCAGCGCGTTTATGCAGCGGCTTCGCCCCGTCTATTCACCTGTCCGAGCGGGCGAGCCGGCGGCCGCGGATAAAATAGGACCATCTGTTATACAGGCGGCCGGAATTGTGGCGCCCCCTCCACGCTCGGCCGCTCGCAACTCCGCCCCAGCCCTGTCCCCACCCACCCGACGTCACAGCCGCTACACCCCCACCGACTCTGCTTTCGCCATCCGGGAACCGTTTCTCGCTTCCCGCTCCCCGCCTCACGCCCCACGCCCCACGCCTCTCGTCCCCTCGATCCCCGCCCCACGCCTCACGCCCCACGCCTCTCGCCCCACGCCTCTCGCCCCACGCCTCTCGCCCCACGCCTCTCGCCCCACGCCTCTCGCCCCACGCCTCTCGCCCCACGCCTCACGACCCACGCCTCACGACCCACGCCTCACGACCCACGCCTCACGACCCACGCCTCACGACCCACGCCTCACGACCAACGCCTCAAGACCCACGTCTTTCGCCCCACGCCACTCAGTTCCTGCCACTTAATTTCTCCCTCTGGATCCCCGCCACCGCAGCACTTACCCTGCTCCCTTACAGGTCGGCCTCGCTAACCCTCAGTTCTGCTACCACTCCCTCCCTCTCGTTATCACCGCTGCCACCGGTGACGCCTCCCTTCCTCCGCCTCCGCTCGCTGGCCAGCGGGCAGATAAATCATGAGGCGAGCACAATTGAGATATTCCATCCCTCGGAGGACAATGTTGGACGAGTCTCGTTATAGACAGGTCCTGCGTCGCTGGCTCAGGCCAGGCGCTGGCGTCGGCGAATGACCTTCCACAAAGAGGGCCCATGCCAGTCAAGTGGGCAGGTTCCCGGTGGCAGCCACCGGCGCGGCGGCGTGCGCTTTCCAGCTACTCAATAGACTTGAATCCCACTTTGAAATTTCTTTATATTTTGATTCTCCATAAGATGAATTTATTGAGGTCATTGGTTGTTTATAAATCGTCTATCGCACTATGTTAATTTACTATTCAATTAAAGGGCTCGAGTCTAGAGAGTTCTCTGCCACATCGAGATCATTCTGAAAAGTCAGAAAATTAAGGTCTCAATCTGACTCTCCTTGTCACAGACTAAAAAAAATGGTTTCCGTAAAACAGTGTCATATGTTTCACCAGCATCAAAATACTCGCACCAAATAAAATACACTATGGCCATACTCTGCCTCTGGATCCTCGTCACCGCAGCAATGAACCTGCTCCCTCATGGCTCCATGGCCTCTATGGCCAGAATGTTAGTAAGATTATCATATTTATGACGAAAGTGTGGCATACTAGAACTATTCACAGCCGAGCCCTTCAAGTGCTTCTACAAAATATTTTTTCCCCTTTTTAGTACAAAATGAAATGCAATTTTATTTTCAAATTCTGGCTCTATCTTATTTTACAAACTTGATTCCAGGAGTCCCCATTTCTTTCTCCAACTAATTGTTACAATATCATATAAATTTATTCCGAGGAACACGTCATTAAGATCGCAATGACGGGAAACAAGACCGCCGCACGCCAGTTGAGCCCTCTCCGGGCGAAAGCCGTCTCCCGCGGGGCGCGTATTTTTCCCCAAGATGGCCGCCTTTTTTCGGCCTCCGCGTGCGCCGCGCTGAGATTGGGAGCGCGCGGCGGGGAGGACTCGAGCGCACGCAGCGGCGATAATTTGCGTTAATCCCCACAGCGCCCGAGGTGTCGCCTGCGCGCCGTCGCCGCGTGCTCGTTCCCTCCCCCTCCCCCTCCCCCTCCTCCGCCCCCTCCCACTCGCAGCCACCGCGTTTCGCTTCCCCGCCGTCTCCACCAAACCTGAAACCTTTGCTGTCAACGCCCACTCGATTTCAGCGACCCTGTGCGCGTTCTAGGCAGCGCAGCTACCTTAGATTTGACATTTTCCGGCTCATTTGTTTTGTTTACAGTTTATACGCGTCCTTGAAAAATTATTATCACGTCGTCTGTCATTGCTCAACCATTCCGCTAGCTTGGATTTGCTAATATGTTGTGCTTCAAACCTATCTAACGTAGCCTGCCATTTCACTTCCCATAGCATATGTGCTGTATTGCAACTCCTATCACTATCACATATTGTTCTCACAGTCCGCGTGCTTCATTTATGTTTATTGACTAACCGTCACCGCAATAATGACCATAAAAATGGTCATCGCCCAAAATCATTATCACATACGAGTATGACGTCGCCACAACAATTACCCGGTACACCCCTCTCTCTAACCACAACCACAACTATCTCGTTCACAAAAAACATCAACACCACCCAGCACCTCCCCACCTTCACTTCAATACACTTTCCTCTCACCAACACACTTCCATTCCCATCACTGAACCTCGCGCACTTCCATTCCTCTATTCGACTCCTAGCATCCACGCATCCACGCCATCACCTTTCCTCCATTCTACTCATCCTCCTTACCTTACCAACACTACTTCGCGCACCTCCCCTTCTTTTTTTAGCCTCTTAGCATACCAGCGTCGCCGAGCCCCCCCCCCTCCACCCCCCTCCCAGCTGAGTGCTGCACGTTACGTACGAGGCGCACGCGCCGCTTGACTTGGACCTTGTTAATCCGGAAAGTTTCATATTTTATGTAACGGCTGTACCAAACTGCTACTTTACGTTACGAACGCTCGTGGCGTTTTTTCGCTCCCCGCCCTCCTGCTTCGCCGAGCAGCCGTCACCCGCTCCGCTCCCTCTGTAAATAAGGCCGGCGACGTTTATTTTGCTATATATTTGAATATGGAATGAGCGTCTCCGCGTAGTTAGAATCGAGGAGAACGCGCGCTACTCTGTAGGATTGGCCATGCACGGCTCCGCCCCCGCCCCCACCCCCTCACCCCCGCCGTCACCTTCGCGCTGCGGAAACTCTCGCATTGAAACTAAAGAAATTACGATGCGTTCGGCGTTCGTGGAATGGCCGTACTTAATTTCTATCGGAAGGAACTTTGTGAAAAGGAACGTTTTTAGAATAACAGTTCACAATTAGCGAATGTGTTATAGTATTAATACTGGATTATGATAAATTACTACTACTATATGAATTTATACTTCTTTATAGAAAGTGTAAATGATTTATCGAAAATTGATTTTATTATCTGAGACGCACAAAATATGTTTTTTCCCCAACTTTTTAAGATAACCACGCTCTGATCCTTATGAAACTATTTTGTTTCATTTGGAAGTACTCTCATTACGTCACTGCAATATCAGAGATATTTACTCTGACTGTAATTGAAGTAATTGCATTTATTATTTTTATATCAGTTTAGGAAAATCTCATTTCAACTGACAAGTTTCCAAATAATCTTGATAACCAAAAACTTCCCTAATAGTGGCACCCGCTTCCCACCTATGTTCCCCACTAATAGTACTAAGCAAAACTGAAAACATCTTGCACGAAATCACGGTTGAATCACAAAAATCATAAATGAAACAATGAGATGAATATGAATGAAAACATTTGAATGAAAAAAGATGAATGCGAATGCTAAAATGTCCACCTAAACATCTGTATCTCCACACCAGTTTGATATCTATTAACAAATCGTTGTATGATAATGTCACATGATTACTGTCTTTACAATAAGGAGTTATTATTAGAATCGAAATAAATGAGAAGACAAAAACCAAACGTCACTAACCACTGATCCCTCGCGAGAATTACCAAAACATCTCAGCTCTGCATCGACTCGCAGCGAGCCGCGGTTCGGCGCCTCTCGCCTTGCGATTCCCCCCCCCCCCCCCGTCAGGGCTTCCGGGAGGGCCGGAGCACATGTCCGCGTGTGTTCGCCCTCGAGGTCACGTTCTGGTGGACAGCCGCCCTCTCCCCGCACCATTTCACCGTTCCCCCGCCCTTCGCCCCCTTCGTCCCCGGTCCCCGCTGCACCCGCCACGCCCGTCCCGTCCCCGTCCTCACTACATCCGCCGCTTCACCCCGTGACCCCGCCGGGAGGGGGAGAGCAGGCCTGACAGGGCGAGGGAGTTGGCGGGCGAGGTAAGCATGTAGCTCCACTTGCGCACGGCGGCAGTCGAGCATAGAGCAGGCGCCTTCCGAGAAACGGCAATGCCTCCTCGGAAGTAATGACAAAAAAGAAAATTACTGCTTTGGAAAGATCACGTGATCACGTGAGCGTTTTGTTCTTCTTCGACTTGTACTTACAAGTTGATACGCACTTCAAAAATGAATGAATTCATTATAAAGGGATACATGTTTTTTTCACAAACACTTTTATTTCAAACGGCTACATAAGATGTTAGTTAAAAAGTAGCCTCAATGAAATCTTAATGATCCTCGAGAAATGATCCGCTTTCTACAAAAATTGAAGGATGTGCATTCAACTTTAGAAATTGGTCTGTAATGAATGATTGATTTTCTGAATGCTTTTTCTGTTTTCAATGTCATAAGAGGGTAATACTCTAGGGGAGGTCGACAACGTTTTTGGTACATAAGGATCTTTGCGTTGAGAATA
This sequence comes from Teleogryllus occipitalis, assembly GCA_011170035.1. Taxonomy (NCBI): domain Eukaryota; kingdom Metazoa; phylum Arthropoda; class Insecta; order Orthoptera; family Gryllidae; genus Teleogryllus; species Teleogryllus occipitalis. The sequence continues at coordinate 652,637 of BLKR01000200.1, read as the reverse complement.
ATACAAAATAAATCATAAAAAAATGTAAATCTAAAAGTGATGAAATGACAAGAACAATGGGCAATACTTCACAGCATTTTGGCGAGGTTGTGCTTGATTGTTTCAAGTTCTTTTATGCTTCACTTACTAGCTAATGGAATAACATAATAATAATAATAATAATAATAATAATAATAATAATAATAATAATAATAATAATAATAATAATAATAATAATTCATTCGCGTTTTTCAGTTAATCCTAATTTATTTTTGAGAGGGCTGACAAGAGATTTCATTAGATCAACGGAGTGAAACATCTCGAAGAAGCTGAAAGATGCAGACAAATAAAGCAATATGACCAGAAAAAATACTTGTATCGTTTTCGACGTTCTTTGTACAACGCGATCATACGAATTGAAATATCGATGAACAATAGCAATCGCAGTCCCAGTCCGATTTCAACAATACGCAAACGCAGCCCGCAGCAAAGCGCGAAATCCTGAGACAATGCGCCAAAACCGAAACAACGATGCGCGAAAATCCGTGTAACACCCTCACAGTATTAACTGCTTCGCCAACGCGGCACAATAAAAATCTCCCAACAAATCGTCACTTAACTCCGTCGAAACATGCCACACGCTATTCTCTTCCCGAACGTATTCAAATGCCCGGCCGAGCCGTCGGGCAAGGTATTTTTGTATGCGAGTGCGGGCTAATTTTGCCGCCAACAGCGGGCGGGGGGCGGGGCCGGGGGCGGGGGCGAGCGAGCCCGCGGTGTGTCGCCGCGCTCCCACGGAACATGCAAAACAAATACGATCCTTACGTGCGATTAGACAATAACGTGGCTTTGCGATGTGTAGAGGAGATTATAGCAACAGCAGCGGTAGCGGGCAGTTGTGGTGGGCACGGCATTACGTATTCCAAATGTTGCAGTCATTATGTATTCACCCCTCCGACCGCGCTCCGCACCGCACCACGGTCAGATCGGCGCGATCACACGCGCGCCAGGCCGGGGGCGGGGCGGGGGCGGGATTCGGCAAGAGGAGGGGAGCGAACGAAGCAAAGTTGGAAGCAGATGTGATGGGGAGAGATTGGGCAAGACGAGAATGGTCAATGGTGGATGTGTAGAGAAAATGTTGTAACTATGATGATAGGATCGGAGAAGAGGGGTAGGGGCTGAAACACGAATATGAGGGAAACGCTTATGTGCTCTGAAGTGGCGGGAGTCAAAATGTTATTGGTAGATCTGCTGATCAAGAGCAAACACAGTAACACGGACAACTTAGGGTTAGTAAATGTAAAGAATGGATAACAACACTTAAAACAATGGAATCAGGTTTTAATAATCATCTTGAATCCGTTTCTATTTCGACCGTTTTAGATAAGCCAGTTTTGTAAATGAGATTCATCTTTCCGTAAACTCGTAAGGAATTCAATCCCCCATTTCCTACACGTTGTCAAGTATTAACTTCTACCTCCCATGTTTTCTCCGTACTCGTTTGCCATTATCACTAACACGCACTTGTGTACATTTTGCAACTTTCTTCCGGGGATATCAACAACGATCTCTATCATCTGGCTTCTCCACTCGCTCCTGACGTATTTCTCTCTTTCAACGACCTGCTACCAACGCCCTCTCAGCGTCGCAACCTCCCCACTTTTTTCCAAACGTGACGATGACGCCACTTTCAACATCGTCATGAGAGCAAAAAATACATCACTCCTCTGTTGACCGATAACACCATTAGCCCCTGTGTAATTGGGATAAGAAACCAGGCCTCACGTCAATTCCTCACGGCCCCTGTTACAGAAGAAATTAACATACTACGCTATCACGAACGCAGCCTGGAATACATTAACGCGGCATAACAGAGTGCTTAATTGAATAATTGCACCCTAGTCTTCGCAAGCTTATCGGAGTTGAAGAATTAATTATAGAAAGCAAAATACGCGGCACGCATTCTCCCCTTTTTAGCTAGAATAAGAAATATCCTTTGTTCAACTGAAAATGGAAATGCCATGTTTGCGTAATGAATCTACAGAAAAAATAATCTACAAGAAATAATTCTCTCTGCTTAACAGCAAAGGTCAATCAGTGGATAAAACATTAACGTGGAAATATTTTCAAATCAAATATTGCTCTTTCAATGCTTACTTAAAATTATTTTTGTTCATTGTTGAAATACAAAACGCAGTAACACTTTTGTGCCTCTAGTCACTGTTTCAAATGTTTCGTCAGAGTGGTTGGAACGAAGAATAAATATAATCCAGCAAATTATAACTTAAAAAAAACTTGCATGAAAATGTATTTTCAAAAATCATTTATTTAATGGAGTGAAAAAAAATGTTTCCTAAATATTACAATCGGGAATTCCTGTCACTATGCAACAAGCGTTGATTAAATAGTCTTAGACGCGGAAGATAAACGTTTTCAAAGTAATTCTGCAAATGAGTAATTCGTCTGAGAAATTCTCACAATTGCGAATACGAATTGTGAATATGTTGTCACTGAATTGTGTCCATATGTTGTTACTTCAAGCCACCACATCCATGCGATGTACCTTTGTCAACAGAAATTAACTGGAATATTTCAATCGTCATTCATGTTTATGCAAAAGCTGATTTACATCTGTTTCATATCTCAAATTATTTTGTGGTAAATGATTTCCTTCTTAATTGAATTTACTCAATTTATATCCATGCGCTCCATGGGTAAATACCAAATTCAATTTACGTGCCAAAAATTTCCAATGTCTAGAAATACTGTGTATTTTTTCGCGCTTAATTCATATCAACACTGGAAAATCAACCCATGATCTCGTTTCCACAAAACAACCCCAAAGCTACAACCAGAAAAAAATATCACATATGAAACATTCAATTGAAATTTATAACTTCATTTCAAATCAAACGTCTTAACATTAAATGGGTTCAGGCCATCTGACAAATAAATATCTTCAAAGATAACTAATGAGTAAAAGGAATACAGGTAATTTTTAATAATTTGCTAGAGCTTTTGGCATATTTAATAAATCTGAATATGCAGAATAAAGTGTAAGATTATATTTTAGTTCTAAGGATAAATATATACGAACACTTGCTACTACAAAAACTTTTACATGCACACTATTACAAATTCTTGCACCGTGAAAAAAGTCCATCGATCTCCTTGAATCTACATATCCTCTTAGCAACACAGCTCCCCAAAGGAAGCAGTCGCATGTCCCATTAAGGGCCGTATTAATAAACCTCTGCCAGGGGCCTGCCAAACCTAGCAGTTTGCCAGTGTTCGATTTTGCGATTTATGAACCTAGCCAATTCCAGACGCCCCTTGAGCTCCTAGCAAGCCCCCACATAGCAGGCCCCTAAGAGCGCTGCTGGCAGAGTTACATAAATACGACCCTAAAACTAAAAACCACTAATCGCCTTGCGAAGAAAACGCGAGTCACCACACCCAATCACACCCCTACCCACTGCCACCGCGGCGCACTACCAAACTCGCCCAGTGCGCGGACGCCCAGAATCGCGATGTTCCTGGTGAACGCCGAGATGAGCGGACTTATAAAATGTGAAAGCATCGCGGGCCGCGCGCGTGGGGCGTGTTGCCGGCGGGGAAGACGCGACGCGGCGCGGCGCGGCGCGGTACGGCGCGCCGATCGATGGCATGGCCCGGGAGCGCCTTCGCGGCGGCGGTACAAAGTGCTTATTAGGACGCATCACAAAACGACGAGCGCCGCGCCGCGCACGGTGTGCGGCGATGATCAGGTGGGGAGGGGGAGGGGGAGGGGCCGGCGCTTCTCGGAAGCCATCAAAGGAGCGCCCAGTAGCGCGCGCGGGGTATCTGTTATCTGGCGACTCTGCCCGGCACCGGGCGGGACTTCCAAGTAGGGATGCGGGCGGCGTCGCCAACAAAACATCGATATTCGAAAATAAACCAACGTCGCCCCCAAAGCTTCTATGTTTTAAAAAAATCTATGTTCGTAAGACTGGTTCATTGATGTGAATGATCTTGACTGTCCGGGTGGCGCCGCGTCGAAGGCTGTGTTGCTGACGTTTCGACCATCTTTTCGTGGTCTTCCTCAGGGCTGGTCTGCACACAGCCTTCGACGCGGCGTCTCCCGGACAGTCAAGATCATTCACATGACTCCGGCCGCGGAAGCCTACGACTTCACTGGTTCATTCATGTTCACGCCAAAGGTTTAATTTTTGAAGGTGCGTTTATTCAATTTCAATTGAGATTTAGCTGATAAAGCACAGCCAGAATCAGGACAATTAACATAACTTTTATTATCTGATTGGATTTTTCAAAAATAATTTAAATTCCATTCATCATAATTATCGACAAAATGTCGATTTTAATTGTTGTTCCACCCTAGGTCATTTTGGTCAGAATAATGTTCAATTTATGGATATCTCATATCATTATGGTACTTTTTACATTAAAAATAAATTATCAAGCACGTAAAAACATCCAACACAAAACATCAATGTAAAAAAACATTGACTTCTTAAACAGATGTTAAATAGGATGATTTTAGAAAATCTGAAAACATCGACATCGGTGTCGCTACTACTTCCAAGGTGACCGCCGCCGTCGACGCCCACTTCTCCCACCTCTTCCCTTTTTCTCCCAAATGTTTCATCATTTAAAACATCGATATTTTAAACCTAAGGGACCCGGTTTCAAAATCAATGGTTGGGATTTTTACCCGGCTGTGTCCTTTTAAGGATCACTCAGCCTCCTTTCAAACTGAGTACCAATACTTAATAGCTTTATTAAGTAACAGTAAATATTGGGGAAAATACGCACATGAAGCATGGCGCTTGCCACGCCATCTTCTCCCACTTCCAGGAATCATAAACAATATAATCTATGGCCCGTAAATCTACAGAGGGCGCTGGAAATGGGGAAAACAAATAGCAAAATAGCTAATGGACAGGAGTCCTAACCTCCTGTAACTCTTAAGAAGGTAATCCTGTAGTACAAAGGGTAAATAAATAAACAAATATTTTAAGCATTTTTTTCAATGTTTTCTTTGGAAATCTTTTGGTGATTTATCGAAGTATCGATATTTTGCTAAAATTTGACATCACTACCCCTTGCCTCCGCCATTCTGCCCCTTTCATGCATCTTGAAATAAGAAACAACCCGTAATCTCATTCGGAAACCAGCACATGCTATCAACTGGGCGAGAAATCAAAGAACATATGCAACGTAGTGTTACAAAGCGAAGGTAATGGCCTGGGGGTTTGCTTTGGTTTGACGACTTAATACACAAGTTTACCTGCTCTCATCTGCTTATCTTTATGATTTATATCAATTCTTACAATATTGGAGCAAAGCAAATCATTCGCGAAAACTATCCCTAACCTTCAGATATATGCACTGAATTGTGACACCTCGAAACATTAACAGACGGAAGAAAACTTTTCTCATACGGCGATGCTCAAGTGTTTTAGAACTGTCAATAAATCGTCTAATGACTGTTTTTGGTCCTGTACGGACGAGTCAGTCATGAACGGACTACATCTCGACAGAAAACTTAAGAACCTGCTTGAGCATTTCCGCCTGAGAAGTATCCTAGAGAAATCTTGAATCTTTCACCACAATTAAAGTCGCGCTTGAACGTAGTGAAATATATTTCAGTTTGAGAGAGCCGTTTCTTTCGAGACTCGCTCTGTCAATTTGTGGCTTTGATGACGAAACACCATTCAGAGACGTCGCGTCGTTTGATTCAGAACGAAAATCCTGTTGCGCAAGGAATGCGCACGAGGAACCAAAGAGCAAGTAATTTCGTGCGAGCGAATCGCTCTTTGTATTCCGGCGACGACAGCGCTCCTCATTCAGCACATGAGCAGGAGCGGCTCACACGAAAGGTGGGACGAGGAAGGAGCCTGCGGGGCTTCAATCACGCGGCCCCTCGCGCCCGATGAAACAAGAAAGAGGCGCGCGGCGCAGCCAAAAGACGGGCATCGCGCGCTTATTTTTCTCGCACGAGGTGAGCGCGTGGAATTCCTCACTGGGCGCGCGTTTATCTGCCACGGGCTGTGCGAAATGTCGGTTGGACTTCACGTCATGCGGAAGGTGTGGGAAGAATATCGACTAGGAAGATCGGAATATTCGGGAGAGTGGTAGTTTCGAAATTACCATTTTTTGTTTTTTTGTTTTTTTGTTTTTTGGATCACGTACAGGTCGAATTAAAATCATAATTACGGTCTTCTTTTATGCAAATAACTTTATTCGGGAATATCATTAGAAATTACATTTTACGATTATCTGAATATGCGTTTTATTTGCAGGTTATAGCTGGTTAGAGCTGCAATGGAAAATGCACGTAAAACAGACTATTTGAAGTGTCAGATGTGCCAAAATTATTTTTTTATTTAAATGAATAATTTCCCTGGAACGATTCTAGCTGGAACTATAATAAAATTATTAAAAATAATCTTATTTAAATATCATTAGCAATACCTTTGCAAACCACATCCTATTTTAACTTCAAATAATAAATGTATGATTTTGGATTTGTAGACTTCCGCGGCCAGAATCTTTTGAAACTTGGCTGTTCGGGATGAGCCACGTCGCAGTCGATCTAGCTGACGTTTCGGCCATCATGTTGTGGCCTGCTTCAGAGCTGTGCTGAAGTATTCTGAGCTATACTCAGCATTAATTTACATTTCTGGGAGGGCTTGAATTAAAAATGTACCAAAAACATAAAATGCAAAATCTTGTAAAAACATACGTAAACAAAAAACGTAAAACCATAAAATGTAAAACGTTTCAGGAGCAGGTACAGCAGAAAGAGAAATTATCGGTGTGTTCTAATGCAGGGATTAATGATATATTCCAGGATATAATTAAATATTCCAAAGTACTCTCCTCGTGTATGCTAATGTTTCAATGGACTACCATCCAGGAAGACGGAGGGTGGTCGATTCAATGGTAAGCTTGTGGTCACTCGCAGGGAAGAGCTTCGGTGACCGCGGTGGTGAGACACAGGCGGCGGCGAAGTGCACAGTGGTCATTTCGGGCGTTCGTCCAGAGACGCCTGGCATTTCCACACCCTCGTAAGCTGCCGGCAGACGTCTCCCCGCCTCCCCTCCCAGTCCCCTCCCCCGCCTTGTCCTCCCCCAGCGCCTCCGCCTCCGCTACAATTGCGCCCCGCGCGGTGCCTCCCGCATCCACGCCGGCGCTCTATTGTCTCTCCCACCCGCTGCGTTATCTTGGCCGTCCCCGCCGCGCCGCCGCCGCCGCCGCCGCCTTCTCTTCCGGCTTCTGCCGCGACCGCCGCCACCACTGTGCACGTCGCGCCGCGTCCCCGCCCTCGCCACCCTCCCCGCGTCTTTGGCACGCCGTCCTGCGCCCTTAAGGCAACCGCAGCGGCATTATAATTGCATAGCTGCCGCCGCGGGATGGGGCCTCGCAGGCGGCGGCGGCGGCGGCGTGGGACGTGGCGTCGCAGCCGCCGAGCAAAGCCACCTGCCCCGGAGCGCGCCGTGCCGCGCCGCGCCGCGCCTCTCCGCACCACGCGCTCAGCGCACGAGCGAAGGCGGAGCTGGAAGCGAAGTTGGAGGCAGAAGGACGGTGGAGGATGCGGCAGCGGCGGTGGGGGTTGCGCAGAGGGTAGCGAATGGAACTGTGGAGATAGAGGATGAGGTGAAGTGACTATGAATGATCTACAAAACTAGACTTGAAAAAGCCTACGACTCTAGACTTGAGAAAGGCCACGATCCCTTAGACCGAAACGTAAAAGGCCAATGCAAAGTGCATTTTTTTGTTTTTTAATGGAATCGTCTGCTAATAAAGTTGGTCTATTAAACTAATTGTTAGAATTATAACAGGCGTAAATTACAATAAAATTGTATACAATTAATTTTTGAGGAAAGGGATGGATTGAACAAAATCTAGGGAAAATATAAACAAACAAAAAACCAGGAAAATGGTCACTTTGTTGGAATTATTCATAAAGTACCTGGTTTCCAGAAGCTAAACAACGAAACGAGGGAGGGGGGATAAGTAGGGAGGGAAGAAAGGAACTGGGCGGGATGCTGGCGGCCGCAGAAGCCCCAGAGCAGTCGCGAGAGGACGCTGAGCCACGGCGCGCTGTGGCAACCCGATCGCTGCGCTCGCGTCGCGTCGCGGCGCCCGCCCGCGTGCTAAGGAGCGGGGACAAGAAGCCCAGCTGCGCGATCCACTGCCGGGGCCACCTTGAGCCAGGGCCGGCTTGCGCGCGCGGGGCGAGTGCTTTGTGGTGTAGCCAATTTATGCCCTGAGTTATGTGGCGAGGGCGGTGGCGGTGGCGGCGGAGGGAGAGGTAGTGTCCGATGTGGCTGCAGGGAAACGCGGTGTCGCAGTAGCGGCGTCTCTGCCGCCCCGCCTCCACCGCTGGCGCTACCGCAACGTTCGCCTCTCGCCTCCGCACTCCACACCTCGAGCCACGGACAGGGCTGCCACCTGAAGCGCATTTTATGTCCACAATTTGCGTCCCATCGTCTCCTATATTATTTCAGTGGTATACATACCTTATGCGCCTCTCACACGCCACCAATCTTTATAAATGAGGTTTCTAAAGAAAGAGAATTTCATGGAGACATGACGAATTGCACTTTGACATTACAAATATGAAGAATTTGTTTTAAAAATACGCATTTAAATATTCATGTCAAATACAACCCTCAACACTGTCCTCCTTTTTTACGCTTCTATATCGTTAAATAACTCCTAAACAAAGAATTTTATGGCCTTAAAACTAAAATATGAGGCAAAAGGCCTCAATGAGACGTTTCTCACGCCGTATTCTACAGGATGAGATCTTCCTAAACGTTCTATTACATTTTTGCTGGTTCGACGCCTCTCGATTCTACCCCACCTGTTCAGGTTCTGTACAATCTGCAACTGTATGAGAAATTAAACTAATCGCTAGATATTCTATGCGAATGAATTACTCGGATGTACCCCTCTGCTCGGTAATAACATTAAAAAAGAATATTTTGTATTGACAAGGGTGTACTTTATTGTTATCAATTACAAGAAGATATGTAGAGCAACGAGTACGCTAGTATTATAAATAATCAATTGTACCGTCAATCGGCGAAAAGTATATGCAGTAATTACGTTTCAAAGATTCGCCGTCTGAATATTCTAACCTCGTCCTACTACAGCTACATGAACGTCGCGTTTATATTATAATCACAACAAATGGACTGATACTAAACAAGTGTTCAGTGCCATTAGTAAGAAATAAACCTAAGGTGATATCAATAATTATGAATACGACGTGCAAAGAATTTCAAACAACTATTAAATCTCATTCTGAAATGAAGGACTTGGAACACAAACGACGTAAGAGCAATGTGGTACTGAGAAATTTGGATTCCAAAGTTGAATGACTACATTGCTATGCAAAGCATTTTCTTTCCACCGCTAGAACACAGGAATTGTTTCAGCAATTTAAATATCCTTTGTGCACGAAATGAACTGGAGTTTTAACGTTACATTTGCACTCTTGTCTCAAAATTTGCCAAAAATGCACTTACAAACTTTGCGCTCTGGAACCTTCAGCAATATAATATTCTTCCTTCAGCTAAGAACCTTCAGTAATATAAAGCAGCAATATAACATTCCAAATACATTTGGGAGAAATAATTTGTTTTTATTGGTTCTTTGCCTGATTAAAAGCATCTTAAAAATAAATGTGCCTTGTAAGTGAAGAGAGTTACTGTTAATATTAATAATAATAATACACCAAGTGCATAAACAATAGCTAATAATCGCGTTAAAATTATTTGCGCTTATTTCCGTGAAATGAGCCTAATTTCCCAGTTGTAAAGGTGGCAACCGCTGCCGGCCGCCGTCGTCGTCGCCGTCCTCATCGTCCCCGCCCCCGCGGCGACAATGCCGCTCGGATTACAATGGCGGCGCGCACCCCTCGGGCCGGGGGAGGGGCGGCGGGGGTCGATGCAGCGACCCCAGGTGCATCCGTTGTCCCCTCAGGTGGCCGAGCGCGGTTCTCGGCTAGCGACCGCGCGCTCGCCCGCCGCGGCGCGCCGGCCACCCACCACCCACCGCCGCCCCGCTCCCACAGGGCCCACCCAACGCCCTCCCAGCGGTGTGGCATTCAATTATTACATTCATTACTATCATTATTATTACTAATTTCCAATGCGCATAGTAATTGAAAGAAAACTATGCGGCCTTGGGCAAAGTGAGAGGTGTATGTTTTCGTTCTATACCCAAGACCTTGCTGAAAATTCGAAAACTATGAAGCTGTTTAGATTTGCACCGAAAATGCCAATATTTCTGTGTTATTCCGCCTATTGGCTTTCGTTATTCGCATATACTGCGCTTACCGTACGAATTTTCATAATCAGAACGTCACAGATTACTGATTTCACGACGGACGTCATGTGACATCAAAGCTCCATCCGACATGAAATATTTGCTTCTCAGGTGTAGCGTTTTGGAACACCATTTTTATATTCTTAAGTCCGTTCCTACGTGATTGCAACATTCGTCAATACTGTTTTTGATAATATTCTTACTTATTTTTTGCAGTGCTATTCGAAAGTATTATATTTGTTGTTTCTGAACAGTGGACGTGCTACTTTTTTGAAAATAATTGTATGTAATTTATCAATAGTATTTTTGCTCCTGCAAGCTACTAGCTATTACGGTTTTTATTATTATTATTACTGTTATTATTATTATTATTATTATTATTATTATTATTGTCAACAATATTGATATCATCGTTATTCAAATGAAGTAATCGCTATACCTTACATAATGTATCAGTTTCATTTATTTAAAAAAATCCCATTGATCGATTATTTGAGATCAAGATGGGTTGATGTTTTTAATGAATTTTTGAATTCTGTGAAAAAAATATATAATAAGATGATTAATGATATTATAAATCTGTGAAATCATTGACCTTAATTTTTTTCTTCCCAGTAAGAAACGTTATACTGAAAATTAAACATAGCTATGGACATCTACGATTATAATACGACTAGCAAAATAATCGGCGGTGCCCGGGTTTTCTTCAGAAATCAATTTCTGAATATAAATTCATTTCAAAACAGTTGTATTCAATTATTAACACTGTCACAACAATATTTCATTCATGATCTTGGAATATGTGCGACCAACAATTTCTTAATTGAAAGATACTGCCGAAAAAGAATATTGAAAGAAGTCTTTTACTTATAAGCAATCTTGTATAAAAAGAACGATTAAATGTTAGAAACTCGTTCCCTAAATTGCAATTTAAATCACTTACCACATACTAACCTGTTTTAAAACAATTTTTATGACATAGCAGGTCATAAAATATGAGTATAAAATTAGTACTTTTCTTCTATTATTGAATAACTATTTCATCATTATTCAACAAACATTGATCACGTCTTCAAACCTCCTAGTACAACTAGCAGCCATGTAATAATGACACGAACCGCATCTACTTTGCTACCCAGAAGCAAAACATTTCTAACAAGGAGACCAGGCACATTTTAAGCGATTGGATTGAATTTTCGGGCAGTTTCATCACCAAATAGCTCACATAAATATCAATATCCGGTTGAGGGTTGGCGCGTAGGCCGTAAATCGCGGCCGAATCTCGCATCGGGCCACATGAAGAGCTCAAACATGTATGAAAAATTAAACTTTCATGAGTTGCTCCCGGTCGAAGCGAGATGGGGGCGGGGGTGGGGGCGAGGGCAGGACGGGTTGTGGCGCGGAAGGGCGGGGGCTGTGGGAGCACTTTCCATCCACGACAAGGCGTCTTGAAGGATTCATGCAAATGACGTAATATGTAATTGGAGTAACTTCCGATTAACCGTTCCTTAAAGAACCCCGGTTAAGACGAAGAAATAAACTGAACGTTATTCTGGTATTGCCACTATCATTTACGCATTATATAGCTTTTTAAGATGCAAGTACATATAATAATTATAATTAAAAATGTTGAGAAAACTTGTATCACCAAACATATCTTTCAAAAATGAGAAAAGAACGAGTATTGCGACACATTTTGAGTCAAGTAGAGGCCGCGACCTAATATAAAGAAAGGGGATTGCAATTTTATTTTATATGTGAAAAATGCTGGAAAATGGAATGTGGGTTTGCAGGATCAACTGTCGCAAATGGTATGTACTCGAATATACTTCATAAATAACTAATCGCAACCGCTTACTACGATTTGAAACGACTTGAATGAAACAGTAGTAAACAGAGAGTTCACTAGAATATAATAATCATTCACAAATGTTATTAATAACTGAAAAGAATTGGGTCTATGTTATTTCTGAGAATATCCTTCTCAGAAGAGGCATCCAATCACATCTACAGATCCATACGAGTTTACGCTCCACTTTTTGCTGACAGTGGCGTCAAAGAAAGAAAACAAACCCACACACACAACAAATTGCAATATCCATCATATCATGGCATCCGCGATTTCTCCTCACAGCGAACCCACGTATCATTAAAAATCCAAACATCATCTACATTTCGCACGCGAGCTAAAGTACAATTCTATAAAAGTCTGAACCACGAGTAGAAGAACATCGCGATTCGGAGGCTCTTGCGCACGGGGGCAGCGCGTATCAAGGGGGCTTGTTATGGCGGCGGAAGCGGCCCCGGAGCCAAACAAACGGCCCGCGGGGCTTCTCGACAGGGCAGCGGCGACACTAAATCACTGCGGCATTTGGGCGCGGGCCCACCGGCCGGCGCGGACCGCCCATCGCCCCCGCCCCCGTCCGCGGGCGCTCGCTCACCGGGGCCGCGATGCGACGCCCGCGGCAAAAACATTTCGGCGGTTTGGCCCGCGTTTTTGCTCCGCGCTCGTCCGCATATCCAGGCGGGCGAATGGGGACGATGAAGAAGGGAGACGCGAGGGGGCATAAGGACGAGGTAAGAGGACGGTGCGAATACTGTAGTGGTTCAAGACGTAGTCGATGAGGGAGGTTGTTGGCGGGGACTGAGTGAGGTGGGAAGAGAGGTGATGAGGTCGGGAAAACAAAGGAATCAGATGACTAATGAAATTCTCTTTCCCGATGACTACGAGGTTTAGTGGGATACTGTAATTACGTATTATACGTATAGGAAAAAAGAACATAGATGGTTATAAGAACCTATTAGCAGGAAGGCCAGACTGCACGAAGCCTCCTCATTCACTGAGATTCTTAGTTTGGATGACTGCACATCTAGGAAGAGTAGCACAAGGACAGCGGTTGTAATAGAGAAACGTAGTAGAGCTACAGAATGGCACAGTCTTTCTCGTAGTAGTTTTCTAATTTCCTTGGTGTGGACTGGCTTTACGGTCTTGCCCCATGAGCTAATTTCAATAGAAAACTGCTGAGTTTTCGAGAAACTTTGACATTATTTAAAGCACATGTACTCATAAGTACAATAATGTAAAGAAATTGCCTCTATTGTAAATATTACCGGCGTGAGAGACAAGTAAAAAAAATACATTTTTGTAATGTAAAAAAACAACAACAAAAGAATAGAACAATATGCCGGCTATGTCATCGTATAGGGTACATTTGTCACTACCTCCATCAAAAATTCAAAGAAAAAATTTGGAGCCGTTTTTGAGAAAATAGTTAATGTTATTTTTTTAAATTGCAAACATTGCATCACTATGTCACGAAAACTATCAAAATTTTCAAAAATAATCTACATACATACATATGATATTGAATAAAAGCAACACTTTCCTTTATATTTTCGCCCCTTACAAACAGTCTGCCACAAAAATAATTTACTTATTTCCTTCTCGTCAACACTTATTCAATTGTTCTTTCACTCCCACTTATTTCTTTTACTTCCATACTTGCCTTGAGACTTTCTTCGCACTATATTTGATATTTTAATTTCCACAACTCACAACTTTCTATCGTCCCCTTCTAGGGTTTTACCACCACAAATTCACCGCCTCTACCACCCACGTCTCCCCCCTCCCCTCAAACGAACATCCCTGTATCTTCCCATTCAACGCCGTCCCTCTCCCATCCTCTCTTGCTCCTCCTGCGCCCTCACAATCACACCCTCTCTGGAGAGCGCCCGGAAGTCTGCTTCTGCCCCCCCTCCTTCCGTCGCCGCGCCGCGCGGCGCGTCCCGGTGGCAAACAAATGAGCAGCAGCGGCCGTGGCGAAGCGCCCACCCACGCTCTCAGCCGGCCCTCGGCCCCGCCCCCGAGCGCCTCCTCCGAGGGCCCTGCAAAAACCGCCGACCGAAATCATTACTTATAATTTATTGCCTCTTCCAAATGACTTGATGCTTCATATACATAACTTAGCCATTATTTCGGCCCGGCCTCCCCGAGCAACCGTGTCTCTTATATACGCAGTTTTATTACGTTCGTCGTTTCGCGGAGGGTAAATAATTCTTACGTTTGATTTATGTGACGATTTTCATTAGGGAGCCCACCTATTATGCCGATAGTTGCTTGATAAAATGCGCAAAACGTCCGGAATAGGCCTCATTAAGTTCAGTTCTGTTCCTTGTGAGAAAAAAATTGTCTTTCGCTCTTGACGTGCTGGTCACTAATTCACTTTCTACCGCAGGATCGCCTGGTTTTTCTTTATACATTTCATGATGCTTGTAGAGGAATCATAACTTGTGGGAATAAAAAGCGCATTGCTTAAAGAAAGCAAATATTAATTAAAATAATTTACAATATACGTGTGTTGTCATATTTACAATGCTATCATGAAACATTCAACATGTGATTAATCTATGATCACGTAATAATGACCAACCACCAGCTATTTTCACTACCTCTATTCATGAAAATTTTACTCGCAATACACATCGTCAATAAAATCAAATTCATGATAAGCGCGCAATAAAAAAGATCGTTATAGCGAAAAGACGTAGACCTTACTTCAGTTTAGTTGCTATACCTTATAACTTATTCATTGATCACTCGCTTTATAATAAGAACGAAAACTTCCTACAAATAAATAAAGTACTCGATTCTTTGCGTATCGATATACATAATTTACGCGGTCCTTCAGCGCAGTCAAGTATGAGGAATTTTCAAAATTTTTAAATTATATATTCGGCAAACGAGTAAAACTGTCCGTGTCGTTTGCAATTTAATTCAATCTTATGTTTCATGAACGTCCTTCTTAATAATTCCAATAAACAGATTTCGATCACAAAACATCTTTCCTTTTATTTCGGATAACGTATCAACATCTCTTTCTCAATTGCAGTACATTTCTTCTACGCAAAAACCACTCTACAGACCGCCATCGACGGTTCCTTCCGCCCCATTTGCAAGCACCGACAGAGCACACAGCAAAACATCAGAGCATCGGCCACGAGCGCCACTGGAGTGAACACATGAGCGGCGAATTCCGATGCGCAGCTGCCCGACATCTGAGGCTAATCCTCCACCCCCATCCCACACCCAGCCCCACCCCCTCGAATCCTCGCTACGCTCTGATTGATTACCATCGTGTCAACAGGTGGAGGCGCCCGCCCCGCAAGCAAGCGTTAAATATTTATAAAATTAATAAATATGAAATTGCCCTTAATGCAGTTAGCACGTGTTGCTAATTGGTTTCAACGCATACAGCCTTTCCACAAAAAATAAGGAAGTGTGTTTGGCAGCCTCGAAAGTGATGCATACGAACAAGTCTTCTGTCCGTTTTGCCGCGTTTGCGACAATAATTCAACGCTGCCAGGTAAACCAGGAAGAGAAATAAATGGATGGCTGTGAATGCGTGATTCTTAGAACGTATTAAGAACTTACTTAGGAAGAACAGATTTTCATTCACGTTTTTAACAGAAAATCGTAGTTTGTAAACTGAATCAATTTTTTGCATCATAAAATGAACGAAAATCATTTAATTTTTACAACAGTCACATGATTCCGCTTTTCGCCTTCTCTTTTTCTTGGCGAGTTATCAGAGCCAGACATCTACACTTAGAGCCCCTAGGGAATCAAAGGATTGACTTAATAAGAAGAACCCTTCTTATTAGTAACTGAATCAAAAAACAAGGAAGATGATACGTGATGTCGTTCGCGAACCCTGAAAGGCATCCGCGATCGAACGTTTTTCCGTCAATATGGGTGTGACGGTGTCCTTGCGCAGTCCGCTCTGACAGGTCTCAAAACGTCTGGCGGAAGCACTTATTTAGTCATCATCATCATCATCACCATATACACCATGGATCAGGGAGGGCTTTAGGCCCCTTCCGTCTCCAGGAGTTTCATTTGGTCATTCCACCGCAGTCGTGGACGTCCTACATTTCTTCTGCTTTGGGGTCTGTATCCAAAAGTTTGAAGAGGGATGCGCGAACTATTCATTCTCTCAAGGTGGTCGAATCGTTGGGATCTACATGAATCTAATATTTGGTCTATAATGCAAACATGAAGTTCTGACATAATGCCTTCATTTTTCTTGTGGACCCTCAAATAGTATCCCGCTAGTGGTCTCAGCAACCTCATTTCTGCTGCTTCAATCTTCTTTCTCTGTTGAGTTATTTTTTGTCCATGCCCCTGCACCATACACGAGTACTGGAACCGCCATAGTTCTATAGAATTTAGGAAAAGTTTCTTTTCTGATTTTCTTCGGCAGATGTGGCTTCAAGTAACAAAGAGCTGCAGAAATTTAGAGAGTGTTTGTTGTAGGTCTTTAGAATGTTCATAGGCTATATTCTATCCCAGATAATTAAAATTTGAAACTTGTTCAATTACGTTGTTATTTATTTCAATCTTTGCTCAAAGAGAGACTGCTTTAAAACCCATGACTTTGGTTCTGGAGGTGGATAATTTTAAATTAAAATCTTTGCGATGTTAAAAAGATTAAAGAGAGCTCTTTGAACATTTTCTTCCGAGTCCGCTAGGATAACCTGGTCATCTGCAAATAGCAATGTATTCAAGGCAATTTTTCCAATACAAAATTGTTTTCAATAGGCTTTCCTATCGCATAATTACGTCATCAACATATAAATTGAAAAGATGGGAGACACGGAACACCCGTGTCTTACGCCTTGATTTATTATTCTGCACTTCTTTAGTATTTCCGAAATCCTGATATTTAAAAATATGAATTAAATAAATATATTTAAATAAAATGTATAAGTAGTAAATTTCATTTGTTTGAAAGCTTACTGGACTCCTATTATATTGCATTACTACTGTGTGGAGCCCCTGAGGTTGGTCAGCAGCCTCGGTTGCCTAGGCAGAAGCCCTAGCCCCCTGGTGCGTCGCAGTTACGCCGGCACGTGTGGACTTTTTTCGCCCGCAGCGGGCGCAAGGGAAGCACGAGCGCTTTGAATCACGTCAGGCAGCCAACGAGGAGCCGTCGAACACAATGCGTTTTTAATTGCCGCGCAAAAGGAGCAGCGAGAGCCGGCGCGGCGTGGCGCGGCCGTAATTTCTCGACTGAACGATATTACAAGACGGGAAAACAAGCGCCAGCGCGCTAAACGAGCTTCGATGCGACGGAGTAATAACGCAAAACGACGAGCGCCGATTGGTTGATGACAAGGACTTGGGTGCGCTTTAAGGTGGAAACGGCGCTATTAAGTGAATTCGTATGGGTAACATCTTCCGAAAAAAATGGGCGAGTTGGTAAAAAGAGAACGTATTACCTGCAAGTGTAATGAAATTTTCACTTCGTTTTCTTGCTTTAAGATCATGGTTAGTAGGACAGTATAATTTGATTCTTTTTAAAATTAGTTTGGTAATACGAAAACGACATTTCAAAAGAGTGGAAATGGGCGAACATTTTCAATATGGAATTAATCTGAGAAACAATGAATCAAGTACTGTACTCGAGTAATGCGACACATTTCATTGGACTACATATTTCGTAGCACTCGCTGACTGTACCAAACAATTGAATAAAAACTCGTGTGAAATCAATGTACAACTTACGGTTTTATTCCCTTTCCAGGCATTTCAATGTTTTTAACAAAACCATAAGGTTTATTCCCTTCATTTTCACCAACACCAAGTTATACGCCTACGACTCAAATACATAGTCCGTAATGTACTCCATTTACTTACGCTTGAACAGTACACTTCGTAAAGGAATAGGAACACGACTGCTCGAATCGAATCAAGATTACACACGACGCTCGATCATAGGCGATCGCCATCAACTTAGACAGCGGTACCATAAAGCACAACTTGAAGCGCGTGGATGCAGAAGAGCCGTCAGGGGCGGCAACGTCAGAACGGCTGCACGCCCTGCGAGCATGTTGCACGTCTCTAGGCCGAGGATGTACTAATTAGAGGCAGACGGGCGGGCCCCGCCGAAATTTCCAAGCGGTCAATTACCCCGACCCCAAAGACCTTCTCTCACCCGCCCCCGCAGTGAGGCGGCGCGCGCGCAGCCTGGCGGCGGACGCACAAAGGCGACGGCTCCATGCCCTCCCTCCCTCACCACCACACTTCAACCCTCTGCGCCTAGCAGGGCACACCGGGACTCCCATTATTTATATTCCATGGAGTTGCTAACAAAGCAAGATGTTAATACAATCCATTCTAGACACCTCGATCTTTTCGTTCAATTATTCCAATATTTTGACCTTTGAGGTTATTGAAAATCATACCTTTCTACGGGAAAAGAATTCGTCGTATCGAATAATTGAGATTTTAGCTACTGTGTTTTTCTGCAGTCGTACAACCACGTTTACCTCCTGAAAATACAATTTTTTGAGTTGTTATTTTTATAAAACAACTTTAAGAGAAATTTGGTTAGGGGATTAATTCATATGTATAGTAAATAGATGTTAACGCTCGATTCGTGCAAACATTAATATTATGGACAGAAACATGAAATGCATCCGCATGAAATTAAACATGCGAGTATTCTTTGCCATTTGATTACTCCAGTGCCGCGAGGGAGCTCGGCAGCGCTCCAGAGGGAAGCCCGGATCGCAGAGGACGGGAGGGGGCGTGGTCGGCGGGCGAGCGGAGCTGCCCCATGCCCTCTGCTCTCGATATATACCGGATGACATGTCGCGGCAGCCTCTGTAATCGGCGCCGCCACAGCCGCCCACCCTCGCTCCCGCTGCCTCGCTCGACCTGTGGCGGCCGGAGCGGCGTTTCATCTTCCCGCCTTTGCCGTCTCCTCTCCCCCATCCCGCACGCCCGCCCCGCAAAGCTCGTCGGCAATGAGTGTAAGTCGAGCACAGCCACTGCGCGCCATGTCGCCGGTCCCTGCCACCGCCACGTTCCCTACAACTGCACGCCACACTGCTCCCGGCGACGACGCTCGCTGCAATTGCCACTTCCACGCCTCACCCCAGCGTTACTAGCAGCGCCATGATCATTTTCACCTTTGCCTCGCACCCCGTCACATCGCTTTATAGAGAATTTGCCATTTACTCTAGGCTGTCATCGCTACAGCTCCAACGATACCGTAGTCACCAACAGCCTCTCATTTGCCTGGTGAATCCGTCTTTCATTGACAATCCATCGTCTTTCTTCAGCATCCGCTGTCATTTTTGGTTCAGTTACATCACTAGTCCTTATTTTCGGGCTTTGTGGCCAGATGATGTTTCAGCTTATTCCTACAAATTCGCAGTATTAAAGCAACTCAAATCGGTACATCTGAAACTCCGTCCACTTGTTTAATACAAACCCCGCTCACGCCGCTTTTGCAACTACACTATTCCTATCCCAGCTTCTCTTACCTCGGTCCCTCCCAGTAGTTGGAATCTCTCCTAGTCCTGACACACTACCATTTCCTCCCAGCCGTGTTCCTCCCCATCTAGTCTTCTCAGTTACTCAGCGTCTCTCCAGTCCTCCAGTCTCCAACATCTAACCTAAAAACCTTTGCGAATATACCCTTCCTTCGGAGGGGAAGTAAAGCCTGCTGTCCCATGTAGTAGATTTACTGCATGTAAAATATCTTCAAGCCTAAAAGAAGCCTCTGAGCAAAATTGAGATCCGCCCGTTTCGTCGCCCAAGATAATACCTCCTTTCTCCGCTAGGTGGTGAAAGAAGCGTAGCGAAATTTGCGTGCTTAGACGGAAGAGCGGGCCTGACGGCCCGAGTCTCGCCACGTAAAATAAGGCATTAACTAACTAACTAACCTATCCTCACCACCCTCTTTCCCTAGTCCCGACCGGGTGCCATCGCGGCCGCCGGCACCTCGCAAACGCGCACGCGACGGCCGTGTGGCGGTAATCCAGAAGCAGCGGCGGCGGCGGCGACGCACGTGGTGCGCGGCGCGGAAGTTCCCTGCGGTCGAGTTTTTAGTTTAATTGCCAGGCGCCGCCACCAGCGCCGGCACACAGGTCAGACCGGACGGAGATGCGATCGCCGCTTTCCGAACGGCCGACGCGAGCGCCCGCCTGTTAATTTTGCAGCGGTGGGCGAGTGGCGGCTTCCGACCGAGGCGGAAGAACAGAGGTTCCCAAAAGAGCAGTGAAAATGGCACACGGGCGGAAGCGGCCTCTTTTTAGGGAATTCGGCCCGCCGACGAAAACAGCTCTGCTTCGGAGTAGAATTATGGAGAATTTTCGCCATTCATTTGTGAAGGTCAAAAGTTTCCAATCTGAAATCATAGCTATTCTTATTTAATTAACAATGTCAGTGGTAAAAATAACATACCAAAAATAAGTTTAAATAAATCTCATTCATTATTATTATTATTATTATTATTATTATTATTATTATTATTATTATTATTATTCGCATATCGGTAATTTATGACCACGCTACACGTTTTCCGAGGCCGGGAATGAAAGTGTATTATTATGGGGATCATCTTTTCAGCCGTATCCCTTGTGAAGGTTGTTGGGCCATGAATTAGGGGGTGATAGAATGATCATGAGTGGTGAAGGAACAATCATAAATACAACCATGACTACGCAGGACTCGAACCTGCAGCCTATATATTATTATTATTATTATTATTATTATTATTATTATTATTATTATTATTATTATAAAAAGAAGAAAATAATTGTTAAATAAAATCAAATTTAAAACGAATTTCTGTAATGTCCCAATCGAGTACACGCACCATTAACCAGTTTAACTACCCTAATTGCGAAGTGCGACTAATATTACAAACACCATCGATATTGCTCTTTATACACATTACATGTTTATAGCATCCCAAGTGGCATTTTGCCAGATGAATGCGCATACTGGCATACCAGCAAAAATACTCGAGTTATTAGGGCATCACAGTCTTCAGGGAAAATTTAAGTAATTATTCCAAGAACTTGCAGATAATTGTAATGTCCGGAAACTGTTCCTATGGTATCCGAGCAGACATTGAAGAAACAACCTCCACGAGCGTTAAAATTACCCTGCAATTTGAACACATTCACACGAAACCTCTAGGAAACTTTCTCCGTAGTGGAACTTATCATTGAAGATAAATGTTTAAACAGACTCAGTACTTACGATCGTAAAATGAGAATTCCTTGCAGAGCAATTAAGAACACAATAACCAAAGCATGATTCGAAGAAATGCTGCGTAACTTATAAATCGTGTTGAACTGATCCAACTAAGCTAGAACTAAACCTTCCTGTGCATTATATCGTCAAATTATCAGAATGAATACGATGCTCAATTGCAAACAAATCAATGTGTCTTGAAGATTGTTTGAACAAAATGTCAGCAATGATTCATTCTACAACAAATTCGTCGACAATCTCGCGTGTGAACATTTTTTCATAATTCTGTGAGGTACATGAAAAAGTAAAGCTCTTTATTATACAGCGAGATTCGGTCTCAAAAACTGACAAATACAGAGATCATCACACAAATACGTAGTTACATTACAAAGAAAACTTGAAACCATACGAAATCAGAAAGCTTAACTTCGCTGGAGTACGTAGACAAAAACGTAGCGAATTCCAGCGCAACTGGATCCAACTTAATAACCTGTTCTCGCAGTCACTTATCCTCCACGGCCGCCTCCCGGTATTAGCTTGAGTAACACTCGCGCTTAATTACACCCGTCGCAGATCAGGCGGCCGTGGCGGTGCAGGGACGGGGGCGGGGGTGGGGGCGGGGGCGGGGCGGCGGCACGCAAGAAGCGAAGGCGCGTGCGGAAGGCTGCGCGCAGGCGGGGGCGGCGGCGCCGGGAGCTGCGCTGAGTCAGCGGCCGTGGGTTCGCTTCCCGGCGCCCCTGCCCCCGCCGCCGCCCCCGCCGCACAAGGAATCCGGCCGTCAAGGCCGCGCCCGACCCGACCGGGGAGGTGATGGTGATGGCGGCAATGGAACTGGAGGCGAGGATGTTGGGGCCAGAGGAGGCGGTGCGGGCAATACGGATTGCGGTGCAGATTGTCGAGACCGAACAGGAGAAGGAGGAGAAGGAAGACGTAAACACGGAGAGGGGACAGGGATGAGGAGGAAGAAGACGAAAAAGAAGTGGAGACGGGGGAGGCGGAGTCGGAGGAGGATGAGAATGAGGTGGGGGAGGTGGAGAACGCGTAGATGGAGGGAGAGGAATAAGAATCAGAGGTGGTAGAGGCGGAGGTGCAGGGGGAGGAGGAAGTGATTGAGGTGGGGGTGGAGAAGAGAGGTGGCCGCAGGCGGCGGCGCCGGCACGGCGTGCCGTTTCGTAAGCGTCATTTCCGCCACTCATTAACGTTGCGGTGCCGGGGCCGGCGCTGCCGCCGTGACTCGTGCAACGTGACTAACGCGACACCGCACGACGGCGCCTGCGCGTGACGATGCATTCGTCTTACGTCACGCGGGGAGGGGCGGGCGCGACCACACCTTTTCCGCCCCGACCCCTGCCCTGTCACCCTCTTAACGCCTTTTATCTCAGTCTCCCCGTCACCCGTTCCCTTCTCCCCACCGAGATATCTACTCGATTCCGTTACCGGGTCAGTCCCTAACGTTAATAACCATTTCCAGTACCAACGCCACACCTGTGCTCGTGATACCGATCCACGAATACCTTACGAGTATCCATGCAGTAGCGTATATTTTGGGCTAGTTAGACTAGCTGCGAAACCCAAACAGACTAGGAAAAGAAAGAGTATATGAAAATGTCGTACATAAAATTCGTTAATAAGCTACGTGAATCGTATTTTTTATAACAAATATTACTTGTAACGTAGAAATATAAATAAACAGATTAAGTCTCTCTCTTCCAGTAGTGTATCCAGGACGAGATGCTCCATCCTTTAACCTGAAGATACACCACAGCTTGCATCATCCTTAGACGTAAATCCCGTCCTCGAGCATCGCGCCGGTTGCGGCGGTGCCATTGTGTCACCGCAGATAGTCGCAGCTAGTCCAGCTCCATCGCGCATGCTGCCTCACGGGCTTCCCTCGCCTCCCCGCACTGTGGGTTCTCCTCCATCTCTCGTCCTGTGCCACAGGCCTGCGCTTTCTTCCCACCTCTCCCGTGCTAACGCCACCTGCTTCGCACAAGGCGCCGAACCCTCGCCGCTAGGGGTCACCAAATTTTCTGGACTCAAATGAAGTAGAAAGAGTGCGCCTAAAAATTGTCAACTAAAAATATGTTATAGTAAATTCGAGATTTTTACACAGAAATGTAGTATGAGAAAGTTTTTGGCTCAGTAATGTAAATAGTTTTAAAATTATCATAAACTTGGCCAATTTAAAAGCAAATAAGTTTTTATATCTACATTTTTTCATACTTACAACACACTTTGTCCTCAAAATAAAGATTTCAATTTAATGTGAACTTACAAACTCTTTGTCGATCATTCTAAACCTCTACACTGGTCTTTCATTTGTTGACAGATATATCCAGTAGCTTTAATTCTAATAGCAAATAGGTTGGCATACTTATCGCCTAGAATTCTTTGTTCGGATAATCTATTTTATGTAAACGAATTTTGTCCACAATGGTCCAAACACTATTCATTGAACTTATTTTAGAATCCATACAGGTCGAATATCTATAATGTATTAATTTTCTGGCCTCCTCGAGCCGGACTAAGCTCGCAGGCCGTATGTTGGGACAGCCCTGCCCTGCGCCCCGGCCCCCTGCATCGCCCACCGCTTCCGGCCGGGTGGCGGGGGCCTTGGCCGGCGCGGGGCGGCGCGGGGCGGCGCGGGGCGGCGCGGGGCGGCGCGGGGCGACGCGGCCCATTACAAGAAATGCGAAAGGTTTTATCAAGCGCGAGGCTGCGGCTGAAGGCAGCGCTCCATCTCATATACGGCGCGCGTCATCTTGCGACGCGACGCGCGTGTTTTGTCGCCGCGCGTCACCCCGAGACGCGGAAAAGACGAATGGTGCGCCGGGGGCGAGGGCGGAATCGTGCACGAGGCGAAGAAGGCGTAGGCTCAAGGCTTCAGATCGCATCCGCATAATCACATCAACTGAATTAGCAAGGGGAAAAAATATAGTTATCCTCCACAAACTTTTCTTCCGGAAATCGAATAAAACGTTGTTTCGTCGAAATAAATTTATTTAAAAAAAAAAGTTCATTGCTGGGAAATACATCGTTCGAAAGGTAGAACAGGATGATATGTGAAAAAAAAATATTTAATTGGTTTTGATAAGGAATTGAAACAGGAGATGAAATTGACATCCTGCTGAATTTAAATTTTGGACGCATAAAAACGTTAATTTAAGAGCAGCATGTGCATAATTTGTAAAAAAATCAACCCCTAAACAAAACTACGAAACTTATCTAGAAATAAAACAAATACTGAGGGAAGTTTCTGAGAATTTCCGATGTCAACGAAGCAGGAAGTCGAGTGACAGCAATGAAAACGTATTCTCTTCTACAATATTTGCACTTAACATCCTGAAAAGCGTCTTGATAAATTATTCTGGCGCTGAAGTTACTATGGGCGACGAAGAAAATTCAGGACTTTTATGTCGGCCACAATTCCTTAACCCAACGTCTCAAACAAAAACATTAAAAAATATATCTAATCGCAAAACCTATTTAAGACTTTACGAGGAGTTGCCATCGCCATTGAAATTCTGAACATGTGTCCTCAGTCCTCCTGTAGGCGACACACGGTCGAGGAATGACAAGTGGGAATGACTATTATACACTGGAATGCACGTTTCAATGAAGAGAAACTGTTTACCTAGATAGGATGGTGACGACATTACGAAATCCGTACGCAAGACACATTTGGAAGGGAAAATATTTCAGAAGATATGTGATGACTGGTCGCATTTTTAGTTAATGAATACTACTTTTTTTCGGTAAAGTAACTTAAAGAGTTTGTGTTAGCATCGTGAACGCCTTTTATGGAAAATCATGGAGAAATGTACACATTAAAATACTTTTCGTTTCACTTTCACTTCCTGGACATGGTTTTTACATAAAATGGTACAGAATCCAGATTCTGGCACGGTGGGTGTTCATTTCATTATTTCTGCAATGAAATTCTAAAAATACCTTGAAAATAAATGGAAACACCTCCATTCAACAAGAATTTCAGCTATGTTAGTCTCATTTGATGAACATTTGAAACTCGTTTTTGTTTCTTCTTTTCGAGCTTCCCGAAAATCGCATGTTGTAAAGTTGAACTCGAACCTAATAATCCTGTTGAAGCTAATATTTCTAGGCATTTTTAAAATAGGCCTCCAATATGAGTCAGCAAAACACGGATGAAGAAAAAGCTGCTAATGTGGTGGTTCTTATTCATCTGCCTTCTTTTATTAATTATGACACTAAACACGTATTTGAAATCAGATGATCTAACTGTAGGTAAGAAAGGCAAAGAAAGTGTCAACAGGAATAAAACTTCGTGAAAACAAAGAACAGGAATTACAAGATAAACACTTGTGAAGTCTCATTGTCGCTGCTTGTTCACGGCTGCATTTGCAAGTGCCGGTGGGAAGTTAGCCAGCCCCGCGAGGCCAACGTCAGATATTGCGACATCCGCAACCAGTTCCAGGCAGCAGGTCGAGGTGATCCCAGATCCAGGGCGATCTGGCAGCAGAAGGGAATTCTTTACTTCACTACCTCCATTTAGTCATTTCCAGTTACTTGGAAAGGAACAACAGATATGTAAACGAAAATAAAATGGACTGCTTACATTAGCAAGAAATTAGACAATTGTGGGAAAAGAAAACCTTCAACGCCCATTCACCCTTTTTTATTATGTAAGTAATAAAGTAACTATGTAAGAAATTCCATTGCCATAACCGACTTGTATTACTAACTTCGAAAATGCCATAACAAAACAATGATGGAAAAAAAGCAGTCTCTGACTAGGTGAGACTTACCAATGTTTTCGGTAAATACTCAGGAAGAGTTGGAAAAGTTCAAAAATCAAATGAACCAGTTTCGATTTTGACTGAACAATTTTATGTTATTTCGTAATTTCTCACACCTGAGGTTACGGCTACATTCTCATACTCAGTGAGTCATTCCTTACGACACAGCTGACGTCATGCGACGATGAAGACAGAAGCTTCAGTATTCACGTGCACCGTTTCAGTTCAGTCTATTTTCACTGCTCCAGGGCGCCATTATCTTCATACTCGACAGCAGCAGCATTGTTGTTGCTGCAGGCCACTAGTTTATTTCTAAAGATCCTCCTACATCTACATTTATATCTTGATATCTTCAGTCAAATAAAGATGTTTCCAATATTTTAAAGTTCATTATGTCTTTAAGCATGGTATTCCATCAAATTCTATTGCTGTTCCTCTTTCTCTCCTTGTCCTCACGTCCACAGTTTCCTTGCTGCTATTCGTCGGATACCAAGGTCCATTGCAAACTCCCGCTGAGGCAGAGCTGCCAACTCATCGCATTACTCTCACTTTCTCAGAACCGATCCTCCCCGAAACGCATGCGCAACATCGCTAGCACAGCGCGCCTTCTGCACACCACCGAGGCTTCGTGAAGGGCTGGCTAGCAAGATTGGCGATCGGGAGCGCCGCCTCCGCCGACAACACGATCTACCCACAAAATAATGACGAACAATGCACTGTGCGAACTCATATGTACTGTCACGCAGCCGCACTAACACATCTTTTGATACAACACAAAACAAACAACTTGTGCAAAAGCTACATTACTCGATAAAAACAAGTTTGTGGTAATGGTTTGCAAGAAAAATCTATTGAAGCCAGGAAATAAAGAAGAATGGTAATACGATATTTTTTCCTTGTCGCGTCCTTTCACTTCTTGCCATTTTCTTGGTCCATCCTCATAAAAATACTTATTCATTACTCATATTATAAAATCACACATGTTTTCCATTCGATTAGCGTAGGAAGTACTCTTTTCTCCCTTGCGAGCTACATCTGCTGAAGATGACGTAACACATTTTAATTGAGCATTGCCGTGCACAGAAAACACACGTCAGAACACCATTTAAAAACTAATGCTACACGCAAATCTAATACACACCCAGACCCCATCCGAGCGAGCGTGGCGCCTCATTGAGCCCTCGACGCGCATGACGAATCTCCCCGGCTGGCGGCGCCTCATTAATTCACCCATTGAAGGCGACGGAGACGCCGCGGCGGCGGTCGCCCCGCTTCGCGCGATAAACAAACGCCTATCGCGGCGCGCGCCTCCACGAGGAGGACCGGTTCCCGTGACAAATGCGCGCCGCCGACGCGTAAATAGGCGCCATACGTATCGCGAGCGCCCGCGTCACGGAGCGAGACGCCCGACCGTCACGAGACGACCTCCCCGCGCTACCCTCAAGCCGTCAGGACCGCCCTGCCGCCTCGCTGGCCTGCCCGCCCGCCGTCCTACTGCCTAGCTGCCCTAAAGCGCTTCAGCCCCGCTGTCCGTCTCATCGCCGCCCTACCGCCGTCCCTTCTACCGCCCTGGTACTCCGCCGTCCAACGCTGTCGGCCCTCCGGCCTGCCGCCGCGCCGCGGTGTTGTGTTGCATTGCTGCCTCCCCACCAACCCCGCCTCTCCATCGGTGACGTCAGAGCTCTCTGCCCCCGCCCCGCCCCACTCAACGCGCTCAATCCAGCACTACTCGCTCCTGCGTTTCTGCTGCCACCACCCCACAGCTGAATTATCTCCAGGACCGTTTTCACTTTTCCTAATTTCTTGTGCATTTCGAAGCGTGACCTCCCAACTACCCCACTTCCCCACCCCGGAGCGTTCTTCAGTAATCTACCTCCTCAAATATCTTTCACTTTACTCTACCCATATAACCCTCTACGTATTTCCTCATCACGTACGGTTGCCGCACACACTCTCCACAACGACTATCCTCAATCGTCCTCATGGTTTTTCCTGTCATACTATCACCTTTCCAGTGACCCTTCTCTCCGGAATGAACAGCAGTCGCACCTCCTCGACTTTCGTCACAACTCGTAGCAGCCATAGTTAACTGCCGCATGCCCTCAGAGCCACTCCCGTCTCCCGTCCAGCCCCTCGCCCCCACCGCGCGCGCGTGCAAGATGGCATCTGCCAGGCGCGACGCGTCGTGTCCGCCCCGCGACGAGATGGCATCTGCCGCCGCGGCGCGAAGCAGCCACGCCCCCTCGGCGCGGCCGAAACGCGGCCCATCAATTACGCGTGAAAGGCTGGATCTCCGTCGCCCGGCCGACGCCTTGACTCTTCGCACCGCGCCGCGCCGCGCCGCCGACACAATGCGCCACTGATAGCATCGCGCCCCCTAATTGAAAGAGCGTTCCCGCCCCGCCCCCGCCCCCGCCTCCGCTCCCGCCGCCGCCCTGCCACCGGGATTACGCGCAATAAAAATTGTGTGGCCCTTCTCCCGCGGGAGGAAATTAAAACAAAAGGAAGGCTGCGAGAGCGCCGCGATGAATGAGCTGCGAGCGCGCGGTTGCGCAGTGGGCCCCGGCGACAGCGCGCGCTCGCGGCCCTGCGCAGCCAGTGGCGCACCCGGGGAGGCTGCATACATATTCAAAAATACGTCTTTTACTACCTTTCTATACTCGCGAACATCATCCAATACATCATTTGTTTAGATTATATCTTTGACCACGGTGAATAAGCTGATAAGTCAGAAAAACTTAATTTTACGGGGGAATAAAAAACAACTTTAAACTAATGCTGTAAATAAGGGATTAATGATGCTCAAACAAAACCACACAAAAATAGTATCGTTTGAATCTCACCTTCGTTTGAATATCATTAATCCCTGATTTGATTCCTTTAAACGTTGTTTTTTGCTCTCCTGTAAAATTACGTTTTTATGACTTATCAGCTTATTCACCGGGAACAAAGATTTATCCTTGTAATAAGTCAACTAATCAATAAACATTTTATACTCAGCCTAAAAGAAAAATTCTTTGTAAGAAAACATCAAGTCGACTCTACACGATACCGACAACCCCTCACCCCCCGAGAAAAATCCTGGGTGCGTGTCTGTGCGCAATCGTAGTATTGACTATACTAATGTATTGAGGAGGTGGGTCAATATAAAATCCCTTGTTGTGACAGAGCCAATTATATTCAGAAGTAAATAGTACTGTATTGAAACAAGGAATACAAAAACAAATTGAGTAAATAACGAAGAGAAGATCAATACAGCAATTGTATTAAATGGACATGATGACGCGGTTGCATTGGCAATCTCTCTAGGATGTGATCATTGATACCCAGCCAAAGCATGGACCATGACGTGGAATAAACAGGCAAACTATCACATATCCGAAAATACTATATTTTATTCATATAGAATTTTCTAAAGGTCGGGTAACCAAAGTATGAATTATCTGAGGTTACCGTCGTCTTCCGAGCTCTGAGATCCAAGAAAAAATAAAATTTCGAAAGTGAAATTTGCCTTTTACACACATTTCCAGCAATTCCAATGCTACATCCCTTTTCGTGTGGACTACACAACCAATATAACAGGGACGATCCAGCCTTTTGATTTCCGTTATCCTCGTTCAGAATACTTTTTTATGTACGTCTTTCCACCCATTTCGGGACAGTGTGTCGCGAGGACCCCACCGCCGCACCTCCCCCTCCCACTCTCCCTCCACCACCGCCGCCGCCGCGTGGAATGGCAAGTGGCCGAGGTAATTCTTTCGTGGCCTCTTTTTGTGCCCGTGTAAATGATTCGCTTCATTTTGTTGCGAGAATACAAATGGAATAAGCGCATGTGTTTCAGTACATCTTAAAGCGGAAAGCATAATTTTTCGGGCGATAAGAAAAAAAGAAATGTTTACAGCGTTAAACTCGCCGTGAAGGCGTCCAGAGGAAAAAAAATCAGCATGCCGCAACTCAGGAAACACGCAGAACGTAACAATGTGCTCTCGACTGCCCGGGAGATGCAGCGTCATGTACTGATTAGGAATGTTTCGATAATTCTGAAGTGGTCCTCTTCAGGGTAGATGTGTCATTTTTAAGGCCAGTTGCGGGGGAGTTACCAAGTCAATCAATGACGCTGATTTAAATTCCGCAAAAAAAATGCCCTAAGAAAAATACTAGCAGCCATTGAATTACTATGAATTGTACTAATACTAATACTATTAATACAGGCACTTGTAAAAAACTACCCAGCTATGCAGTTAGGTGATGCAATGTGGACATGAACACTCTCGAGTCAGTCAGATCCCAGAGGCGCATCCAAGATTTTTATGGGGGGAGGCGGGGCGGGAGAGAACAAATATAAAATGTATTTTTATTTGTTGGCTAATAGGTAGTCTTTATAACGTAAAGAGTGGATATACTTGACTTTCGTTAGTGAAAAAATTCGTATTAACTATATATTTTTAATACGTATATCTGGGGGGGGGGGGGGCTAAAGCACAATGATCCCGAGCCCGACCGCTTGGTGAAGCCTCTGGTTCAATCGAATTGTTTTCATCAAATAGGTTCATTCCAGTGCTAACGCTGTTGGGAGTTATAGACACTTTTTTCTTAATGTATTTAACACATTAGGACATCACCATCTTAGACCATGAATCTCGCTTTATACATGGCTCCAATAATTTTCTGAGCGTGATTAATATCTTCGTTTACCTGAATACACATCATTGCTCTGCAGGGGTTTCAGCAACGCGAAGTTCCCGCACCACACACACGTATCATTTCATGCAGTCTCTCGCACCTATTCACCACGCGTGAATGCGCCTGTCGATAGGAGGCGAAGATATGAGAAAACCGATATAATCTTCCGCGTGCATTTGCGCGCTTGTACAAAACGAGCGCATGCGCCCAAGTACGAAACACGCTGTCAGCCAGCGCCTCTCGCTCCGATTTCCTTTGGCGGCGCGGATTCACGGGCAATTACGCTTTGCGGAGCGGAGGGAAGATATTCAGTGTTTCCGAGCGCGTCAACTGCTAAGGTAGTGTGGTGCGTGTTGTACCGAAAGAGAAGGCGCTGTTGCTGCCCCGCTGGATGGTGAGATCCGGCGCCGACCTCACGGGCTTCTCGGAGTTTTCCCCTGCACAGATCTCCACCAGCGTGGCAACACCCCAGCCGAGAGAAGCTCTAAGCTCGCGACTGGCCTTCCGATGTGTGTGGTAGTAGAGTGTATGTAAGTGAGAGTGTGAAGATAGGACAAGGAAAGCAAGGAAAATTCGCGCACGGTCCGTGGTCCGTTTGCTCTCGTACTGTTTTGGCGTTCGCCGGATGTTGATCGGAGAAACCACTGAAAACTGTCGATCAGTGCTGTCGGCTGCTTAAATGCTCCTCCAGGAAACTATTGAATTCAACTTAGCTAACGATTTAGTGTCGAAAATTCGCTACCGTAGTGACTCGAACCCTCGGATTTCTCTGTGAGAGGCACTGCAGCGACAACGGCTTAATGGGTTCTCCAAACATGACTACTCACTGGATGTGAATTCTAGAGGCCTGGTCTTCTCAGATGAATTCCAGGTGAATGCCGGATTTCAGATGGACCTTCAACAGGTCCCGGAGCAACCACGACCCTCCCTTCTGCCGCTAACCCCAATTTCATCTTGAGGGTCACCTATTGATTGATAACATCTGCGTCAAGCGTTGGGGATCCTTCGCAGCTGCTCATCTCGGCCAAGCATCTCATAAGAACGCGAGAGGCGTCCGGGGTTCGGGATCCACCTGCATTTTGGTGGAGCCCTGAGATCATGTGCAGCTCTGTGGGTGATCCGAAACAAAGTTCTAAAAAATTTAAAATTAGTCAACATTCTGTTTACAACTGGAAAAAGAGAGAGCAATCAGGTGATGACACATCAATAAGCGGGATTTCGATTTATTTCCTTTCTTCTCTACTCTCGATCTCTCCCGTCGTTTCCTCTCCTCAGCCTCCTCGCCGCACGCGCTCCACGGCGCTCATCGCTCTTGGCCGCCTTTTTGCCCACCGCCCACTGCCCATTGCCATCGCCCACCGCCCACCGCCCACCACCCACCACCCACCGCCCACAGATCACCGCCCACCGCTCACTGCCCACCGCTCATCTCCCACTGCCCACTGCCCACCGCTCATCGCCCAACGCCCACCACCCACCGCCAATCGCCATCGCCCAGCGCCCACGGCCCACCGGCCCGGGAGGCGATCGGCAGCTCTAGCATTAAGCAATAACGAGTGGCTCGGCACGGCCGCCGGCGCATGCGCTCTCCGAGTGGCCACGCGCGGAATTAGCGTCCGCGGCGCCGCCTGGTGGACCGTGCGCAATTAGCACCCGCGCCCGCGCCCTGCCCGCTTGCGCCGCGCTGCCAAGACGTCATTAGGGCGCCCATGCGCGCAGCTTCATGCTAATACAGGCGCGCACGGACGCAGTACTGATATGATGCTCTTTTAACGTGCGAACAACGCACAAAATGTAGCATCGCTCTTCACAACTGCAATGTAGCAATAATAATAATAATAATAATAATAATAATAATAATAATAATAATAATAATAATAATAATATCCCCCTATATACTAACAAGCCTCGGGTATAAAAATCGGATTCAACCTTATTCTGATCCCCCTGATTACATGCAAGACTTACAACGTGATGAAATGATACTGAGCCCCAGCAAGTGCTTGTCCTGCGTGGTCCAAGATGACCCTCGACAAACACGACTCTGAAAACAATCAATTCTCTACCCAAAAATAAGTAAACGTTTCAAAAATATTGAACAGATATTTGCATTGCCTCTTCCCCATTCAGAAAATACTGCTAAATAGATTTGAACTCCACATTGAAATATTTGGATTTCTTGGTTCTCGTTTTTT
The DNA here is from genome assembly GCA_011170035.1 of Teleogryllus occipitalis. Taxonomy (NCBI): domain Eukaryota; kingdom Metazoa; phylum Arthropoda; class Insecta; order Orthoptera; family Gryllidae; genus Teleogryllus; species Teleogryllus occipitalis. The sequence continues at coordinate 619,614 of BLKR01000200.1, read as the reverse complement.
GTTGACCAAATTTATGTTTATTAATCTTTTCTGACAACCATTACATTGAAACCTCTGTGAGTAATGCCAATAATATTTGTTAATTTATAAAGTTATTTTGCACATTTACTCTGGTAAACTGATTTCGAAGTAAAATGACGATATAATACTTCAATAATCAAATTACGAGACAAAAAAATCTCGTAGAAATGCGGTAATTACACTTCTCCGTAAAAATTTACCATCAAATCTCAAAAATAAGAAATGAAAATCACTGCCGCAGGTAAAAGTGCAGAAGGCATTCTCTCTAACCAAAAAAGTACTAGAATATCTTCAGGAAATTATTCATTAGCGACTGTTGAGGTCTACTGACGGCACATAATACTACACATTCAAAATTCACAATAAAGGGCACGGAAAGAACTTCCTTTGGCGTTCATAGCAAAAATCAAATGCTATTATTTTTTGACGACGCAACGGAGTCTTTGTGGGCCTAAGAAAAGATTGAATATTTTGAAGCAGAAATTCCTTGGACATCACGAAAATAGCGGCATGCGATGAGAAAAATTCCAAGATTATTTGTCGTCTATTACAACAGCTAATCATTACCACCATTACACGAGCAAAGACCCGCGGGGGCAAGCTTCGTGCAAGTCGATAGCCGCAGGAGAAGCAGCCAAGTTTCGGCACAAGCGAACTCTTCTCGAGCGTTCTTTCGCAGCCCCTTTTACCTACACGAAGTGTTTCAATAAAAATGTTCAACTTTCCTCATTACCACAAGCCCCGGCGGTAATCTCGGAGGGGTATCAAAGAGGTGAACCCGCATACTAGACGTTCTCAAGAAGTCTTGTGTCAATAAACTTATCTTGTTAGAATATAGGAGCATGTTTATTCATAATCTCACTCTCTCCCGGTTATGGTAAAGCTGAGCGTGTAATTTAAATCAAGAATCTCGGCAATTAACAGGGGAAGAAAGGAAGCTGGAGGAGGAGGAGGAAGAGAAGAGGGCAGAAAGGAAGCGGCCCTCGCGGTTTAAAAACCCTCTTCCCTCCACCCCTCCCCCTCCCTCCGCTTCCTCTCACGGTGGCTGCGAAGAGGGCGGGAGGGGGGCGGGGCTCCTAAGAGGCGTGGCGTGGCGAGGCGAGGCACGGAGCGGGGGAAGGGGCGGGGAGTTCTCGACCTCAGACTCTCCATCCACGGGCGCACTCGGCGCTCGGTTTATGTAGTGGAAACTCTTTGGCGAGGGACTGGGGGTGCGAACTACAACCGCAACCCTTGCCTGCCGCCTCCGCCGCCGCCCGTGTCGCTTCATTGCCCAGGCCGTCGCCGTCGTTTTCATCTCCGCCGCCGCTCTCCACTTGCTATTAGAAGTCTCCGGGTCTGCCTTCTGAGCCTCACCTAGCTGCTAAGGACAGCGAGTACGTTTTCCCTCGATTCAGTAACATTTATTCGGAATTTATTTGGGAATTCTGTATCTTTTGGGAAAGAGCTGGGTTTTGCTTTTTGTTCTACACTTACTTGCAGCAGTGAGGATGATCGCGATGTGTCTCGAAAGGTTTTATGCGCCAATACATTATTCTTACAACGGGACTATCTTTTTTCAATTTTTTGAACTCTTCAATTTTTGTCACGAGTAACTGTAGAGCGTTAAGACATTTATTAATTTTATCATGCTAATATCTTATCTAGTTGTAAACAGTACTTCATGCTTTAAGTCTGAAACTATACTCGTAATTGGAGAACATCAATTGCAACTACAAGTTTCAAATCTCGTCAGGCAAATATTTTATTAAATATTTTAAATGCCGTATTTACTAAAACATAGATAAACAATAAGAAGCAATATTATAACTGAAAATAGTTTCATTTAAGCCTGGCTATTTTATCAAATATGAACGAATTGTCCAATGAACGCCACTGGAACAGTTACGTATTGGCAGCTCAAAGTACGAGAAAATGCAGTGTTTCAGGAAGAAACCACTTTTTGCGGCGTAGGCTTAATTCGCTGTCGGTATTGATATTTAAGATACATATACTACTGAAAACATGAATAACAATTCTTCCGTCACTCTACAACTCAAGTGAAGTTGCGTTTCCTTCCCGCAACCCCTATTATTGCTATAACGTTCACATCACCTTCGCTACGTTTTCCCTCCCTCTGAGTCGCCGCCGCGACGTTGCCAGACGTTGCCTTTGCCACCACCGCCCACTCCTCCTCTCCCCCGCCCCCCGACAGCGGCCGGTGCGCTATCGCTCGCGCCGCCTAAAGAGGCAAACCACTTAAGCGAGCGTTCCGCATGCAGCCAGCGACGGCGAAAGTAAACATGCGGTTAATTATAATCCACCCGCGTCCTTCGATGCCCCCTCCCCCCCACATCCCGTCGTCCTCGGCCGCGATGGCGGCGTCACTATCTCGAGTCTCAGGCGCGCGGTCGTGAGGACGCGGGAGGAATTTATCGAAGTCAATACACGCGTGCGGCCCGGCGAAATCGCCGATGCTGCAGTTCGAACCTGCGGCGGCGGCGGCGGACCGATCTGGCTCCCCAGGGATGAGGGCGATGTGTGCGGACGACGGGGGCGGGGGGTCCGGGGGGAGGGGGAAAGACGGCAGGCCTGCCCACGCACGTGACGGGTCTGTCATTTGATGGAGGATGCGGTGCCCATCGGTGGGGGGACAGCTGGCGAGAAGATTACATGACGTGGAGATTGGTGGGCGGTAAGCAACACGAGAAAACATGGGGACTGGGGAGCACGCTGTTATTGTAATGAAAGCAGGAAGTACTCTATATCACGAATATGCCAGAAATTCGAGAAATCGAATATTTAGATTTTACGAAGTTCGAGTTACCAGACGCCGTGGGAATACAACGGTGAAGTGTGGTGTAAAAATAGTCATCTTCAAGAATTCGCATCATTGAAAGGCGAATTATCTCTGTACTGCTGTACCTTATATGTTTGCACAATAAAGTAATGAATCAACTTGAATATAAATTAAGGAAATCCAAAGTTTATACAAATGTATCACAAAATACGGAACTGACTACATTTTTATGACAATTCTACGATAATTACAGTTATAAAATTAAGTTTATTTTCTCCTGAAGAAATAATGGGTAGTAGATTTAACGTTTCTATGGAAAGTTGTATATCTTTCGAACACAAAAGGTGCCGTACCTAATGTTAAAAGTATTCAGATCATAAATGACATTTTGAATTGATAAAAAAAAGATTTTCCAACAATTTATAGCATCTTGTTTCACTACTTTGGTAATCCGATCACTTGCATCAGACGAACTGTAACAATTTAAAAGTCGTTCGAAATCCAAGCATTCATAGCACAAGCTCAAAAGCCACATCAATTTACAGCAGTGAGCCGCCAGTCGGTGCAGGAGACGTCAAAAACTGAAAAATCAACGACCTCGGAAACCTAAAAGAAAATCCCTGTCGGGCTGAGTAAGAAGCCCGTAATTCGACACGTAATCTGCTGGACTCGAACCGAATCTGGGGCCCTGGTCGGGAGGAGGGAGGGGGGGGGCAGAAGAGAGGAGAAGAGACTCTAATGGAAACGGGCGACGTCTGGGCGGCTCTAGGGCCTATCTGATGTGTCACCCCCCGCCCGAAACGGACACCGATTGCGGTCGACCGGAGGGACGAGGCGGGACGCAGGCAGCGCCGGAAAAGAGACGGACAGCACAGCTAGATAGGACGAGAGATGCCTGGACTTTCTCGCAGATCGCTGTCCAAGTCTTCGTCCAAGTTCCATCTTACATACTTTACGTACACCAAATGTCCACCCATTCTTTCATTTCACACCGTTCTCTCTAGGCTATACCTAATACCCTGACGTAACTATTGTGAAGCTGGAATTGTTGGAGGCAGGAGAAGTCATTTGAAGTAGTGGGAATTCATTGTATCAAACTAATGATTCAACATTCATTATTCATCATTTGAGCTCTACGTATTATTCATTATTTATTATGTGGCCCAAATTTACGTAGATATGTGAATATTCTTTACTTGCTTATGCTTAACACTTAATCGATTTTTACGTAACTTTCCTTTCAAAAGTTCCCGTCTTCTCGCTCGTACGTACAATCTACTTCCTCCAGCAGCTCAATGATCGTTCTCCGTTTCATCGCGTTCTTGGTTCGACGCTCGTCTTCGCCGCCCACCCTGCCCACCCGCCCGCATCGCCCCGCGCCCGCGCCGCCTACGAGCGCCGATCGAATAAAGGAACGGGCGCGCCGCCTGATGAGCGCATTCAGACGTAGTTAGGGCCTCAATGGCAGATGCATCGAGGGCGCGCCGCCCTCGCCCTCGCCCTCCGCGGCCTGGCGGGAGGCCCTGCCCCGCCTCGCCCGCCCGACCACCTCCGCGATCGGATCGGCTCAGCGCCCGCCCGGCTGCGCAGCCCCGGACCCGTCCAACCTAGCAATCTTCACTTATTCATCTTCCTACAGTCACCATACCTTCATGTTTCTAGAAAGTATCCATTTATCAAATACATGTTTATAATCAATAGTAATTGTACCAAACCGTCTACAGATTATCGAATGAGATTCTATTATAAATTATTTATTATTGTATTGTTATTGGTGTATTACAAAAATACTTCCAAAATTTCTTTAGCACGGTATTTTCTAAAATATGTGCATCTCAAATGAAGAATAGAAACAACAACATAACGTAAAGTATAGGCTGTTTTCAACATAATTGTAGAAGAACTTATCAGAAATATTGCATTCAACATTAGATAGTATATTACCCGAAACGTCTTGGCATATCACTTCAGCAAATTATAAGAATATGAAGAAACATCCTACAAATTAAGGTGGCAAAGTATATTACTATGAGTCAAATAAGGAAAGTTGGTACTGAAGTTCGCTTCAAAACAAGGAGTCTAGAATATGCCGATGATACGGAAACCTTTTATCATAAACATAAAAGATCTTAAACCTAGATTTCATATTATCATACGTTCCTCAAGCGGCAGAATTTTTGTTTGGTTCATAACCGTAAAAGCTTTTCCTATTTGTGGTCTCCAAGCTCATGAAACACCTACGTGAACGTAATCCTGATGAAATTTCGTTCATTTCACCAAGATGAAGCTTTTTATATTGTGGTTACCCGTTTTTGCAACATTGTAGACCTCAAATTTCGGCTGCCGAAGCTGTAAAAAATGAGGTGCATGACCTGTACTGGTATTCCAATCACAATATTCTTTTTTCGAAACGTGGAAGCATTGAGAGTTTTTTCCACATGTTGTTGCACCGTTTATTGGCTGCCGTTTCACATCCCGCGCGTCCATCCGATGCATACGCCAGGCCGCCTCCGCGCCCCCCCCCCCTGGCCCGCTACCACCCCACCACACGTTGGTCCGGAGTAGGAAAAAGGCAGGGCCAACATATCTCAGTTAAGCGAATCTCGCAAATGTAATCTTGATTATAATTTTCAGCAACTAAGCATTTTCGGTCATTCCAGAGAGTAGTAGTTTGACCGGTGAAAAGTAGTTTGATGGAGGGATGGTATAATATAAACGATGATGCGATGCGATTTGCCCAGCACGAAGTTCGAGGGGATCAACGGGGATTTGAACCTGGGACGCAGATTCAGGTGAGCTAGCAGAGCACTACACCACGGGTCATCTAAGCTAGAGTCTCGAAGACAGCAAATTCTTACGAGCAGCTAAAGCCAACCTCCGCCCGCATGAGATTTCATAAATCAACGTCTTTGGAACTGTAACTTTCTGTTCTTTCTAGTTTTCTTCTAGACATTCTAGGCGCATAAATAAGGAACATTTGCCATGCACGATCCTTCCTTCCCCCACCTTATCCCAACCCCATCCTCAGCGACGGGTAAAAGTGTATCCCCAAAAGACCAACCCCTTGATTTCGAAAGTCCCTGCCAGTGGCATAAGTACGCGGATTTCAGGCATTTCATATCCCCTTGTATCGAGAAAATTTGACAGTTTAAAAAAAAAGAATTTTGTCCGCTTTTTGAGATTCTCAAACCACCGTGCCTCGCTGCCGCGTCCCTTGCCGCAAATGGTGGCGCGTATGCCCCAGCGCGTTTCATTTTTTGCCACTCGGCAGGCGGTCGACCGCAGAACATTAACAATCGACCGTCCAGACTCAGACTAGCCATCGCGTCCTCGTCCCCCGCGTCATCTCGTCCTCGTCCTCTCGCGATCCTCGTCCCCCGCGCCGCCCGCGCCGTCCACCACATGAAACTCGCGCAGCGCCTCCGCCTCCACGCCCATCGGAACTGAAGGGCGATAGTAAAACCGTTCCCTAGACTCAGGAATATTTCCTTAGCAATATAAAAATTACTTTCAGAGTACTTCTCTGTTTATTCAGAACACTTCTTTGAAAGCTCGCTACAAGGAATTACGTATCGTCCATTACACAACCCAATACATACAATTCAAATGTTGCAAATAGTAAGTTTAAGTCACAGAGTTTATTCAGGAAGAGAATAAACTTTTGAGCGTGATTAAATATTATTTGTACCATCAAATTCTATTTTTGAAATATCTCGGTAGTTTTATTACTCTTTTAAACATTATTGCCCGTAATAAAATAGGCCTTTAAAGAAACTGTTCACAAATAAACAAAAATACAAACGTGTTTGAACATTTCATTTTAACATATAACATCTCTCTTATCCAGTGGAGTAATATCCGCATTATAAGAAATTATAGGTATGTAGATTTTCGACTCTTACAGGCGAGAACTCTTCTAACGCCAAGCGAATAAAGCTAATGTATATATCTTCACGTAAGTTATCTTATATTTGTGCTGTTTTGGACTTACAATGATGTCTAGTTTTCCTATATTGGCAATCAATTTCGTTTCCGGAGCCATAATAATTGGCATTTTAAAAAACCTAAATTGTCACGTCACCTTACACAAAAAAACCGATCACTGCTCACAATTCAATTCAATACCATACCATTCATCACAATTCATGATTGCGAGGAACTCAATAAAAAGTTCTCTGCGTTACGATGATGGGCCCCACGCCTTGTAAAACACAGCACACCTCGCACTCTTGGTACACGGAACTGACTTGTGATTGGGATCTCTTATAATGGGGTTCTCCAGTACATTAAACTGTCATAATTTATTAATTCTATCCAACTCTAATCTTCGTCAATGCTGGTCAAGTGTCGTATTATTTTCAAAAAGGGTTCAGGGATGATATATTTATTTTCTTCATTATCATCAAGTTGTTTTCGCGAACTCGTTGATATAAGCTACAGTACGTTGAACACAAAGTAGCTGATTTACATCTAAAGCATTCGATTGTGAAGCACACCTTTGCATTTCGATCGTTACCGCCATCCTCGCAACCTCCTCTCCCTGAATAGTCCATTCTGCTTCCCCTTGCGTCACGAAGCCCACAACTAAGTTCCAATTTTAGGACGAGATTAGGCCGCGCGGCGCGCAATGCAAATCGCCATGCTTTCCGTTCCGTCGGAGGGCGGGGGCGGGGGCGGTAGCGGCGACGTGGGCCGACCGCGGGACGGCCGAAGCCGCAAAATTGCTCGCATGCGATTGCGTGCCACCGCCGCAGTGAACGCGTTGGTCCCTTCGGCGTGCCCCCTCCACCCCCCCCGCCCCCCCGCCCCCCCGCCCCCGCACGTCTCGCCCCCGGGAGACACGCTCAGCCGCGCGGGAATTTCTCGCGAAAATCTGGCAACGGTGCTCGCTGGACCAAACGACGGCGGCGGCGGCAGCAGGGCGACAGAGGCGTGGGCGAGCGGCACGGCACGGCGCGGCGAGGTGGGGTGGGGTGGCCGGCCGGGTGAAAATTATTAATGAGCGTCGGGTGACGTTCGCGGCCGGGGCGGAAGAGGGGGTTGTATCGGACGAAGCGGTGGCGAACGCGTGTGTACACGTGGCGGGGAACAATGTGGGATAAGGCTTAGGATGAGAAAATGGAAACGAGTGTCTAATAGCCTGCGTTTTAAAGTTAATATATATCATGTCGATAGTTTTTACTTTTAAATCATTGAAACTATTTTATGTTCCTATACACGAGTGATATTTACTCGTATCCACAATCTTTCTCATCTACTAAAAATTTAATTTTCAGCACTTGTTTAAGGTTTACGTATCTTCACTGTTTATTGATAAGAAAGAGTTACTTTACAGTAGGCGTACCAAAAAGTAACTCTTGGCGGTGTAAAACAATCGAGTAAAGTAAACGAAATCCTGGGGCAATATGAATGAACTAGGCGCCGCCTCGCATATTAAAAACGGTTCCAAGAATATAAACATTAAAGTTTCCGTGAATCCGTGCTACAAAATAATGAACGCAACTCGAACGCAAATGCCTTCCGCGTACTCATTTCAAAATTTCAGCATTTCATTCGTACCCCGAAGACTAGCTTTTTGTACTAGTTGCGTAAACAACTGTACTGTCTAAAAGATTAATAAATGTTTTGTTGTTTTCTCTAAATAAATTGTGATAACTCAACTCGCAGTAGAACACATTAAAGAAACTAAGTGAAAAAATACGCAAATATAACTCAAATAGAACGCAAAGAATCATTAAGTAAATACAATATCGATGTTAAAATAACACGCACTGACAAACGACCACCACAAGACCGCTAACACCTACCTCTGTGCCAGAGCATCTGTCAGAAGAGTCCGTCCAGAGTAAATAATACGGGGCACACACGCGGAGTCAAGGCTCGAGCGTCGGGTTTCTCCAGACATTACCGAGGAGAAGGCTGTGTTTGCAGAGTAATGAGGCACTTGGGCGCGGACGTCCGCGCAGGGCGGGGCGCGTCCGTTTGTCGGCGGCGGCCGCGACGATGCGAATGAGCTGGCTGGCACGTGGGGAAGCGAACGGGGAAGAGAAGGCTTGCGATCATGCCTGCGAAGAGAATGGGTGACCGAGATAGAAGCAGGGCAAAGAGACGAGTGGAATGGAGAATGCCTAGAGACCGCTGGACGAAATGGACTTCTCAACTTTTCTTTAACTGAAGTCCGATGTTCCTAAAGCTGTTGACCCGGTAGAAACACATACAAAGTAGTGATAATGGAAATGGGATCGTAAAATATTAAAGATAAAAACTTAACGCGGATTTGAGAGGAACCATATTATTTATCACTCTCTAACAAGCAATGAAGAAAAGGATATTAAAATAAACCGAAAAATATATTTCCTCTTCACAGGGAATATTGTGAGACACAACAAACAAACTTTACATGTATTTTAATTAAACAATTACAAGATTCGTTACCAAAGGTAAGTAAATTAACATCAGAGCAAGATAAAATACATTCACTCACCATTGACACCCACTAATCTGAAAACGCCCTTCAGAGAAACGGAAATGCTTCGCTAACTCACCTGTAAAAAAGAAAATAATCGACATAAGCATCAATTAAAATTTCAGTCTTAAATATACATGCCGATTAGAACTAAAACGAAACTGACCCATCACAAATATCACGGAATGTAAATTACTGAATTACGTTAGTGCCGCCTTTTATTGTCACAGAAGGCGAAAGGGCGTTTTAGAAGAATTACCCAACTGGGCCACCTCCTTTGGATTTAAAAATGTAACATTGGGCTATAAACAAATTAAAAAAATGGAGTCTACAGTCCGCCATATTGCTTCTTTTTGTAACTCTTTATAAAATATGATATAAAAGAAATCAAGGCATATAATGTATACAGCCTACGACATTTATACTGTAAGCGTAAGTCACGCAAGAATATTAGACCAATCAGTCAAACAATAGGTAGTAACAAAGAACCCCAGAGATATGAAAAACATAATCCTCCTCTTTGCATCGGCAGTCGCAATGAAAGCCATTTCGGGAATGTGGATTGGGGGGGGGGGGCTGGAGACTCACCCCACCCCTCACGCACTCGCGGTCTCCGCAGGGCCACCGCCCGCGAAGTCCGCCCAGGGAGCAGAGCCCTCGCCTTTCTCTCGCCGCCCGCCGAGTCGTGCCTTCCGTATCGGACTTGGTGCGAAGTTGGCGACAGTGGCAGGTGCGCGCGTTCAGGCAGGCTCGCACTCACATAGCTCTTCCCCAGGAACCTCACTGCCCTTCGCCGCCATTACTCTTCCCCATCACTCTAGCCGCTCTCTCCGTTCGAACCAATCTTATTGGCCACGCCTCCCCACCTCGCCCCCCTTCACTGACACCCCAGCTGCCCTTGTGCGAATCTTCCACTTACACTAACACTTCCACTTACACTAACACTTACACTAACACTTACACTAACACTTACACTAACACTTACACTAACACTTACACTAACACTTACACTAACACTTACACTAACACTTACACTTACACTAACACTTACACTAACACTTACACTAACACTTACACTAACACTTACACTAACACTTACACTTACACTAACACTTACACTTACACTAACACTTACACTTACACTTACACTTACACTAACACTTACACTTACACTTTCACTTTCACTAACACTTACACTTTCACTTACACACACTCGCGCGCGCACGCACGCACGCACGCGCACACACACACACACACACACACACACACACGATTTTTACAACAGTTTAAAACTAATTTCAATCTGAACTTTAGTTCCTACCAGCGCATTACACATTTCAACGTACAATTAATGAAAAACATTATCTGAACTTAAGAATACTTAAAGATTACCCATTATTCATTACCATCACGGGTCTTCCTCTTGACTCTACTTCAAATCAATTCACACTTATTCTTTAAAAACAAGACTGTAACCTAAATGATGCGTCTGCCTCGTTCTTAGTTCAATTCAGAAATTTTATTTCTCCTGTATGCGCTTACCTGGCTACTAATTCAATAAATGAAATTTGGAAAAATGTGAACAGTTACCACAAGAGGTTGCTGTTAATTTAATATCTGATAACCTTTGTGCCTCCGACATGTCAGAGCAACTCCTAACGTTGTAAATGCCTTAAAGTTATTCACCAATGTTGGTCTTTTCTTTCTTCCTGGCTATTCTAACTGCTAATACATCCCGACCCTCATTCGTCCTTTCATCATCGTATGCATGCTTGTTATTTCGCACACCTGAACCATCAACTTCATGTATTACAATAATTGCTTCCATCTGTGACAGGTATTAGCCAACACGCCGTGTCCCAACTTCTCTTTGGTTCTCTTCTTCTAGGCCTTCGGTCTTTTCCTCACTTCTCGTACCACTCTATCACTTTTTGTCAGCAGATCCTTTTGAGTATTTCCCGGTATTTTCTTGCCCTTTCCACATCTCTTCTTCTTGCTTCCACCGTCTCCAGGAAAAGGCTATAGTGGTCTCACCATTTCGGCTCTTCGAGTTTCTTCTGCCGCAGGGTGTTTCGCGGTAAGAAGCGGATCCGATAATGCGGCTTCGGAAACGTGGACTCCCTGGCCTAAAAAAAAGACCGATGGCATCGCCGCCCTCACCATCACTTTCGTCTTCGCCCATGTCCTCGCTCCCCCCCCCCACCCGCCCCCCCATTCTAATACGTGTCCTCACTCATATTCTTTGCCCCCTTCCTTGGCATTCCAACGGAAAGCTTTCTTATGCGACCTGTCCGGTGAAGATCAACACTAAGAGAGTTTCCATTCCGAGTAAACTCCTCGTCCCCTGTGCAATGTATGATTCACACCTAACCTTACTTCTAGAATAGTTTACTTAAATGAACAAATAACGCAAATAGGATTACGGATTCGTGTAAAGACAGCGAATTTGGAAAAAAAAATTAACAAGGCTGGGAAAATACTGTACATATAGAAGCAAAAATGGTTGTTTTTTCTTCGAAATGATGAATGCCCGAACATTCCGTAACGTAAAACCGTTACTTTGCTCATTTTTGCTTTGTTTCCTGTCTGTTATATTTATTTACTTCTGTTAACATGTTTCACAAGATCCTTTTTTTATTACGAACTCCATTCCAGGATTCTCATTTCCATGGCCCCCATTTTCTGATTTGAATCCACGTCTGCGAGTGACACAGACTTTCTCGGCAGAACTACTTCACTACTTTAAGAGATTGCAACGTCGTGAGCGCGCCTCTCGAGCGAGTGAGCAACACCTCTTGAGTTTCAAAGTTGTGAGCTTGGAAGCTGTGACAGCCAGTCGTGCGTAATACCAAGGGAAAAGAATAGTTTCGCTCCTTTTTACTTTCTTTATCTTTCTAGAGTTTAAAGGAGAAGGGAAGTGAGATGGAATATACTAGATTCTTGCGATTTGCTTCACCTGGGAAATGTCATGAGGTTGAATAAATCTTGATTATTGTAAGCAGTAATTCATTTCTAACGAAAGTAGGAATAAAATCGTATATACCGTATATACCATATATTATTCTGTTCGTCGTCACGTCGTAATTGAATATCAATTGCCAATTCGACCTTCTTGGTCTTGTATGGCACAAATTTATTTTATGAGCATCATAAATTTTAGAGAGGGAAAGTGGTATGACGCAACTCTCTACACTTCACCACTGCAACTGCAACCCGAACACATTTATTACGTGAAGCAACTTTTCCAATCGATTGGCGATGGAATACACCGTTATTGCAGGTAGTGCACTCGAGAAATGACTCATGTTTCTGATTTAATGCATTAGCATCAACAGAACGAGACAAAGAATGATGAATATTTCAAAGAGCAGCATTTTGAACCTGATTCAACTACTTACTCAAGGGTAGAGAAAATACAAGAGCCTAAAACTGAGCGACAATAGCTAATTCAAGGAAATTTTCAAATGGTATGTCGAAGAACTAATGAAATATAATCTTAAATGAATTCGTAATTTGAATCCAAATAACTGAAAAAGTACGAAGACATAAATTCCTTTGAAATGCGATACGTTAGTCGAATGCTTAGACTCTTTTTACAGAATCGTGAGACCAGAAAGAACGAGAGTGAAAATAAAATTAGGAAAAATGATTCCGACAAGAAATATACAGTAGCATTTGAAGGAAATTAAAGGACTGATATTACATTAAAATTTATGATGCTCATAAAATAAAGCGTTCCTTGGATTAACAACAAAATACAGAACAAAATATCAATGAAATATAAGGCAAGAAGAGTGACAAGAACATTAGTATAGAGAAGAGATCTAAATGACAAGGAGCAGCTCGTGTATTCTAGCATCCACAGCCGTTAAATACAATATAACACACTCACCTTCTCTCTAAGTAGCTTGTAAAATTACGTACGGAATGTTTCCTGCTTCGTATTTGCCAGTCTACAATATCGACTTCTTAACTAGCTAATATTCGTTCCTTGGCAGCAATAGTGGCACAATTCAAAAAATCAGGCGATGAGATATATTACTTTGAAGTTTCCACCTTGTATTAAAATGCATCATCCTTGCATTCATACTTCTGCCTTTTGTTGGTGGAATACTGTACTGTAAGGTTAGCAACTGTTGCTGATGGAAGGTAGACCACTCTGAAGAGTGTATTAACTCGAGATTCATATATTTTGAGTCGTGGCACTATTGCAGCCCTGATTGCAGCATTGATTAAATGTTGTTTAGGTTGAATCGTGTATTTCTGCTCTAATATCCGCTCGCAGCTCCCAGGACAGGCACTTCCTGTGCGGGGGTGGGGGGAGGGGGGAGGGGAGACGGCGCTTCGCAGCTGCGGCCGCCAGAGGAGCGGATGCGGGGAAGCCTCGCAACGGCAGGGCCGGGCTTCGAGGCCCGTTGGCGGCACTGTCCGCGCCCGAAAAACTACACGGGTACCACGAAACGTGTTGAAAGGCGTTTTTAGAGAAGCTGCAATGACAGCACTTCCCGTTGCTTTTTTAAAGCAGTGGGAGATCGTCCGGGATGTGACTTGTCTCACAGGATTTGCCCTCTGGAAAGACGGTAACTTTCATGGTGAAACATGCCGGTAAGGGTTTTCCCCTTTCAAATTCTTACCTTCAAAAAAGGATACTTCTTTCGAAGAGGAAAATGTTGTGAGAGATTGCTTCAATGTAAGTTATACTGGACTACAATTTCTGAATCCGAGATATTCCTTATTTAGAAATCTTGAAACTATAATCTGAACCATTGCACTTCATAAAAACTTCAAAGTACTTGTTGGTTGCCAATATGACCCAAGATAAATTGGATGTATGAGTATCCACCGCCGTAAGTTTAATCACTCTGAATTACACTGTGTCGGCAGAGAACTAGTTTAAAAAAATTAGACCTAAAAAATAAATGATCAGTCTAAAAAATTCCACTGCGCATGCGTTCAGCTTTTCTGTTACTAGTATAACCATCGGCTGCCGGTGAAAATTCCCTTCCGTCATTCAACATGGAGTCGCCATGCGTTCCGTATCGGTGACAGTTGATCTTCACGCGCGAGAGCGTTGCACGCAAAGGGCGCCAGTCGTGTGGCAACAGTTGACCGTTGCGTAGCCCAAAAAAGGCCAGCAGACCTCCCCGCGTCCAGACCGCCCGTCTGTGTAGTGTGTGTGGGGGGGGGGCGCGTGGGCTCCCTCACGCCTCGGCAGGAAAGCTGCGCTCTCAAAGTCTGCGCGCTGCATTAATAAGTGGTGCCTCGAAGTTCGACGACATGACCAAGCATATACATGTTATGTTAATGTAGCATGTAGCTTACCACTGAGATAAAAGCTGTCGGTAAATCTTAAAAACCGTTATTTTCTTGGAATAAATGTGTGTTTGAAAAAAGGGAAATATTAGATCGATCTGATGCCTGATTAAGGGAGTTATATGAAATAAAAGTTCACGTATGAGAAAAAGAACAACTGTTTGAGCCTTTTTTTCAACTACATGTTTGCAGCATAGAGGAATCTGTGGGCTGCAAACACGTATTTTTCTCACCAAAACTTAACCAAAAATACAGAAGGTAAGGAGAGAAGAAATTTTGAATCCAAACGTCTTTAAGTATCAACGTCTTCTATTATGTTGTACGCTTCATTCACCTAGTCACTAACCTAAAACATATTTTCAAATACGATGGATTTGCGATATTTTTATGGTCGTTATGGTACTTCTTATGTGAAGCTAAAATTATTTCATATTAAGATACTTCTTGTTTACAATAATTGTTTGAAAAACATTGACAACAGAGATGGGGAGTTTTTAAAGACATTTTTGAGTAAGAGTAAATATCAGCTGCAATGGTTATGATAGGAGAGATTTCGTTAGAGTAATGCGTATTTGTTAAGCGAAGCACACAAAACTTCTAACAAAATACAAAAAAATTCATCACTTTGTCGCCCTACGAAACGCTGTCTGCGCTCAGCGGCACTGTTGAGTCGCGTTAGGAGTAAATACTTGAGACTAACGGAAGACAGCAGATAACGGAAGTTGTAACTGAGATACGTATCCCAATAATTATTAGAACAGAAGTGTTCTTATTAATTACCAACAATTCACTACTATGAACATCAGTCTGCCACCTTTGGCAAAATAGGCAAAATTACACGAAAATTCGAAATATAGTCAAATTTATACATATTTTTTTGTTTTCGAGGTGGATAAGACATACTAGATTCGTGTCACATCTTATTAAATTACTCAACTGATTCAATACTGAACCCAACGGCCTCCAATCTCTTTTTAACTCGACGTTTTAGAATTCTTATTTTGTAGCCAAATAGGGAGACTCCACGAGCGAGCAGCCCTGTCAACGCGTGCTCCGCCCCGCCCTCGTCCCCGCCCCCGCCCCCGCCCCGCCCCCGCGCTCGTCCGCGGCGTTGCGGAGGCGCCACCGGCGCAACGCGCGAGGCGGAGTGGGGGGGGAGGGGGGCGAAGAGCAAGTGAAACGCTGACGTTTATAGTCTCGCGTAACGCGCGAGCACCGACAACAACGCCAGGGCTTCTGCGAACGCGTCACCCCCACCCCGCCCCGCCCCCGCCCCCGCCCCCTCGCAGCGCGCGCCGTGGGTGGCGCACCTGTCGTGCTCGCGCCGCCGTTGGCAGGGCTCGTTCCTGTCTCTGCAGTCTAAATAAGGAGATGGGCTACACGGCTGATTAGTACATTTATCATTCTGCTGGGCTTTCTGGTGCGCTGATGTGTCGGCGTTGACGCTGAGTGAAAGAAGTAAGTTTCGGGTTTTTTACTACTGATCCATCGAAATATATTTATCTCATTACTAGAAATCCTTTATTTTTCTTCACAATTTTTCTGATGCAGTGGAGTAACCACACCATACTTTAAGGTAGTGAGAAGGCGCATTTCCGTGATCCTCTTCAACCATCCAGCTGTACAGATTTTCCCTTTTTTCTGTTCCTAAAAAAATGTTTTGCTACATTAATGTGACGAATGTTAAGAAATTACTGTTTTTTGCACCAAGGTATAAGGGGGGTGAAATTTGTCCTAATGATGTCTCGAGTGGATTCTTGTTTAGGGATCAAATGTTTCAACTATTTGAAAATTGGATCTGGACAGGAACAGGTAATTTTAGATAATTTCCTGTAGAATCTTTCTGAGATGCTGGCA
Source organism: Teleogryllus occipitalis (assembly GCA_011170035.1). Classification (NCBI taxonomy): domain Eukaryota; kingdom Metazoa; phylum Arthropoda; class Insecta; order Orthoptera; family Gryllidae; genus Teleogryllus; species Teleogryllus occipitalis. The sequence goes on along the minus strand of BLKR01000200.1, from coordinate 603,178 downwards.
ATGTGATGAAAGATTATTATGAATTTTAGATCTTTATGAATTAGACTGTTGGAAACATATCAGGGCGCACATACTGCTTTTCTCAGGATTTAATTTTGAAACATTTCGAGATGTTTAGTGGATGAACGTACTGTGCCATCCCCGACTGAGATGTGAGAAGAGAAAGTTAGAGAGAGATGAAGTCGGGCTTTGCGAAGGTATAGAGATGCTTTTGTATGCAGGGAAACTTCCTAGTTATCGTAGGATGTAAGTTGTTGAGGGCAGCATATACTAGATTTAAGCGGAAGACAATGTGGAGTTTTCTTTCCGGCAAGGGGCCTAACAGAACTCCGAGATATTGAATTGTCTTGTGTTTCGATTCATATAAAAAAGAACACGCTAATGAAAACATCAGATATACAAAAATTGAATGAACGAGTATATGATTAACCTGTTAGTAATTTCAGGGTTAGTCAAATCGATGGAACCTAGTGTGTGTCGTATCCAAAGAGTTAGATCATGTGTCACAAAATGATGTAACTAAATAGAAAAATCTGGGTTGTTTAAAGGTGTGAAGAGAATTTCGGGTACCACGGATTGGATTGGATTGCGTGTAGCATTCGATTAACCACTTACACTGTCACGGATTCTCCTCCAAGCACTTTGTGTACTTGACATTAACTCGATCTTACGGTGGGTTTTTGCCAAACACCACTTTCGCTCCATACACAACTCGACTTAGAGCCATCTGTGTACAATTCGTAGATCCTCGCCGCTGTGCTTGTTTTTTTCTGTTCGTAGTCAGGAGCCCCAGAGGAAGCTTGGTCCAATTCCACATGACAGATGCGTACTTCGTCCGACTCCCACTCCTTGCCTGGTCACGCATCCCAGTTTATGACGCCACGAGTCAGACATCGCGACGGAATCACGTGTACTGCCGAACCCTCCACCCCCTCCCCGCCCACCTAAGATGACTTGAACGCTCGAGAGACGACCAGCAGACGAATGCAGGCGATTGGCAAAGGGCCTCTCGATGACTCCGTTGGTTGATGGGGTGATTGCGGTTATGTTGCAGGCGGCCTGACGGAGCACGAGTCGGCGATGGCGGCTGATGATGATTGATACGATGATGGTGGAGGAGACTGTAAGGAGGTGCTGAGTAGAGTAGCGAAGGCGGCAACGGAAATGACCCTGCAACAAGGCAGTGGCTGAGGCAGTGGCCTAGGGATGACTGGGACCAGGACTGTGGCGGTGTTAATTTCTGCAGGTGAAAACGGGTGCTCAAGACCTGAAAGTGCGTGAGGGCGGGCAGTGGGCGTGGTGATCGAGGGAGTGGAAAAGTCCCCACGCGCCCGCGCGGCGCGATACGCAGCGCGCTGTGCTTTTGGAGCGGTGCGGGGGCGGTGCGGGGCGGGGCGGGGGAGTGGGAAGCAAACGAGTTCTTTCCCAGGGCCCGCGCGACGTCTCTCGTTGCTGGAATTCACGAAATTGGCCGCCTTTGAGCGACAGCAGAACTAATATCCCGGCTTCTCGGCGCGGAGCTGCGCTGCGCGGCGCGGCGTCGAAGTGGGCCACTGCTGCGCCGCCGCCGCCGCCGCGTGGTGGCGATGGCGGTCGTCGACCCCGCGCGCTGCGCCGAGAGCCCCCGCCGCCGCCGGGCCGATGAATTTCGTCATCGCTGCGCGCGCGGCCGCGAGATACGATCGCGCCTCCTGCGGCGGCGGCGGCGGCGGCGGGTGGGCAGGCGGACGGGCGAGTGGATGGGCAGACGGGCGAGCGAGTGGATGGGTGGGCAGTCTAGCGGGTGGATGGGCGGATGGGTGAACGGGCGGGTGGTTAAGGAAATGGGGTGAGTGGGTGGATGGATTGGCGGGTGGGTGGGTGACTGGTTGAGGGCGGGTGGGTGGGTGACTGGTTGAGTGCGGGTGGGAGGTTGGTCAGGCCGGCAGGTGGATGGGCGGGCAAGTGAATGGACGGGCAAGTGGATGGCGGGCAAGCGAAAGGCGGGGAAGCGAATGGCGGGCGGGCGGGTGGGTGGATCGGTGGGTGGGTGGACGGACGGACGGGTGGGTAGACAGTAGGGAGAGCTGACGGGCGGGAAGACACGGAAAGGGGAGGAGGAATAGTGACGCACGTGCGATACAAGGCGCGCGCACGGAGCAAGAAGTGGGGCACCGGGGTCGCGACAGCGCGGAAAAGGCAGAGGACGTCGAAACTCACGAGGTTGTGTATAGAAAAACGCAGGAAATTGAGGGAAAGTGAAAAGTCAGACGTAACAGTGAGCATTAAAGATATTTAATACACTCGGAGAGGAAAAAATGGAAAGCGAAAACGGAACAATAGATGAAACCTTAAAACTAAACTGAAGAATTTACCATGACAGCAGATAGTAGTTTAGTATACGTCTAAAGTAAACGTTTTAGAATCAGCAAAAATATTCTTTTAAGATATGTGCTTGAAAAGGAAAGAAAAATAGAAGGTGAATATTAAGATAAGCAATAGGACACAAGAACACATCGTATCCTGACACAGAAGAAGGAAATATCGGTCAAGGAGAAACGCTCGTCGCAGGAAACATCAGCCCAACGCAGAAGCGCCAGCCACGAGGAATCATCCGGAAGAATCGGCGCGCGGAAATGCACGAGGCGGAGCGGCGACGCGACCGCCACAAAAAGCAGTCGGAGCAGCCGCCGCCGCCGCCACCACCACCGCCAAGGTCTCCGCTGCACAGTTCTTTCCGCGTCCACCGCTGCCAGATACGCCATGAATGATAGAGCGCCATTGCCGCCCCGCGCCGCCCCGCGCCGCCCCGCGCCGCCCCGCGCCGCCCCGCGCCGCCCCGCGCCGCCCCGCGCCGCCCCGCGCCGCCCCGCGCCGCCCCGCGCCGCCCCGCGCCGCCCCGCGCTGCCCCGCGCACTCCGCCCCTCACTACCCACTGCATCACTGTATGTCTCTCGCCACCCCATCGACGTTCCCAAAACTCAAAATTTCATCTCAGCCGCGAGATTACCGAATCAAAAGTACAAACACTTCCAAAACTAATTTTAAAGTTAAGCTTTCGTGGTAGTGATTATCAATTATTCATTTTTTACGATATTTTTAATGAAATTTATACATAATTACAATCCACATACATTTTTCATTCATATTCTTTACTATTTCATACTCATTATTTAAAATATTAAGAAAAATGAATATAATAGTAACTGTTTTTATGACACTTCATTTCCGGAATCGAAACATTATCTATATGATTATTATATACATTATTGTGAGATATTATACTACAAATAATATGTTACAGTACTCTAAACTCTCACTAATCTGGCCCACATCTGGCCTCTAGTCACTCCAGCAGAAATGGCACGCAAAACAATGAATTATCTTGAGGAACAATGCATCGTTTGTTAAAAATGTTAAACAACGCTATACATATTTAAAACTGTGACATTCTTACAGTACAGTTCAGTACTGTGGCATGTAAAACGAAACACTTTATGTTAGAAGCAGAAACTCGAAATTTTAAACAACTTGAATCGATATTCTTCGCAGAAAGCCATTACTGGAGAGTACAGTGCTGGACAAGCATAAATGTATTTGTATCTTAATGAATGTACAGAATCTTTGGATTTAATAATGAAGCATTTTTATATAGTGGCTACGTGTTTAAACTAATTTCAAACCCTCTCACTAGTCGGGCACTTCCGCAAATCCGGTACCCATACGTGCAAGAAGCCAGAGAGTAGTGTATTATATCATCATCATCATCATCATCATCATCATCGTCATCTTTTCAGGTATTAGGAGAGTCTCCTCTTCCGTCTTCAGCATGCCACCTTAATCTTGGGCGTCCGAAACCATGTGGTCCATAGTTTACCATGAGGTCCGTAGTTCTATATTTGTTTTGAAATGTGACCATCGGGTCCTGTATTCTTGTACTTCATTTACAAATGGGAGTACTTCTAATTCTCCTCTGTGTATTATAATTTTAGTATATCAACGATATCATCGACTGGCGAGCGTCATTGCAAAGCACGGAACGCAAGCGCGTCGAGTGTCGAACCGCGGCTGGGCGCGGGCTGCGTGGAGGCTCCGTGGCTGGGCGGCGCGCGGGTAGGTAATTATCGCCCGGGGGGAGGGCCAGCGGGAGGAGCACGGGCAGCGGCGGCGCGCCGCGAGCCGGGCGGCCTTGGCGAAGGTGACTCTCGCGCCGCGCGCCTGCCGACCCACGTGCGTCCCATCTGCGCCGGCGCAGGTTCTGATGCAGCGCCGCGATGCGGCCCCGCGCCCACAACGCAACACCGCGATAACAACTCCTGACCTTATTTGTGCGCTATCGCATGGAATAACTAGGGGTGGATTTTAATGAAATGTCTTTATTATTTTTTTTCTTTTCACTTTACAACAATGCCGTTTAATAGAGACGTTAATTTTATGTTATGGCAAAATGAAATAACTCATTTTAAAGTTGTTTTTTTTTTTCATTTTTCGTCCATTTCGACTAATAAGCCATTTTTTTACCTTTTCCCGGCATTTTTAATACAATTTCGCTGATTTAAATTATTTTAATGTTTTTTTAATAGTTTTTATTATCCTTGCTCGACATTGTTATGTCTTTCAACAGTTTTTATCATACACAGTATATACAATTTTGTTTTAATGTCATTTCAATGGTACTTGCTTCAAATAATATTTACGTCATGCAATAAATGTTTCCCACAGAATTCCTTAATAATCTATTCGATTTCTTTGCTCAATATCGTAATATCAACCGTTGTGGGTATGTAATCCAAGATTCCTGTGACGCGTATCAGCGCCAGTGTCGGCTCTGCCGAATCGGGATAACTAACGACAGATATTTCCTGGTAAAGGACAGCCCATACCAGAAGTTTGCAAGCTGAGTTCACTTGAACGAAAGGAAGAAGCCTTAATTACATTAATAACATATGTTACTTGATGGATGTTGGATATCCAACAACTTGAGATGTTCGTGCGAACTGCTTTCGATAACATTTTTTACGTCATTTTCCTTTGGTTTCAAGGCATTTTAAAACCATTTTATTGATCATTTTTGGCGATGTTTTATGTCATCAAAATCCGCTCCCTAATAATAACGGTCGTGTGTTCAAGCGCTTCGTACTTGAATGGCTTCCTCACCCGTATTTTACGGCAAAATATTGTCTTACGAATTTTACACTAATTCTCCCGTAAATCGCCGGAATGTACAAACAGTTATTACGTTTCAGAGATTCGTCATCTAAATATTGTAACCTCGTTCAACTAGTTACATAATCGCTGCGTTTATATTATAATCATATCAGACTCACACGAGAAATAGATGTTCAGTATCATAAGTAAATTATCAACTTATGATGAAAACAATAATCATGCACTACACCCGCAAATAATTTCACACATCTACCATCCAACTCTGAAATTTCAAAAGCGTCAACATTAATTTCCAATTAATTTACTTGGAACGGCCGGGACACCGCTGGTAAGTCTTGCACTTGGAAGAAACACATTTTCATTTTTTTAAACTATTTGTTTAATTAAAAATACCTTAAATGCAAATTTGAATTCTACGCAAAAAAATCTATTACTAATAAGAGAATAATAATTATTAAATATATCTAATTATCGTGTTCAAAATATTTCTGTTAGTGTCTTCAATTGTTTCTAACATGGCCCCTACAAATCGGCTATTTTCGTGATAAGAACCTAGATTTTTTCATTGCTCAGTGTGGCACCCCTAGTACAATGCAATATTTGGGAATTTCATTGCTTTCCATCTCTCCTAAAATGTATGCATGAAATAAGGAAATTAAATAACATGTGTTTGTACGAATGTTTTAAACAATTGATCTGTCCGAATGTGTGGATTTACTACGTTTATACTTGGTTTCGGGCTTATATGGGAGTGATATGGTCAGTTCTCATCATTAAAAACCCTGAAATCTGAAGTTCATCAGATTCCATGAACGTGATTATTTTTTTCTTTTTGATGAAAACATCACAATTCAAATCCAACGCAAAACACATTCCATGCAACAACCAATTTAACAGAAATAACATATTTCAAAGCCTTCAAAACACACACGCAAAGGAAAAGTAAATAAAAAGAACCTCAAACACCGTCCTTGATCAAATTGCAATCCATATTTGCATTTGGCGTTTTCATTGCGACCAAACAGCTGTTGTTTCGATATCACAATCTAAATGACAACAATTCTATGTGAGAACGAATTCAATACAAAAGAAACGACACCTACACGACAACATTCCGAAAGGAAAGTGCGTTAATGACATCATCGCAGACTCGAAACAACTGTGCCAACAAATACCCAATGAAAAGAGAGAGAGAAAAAAAAACAATGAAAAAACGAGTAGAAACATGCAACAACGGTAACAAAAAAATGAAGGAACGGCAAACGTTTCTATTGTGAAGTGACGACACGCAGAAAGGAGACCTCGTTAATGACATCATCGGCGACGTCGAAACGAATGACGACAACTACGGCAACAAACAAGGACGGGAAAAGAAGAAAAAGGAAAAGAAAGAAAAAAAAGAAAAAGAAAAGAAACACAAGCGCCGCGTAGAAAGTGGACGGTGGTCGAGATGAAGGAGAGCCGAGGCAAAGCGGGCGGGCGGGCGGGCGGGCGTCGTGTCGTGGCGTGTCCACTCGCTCTCGAGTGTCTCTCGCCCGCCTGCCCGCCCACGGGCGGTGGGCGGTGGGCGGTGGGCGGAGGACGCCAAGGCCGTCCGTCGCCGGGGCGGCGCGGCGCGGCGCAGGTAGCGGGGGCGCGCGAACCGGTCTGCGCGACCGCGTCACACGCCCCCCCCACTTCCCCCCCCGCCCCCGCGTTACCCACACTCGCCCGACTTCCGTTACGGCAGCGCAGCGCGCGGAATGCTCCACTGACAGACTTAACGACTCGCCGCATCATCTCCAGCAGCCATGCTTTTGTTTTTGTGAATCAATTCAGCGATAGAAGAAACACTGTTAGGTTTAATCATTACGTTCATTGTTACAGCTGAAACCTCTTTGTGCATACGTCAGTAAGCGGTAGTACTATTACGTGTTCGGTATCACATACTTTCGAGTAGTTTATTGTTTGGTATAAAAGGTTTGTGCGCAGCGCCTCACACCGTCGATTTCCGTTGCGGCAGCGCCACTCAGGGAACTTTTAATGACTGACTTAATGACCTGCAGCAACTTATCCAATAGGTACGCTATGTTTTTGTTTTTGAACACTGCTGTATTGAATACTACGTTCGTTGTTGCAACTGAATCATCTCTGCGCATGCATCAATAAGAGATAGGGTACACTTATAAGCACGATTCCTCATTCAAATACTATGTCCCATGCCTTACAGAGAGTAATTTATTAACTGATTAGAATAAACTGTATGTTCCACATCTGTATCGACTGCTGTTATGGCAGCATTGCTCGGACAACGCACCACTGATTAACTTCACACTCCATCATCTACAGTATCAGCTACACGTTGTTATGTTACCGAAACAACTGAAACATAAGAAGATATGTAGCCCTTGAACTTTGTTGTGTTGAATCACTATGATCGTTGATAGCGCTCGGTCGTCAGTGCGTTCACGTCCAATTACTTGTAGTACAATTATTTTTTCATTACTATTTCTTACATGTATGGGATACTAGATACGTTACAGAGAATAAATGGCTGTTGTGATTCTATTAATGATTAATGAGCTTCTGCGGCAGCGGCTCACAACTGATTCAACTTGCGTTACAGCAGGTCCTTTGAGAACGCTCTTCTGTCTACATAATGAGCTGCAGCTCCTGCAGTATCTAGGTTTTGTTTTTGTAAAACCATTGACTGCAAGAAGAAACTTCAGTCTTTGAACATTGTTGGACTCAATTTTCAGGATTAAATTCACTTTTTCAGCATTTGTCTCTCTCATAGCGAAACTGTGTGTTTCAGAGCTCATAATTTGATCACAACGGAGAGTGCCCCACCCAGATAATCGCTTTACGGAAGTGACAGATGCTAAAAGAAATATTTAAGCAAAATAGATTCCAAGTAACGTAAAAGCAGAAATCCGCAGTGATCACTGATTTAACCAAAGGAACGTCGCAAAAAATGTGATATTTTAACATTGCTGGAGTGAATTAATAGTATGTTCTATTGTCGGAACTAAATTACCTATTTGTAGGTGTCAACTGCTATTCTTTTGACACTATTAAAATTGTCTGAGGTACGTTTCACTGAATAAATCATTAAATGAAGGAAATTCTTTCAACTTCAATTAAAATACGATTTCGTAATGCCCGATTAAAATTTGTAATTGTCATTTTTAAGAAACATTTCTATGAAAATGTCATTTACAACTCATACAAATGCTCAATCATCTGTATACGCTCTGTGAATATTAATATTTCGTTTACGTTAACCTCAAAAGTCCTAATTGAAAATTACTAATCAGCAGATATATCAAGTTGTAACTGCACCTACACTGGGCTTCCAATATCGGCCACGTTAATGTTTGGCTTAGAAGAAGAACGAAGAGGGAACGGAAGCGAATGGAGATAAGCCAGTAAGATTACAACATCGATGTCGCTTTCAGTTCACACGCAAAAAACAGCGTCACCTCTGATGAATGCTGTGACAATCGAAGGTAATTTCTGTGAATTTTCAAGGACGGGAACTATCTCACGATATTTTTAGAGATTTACCAGACATTTGTGCAAAATTACAGGAATCAACTCAGCAAACGGAAGGTACCATTGTTAGCAGATAATGGTACAAGATGAAGCCTAACAATTCTGCTTGTAATCGTTTGTAGAATTCACATACTAAGTATATGTGTCTAATGCCGTTTTGTAATTAACACGAAAATACCACTATAGAAACATATTATTAATGATTGCGTTACATGATTGTTTAACACACATTTCAGCACTCACGTCAACCTAGAATAAATATGGAAGTTTCATAAAAAATTCAAGCTGATAATGGTACGATTACAACGTTCTCTAATATGTAAATGTTGATGCTGAATAATATAACAATTTCTGAATCACATTCCAATTTACTTTCCACAAACTAGTACAATGCCATTCAAAATTCAATGAAATGTTGCTACTATGCTGTCATCCTCTCCACCGTAGAATCTAGGCCACTGTAATATTCAATCACAGTGCAGACATCGTAGATCGATAGACGGGACCCATAGCCACCTGACACTAAGGGCACTAGGGATGCAGCAGTTGTCCCGAAGGACATTTCGAGAGGGAGGGGAGCAGAAATGGCCTCGGGAACAGTTGGGCGTGGCGCCGCCTTCCTCGCCCCTCACAGTCCCACCCACGCAGTCGTCCCTTCCACTCACGTCCCCACCTCGTTGCATAAATAACGTTCGTCTATTCCGACTCACTGTATTGTTTCGTCTTGTTCCGCTAACTCTTTAAGATTTTCTTCGTCACACTCGCAACGCATTCTCTCTCGCCCTGCCTCTTTGTATTCTAACCCGTCTCCTCCCGCATTCTCTCTCACCCTGCCTCTTTTAACCCGTCTCCTCCCGTTCCGTTTCGCATATGCTCGTCACCCATGCCCATTCTACTCTATCCCGACACATTCGCCACGACTGACCATCCTATCGCGCGCTGCCCTATTCTATTCTAATCCAGACTTCTCGCTTCTGCCCCTTATGCCCATTCAACTCTATCCGACTCCACACCCCGACTCGCAGTCTCCGCAATTCAGCTCTCTCTCTCTAGCAGCTGCCTTGTCAACATTCGCCCTCCCCGCCATCCCCGTTCTCTTTCGAGACACTATTTCGCACCATGAACTCCCCCTACTCCGAAGATTACCCATCATTATCACCACCACCCTTCATTGCCAGCTACTCCGTCCCTTTGCACTGAGTCTCTGTGCGTGAGCCACGTGGCGGGGGAGGACAGATGGAAGCGGCTGAGATCCTCGCGGAGAGCATGGTTATACGCAGACGGGGGGGGTGGATTGAAAGCGGATCGTAGAGGAGCGAGGAGGGCGGGGCGGAGAGAAACGAAGCAGAACAAGAATGAGTAGGGAGCGATGGGACGGGTCGGGACAGAAAGGGGGTTGATGAGGCGCGGCGTGGCGGGGCGCGGAGGAGTAGGGTGGGGTGGGGCAGGTTGGGTTGGCGTAAGACGTGTGGGGTGAAGCGGAGAGAGACGTGAGAGGGCGAAGCGCAGCGGGGCAGGGTGGGGTGGTGAGGAGCAAACCGAGTGGGGCGTGGTGCAGCAGGGCCTGATGGGGTGTGGTGAAGCGTGACGTAAAGTGGTGGGAGGGGCGGGGAGGGGTAGAGCGAGACGTGACAGGGCGAGGCGTAGCGAGGCAGGGCGAGGCGGTGCGAAGCGAACGAAGGAGGGGAGGAGTGGCGGGGCGAAGTGGGGTGATGCGAGACATGATGGGGAGGGGTGTAGCGTGGCAGAGCGAGGCGGTGCGGAGCGAAGCACTGGCGTTTCGTGTCGCGGGGCGGGGCGGGGTGGAGCACGACGTGATGGGGCAGGAGGGGATGCAATGGTAACGTGGCGTGGCGGGGTGGGGTGGGGTGAAGCAAGACATGACGAGGAGGGGCGGTGCGGAGCGGAGCAGGGAGGGGGCGGGGCCCCGGCGGCAGCTGTCGCGCGTCATTACCACGGCGCCCATCACTCATTAGGAGTGGGCGCCCTCGGGCTCAGCCCGGGCGGCCTCCGCGCGGGGCGCGCGGGCACCAGGCGGCCAAGGAATGCGCCCCGCGCCGCGCCAGATTAAGCGGATTCATCTCGGAGAACAATGCAAGACCACGATACGATTGGACTCGTTCGGTAAACAACGCAAGAACTAGTTATTGTGGAGAGAGAAAAACAACATTACGCAGCATAATAAATCTGACGAAGAAGAAAACAATGTAAAAGATTAACTTAAACGTAAGTGGAAACCTACGCAAAATAATAAAAATGTTACGCCGCAGTACACATGGTAATAAAGTATTCTTTGTTCCCTATTACGTGCTAGTTAATCAATGCCCAGTTTTTCATGGGTACAATGAAAAACATGCAAGTGTATAAATCTTCTACGACGTTGTCAGTTTACGGAACGCTCTTCGTCTTTCTGTAATAAAAAAGGATAAATATTAAATAAAAAAGATCGTGGTTTAAATTCAAGAACGTCCGTAGAATATTAGATTATGATTTATAATACTAGTATGTATTAAGAAAGAAAATTACTGACCTACTCGCTAGGTAAATATATGGTTGTATTAATAGCTGCTTCACTCAAAACAAAAGTACATACGTTTAAATTCGGTTTACTTCCTGAGGCACCAAAACCCCTTTTTCCTAAATTGCCACAAGCCAACACACCAGCGTTCTCAGATGACCGAAATAATCGTATTTAAGACGCGAGTGCATCAGTTTGCAATCCAAGGCCCAGCAAAGAACTTGGAAACGCCGCTCGCAGAGGAGCTTTCAGGTGAGCCACCCGCGTGTGAAATTTCGGCAACAATCAGCGGCCGCTCGTCAAACGCTCCCTCGCGACTTGCCCAGTGGCGCGCAACCGAGCGCGGCGACTCGCACGCGACTCGCATGCAACTCGCATGCAACTCGCATGCAACTCGCATGCGCGCGCCCTCCGCGCCCTCCTGCAGCCTCGCGCGAACGAGCAGGAGCGCATATCGGCGACGCATTTAACGCATCGCATGCGACAGACGCCGCCGCATATTCTGCGCGCGCAGCTGCACCCAATCCCATTACTGCGCCTCGGGCCGCAAGAGGCTGGGTGGGTGGGTGGGGGGTAAAATAGTGAAGCCCCTTGGGTTGAGGGTTCTGTGACCCACCGTACGCACGCACGCGCGCAAACGCACCTACGTGAACACCCAGACATACATGCCAGGTAATGTTTGTTCAGGATGATCAAAAGAAATGAAAAGAAAAGGTTTTATTGGAGTGTCGCGTACACGGCAGTAATCAATTGAAGTAAAACGACGATGAGTGTTGGGAACAAATATTGATTGACTATTTGATTTTTTAAAATTAAACTTAGAGGTAACTAAAGTTTCTTTTTCATTAATTTAAATCAATCTTACATGTGCCTAGGGAAATGCATCCCTTTCAATTTGGAACGTATGAATTCCTTCTCAGAACGAGTGATCAAAGCCGACATCGATAACTGTATTTAAATATCTGATAATTAAGCCAGTATACCATAAAGCGGTCTTTCTTACAACAAAAGAAATTATCGGGTCTTTCACCGAGACCTGATGTCGACAAAACGATTAGTTTTGTGAGAAACATGAAGCGTTAGTACAGATCTATACTATCGTGCATTTACATTTGACCTACTGTTCCTCCGCAACGAGTAACTTCCGGGCACCTGAACTTGTCGCTCCCTCTTTCAACATTAGGTCTTAAGACGCTGACACGCCAACGTATTTTAAGGGTAACGATTCAAATTCCTCATTTACTGTGTAAATCATTGCAATGAAACTTCCCTTCATTGTTGGTCAATAGTAAGAAGGCCTACTAGTAAAATGTACTCAGACAAAAAAAAAATTAAGACGACTACTGCGTATCAACATTCTCATTAATGGAACTTAGAAATTCGTTGGAAACCAACTACTCCATATCCCCAAAAAATTGACATCCTCTAGAATTCTTTTATCGCCGTAACAGCACATTCATTTTAGTTTAGTTGTGGTATTGTTCATTTGCATTTACTTCCCAAATATATAACCACAACCTCAGCTTGGTTTCCCTTAATCTGTTCCTAGTTGAGAGATATTTTAAAATGATTGAGAAAAGTACGAAATCGACCATAAACGTTAAGAGGGGACAAAAATGTTGGGGGGGGGGGGGCACAATTGGCAGGTATGGTGGAAGAAATCCACTAAATCGATAGGTGCTTAGCTTCGTTATGTCACTAATGAGACTGACTGAAATCATGTAGACGGCCCAAATAATGGATCGAAACGGGGAAGTCGCTGAGTGAAGAAACAAAAGATAAGCAGAAGCAGCGAAGACGTAACCAGAAACGACCATGAGAAGCGAGATAACGGCAACGCAGACCCGTGTTCTGTGAAGCGGAGATATGTAGGTTAATGGAATTCAGACCAGTTGAATAGTTTTCAAACTCGTAACTAATAAAGAAACTAGGATAACTACACTACAAAAAAAGCAAATTGTTGGAAGCGATTACAGTCTTGATATGCATCAAGAATATCACCATTAAATTTGAATAAAGTAATAAAAGTCAATTTCAAGATAGACACTATACTTAATTTACATACAACTTCAATCAACGTATTAAAGACATAGTCGTAAATGAAATTCCATTCCCTGTATCCTTTATGTTTATTTTCATGTACTGCTTCCTGAAAGTAAATGAATGTTTTTACAGATTGAGAACGAATGTGTTTCCGCAGAGCAGAGCAGAGCAGAAGGGACAACCACGACAATAGGATGGCGAGTACACCGAGTACGAGGACAACAGAGAGGGCAGTGGCTTCGATGAGGCCACTGTGAATGCAATACTCCCCGCCTCTCCATTAAATCCCGCTCCATCAAAGCGACCATTCACAGCGCCCGGCCGCGCCTCGGACCACGCAGAGAGGCCCTACCGCCCGCAAGCATTCTGAAGGGTTGTCTCCAGACGCACTGCCCGTTCACCTGCATCCCCTCCCGGCTCCACCTTCACCCCCAACCACGACTCAGTGCGACTCGGCGCGAATCAACACCACCCACCTCCACTCGCCGTACGGCATCAATTTATGACACTGCAGTGCCTCTGACCGGAAAGTCCTAGGGTTCGAGTCCCGGCGGTGGCAGGATTTTCGACACTTGCTTGACAGCTAGTGTCGAGTTCAGCCGCTGTCCGGAGAGGAATTCTACCGGCCGGCTGCTCTGTTCTGCAATTTTTCGTAGTTTCTTCAACACCAGGCGAATGTAGCAGTACCCTAACAAAAGGATCATGGCTGGCGTGCAAGCTTCCCTCCCTCTTTCCGCCCTATCCTCACCAAATACACACACACTAGCATGCACTACACTACCACATGAGTCGGGAGCTTACAGGTTGTCCCGACTAGGGTGGTGCCCCACAGATGGGAGATACCTGGTTGAGGAAAACCTCGCAAGCCGACATGTAGGATGGCGCCAGATCTCGGCATCCAGCGTGTGAAAACCCACCGTCATCTCCCGATGAAAAAAAACATGCAATGCTCTTCCGTGACGAATGATACTAGCAGCTGACGCTCTCGGAATCACTAATTGATCAATCAATCAATCAATCCACTCGCCAATACTCATAACGACTCCGCTCTACTCGCAAAGTTTTAAGAATGCCTTCACCCAGAAGGCTCAGTTGTAGATGTGTTGTAACTGTAGATTACATAGAGTGCAGGTAAGAAGAAGTGGTTTGGTACCTATTCAAGAATGCACTTTATTTTGCCAACGTAAGTGTACAGGCAGTAAAAAAAGCCATCAACTTCAGTTTTTCTACACAGCATACTCTATTCAAGAAAATTCATAGCCTGTAAATTCAGCGCTTCACTTAAGAGAGAAGTAGCTCGTCGATCTACACATCGAGTGCTGTTTGTCAAGAGCGGCGCACGCGCGGGCCGGCGCGAGGCGCAGGCCGTGCGCTCCGGAGGGAGCCGTGCGTCGCCGTGCGTCGCCGCGCGCACGCGCTGCGATACGCGTGGAGCGGTGGGCGGGGCGGGGCGGGGGAGGGCGGTGGAGGCACGGGCGCGCCGATAAGACACAGGACAATGCGCCGCCGCCGCTAAGTCACCCGCGACAAAGCGGCCGTCACCCGCCGACGCGGCGCCGGCGGGGGCGGGGCCGGGGGCGGGGATGGTAGGGCACGCGCGCCCCGCGGCGCGTCGGCACAGAGACCCAGGGCGTTTCGGGTCACAGAGCGTAAGCGAGCGGTGGGCAGGAGAAGGCCACAAGATGGCAGGAGGCGGCACGGGGCTACTTTACTACTTCCTTTTTAATTTATCGCACGAGGCTATAGCAGTAAAGTGAAAAGGATCGTATATTATCGTACATTACGAAACGAGTATTTTTTATGTAAGATGAAAATTAATGAAAATCCAATTATTAATAAAGCATTTTAATGAAGTTCTGTGAATGAAGGTGAAGACCCTAAATCTACGAAATATTGATAGCAATTCTAGTGATTTCGTTTCAAAATATTTAATTTGTTATAATTAAATGGTATTCTAAGATCTTCAACCTATTTTCATTACATTCTACAACATTATAACAATATGTGAGAAATAATGAAAAGACTCACATAAAGGTTAATATGTGAGAACGTGAAACGATACATGCTTAAGTTGACAGCAGAGAAATCTAGGAAGTAGATAAGCGGGAAAATCACACACGGAGAATTGTTATCCCTGTTTCACCACCTTGATTTCCTATTTCCGTTCTTCTAGATGCCCTCATCCGAGATTGGGACCATTTTCTCCATGTGCGACCGCCATGATCTCTAGCCGTTTCTCCATCCACCGTACAGGAAACTGAAGGAAGAAGCTTGAAATGTGATAACTGGCGAATGGAAACGCCCCACCAAGCCACAACACACAAGACATGCCCCAGGCGTGATTCGAAACCGCGACCCTCCGATCTAACATCGGCAACGTATGCTCGTAACTATCTCGGCTACCCAGGTCGGATGAGTGAGCGCTTATTGTTTCTGGGCGCGACAACTACTACGGACATTAGTCCCGTTAGTTTCGAACCCTGGAGGTCGCGGTGATCCTACACGCCCGGCGTTGATCTACATGTTGGTTTGAGGGGAGGTTTCCGCTCCCAGGAAGGCAGGACGGAGAATAGCACGTCAT
Organism: Teleogryllus occipitalis; assembly: GCA_011170035.1. Lineage (NCBI taxonomy): Eukaryota > Metazoa > Arthropoda > Insecta > Orthoptera > Gryllidae > Teleogryllus > Teleogryllus occipitalis. Next base: position 587,354 of record BLKR01000200.1, on the reverse strand, counting down.
TCGCAGTTTTAACTGTTTTTGACGTAAAATAAATAAATAAATATATAAATAAAAGAGAATAAGAAAAAAAGGTACGTGGAAAGCAAAAGAAAACGGCAGTCAGGACACTGCAGAAGGAGAGCGAGGAGCGAATGTAGAAGGAGGGCGCCGAGACGCCAACGCGTTGCGACGGCGACGCAGGGAAAGGGCGCGCAGGGCCCAAGAGGCACGTGCCGCACGCCCGTGCGCGTGCCTCGGCCGCGGCGTGACGCGCGCGCGCGCATCGGCGCATCGGGATGCGCCACGGCGCCGCCTGACGAAGCCGCGCCCGCGCGCGTCACCTCTTTTCCTGACGCACACTTCAGTGGCACGTCCTCGCCGCTGCAACTGGAACGCGAAGCCCACGGATGCACGTTCGTGACGCTTCGTGGTGACTAGGGATGTGACTCCGCCAATAAAACATTCGTGTTTCGAAACATCGATGCTCAAACTTAAAACATCGGCGTTTATAAAGCGTCGACCCGAAACCATCGATGTTTTTAAAACTGGATTAGACACAATAGAAGTTCACGCAGGAGGAATATAATTTGAAAGAGATATCGTTTATTAATTTTAATTGACATTTATTTGACAAAATAAAGTCAAAAAAAAACGTCAAGTCAGTAACGAATTTTCGATTATCTGATTCCATAGTTCAAAATTATATAAGCTTCTTTATTGACGAAAACTCTATTTTCTTTATTTTTCTCCCTTTGTCAGATTGGTCTGAAGAATATTCAATTTTATGGATAAGTGAAAATTATAAAAGGATTTTGTTACGATGGACTTTGTCCATTTAAGAAATATCGAACAAGAAAAACATAGATATTAAAAAAAAAACATCGGCTTCAAAAAACCGACGTTAAAATTCGTAGATGATTTTATAAAAACGTTGATGTTTTTGAAACATCGACATCGATGTTGCATCCATAATAGTGAAACCGCAATCAAATTCTATGAACAAGTTGTTTTATCTCTGCGAGGTTTTGTCAAGACTAGAGTTGTTCACGACAATTTTGATATTTTACTTGAAGTAACTAAGTTATTTACTTCAACTGCCCCACGCAGAAACCTCACCTGACATGCACGTCTTCTAAGAAAACCCATGAGTTTTTCCAACTCAATGACCAATGAAATATTTGAAAGGTTCTCAACAAAAACTTCATTTATGTATAACAACTCAACAACGAAGTGCATTTCCAGATTCTCAGATGTACAATTGTCCATAAACAAATCACACACTACGATAACCCATTTATATCACGAGGAACTTCTATAAATTTAGTTTTCTATTGGGCCAATCTCTGATTTTTTGTAAACTTTCTAATTAATTATTTAAATTGTTTTGTGGACGAAACACTGGAACGGAATAGTTGTATACGAGTTTTCGTGCGACGCTCCTTCTTCGGCTGATTTGCAGAGGCTTTGGACAAATCGTCGCCTTCTTCAGAACTAAAATGCACTAATAACGGCTGCGGAAATATGCTCGAAACGTTGCAAAACCATCCATGACGCGGAGATGGAGCACGATAACTCCTTCATTACATTATGTAGTATATAAAATCTGGACTCTCAACATGAGATAATTATTCGTCATCAGCATGCTGCAAAGGAAGATATTAGCAGTGAAGATAACATTACAAGATATAATGCAAAAACCTATTAAAGAAAATGGGATACCAAGTGGTATTAATGATTGTGGAAGATGTAAAAGGAATCATTCTTCTCACGTAATTAAGTGAAACTCATTTGTGGTGAATGAGACGCAGGTAAGGAGGAGATTCCAAACAATGTTTTTAGCTCAAATGCGGAAGAAACATTGGATAACTAAAACGGTGGCGAGTACATAGAAAATGTTCTTGTCGGAAATTCGCAAAGAATTACAAGATTTTCAAGCATGAAGAGACTTCATAAAAGATGCCACGGCCTGTTGTAGGACAATATAGGGAACCTGAAGGCCCCGAAGATAAAGATATTACATTGAACTTGCTCTAGAAGAAACATATTTTTCTTTTCATTTTATTTTCAGGTGTTCTTCAATGTATGAAACGTGAAATAAATCATTACATGGGCACAGTACCATGAATAATACATAAAGATCATTAAAAATCTAACTGTTCAGAATGGCAAACATTTCATTCTGTTTCTATTGCATGGTTCAGGAAGAGAACGTACAGAGACTTAAGCGGGACAACACCTACACTGGCAGCATTCTGAGAAAAGTAACACTCCAAGACTATAGCCAACTTATTGCATCACACCCTTCCATTGCCAACTACAAGCAACTGCATATAAATAATCACTTCTGAATAGATAATAGCCTAGATACGGTCTCATTGAATATTTAAATTAAGCACGATCAAGATATCCAAGAGATCTGCATCCCGATATTCTTACTTAGTGATTAAGTTGCTCTCACAGGCAGAAAATCGCAGTAGCCGTCCAGCCGGAGGGAGAACAGAGAGTGAGAGAGCGTGAAGTTCAGATGCAAATAGACAACGACTACTGGTGTTCATTCTTACTCGCTTTCAATTCGATACTCTGTATGGCGAATAAAAACCGTGCTTATCACTGAACAGCAGTGCGCTTAGACAATGTTTTATGATGAAGATCCCAAAATTTATTTACCGATCAAAAGAAGTTCGTTTTAATTGCATATCCCGCCACTTCTACGCATAAATAACCGCTGGATGAAATGCTTCACAGATAACACGATTTCCTTTTCATAAACACACTTTAAGAAGCCTCTCCTATTCATAAGAAGACTGAAATTTTTGTGACCTATTGATTCGTCTTGCATATTATCTTAATAAAAGTGAAGAAGATTGCCGTAGATCAGAGCAACAACTGGATTCATAGTTTTACGTCATGTTTTTTTTTATTTCTTTGACAGACCTGCGGTTAAAATATAAGATACAGCATCGGAAATGATAAAAAACATAAATAACAAACGTAAAATATATCAGTTATCAAAACAGGATTGACCAAAAATTAAACAAACAAATAATGTTTTATGTGCGAGTAAAATAGCATAGTTTATTGTGCAATAATAGTAAGTGGTTCTTAGTTTGTAGTTCATTATAAACTATGCTTCCTTACTGAATAAAATACATTTAATTTATTAAAATAAAATATTCAGAAACTAGTCAAATTGCCTGTCCAAGTCAAGTTATTTCAATGAATAAGGCCTGTGAAATAATGAGAACCGTGTACCACACATTCCAGAAATTGTTTTCCAATACTATCTCCAAATACAAAGAAATCTTGGTATCTGGATCATAGTTGTATCCTCCCCATCATCTCCACAAGGAGACCCATAGCGTTAGCGATGCTTAGGCAAATGAAAAGTTAACAGAAGCGAAGCTGGTATTCTTGCCTCTCCGTTAGAGAGCGGTGTGCGCGTAGTCGGCCCTGCGGCGCGGTGCGGCGCGGCGCTCGCAGCTGTTCTCACGGGAAGGGCGGAGCGGCCGCAGCCGGAAGGCGCCTGAGAACGCCACGCGCTAATTCGTCACGGCCTTTTAGCCGAGGTCTCAGAGGGGGCGGGGCGGGCGGGCGGCCCGACGCAACGGCGCCGCGCAGGAGTCTTCGGCGCAGGCGACGGCGGGAGCAACAGCGGGGGCGGAGGCGACAGGGAGGGTGGTGGCGAAAGCGGCGGGGGCGGGGCGGCGGGGACAGCGGCGGCGGTGGATGCGGCGGCGGTGGTAGGGGCGGCGGGGAGGGCGGCAGCGGGGGCGGCGGTGGGGACGGCGGGGACAGGGGCGGTGGCAAGGGTGGCAGCGGGGGCGGCGCCAATGGTGGTGATGGGTGTGATGGGTGCAGCGTTGGTGGCGGCGGAAACGGGAGGGATGCGGGCAACGGGAAGGGACGCACAATTTTAGCCGAGAACTGCATTCAGGTTGAGGCGATGCAGACTTTGAAGGTTAGCAACGGAGGAAAATGCTTAAATGATAGTGGGGAAGATAGTAATGAAAACTGTCATTAGCTGCTGTGACAATGAAAATGGTGGTGGTGGTGGTGGTGGTGGTGGTGGAGACGTAGGGCGCTTTTGCCATGGTGCTCTACTGCAAGAGTGAAGTAACATATGAAAGGAATAATGATGGTGGTAGCGAGAACGTGCAAGTACCGTGATGAGGTGGATAGAAGAGGCAGTCACAGTTCATGATTACGAGAGTTGCAGTGGTAATGGTTGTATAAGAGACCTGCTGAAAGAAGAAGCGGGAGTGGTTTTGAATGTCTGATCGTGAAAACTGAGACGCTGCCTTCGGCTTTATAATTTAGTGATTGATTGAGACCATGAATATGACTAAAACCAAGACTAAATGTACTGGTGATGCTATGGGAAAGCGGACAGTATGGTAGCGAGATGCGTCTGGAGATTGCGCAAGCAATGCGATTTGAGCGAAAGAAGGAGAAATGTAAATAGATGTAATGGACAGTTGTGCACAGGAGTGGATTTGAAAAGTGGAATGGTCTACGTAGTGGTGGTGGTGGCGGCAGTGGAGGTAACGGAACAGACGAAGATGACATGAAAGTCAGGAGAGAAGGAAGATTTTCGGTGATGGCAACAGTACAACAGTCAGTTTCGTATGAAGAATTCATCGGGAGCTCAGTAAGAGACTACTTAGCAGTAAACTAATCAGGACTTTTGAGTGTCAAAATTTTCCGAAGCCCGAACGCTCTAAAAACAATGAAGAGTAAGAAAATTTATTCATTCTTTTCGTCAAAAACCATCAGAAACTGTACGTGCGGTCCGAGGGAGAAGGATAATCACCACACGTTTCCTTGAGCACCAGAATTAATACCCCTCCCTTTTACTCTACAACTTCTAATGATAAAGCACCAAGAAAGCGTGGTTAGCAATATTTGACAAACAAAAATGTTGGCTCCTGTATAACAGAAAAGTTATTGCATTGATAAATAAACTATAGATTTAATTGTTTAGTATAGCAATATCATTTTCGTTTGAATTTCGAAAGGGCCTTTAGCTCTCTCGCCCTTCCGCAACCTGCGTGTCAGATGGTGGCGAACTGACGCCGCCGAAGCCGGGGCGTGATCATCAGCGCGTGTGCGGCGGGTGAGCGGGTGAAGGAGCGAGTGCGAACTTTATTTTCGTTTGAATTTCGAAAGGGCCTTTAGCTCTCTCGCCCTTCCGCAACCTGCGTGTCAGATGGTGGCGAACTGACGCCGCCGAAGCCGGGGCGTGATCATCAGCGCGCGTTTGAATTTCGAAAGCCGGGGCGTGTCAGATCGATGACAGCCGGGGCGTGATGCGCGTGTGCGGCGGGTGAGCGGGTGAAGGAGCGAGTGCGAACTTTATTTTCGTTTGAATTTCGAAAGGGCCTTTAGCTCTCTCGCCCTTCCGCAACCTGCGTGTCAGATGGTGGCGAGCTGACGCCGCCGTAGCCGGGGCGTGATCATCACCGCGTGTGCGGCGGGTGAGCGGGTGAAGGAGCGAGTGCGGCGTCCGGAATGGCGCGCGTGCCAAGCGCCACTTGGCGAACGACGGGCGCCGCCGCCTCACCTCTTCGCGCAATCACCTTCCGCGTTCCCTCAGCGGAGGCTTCCGCTCGCTCAGACCTCGACGGCGCCCTTTGGCCCCGCCACGCGAACTGCGTCAACGCCCAGCAAATAACGCAAAGATCACAATCTGCAACTGAAGTGTCTACAAGTAACAGCCCTTAACACAATGTCTTCTTAGAGCGTCATTCTCTCTCAGACGACTCAATTGTTCCGTTCGTCTTCACTCAAATATGTTAAAAGATTACATCAAAACCTTTTTTTTTAAATATTTCTTTTATTTATTAAGAAAACAACAACAATAATAATAATAATAATAATAATAATAATAATAATAATAATAATAAATACGTTCAGGACAAAGACTCTCAACATAAAATTTTGCAGAACCGAATAATGCGACAGTTCTGGTTAAAATATTATAGAAAGAACAAATAAATTATTTTTCTGCAATCTTTTATTGTTACTACATAAAATGCATTTCGAACTTTGAATTTGTCACCAGGCCTCTGGTCCGCCGATTATAAGCCCTCTTTATACCTAATCGAATCTACGATAGTACATTTTTGATTCGCGCGCAGATAGAACATTAAATTTCTCAAAATCGTGCGCGGATGACCAACGAAACAAACGCACACAAATACAATACACATGTTCAGTATACCTGGCCAACAGATAACAGGAAGGAGCACTTCCTGTGACGCCACGACCAACCCTATGGAATTTCATTACGCTAGTAATTCCAGAAATTTACAGCGTCAAACCTATCATAATGTTTTCGAAGTCTTAACACTTGTTAATGTGGATTTCTCATAACCACATTATTAATCAACGAAATGTAAATTTTAAATGTTCACTTGTATACAACTTCATGGAAATGGAAATATAAGAATAAATGATGGGAGTGTTGCTATGAAAAGCCACGTGTTTTGTGGTTTGTTTTGCATTATGTAATCCAGAAGAAAATTTGAAATGAGACTAAAATGTAAGCGGTAAAACAATAATAAAGAAAAATAATTATACAGTTCAACAAAAGATGAGTTTTATAAGTCATTAAAATTGTGGACAACCTATAAGAAAGAAATGTGTAGTTACACTCTAGTTCTCGCATCATGGACGAATCCACAAGCTCCCGGGAGTCCCGCTTGGTTCCACCGCCTTCCTACCTCACTGGTTCGGCCCGCTGCCTCACCGCCGCGCCGACGAGGTGTACCGCCTTCTTTATGTTTGTAAACACTCGGGCCGCGTTGCTGCCTGCGCGTCGCGTGACATCAGCTCGTGAGTTTTCGCTCCCCCTCAAGCACGCAGGCAGGCACGCACGCGCGTGCACACACGCAGGAGGCACGCGGCTGCCGCTTGTTAGCTGTCTTGCGACCCTTGAGCGATGCGGCCTTCCGACGCGCGTCCTCAGTCTCGAGAGGCTGAGGAACAAAGTGAATGCGCCGGCCTCCGAAGGAAATTTCCTCGGGAAGGTTTGGTGAATGAACCCCGAAATTTCCATTTGGACTAAAGGAAACCTTTTGGAAAGGTAAGGACCCTTTTTGGGTGAAGTCCTAAATGCGTATAATCTACGACTGACGCAATAAGATCTGTCTCTAGTCTCAGACAAGTCCCACTTTCCCGCGATAACTACTGCTCTTCCACTTTAACGTAACTCACCTGCCTTAGCCAGCCCGTAATGGTTAATGACGACTTCAATAGGTTACAGTCCTTAGTACGTCTTCGGAACTGGTCCTACATCGGGCTTTATCCACCCATTTTGGATAAAGTGTACATCAACCGGCGATTTCGCGAAATAGCCCGATTCGGACATAAGTCGTAATACACGAATATAATAAGATAAAAGTAGTAATGTGATAAAATGTACAATTATTTACTTCATTCATGCAAATCAAATTCAATTTCAGATAGTACTCAATTTAATCTTCAGTTTCACAAACGTATTAATGAAAGACAAAAATATTTCATTATTAACTCAAGGAAGTCATTGAACGTATGTAACGTTAAATTATGAAGATTTGTGCAGAAATTTTTGTAGATTTTATAAAACATGTAGAGTATGGAATGGAAATAGGCTTCCGAACGTAGTATATATCGTGAAAAAGAAATGCTGAACTGTAAAGTAAAAATACTTCCTCCCTAAGAAATTCATTTTAGTATTAAAAAATCTATATAAAATAGTTTTATTCAAGTTCGTTGAAGAGGTTCTGCAATTATGTTGAAGTAACTCATTTTCACAGTATCATTAACTCAAAAGTTCATTTCCAGAAAAAACATTATGAATGTTGAAATATCGTCCTTTTCGTGGATATTTAGAGAAACAATTTTTAAATCATTAACCCTCGAATTGCATTACAGTATCGAAAACCTACTATTGAAAAACGAATTCTAAACACATGGCATTAAATTCACTACGAAAAAAGACAAATCTTATGAATTTTATTTCCAAACCCACTGATAGAAACACTTCATTACGACCATTTTCCTGCACGCTCGTTATTAATTTCATTTCCAAAGCCAGAACAACCCTTTGAAGTAATCTTTCACACGCATGCAACAGGGCCGCCAGTCCACAGAGAGGGGAAACCCGATAGCACTGCCCGACAATGAAAACAGTCAACTGTGCGTTCACGTTAGAACAGCAATTTACCTCGTAATTTTGCAGTTCGTGTTATTTCATTCGACTTTTTCCAGCCGAAGAATACAATAACACACTCGCGCCGCATCGAGAGGCCGGCGTGCGTTTCGTCGACCTCACAAAGCCCAGTGCGCGGCGCGACGCTCTCGTAACAGATTCCATGAAATCTCCCCGCGCCCCTTTGCCACCCCGCGCGCGGTTCTGAGGATGTCGCTCCCCGACACAAAAAAACCGAAAAATCCCAAACAAAACTACGCGGCCGCCGGAGCAGGATTTCATTCCATCTTACTTAGCGGAGAGACGACCATAGAGTAAAGAATTATACTACCTCTATAGTTTTACCTCTTGATTCTATGCGACGACTCATCGAAGCACAATCCTCGTGGAAGAGGAGAAAGTGAAGGATGCGAAGGGGAAGAAGGTGGAGGGGGGCTAGGGATGGTGACGCTGTTGAGGCGGCGACGGAGGTAGAAGTGAATGACGGTGGCGGTGGAATTGGCGGCGAAGATGGAATTTGAGGCGGCAGTGGCAATGATGGTGGCGGCGGACTGAAGCAAGCAAGGTGAAAGAAGAGAAATGGTACTATTGATGGTGACGAGGGTAGAAGTGTAGAACTGTGAATATGGAAGAAATATTATAGCATTCGACGACTTTGTCCAGCCGAAGAATACAGCAATCGCAGGCAGCATCGAATGACCGTTAGGTGTATGTATTTACTTTTACACGCGATAGCAATTCGTGAGCGTTGGTTTTCACGATCTGTGGTATCCCACTGCAGTCTGTCAGGGAGAGAGCGAGAATAATATGAGAGCAAACAGAAACGTACAACAGAAAAAAGACTCATTTTCTTCACCCCCCCCCAAAAAGTAACAGTAGTAAGTGTTGAAAGGAAAGAAAGGTTATTGAGCCGCAGATAGACGTGGGTTGACGGAAGTTGAAAGGAAGATCGTGCAAAACATTAGGCTAATTCTCTTTAGTCGAAGGGGTAACATGAGAAGTGAGGTTTGGCAGAAGAGAAGATGAAGGCAACTAGAGTGTGTTCCATGTCAACGAGGGGAAGAACATCGAAAGCGAAAGACAAAAGAACATATTCGGAATGACGGCGTGGGCAGTGAGAGTTGAGAGCGCATAGGGTGGTGAAGTGGAACCTTGACAGCGGTAGCGGGACGAGGGGAGGGTTTCAGGGAGCCAGGCAAGTGGGTGGTTGAAGCGAAGAAGTGAAAGGGGCGGGGCTGGAAAAGCGGGACGGAACGGGCCAAGGTGAGGTGTGACGAGGCGTGGCAAGGGGGGTGAGGCGGGGCGGGGCGGGACGGAGCGCGGATTTCTGGCTGCGGGAGAAGTGGAGGCAGGGGTGCAACCAGGCGGTGGCAGAGCGGCGACGGGGGCGGGGGCGGGGCGGGGGCGAGGCGCTGACGGATCGAGTTCGCTCCGGCGCCCCGGCGGAGGCGATAGGATTAGCGTCGAGGCGACACCACAAGTTACGCAACTGCACCCGCCGCCGCGCTGCCTCCTTGCCTTCTTGCCCGCGTTGCCCCCTCTGCTCTCTGCTTCCTGCTGCCTCCCGCCTGCCCACTTGCTTCGCCCCGCCCGCCAACCCACGATCCCAAATCTCAACGCCTGCTGTTCTTCAGGCGGTTCTTTTCCTTTGGCTAGCGGATAGTTGTCAGATTCCTCTTTCGCCATACGGGCATATAGTAAAACTGTCACTCGTTCTTTCAATGTTTATGGTTAGAACTGCTCTTACACTGTGTAGCCATGTGCTCATTCCCACTATTTTCGAAGCAACCATGTTCTCTTGTCCGATACTTGAGCAAAGGTGAATGAACATAACTTAATATATTATTTGTTTCCAATTCCATACATTGCATATAAATTCATACATTATTGAATAACCTCACGTGAAAAGAGGTACTATATTACGGCAATCAAAATGATCTGACGATTAATAAGCGTGAATATTGAGTATCTGATAGAACGAGCGCGAAAACCCAAGAAAGCGTACAGAAAACCCGCTTTGTTGACAAATTGCGCCTCGGAATGTCTTGTAATGGAGAAGAACCTCTGAACTGAATGGCGATGCGCCTGCGGACGGCGTGCGCGCAGCACGGGCACCTCCCGTCGCGGAGCACACCGCCTGGCGGTCACGCGCCCGCCGCCGCCCCCGCCGCCCCCGCGGACTCGGATTCAATCCGGACAGGAGCCGATATTCATTATTCATTCTGTCGCTCGAAAATGGGCGCGTTTCATCGGCGACGCGGAATCTGGCGGGCGGCCGTGATGGATGGCCACGTGTTGATACCCTGTCAAAGTCGCACGCACGAAATATAAGTAGAGCCGTTTGTGAAAACTGCAGTTGCATATATCCTTTTGTTGGGCGAAACGAGCGAGCGAGATCGGCAGCGGGGCGGGACGGAGGGAGGGGAGAGGTGGGGGGGGGGTGCGAAACAAAAGAAAAAAAGGCAGCGTCGGCGTTACGGCGACGCTCGCGGTAACAAAACAGACACACGAACAAAACGTGAGATTAATGGTTTTTCGCATTTAGATGCAAAGAAGTATATAAAAAGAAGAGGAGGAAGAGGCATATAAGAGTAGCGATCCTGGTGGATAATAGAAGCACTACAAATGCGAAAACAGAAACTGAAAATAAGCATAGCGCTGCGCGGCCGCCATGGTGGCTGGGGTGGGGGCGGGGAGCCAAGGACGAGGGCAGGGAGGGGCGATGCAGCGCGCGTGGGTTGCATGAGCAGACGCAGCAGCGGGGGCGGTATACAATACAGCCGGGGGAGGTAGAGGCGGCATCCCGCATTAACGACGGGAGTAACGAAAAACAATTACATTAAAATCCCATTAAAAGGCCACAAATTCTGGAGTGCGAGATCGATGCACGCACCGAATTATCTCGGCAGCGGCTGCGCGGCGCGGCGTGGCGTGGCGCGGCGCGGCGTGGCGCGAGGCGGAGCGGCGAGGAAGGGGTGGGGAGATGCAGGGTAATGTTTGGACACGGAGGGCAATGGGGTGCGAAAGATGAGGAAGGTTAGGATTAAGTGAAAAGCAAAAACTGGAAGGAAGTTCTCGAATCCGAAATGCAGAGGAGAGATGTGAAAGAGTCGAGAGAAACGAGAAAAAATACTACGCACCATTGACGGGAAAGTATCTGCATTGTCGTTAATATATGAAGCACATACGATGATATCTGTGAGAATTCTTGCAATGTATCATTCATATCTTGTTCAATTCCTGTCTCCCACTCCATTATAATTTACTTTTTCTGCATTTGGAGAACAATATTGTTATAAATTTATGTAAATAGAATTTCCAATTCTTAGGAACTTAGAAAATGATGAATAATACGATTACAACAATAAAGTGTTGCATGTCTTTACCTTACTATATACAACGCTACTGTGAAATTATTCGCACCTCTTGATGGATTCGACCGCACAATCCTAAAGCAGAGAGGTCATCACAGCTTCCGTTAACGTTATTTAGTCTGTAAATCCTTGCAACAGGATTGTGATGTGGAATTCACACAACACGATACATTCCAAGCACATGCTTGAGCTGAGGAGGCCGTGCTTCCCTTGCGAATCTTGAAAGGGTGACCATAGCCTTGCGCAATAAAACATTTTAACATGTTCAATCTTTGACTTCCGTCTTGTTTAACTTGTCAATTTGGGGAACTGTTAAATGACATTTGGGGAAAAGGATGTTCAAGCCATCTGATAACCCTGTAAATTATTCTACAGAAAAATTGCATTAATTGTTTCTATGCAATTGTAACTGAATTTTCCTTGAATCCGTTCTATTGATCTACTAGTAAAATACGTAAGAAAAAAGTTAAATGGCAAAGGGGACCCCGAAGCGCATTTCGCCGAGAGCAACGCGAGAGAGCGGGGTGAAGCGAGCGCAGGCGTGAGGAGCAACACAGCGAGTCGGCGGAAACATTAAGAGGCCACCTCGAGAGCAGGCGATTAAGAACACCCGCTCCCCCTCCCAGCATTAGCTCTCTCCTTCATCACTCTCTCTCTCTCTCTCTCTCTTTCTCTCCAGCCGCTGGCTGCAGCAGCCAAATCCCCGCGAGAGTTAAATGTCGCCCCGTCACGTAATCAATCCGAACGCCGGCCGCCAGAGCCAGGCCCCGGAAGCAGGCGCGCGCGCTCCACGGCTGCTTCACGCAGCGAACGAGGGACGCGCGCACGGGCTCGCCCGGAGAGGCGGCCGGCTAGTTTTTGGGGATTTATAGAACTCGAGGACATTGCTCCCGTATAACCAACTAAATAACGAATTACGCTCATTACTAGTCAGAGAGAGAGGGGGGGAGGGAGGACAAGGGAAAAAGAGAAGGAGGAAGGTCGAGAGAAAGAGGGCAAGTATAAGGAAGGAGAGAAAGGGAGACGATGGGGAGAAGTAGAAAAATAAGATTGATTGATTGATTGGTAGTGATTCCGGGCGCGTCAACTACAGAGGTCATTAGTCCTGTAGGTGAAATGCATGTTTTACATCAAAAGGTGGCGATGATCTTCGCCCACTGAATGGCAAAATCCGGCGCCGACCTACGATCGACTAGTGGGGACTTCCCCAACCAGGACTCTCACACCAGCGGGGCACCGTCCCAGCCGAGACGAGTTCTAAGTCCCCGACCGGCCTCCCGGCCTCTGTGGTAGTGTAGTGCATGTTAGTGTAAGTGTGTGTGTAAGGGAAGAGAATAGGACAAGGAAGAGGGAGAAAAGATCGCGCGCGGTCCGTGGCCCGTTTGTTAGGGTACTGTTCCGGCATTCTCCAGGTGTTGATAGGAGAAACCACGGAAAACTACAGATCAGAGCAGCCGGCCGCTAGAATTCTTCTCCAGACAGCGATTGAATCTGACCTAGCTGAAAAGCTAGTTTCGAAGCTCCTCCGGCGGTCACGTCTCAAACCTAGGTCCGGTCGGAGGCGCTGCAGTGACATCAGTTGATGCACTGAGCCACTGCTCCCGGTAAGAAGAAGAAGAAGAAGAAGAAGAAGAAGAAGAAGAAGGAGAGAGAGAGAGAGAGAGAGAGAGGGGGGGAGAAACTAAATCGGCTGGAGAGGGAATATGGAGAAGGGAAATTAAAATACTGAGTTTATGAAAATAACAGCAAGAGGATATTGGTTAGTCGTCGCATTTTTGAAGGTGTGTTCAGCTTTTAGTGTAAATAATAGCTTCGTTCGCAATTGTACTGCCGGAACGCTTTTTGGCATCTTATTTCACAATCGAGAACAAATCGATCCAATTCAACAGTTTAAAAAGAAACAAACAAAAAATCTTTAAAGTAAATAAATAAACTTCAGTAGTTCTTACCCACCGATACAACACTCGCGGTTAACCAACATTTATTACTTCGATGGATCGGGGAACATAATTCCGCTAGTCTACAAGCGCACTCGCTGCCACACGTCAGCGGCCAAATCAGATGGCACTTCCCGATAGGAGTCGGCGGCGGCCGAGCGCTTCGTGCACTCGCTGCCTCCCGACGAGTGCCACCTGGCAGAGGAATCACTGCCGTGCACGTGCACTGGGCGACCGGCGCGCGGCGTGCCACTCCGGCGACCCGGAACGCGTGCATCGCGTCACGCCCACCGCCTCGCCCTGCGCCGCGCCGCGCCGCGCAGCGCAGCGGCCTACGGTTATCTCCGCCATTAAGCAGGAGCGCTACAAGTTACGTTTTGTCGCTGCCGCCTAGGGTAACGACTGTAAACTACGACGTAGCGCGAGCAACTATTCAACGAAGCGGTTGCAAATTGTACTCGGTTCAGTCTGCCGGTAGAAATGAATACGCGCAACGGAACTTCGATGTTTTTATATTTGATCTGTCAACACACTATGTTGGTTGGTTTGGTTGTTTTTTTCGTGTTTCCGGGCGCGTCAACTGCTTCGGTCATTAGTCCCGCAAGTGTAGTGCATGTGTGTTTTCGGGAGATGGCGGTGATCTTCCACCGCTGGATGGCGAGATCCGGCGCCGACCTACCGTCGGCTAGTGGGGTTTCCCCCTAACCAGGACTCTCCCACCAGCAGGGCACCGCCCCGGGATAAGCTCTAAGCTCCCGACCGGTCTCCCAGAATAAGTGGTAATGTAGTGCATGTTAGTGTAAGTGTGTGTGTGTGTGTGTGTGAGTGTGTAAGGGGAGAGGAGAGGACAAGGAAGAGGAAGGAAAGATCGCGCGCGTTCCGTGGCCCGTTTGTTAGGGTACTGCTCCGGCATTCGCCTGGTGTTAATCGGAGAAACCCCAGAAAAATACCGATCAGAGCAGCCGGTCGCTAGAATTCTCCTCTAGACAGCGACTAAATTCGACCTAGCTGAAAAGCTATCCTGCCGCCGTCAGGTCCCGAACCTACGACCTCCCGGCCAGAGGCTCTGCAGTGCACACTATGTTATTATTGGTTGCTTCAACAAAGAACGAACATTTAAAAACAAAGAAATACATTGTCAATAATCGTGATCAGCTCAAAAACATTATTCTTGTAATCTAGTTTAATAACTGTACTTCCGTTTACCTGCTTTCTGCTTTTGGCATAATATTTCTTCTAGTAAGAGCTAGAGCTCATTCGGAAGAAAAAGGTACTTCATTAAAGGTAACCCCATGAAAGTCATTCTGCCAACTTTACGACATCGTACCTCGCAGACAAGCAGTCTAGTGTTATCTCCCCCTCGTCTACGATCGTTAAAACATCTCATATCGTTGTACTAGAAGTAGAGTAGGTAAACACTATTTATTCTGCGAAAATGTAAATTTTGTCTAAAATTATTTCTTTCACTACCGTATTTTGAAATTTACTCTCTCTGGGAAATTTCAAAGTTGACATAACAAAATATCACCTGCGCATGTCATTTCCAATTCAAAACATCAAATATAACACATGTTGAATGTATTTTAGATATGAAGTGTGACAAATACATATATTTGTGGTGTGGTGCAATCTATTCGTGAGTAATGTATTGCTTACAAATGTTTATCACTGTACTTCTTTTTTCTCTTGCAAGCTCCTCATATAAATCATACACCGTCAGTTTCCATATAATAATTACTTATTAAATATTATCCATTACAGATAAAAATAGTAAGAAACGCACTTAACTATTATTTCAACACACAGATTTAGTGACATTGATTTCACCTTACCACATGCTGCAGACAGGAAGAATTTTTCAGGAAGCGGAAGATGATAACTCACCTGAAACGAAAAAAAATCAAACATAAGAACCCATTCGCAAATCAAATATGACCGATATGGCTCACCCAACGCGAATCCGCGCCTTTCTTTCCTCATTCCACCGCCTCTTCCGCTTCCGGGAGCGAACTGCGTCGTCAACAGAGAGGTGACGACATGTCGATACTTCCTTAAAAACGATGCGCGGAATAATTATGGGATTGAAAAACTTCGTTATGGAAAAATTGTACTCTTAAGACATTCGAAGAATAATAAATTTTGAAATTCACGGAATAGGGAGAAGAATCTACAGGATTATCAAAAATTGAAATGGAATTCAACAAAAATGAATATACGATTTATATTAATTTGTTAATTAGTAAAGGTGCGATGAAAGCTGAAGAGGATTTAAAGTAACGATAAAAGGAGATCGAAAGAAAAATCGGCTTCATTAACGGGTCACGTAATAATAGACATTTAGTTGGTCGAAGGTGGCTGATACCTTGCTGCCGCTTTACGATCAACAGACAATACACATGGTTAAGAATCTTATATTACAAACATACAAAAGGGTGTGCAGTCCTATTATGAAAATCACCACTGAAGGCATGGCACTGCATATTATTGAACACTTATTTCATCCATTCATCAACATATTTAAGCCTTTATACCTCAAGTACTTCAGCATAACTATTACATTATTTCGCGAGTCTGCTCATGACACGAATGGCAGAAAAATACAGAACATCTCTTAGCAATGTAGCCAATCAGCATCGCGAGTTCAAATATTGTTTTGTGAGAAGAAATTTTGTTCCAGACGAAATTATACAATTAAAGGGAATACGCAATTTCGAATCCCCTGCTAAACCTGGAGAAAATTTCTCTCCCATCATGGCGGGCGACTCGCCCTTCCCCCAATCCCCTCCACCGTTTCACCAGTACACAATCTCTATGAAGTGGTCTCCCCGGTTGTAAGCAGAGATGAGTGGCAATGCCGCACACTGTCAGAAATGCCATTCAATTTAATGTTCATTAATTTTGATTGTACATGAAACTTAATGTAATCTTATACATTAAAAAGAGTTTAATATATTTGTACATTAAATTTAATACACAAGTTAAAATAAGTGCAGACTTAATGTAGAGGTTCTCCCATTTCCCCTACCTTTCATCATTCATATCATATAATTTTAATCACCACTCCATCATTCATTCATTCCATCCATACGCGAGCATAAAACTTGAACTCTTGCACCTTAATGTACATGTGTACATAAAATTTAATGTGCGTTCACGGTAATTAATATACATTTCATTAAAGCAATGCGGAAATTTCTGACAGTGCAGTCGCCACTTGTGTTGTGGCGGGGCACGAGCCGGCGCGAGCGACGCATCCTCAGGAAACTTCCAGAGCGCGCTTCCAGATAGCCGCGGCCGGCGCTATCGCGGTGGCGGTGGCGGCGGCGGCGACAAGATAGCGCACGCGATAATCCGCCAGGAAGTCGCGCGGAGCGCTGCCGGCTCCGCGTGAACCAGAGCGACTCTCCGGCCCACGGCCCCCACTGCACCGCGACCGGCAAGGCGCTTGCGACATATGCGAAGCATCGATACCACTTCTTACGCCCTTAACCCGCCCTTCTTACGCCCTTACACCCGTACTGATGCACCCTCACACTCAAAGACTAAATTATACATTTACAATACTTACATTAAACCAATCATGACTTGCAACTGTTCGACCTGGGCATCGACAACTACGACCAACTATCAAAAACTTATAAAGACTGAAAACCGCTTTTTACGACTTTCATTTAGTCCGCCACCTATGACAAATTACTACAGACTCCGACAACCACTCAAACTGACTCCAATTGACAAATACATCCACGATACCGCACGTAACGACATTGACATAGCACTGAAAAAGACGCACTTCACTGTTTTTTCTCCAGACTAGACAACACCAAAAAATTATTCAACAGCCCCCACACTACTTAAGACTCTACGCCCACCCTTTGGAAGTATTAAAACTTCCACCACCAAGCCCCTAAAGACTTCACCTACCCGCTGACATTGGACTAATTCACATCTTCACAAACTAACCCTTCACTCATCACAACTCCTCTACTCACTCTCTTTCTGTATTTCCCCCTCTTCTTTACCTCCCTTCCCCTTCCTACCTCTCCGAACAACGTCTAGTACGGGGTAGCGAGAGGATCCTTCTCTTCCCTTCCTTCTTCACCAGCACCATCGCAATGCGTCAGCCACCCAACTGGGAAAAGCTACTATAGCAGGCCCACCAATTATAATCAACAGAGGAATAGATACCGCTTCTCGCAAACATAGCGAATATTTACACGGCGTCACGTCAACAGCATCTGTAGGCATGCGCAGTTCGAGTTTCGGATCACTTTTGTCAATCTGCACGTGCGCAGATCGAGATTGCAGTCGATTGCGAACGCTGTGCCGTGCAAAATCTCTTCTTATTAGAACTTTTCTGCACACCCTACTGTAAAATGATTTTTTTAAATAGTTTTTATTATCCTTGTTCGACATTATTATGTCTTTCAAGGGTTTTATGATACATACTATATACAATTTTGTTTTAAGTACATTTCATCATACATGTACAATGCTTGAAGACAATAATATTTACAATATAAGACAATAACAAATAAGGATACCCAGGAAGGGTCCTTCAGAAAAATAATACAATATTTGGATTAAAAGCAATTATTTGATTTTGGCTGTAAAGTATGTAAAGACTGTAAGAGGATATGAGGGACGTCAAGCATTGTCCCCACTATTTTAGGTTTTTCGTAATACTGTATTGGTGAATTGATATAGCCACGCCGAACATAAGTGTGACAAGGCGCTCTTAACGCCACGTGTCCGTTAAGGATTTCAATTCCGTTTACACATTTCAACAGCGTGCGTTATTTGATCTATATCGACCTAATGACTTAATAACTATAAAAGGACCACTTTAAATTTAATAAGTCATTGGGATAACCTTATCAAGGTATTAAATGGACCCATGTTGAGTATTGTAACATACTAATTGTATATAAATTAACGTTGGCCATTAACGTTGCGTCTGCACTTGTTAACATGTCGACAGGATTTTATTAACAAGAAGGATTTTAGAACTTTCTATTTAAATTCAGTGAAATGTATGTGTTGTTTCATATTTCCTCTAGTTACAAGCTATAAGAGGGTCGCGTTGTTGCCATTTGAATGCGACCCAGCAGCAGCTGAACAAAACCACTATCTCCGGATACGCGTCGCGCTTTTTCCCACTATAACCTCGAATGCTCATTTCTTATAATGATGTTAATAGTGAAGAGATTTTTAAAGCGCTTTTCTAATATCAATAAATCTATTCGCCCATGGTTTATTAATAACCATTCCCGTCGATTAACGTAACATTATTGAAGTGATTTCAAAATTCGGTCAAGTGCACCTTCTCGTGAACTGGGAACAGTGTAAGCGAATAGACAGCTTAGAAAACTGGGAAACAGGGGAACTTTTCAGTAATTACTCACTTCAAAATTAACTGATAAATAGACATCGGATGTTTAGGGAAATGCCTATTTTTTTCTAGAGAACTTATTCAAAGGCTGATAATATATGTCCACGAATCATGACAAATGATAACATATGACGAAGTTTTATAATGCTTATTTTTGCTTATTTTAGCATAAATGCCTATTTTTTGCATAAATACCTTTTTTAGGACTTTTTTGCCTTTTATTTATTATATTTATATACAATGCTAAGATATCGGAAAATCGGCGATTGACCATTCATTACGAAACCTTCAATTCAAGTCTTGAAATTTAAAATTACGAGAGAATTCCTGAAAGTAAACCAACTGATTTTTCTCCATTTTCCTATTTCATAAATACCAGCCATGATCTGAGAACATGGACGATTGGCAATACACCGAGGGAACCGAAATTTTAAGTGGAAATAAATGTACATTCCCAGAATGTTTCACTGTTGCTAGTCTTGGACTGCTAAAATATATGCCAGTCACATCGTTCAGATATCCTTCTCCGCATTCAAACTGATTTTGTCTCCCAGTCGTCGCAAATTTGAAATTGTGATCCTTGAAAAGTTACCGTTAATATGTAAATACTTCTGGTTAATGTAAACTATTAAGAATAAAATGAAGAAGAGTAGTAAATATGTCAATCTAGTTTTACATTAAAATGTACGAACTGGTTTTGTGCATTTAAGTTTACAAAATAATATAGACAAAATTACAATTTTTCCATTTTATTGTGTATGTAACTTATGACGGTGCCTTTTTTCTCCTTATTCTTGACTTTTTCAGTGCCTTTTTAGGCGCCTAAAAGACGATTTTTTAGTGCCTCAACATCCGATGTCTACTGATAAATAATGTTACGTGATGCCTTTTATACGAATTACGAGATATTTATTCCAGTAGATTTTCGACATTGTTCACAACTTCATAAAGTCTAATTTTAATAAAATAACATTTTAAAATTTAAATTACATAAAAGTACCGTGAGAGTAGTATACCATTTTAGACAAGATTATATTTAGCGAGAAATTAAATTATCAATCATAAATGGATTATTTTAAAAACAAGTAAAATGTACATTAATTACAACAAATTTAAAAAGAATAAACCTTGGAGTAATGTAGTTTAATATTGTCAAAAATGTGCAAACAAAATTTCACAATATGCAACTAAAAACACTTATCCTTTACATTAATTCGTTTTATTAAAAACTTATTAGGGTTCTTTACAAAAGAAATTGCGAAGTAACTTAATTGTCACAAAATTTCGAACGCTTAATCAATATAATGTTGGAGATGCTTCATCCTCGCAAACGAAGTCTTTGATGCGCACATTTTAACAATATGAAAACTAATAAAAACTCTTCTAACGAACGAAGTATCATAAGGTACTTTTGTATTGCAATGAATATTGAACATTTAATTTCATTATTTCTGTTTCATCTCCGTAAAATCCACGTACAGAGCAGAAATAGGTCTCAAATTTTTGGAATACTTAATCAATAAACTATGAATAATTGGAATAAATCTCTGTAGCGTATACCAAAATCATATACGTTGTTCTAACAGTAATTGTAGCACCGACGACTTGTAGAAATATTTAATTATTTCAAGCCAGTAATAAGATAAGCTGTTTTCTGTTTATGGATCTCCTTAAACGAGATGTATTTAAAGTAAGCTGCCGTGAAGTGATTAAAGATGTGATTGTAGTGTGTAAGTGTTCTGTTTGAACACTGCAATTTGTTTTTGGTACAAAGCTGTAACGAGGTTTGAGTGACCATAACAGTAGGCGAAGGCAGCTGATACTGAATAAATGCAAAAATCGGCATATTGAGAATCAAGTAATGAATATTGCACAATGACGTTCTTAGAGCAATGCTTCGGTCAAATGCAATGCGTACGGGACAAAATAGAAATTGCCGAATAAATTGCCTTGTTACGGATGTACGTTAGCAGACCCGCAATTAAATGCAGTACGTACGGAACAAAAAGAAAAGAAGTCGAGCGTATGTCCCAGTTTCCGACGCGATGCGAACTCGATGTTGGCAGATGCTTCACGAGCGGCCGTCCGCTTTAAGACGCCGCCGACCGACGAGGGGCGGGGCGGCGCGGCGGGGGTGAGGGTGGAGGCGGAGGCGGCAGCGCTGTTGGTTGCTGGCCGTCAGGCATGACACCCGAGGCAGACGAGGGGCCGTTATCGACACAGGCACGCCAACCCCTCCCCCTCCCCCTCCCCCGGCCCGCCCGTGACCGCAGGGCCACGCGTCCCGGCGGGCGCGCGCCGTCCGGGAGTACAGTCGGCGGCGACTAATCAAATCAATGCAAGTTTAGAACGGGCGGTTTGCGTAGCTGGGCACACGCGCACGCGTCACGACGCCACACGATTCCACGTGTGGACCACGGCGCGACACGCCGCTCGGGGCGCTGCGGTCGAGGGAAAAACCCGCGCCAGTTGCCGAATTGTCTTTTCGGGGTGGGGTGCTTGGCAAGTGAACGTTTGACGGAAAAACATTCCAAGTTGGGAAGCTAGGCCGACTGGGAGAAAGAACTGCACCCAAGCCTTCCACAACGTTTCCAAATAATTATTTTGCGGAAACAGGTTTCGGGATTTTAGTAAATTTGTATCACTACGGGATATGGGAGACTACTTAATTAGAGCATTTTACAATATAAATTAGTTCAGTTACAAGTTGCAAATGCCATATGAAACCTTTGAACAAAACATTTTGTGAAACTAGGTTACGAAATGTTGATATACTTTAATCTTAACTGAATTGAATAAACATTAAAGTTACTTATTTACCACATTTTTAGTTTGGAAATGTTAGGATCGAGCCAAAGAGAAGTGTAAACTCATAAAATTCTTATTCATTCATAGGCAAATACGTGCGAAGGTTTGTTCAGTGGGGAACGTTCCTTTGTTCAAAATTCGTGAGTTCTAATGAAACCAAAGATGATACAAGAAAATTAATATAAAATATAAATGTGGAATTGAATGTTTTAGGTTCGTATTAATTAATTTTACAAAAATAATGAATTTTATTGTATTTTGAAACACGTTTCAACAAAATACATTTATATTACGCAGTGACAATTCCTTTTTTACAATGAGCTTTCGATATTACCACAACAACATTGAAATGACCGATATATACTGCATTTCCACTGATCATGGATTTAAATATCTGCAGCATTACAAATAAGAAATAATGAATAAAAGCATATTTTAATTATATGGAATGAAGAACATTAATCAATGAAAAATATTCCTACGCATTCTGATATTATTTTCTTGAAAATAACATGCTGTAAATGAGCTTTTACAAATATTTCGTACGTTTTTCCTAACTTTCAACTTTTTCCCGCTATAAGTTAAAACATATGGGGGATCCTGTGTACACATGCATAGAGATGGTCACGCACGTGTCCATACACGGAAGCAGATGCACTACTGCATGTGCTTACAGATGTTGAAGCAAAGATTGAGTTAGTGGAAAAACGAGCGAGCAGCGAAGGTTGGATGAAAGGGGAAGATATAAGCAGTGGTAGGCTATAAAAATAAACAAAATTAAAAAATGAAGAAGTGCGTGGGCGGGGCGTGGGCGCAGCTGCTTGCAGAAACGTGAACGTAGGTGTATTCGCCTTAAGCGAAGGGGCGGGGCGACTGAGCCCCTGCGAGCAGGAACAGTGGTGCGTGGGCGGAGCGTAACCCGTCCTGTGGGCGTGGGCGTGAGAGAGGGCGGGGAGGGGCACGCGCTGCTCCCGCAAATGACTCTTCTTCCCTCACTCACTCACCCACTCACCCACCCACCCACCCACTCACTCACTCACTCACCCACTCACTCACCCACTCACTCACTCACCCACTCACTCACTCACTCACCCACTCACTCACTCACCCACTCACTCACTCACCCACTCACTCACTCACCCACTCACCCTCACACTCACTCACACACTCTCACTCACCATCCAATAGCACTTAAAGAAAACCCGACCCCAGGAAGATATGCATGCCATTCCAGGTGCTCCCAGATCGCTTCGGTATCGACAGTACACCGTTTTATGCCATCAGTCTCATTATGGCGCACTGGCGTTACTTGGCCCCAACTGTTCTGTTGCTTTCTTCTGTCTAAAGCATTCGCCGTCTTCTATATTTAGTTTCTTTTCTGTTTATCACGAATCATCCAATCATCACCGCCATCAAAGTTTTATCGCCAATGCAATATTCCTATCCACCGTTTTACCTGGCACACTCACCCTTGGCATGGCAATGTAATTTTATCAATTACTCTGTTCTACTATCATCTCCTCTTCACAACATTCACTATTTATTACTCTCTCCTATTCTAAGATAGATAAGTACCTCTCCACATAATTAAGAGCTTTCTTTTAAAACCATCAGCGCAATACAATATTAACAGTACTGTTTTCATTATCCACCTCATGTTTTCAGGGATACTTTATTACACGCACATGATTTCTTGAGCCCTGAATTACTTACCTCCACTCCTTAACTAATATATGGAAATGTTCGCTTCCGTGTAATAGAACTATCTATTTTGCACGAGAAAATGAGCTACAGATTTAATGCAGTATTCCTGTCGACAAAATAATTAACCTCCCCACTCCTATCGCATCTAGCGAAGTGAGGCTCAAGAACACCTACGCGCATATTAGCACCTATATCATCATCTTGTCACTTCGCAGTCGTTTCAGTCATATCGCGCGTTCCCCTCTTCCCCCGCCCGTCCGTCCGTGTCTTTTTCTTTGCCACCACCATCACTGACCTTCCGTCAGTACCACTGCTACCTTCTGTCCATACGTGGAACCATAACACGTCTCCTCGGACTTGGGGATCGTGCTCACTTCCGTAAACACTGCACTGCCCTTTCCAGTATCGGCAGCGGTGCGGGCGACATCCGCCCCCCCCCCACCGCTGCAGCACTAGGCGTTCGCGCGCACGGGGGTTATTAGCGCACGGCGGCGGGGGATCGACCGGCTATTGTGTATTTAAATTGCATAGTAAATTCCAGGCGCCGTTCTACCTGTCGGGGCCAGGCCTGCCCTTCCTGCGTCTTGCGCGCTCGATTTCCTTCTGCCGCCGCCACCGGCCCCGCCGGGTCATTGGCGCCTCCCGGAACAGCCAGGGCGAGGGGGCGGAGATGAAGGTTTATCTAGGAGCTTAATTAAGCCCTCGTACCTCCACCCCCATCTCTTCGTGGACGGGTGTTCTTCGTCACTAAAGAAGCGACAAGTCGATTTCCGCGCGTTCTCTCTTGTTTTTGAACTTAGCTCGCTGTGGACCGTTGGTCAGTAGCGAAGTCCTTCTTTATTCCTCTTCAATCCTTTTGTAATACCTTTCCCAGAATTTCTTCATTCTTTCGCCGAACATCCTCCAACTTTCATTTGCTTATTTCCTCCTTCACCCCTGAACACCTTTTTGGCGTGATGAGAGGTAATCAATTCCAACTTTAAATAAGGAAAATCTGTCTTTAGATATTTCGTTTGCAGATCTCCGAGCAGATTATTTCATTCAGCTAGCTGTATGAGCTGGTGTTGGAAGTGCACACTGCAACCTTACCTGCACTAGTGTCTTCCACCCTGGCGCTCTGAAATGAGCAAATAAGGCGAGCTGACCGTCAGACCGCTTCTCTCCCTCCTTCACACCGTGCACATTTCTACATTGGAGCCCCGTGATGGGCCGGTGTCATATGCGCCACTCCCAACCGCCCGGGGCGATCCTACTACGCGGCGTCCTCCTGTGTCCAGCTACCGCAGCGGCAACCGGCGCGTTCCAAGGTGCTTATGAAGTGAGAACTTATTATCTCTCACGTCATCTCAAGAGTATGTAATTAGTTAAGTCGCTATAAAACGCAATGCAGCGTGACGAAGCCGATATTTCCACATCGCCGGGTCCGGCTCACATTGCGAAACCCAAGCAGCGCACAAGGCCATCGCACATGTGCAACACACGAAGTGCATGCATGTTGCAGTGGTTGCACCGGTGTGCATGGATGTATAAAGCACGAGCCACCCAAACCCACCCAGTTTTATTTTCGTCTTTTTTTTTCCTCTCTCTCTTTTTCTCCCGCGCGTTGAACTGGCGTGAATCCCAGTTTTCAGCTTGCTGGGACGTCCGTCAATTATAATATAGTGTCACAATGCGAGTCCGCCAGCTATCAAAATATGTTTGTGCACAAGAATTAAATACAGATTAGGGCGACAGAAATGAACGAGTTAGCTCCCCACTATCTGATTTATCTGACAGGACGCGGGCATTGCATTAATCACGCGCCGCGCTTTCTCCGGCCGGAATACGCCTCTCGCCCGCGGAGCCTCGGGCGTTGCGCCGCGCCGCGCCGCGCCGCGCCGACCTGCATATGGCCACCGCGCCGAGTGGTTCTGCGAAGCGCTGCTTATTGATGGATGCGTCATTACATCACAGAGCTGCTGAAGTAAGTACGGGTTCCGTGGGTGCCGCCAACTGATTTCCCAGGTACCAGCTGGTTGATTGATTGGTGATTCCGGACACATCCACTGCTAAGATCATTAGTTCCGTAAGAGTAGTGCAGGTTTTATCGCGGGAGATGGTGATTTTTCCCCACTGGATGACGATATCCGGCGCCGACCAACCAGTCGGCTTCAGAGGTTTCCCCAACCAGGTATCTCCCACCAGCGGGGCACCGCCTCAGACGATACAAACTCTAAGCTCCCTACTGGTCTCCCGCCTTATGTGGTAGTTTAGTACAGGAAAATGTAACTGCGAGTATAAGAAAAGGAGGGGTCAAGGCGAGGAAGGGAAGATAGCGCGATTCATCCGTGGCCGATTTGTTAGAGTACTGCTCCGATATTCTCCTGGTGATGATCAGAGAAATCACGATAACTACCAATCAGAGCAGCCGGCTGTCAGCATTCTCCTTCAGACATCGGCTGAATTCGACATAGTTGCGTAGCTTGTTTCGAAAATCCTGCCACCGTCCGGACTCGAACGCTACGATCTCCCAGTCAGGGACACTAGGGACATTAGTTGACGCCCTGAGCCACCTAAGCCGGTCACCAACTGGCGCTACGATCCGTTGCAATTGTTAGGCATCATCCTCATTATAATGTTTCGTATTCTAGGGATAAGGTCGCCATGTTGTTTTGAGGAGACGCTATTTCTTGATCAATGTCTCATAATTTGGTCGAGCTGCTGATGCAACTTGTTGCGATTGTTGGATGTTGTGTTATTTACTGTTCTTCGAATTAAATGGTGACGGTCATTCGTTTGCACGCAGACTCTAGTGTCGAAAAACACTGATTTGAAATTCAAGGTTCCAGCTCCATGGGAAACACATATCTTCACGTTGCAATTTTGTCGAGAACAGAAAAGCCATTAAAACAAAAAATGGACGTCAACTCATACTTCCAAATTCTGTAAAATAATATTTTTCAACTTTATATAAAACAACCTGCAGCTTAACATATATTTCTTACAATTTCAAATAGAAGTCTTACTGCACTGAAACCGAAAGATCGTCTTTAAAATATTTTACATGTCAGTTATTTGATTAAAAGTTCGACAGGAACTTGGCATTCTTTTGAAATAGCTGAATATTCAATTTTACTCCATCTCTGAAGAATCCATTTTTGGGGTATGCGGCATAAATGTCGGAAAAATACTTTGTAGTAAACCTCAACAATTTGTCTTCACTATTCTTACATAAATATTACGTAGTAATTATTTGATCTCCATAACAAATTACTGAAATTTCCCGCTGCATCATCTTCACTACAATTAAATTCATTAAAACAATCTAAATTTATTTAAATGACGTCCTTATGATCGGAAGTCGAAATGGAAACCAAATGAAGCAGCCGAGGGAAATGCGACAGCCCGACACCTCTTACACCTCACGCACCGCGGTGCGGCGCGGCGCCAACAGCGGGTGGGCTCTGGACAGTGGGTAGTGGGCAGTGGGCCGCGCCAAAGCGCCGTGTCGTGAGCGGGCGTCCCGCTCGGGTCAGTGGCCGGCCCACCCACCCGCCCGCCGGCTGGGCACCTGCCAAAATAGCGTCACGGACACACGTCATTTCCCGTTAGCGGGTCAGCTGCTGGACGCGGGATTGCAGGGGAAGGACGTGTTGTAGTAGAAGATTTCTCAACCGGATGATTGCTGTTGGGTAACACGTCACCTGTTACGTGTGGATTTTTCCAACGACGACAGTGGAAATACATAATTTAGTTACTTTCCCCCCTGTTTCTAATGTGTAGATATTCTTGTGCCTAGCATTTGATAATATGTTTAACACAGGACAGTTACAGATTTACTGATGAGAAACACTTCACAACATTCTGTTTACAGATTCATTTTTTAAGGAACCGAAATGGGTAGGTTGCATCTTAATTATGAGAATAATGTCCCTTGAATTTCTCAATTTAAAGCATTACTCGAAGATCTCACTTTAATATTTAACGTAACTTATAAAATATTCCTTATATAGCGAATTACTTGTTACCACTACATGTTTCCAGTATAGCATACATGAATTTCAAAGAAGCGGTAATAAATCTGTTGCTACATTCCTCGTGCGATCACTAATACCGCAAGAGGAGTTCCCCGAAACATCCGCTTCTCTGTACTGACACGGCAGTTACATCCTCTATAGGGTAAACTCCTCTGTTCCGAGCTGTACTTTCGGAGAACGATGTGCCACAATTTGCTGATAAACTTGCTCGTACTCGCTAACGTTCGACGATCGGGGACCCGCACTAAAACAGCTTATTGCAGCGCGGACCCGACGCCAGACCGCTCTGCAAGCGGAAGCCGCCTGCAATTGAAGAGCATTTCTACCCTGTGATCTCGTGTGTAGCTGCCTTTGGCCGGCATCCTGCCTGCTGTTTGTTTATTGATATCCTGCCAAAGAGTGCTTCAGTCTGATTATGCTGCCAATCGTAGGTATCGTCTGTTATTCAGAGTTGTTCAAGAGGGATCATAATTCATTTAAACAGTAAATGCGGACAACAATTTTAGGAAGAGTTCCTACCAATTTTCGTTGTGGAGTACGTATAATACAAAACAAAAATGGCTGTTTTTCAAGATTTGAAGTTGGAAACTTTGAATTTTAATTGTTACTGTTTTGGGTTGTTTTGTGTTTCATTTTTATTTGGATTGTGCTTCAGTAAAGGCGCTTCTTCCATGACGCGGATTTCAGATATTAAAAAATCCTCGGGACTAAACAATTCAGAAAAAATCAAAATAGTTTATCACTGTAATAAAACCACCGTTTCCAAATAAATGGACATATTTTCATTAATTATTCTCAAGACAATATTAGAACATCGCTTTAGGGGCACGCCGTCAAAATTAAGAAGGGAGCAACGGCATTCTGGGTCCGCTTTTCTTACATTTTACCAACTTTTTGACAATCATGTGACATATTTAACTAGTAAATGAGGTAAGAGTAGTTTTGGTGCATGTCAAAGACGTTCATTTAACAATTTCATTCGGAGGAATGTGAAGAGCACAACCTGGTCTTACCGTGTCACAGGAAGTTCTCAGTTCTCTGTCCTCTATTAAACGAAGTATACCGATCTTTCAAACACGTTATCCACGATTGCAAGCTCAATTTTTTCCGTACATAAAGGAGAGGTAAAGGAATTTTTTCTACTTATTAAAACTAGAACTTTATTAGAGTGAAAATACAAAACAATTGTATTATTTTTATTTGAACACTACAAATGATCTATTACATCTTTGTCACAACACTTAATTTCTATTAATTATATTTATGATTACCTCTCATTCATCACTATGGACTGTTCTATGTGCTAACAGTGTCACTCATTTCCAGAAATATATAATATGCTGTAAGAACTTAAAAACGAGACATGTCAAAACTCTTAGCCAGTATTTCTGAAAAGCCTACGAATATCGTTCTCTTTTCTAGCGCCAATATAGTAAGTGAAAGTAAGTGTAACTGTAAGTGAAAGTATCAGAATACTTTCTTCAAAAGCAGAGCGTCTGAAAGAAAATTATAAGAAAATTAAACCAATTTGCGTGGCTTGCCAATAACAGCTGACGATGCACGGAGGGGAAATTGGCTCTCCCGTGACAAAAAACACGGCCAGGAAATAAATGGAGAGGCACAGTTTCCTCGTTTATCATTGGCGGGCAAAAAACGCATAGCAGCATCGTTTATCAGTTGATCATGGCCAACGAGCGTGACGCCTCGACGTAGACATATTAGGAGACAGTGCAGGCAGCGCATGCAACGGGCCTTGAGGATTCTCAAGAGAGCGCGTGCCGATGACCTTAACAGTGGGGGGATGCACTTTCTGTGAGTTGTGTTTGAGCACGCACACACACACACACACACACACACACACACACACACACACACACACACACACACACACACACACACACACACTTTATACTCAGTGTCAGAGCTAGAAAATGTTGGTCCCGGAATAACGCTAAAACGTACCCCCCCCCCCAGAAAAAATTAAAAGTGAAAGTTATCTCAAGAAAAGTGAAATCAAGAAACTATACGAGTTACTTTATTTATTTCAACAAATAACGAACATTACAACGTTTGAGCTAGAAAAATAGGTCGGAAATATATGTTAAATAATTGTTTTATGTAAAATATTTAGTGATCAAATAATACAGTGATCGTAAAACATTAAAAACATTGTTGCATTTAGTTAGTGTTTAATAAAATCACTTGTTAAATGCAGGAAATAATAAATACGAATTTCATCAGAACCTATTTTAATGTTAAGTGTCATTCGATTCATTTCATAGAATCCTAACTCATAATTACTATAATTAACTGTTTAAGGTAAATATTTAATTGAAAATATTATGAAATACTACTGTTCCGGGACTTATAGAATCACGATGACGATTTTCTTACATCTTTTTACTAATTAATCCGCATCATCGGGCCCGTTGACTTGCGGGGCCCCGAGCAATCGCCCAGTCTGCCTATTGCCGGCGCTGTGGATACGGATATTTTTTATTATTTACGGTCGCGTCCAGAGAATGGTCAGGAATGGGTCCGCCAACCACTTATTATAATTCTATTACAAATTTTGTATGTTAACAGAACAATAATAGCACATAGCACAAGAACAAAACGAACCGTCCCAATTACAAATTTCTGAGTAGAAAACTAGACGCATGGAAACGCTATGTTCCAAGTGATATAATAGCTCCAAGCATTCGACGAGACAGTAAGTAGAAACATTCCTATCTACAGTAATTACATGTAAAACATATTCATTTCTCAATCTGATTTTGGTTCAGAAACTGTAAATTTGAAAACACCATACGTAAACTTGGTGTTCGTGTTCAACTGGGGAGCTTATTTCCAAAGCGTGGTATCTCCAATAAACACATTTTTTTCAAGAAGAGGGAGGATTTACTTTCAGTCTGATAGTTCAAGTCAGTATTCTACGGTTCCCCGCCTATCGTTTAGAGGAGAAACGCAATTTTTGAACCCAATATTTTGGATCATTATGGAGAAGCGTTTTAAGAATATGTTGATACGTGAAACTTGAAAGCAAACGTAAATGAAGATTCGTCGCTTTGAATGGATTGATGGTTTTGTGTTTTCGGGTGCGTAAATTGCTATTATCATTAGTCCCGTTAGTGTAGTGCATGTTATATGGATGGTGGAGGGATGAGGAGCGAAAGTTCACGCGCGGTATACGTCACCCGTTTGTACAGGTACTGACCGGCATTCATCTGGTATTGCCGGAATAAACCACGGAAAAGTACAGATCAGAGCAACCGGCTGCTAGAGTTCTCCACCTATTGCTGTAGAATTCGATTTGGCTAATATGGAAAGAAAATCCGGGACTCGAAACCTAAGACCTCCCTGTGAGAGACACTGCAGTACCAACAGTTGTCGCTCTGAACCACCTCAGCAGGTCGTGGCTGTTGAGATAAGATCTTCAGTCGTCTCGCGTTAAATTGGTTTGGTTTGTTTTTTTCGTGTTTTCGGGCGCGTCAACAGCTTTGGTCATTAGTCCCGTTAGTGTAGTGTATGTTTGTTTCTCGAGAGATGGCGGTGGTCTTCCCCAACTGGATGGCGAGATCGGACGCCGACCTACCGTCGGCTAGTGGGGTTTCCCCCTAACCAGGACTCTCCCACCAGCGGGGCACCGCCCCAGACGGGACACGTTCTAAGCTCCCGACCAGTCTTCCGGAATATGTGGTAATGTAGTGCATGTTAGTGTAAGTGTGTGTGGGTAAGGGGAGAGGATAGGTCAGGGAAGAGGAAGGACAAATCGCGCGCGGTCCGTGGCCCGTTTCGTAGGGTACCGCTCCGGCATTCGCGTGGTGTTGATCGGAGAAACCACGGAAAACTACCGATCAGAGCAGCTTGCCGCTAGAATTCTTTTTCAGACGACTGAATTCGACCTAGCTGAAGCGCTAGAGTCGAAAATCCTGCCGCCGTGGCGAGTGGGAACCTAGGATCTCCCGGTCAGAGGCGCTGCAGTGACATCAGTTGATGCACTGAGCTACCGCTCCCGGTCTCGCGTTAAAGACGCTCTGGGCCGCGCAGCACTGCGGAGAAAAATCTGAATCGCGGCGCCGCGCCCAGCAATTGAGAGCAAGTCGCTGACCGCTGGCGCACAACTCCCAGGCGGCCTCCGGCGAGGCGAACAGCGAGTCCATTATGGCGCAGGCCGGCCGCCATGTTTGGCCTGTGGGTGGCCTCGCGCACTGCGCTCCGTCTAAATATAATCAGCGCCGGCGCCGCTGCCGCGCCGCGTTTCGCCAAGGAACGCAACGTGTAATGTTTACGTTCGCCCCCGCGACGCGCGCTTGTCCTGCCATCTGGCGGCGCGAGTCCGAGTGTTAAGCATACTTTCCCCTTCGTCGGTGGGGGTGGGTGGTGGGTGGGATGGGGTGAAACGCGAGTTCTTAAATCAATGTTAACTTTCGCTAACGGACGCTTTCGCGATTTGCTAACTTTGCTAACTGGCCGAATGGAGGTTTCAGAACGACAGGCGTGTACGCTACCAACTTGTTCTTAGCATTTTACCCATGGAATACGTTTTCATGTTTTCTCATTCCTGTTTGCCACAACTCATCAATGAACGACTAAGTAACGGAATAGTTTATCGTGCATCATTTTCACGTCGTACTGAGAACTTGGTTATCAATCCGTAAGCTCTACATCGACTAGGGAACCGTGTGGATGCAGATTCTTATTATTGTTTGAATCACTTATGGTAAATAAAAAATAACTTGTAGCCAACCTCATATAGACTACTCTTCAATTACTTAAGATGTAATGTTCAGAAATGTCCAATTCCAGCTTCTGTATTTTCTTATTACCTCATTATAGCGCATAAGAGGTATGATTAAAACTGCCCCGATGAGATGGAAGATACGACTGTTAAAAATTTACAACACATAATTGATATTGCGAATCTAAAGGAGAAAGAAAACCTGTCTTGCTAAAACACCACGTACTTTCTCGCATTATTTTAAGGGTTTCGTAATTTTATAATACTTTTTTTAACATCCATCAGTGTAATTTTTGAAAAATTAAAATATTACATCAAAATAACTACGTATGTCGTGCAATTAAAAACTTTTCCAATTTTAAAGGTTTAGAGAAAAAAAATAGGGGCCTTTTGAGAAAACCATGTGTTTAAAAGTGCCGTTATTTCACGCAAAATTACTTCTAAATTATTTGAAAATTACCAACATTTTGAAAAAATAGGAGATTATTATTTTATTATTTACGTTATTTAAATATCTCATTTTGAAGAACTGGTTTCTTTAAGAATAAATATCTCTGTTTTCAATACCGTACTTGCGGGAAGGCGGGGAAAAAATTTTCAAAACTTTTGCAATTTTCGAAAATTTACAGAATTCAACGCAAATAGGATCTGCGGAATTTTTATTATAGCTCTATATGAAGAAGAAATAAAGAAAATAATTGGAGCGGTTTTTGAGGATATTTTGAAAATGTCATTCAGGCTTCATGTAAAGTACCCAAAAAACAAAATATAGGTATCCAATTCCCAGGGACTTGAGATCATACAAATGGATCGGGAAATATAAAAGTGAAATCCCTGCCTACGGTTTCGCCGCATGAGTTGTTCACAGGGGACGGACAGACTCCAAACGGACAGACCAATAGACGTCTTGCTGTAAACAAATTTTCTTGTATCAAGGAAACAGAATTTGTTTTCGAGATTTTCGAGAAGAAACCTTTTCGGCTATAAGAGCCTTTTTGTGCCGAAAAATTGGGAGTTTTTTCCCCGAGAATTTCATAACTTTCCCTACACTGCTTAAGTAGTAAGCGAGGTAGTAAACGGGGGAAATAGCTAGGTTTCAACTTTTAGGGCCACGAAGGTTCAGAAACGACTGAACTCCACTGAAATGACCAGAAAAAACAACTGGACGGCAACTGGAAGTCCTTCACCCGAGAGCCCCTTCCGCCTGGGAAATTCGTCACTCGAGAGTGCGGGAGGGGGCGGTGCCCGCGTCCCGTCTGGCGCTTCCGGTTTTAGCAACGCGTCAACAACCGCATCGCGGGCTGGCCCCGCCCGCGCCACTCCACCTGCGCCCCGACGTCGCCAATTAACCTTTGAAGACGACAGCTAGATGGGACAAGCGTGAGGGCGGCGATGGAGGTGGAGGTGGGGTGTGCGGAGTGGTGGTGGGAGTAGTGGTGGGAGCGGTGGCGCTTGCTGGGTGGTGGCTGGACCGAGGCTGTGGAGGTGGATGTGGAGGTGGATGTGAAGTTGGCAGTAGTGGTGGCGGTGGCGGTAGCAGTGCAGGTGGCGGGGGTGGGGGCGGAAGCGGTGGCGGTGATTGTGAGGGCGGAAGATGAGGAGGGTGGTGATGGTGGCAGTGATTGTGCCAGCGGCGGCGACGGCGATGGCTAAGGCGGAAGCGGAGGCTGCAACTGTGGCTGTGGCTGTGACTGTGACTGTGGCGCTGGCGGCGGCGGCAGCGGCGGTGGGGATTGTGTGGGCGGAAGACGCGGAGGGTGGTGATGGTGGCGGTGGCGATGGCTGTAGAGGTGGCAGAGGCGGAAGCGAAGGCTGTGGCTGTGGCTGTGGCTGTGGCTGTGACTGTGACTGTGACTGTGACTGTGACTGTGACTGTGGTGGTGGTGGTGGCGACGGTGGTGGCGATTGTAAAGGCGGACGATGTGATGGCGGCAGTGACGGTGGCGGTGGCGGCGGCGATGGCTGTGGCGGTGCCGGAGGCGAAGCGGAGGCTGTGACTGTGGTGATTGTGAGTGGAGATGTGGAGGATGGTGGTGATGGTGCCGGTGGTGAAGGTGGAGAGCGGCGGTACTGGTGGAGGCGGAGGCGGAAGTAAAGGCGGAGACCGATGACTTGGGCGCACGACGCAGCCTAGCGAGGTATGCAAAACCTCTTCGATGCCGCCAGATTTACAGTGCGAGCAACGGGAGAGACGCTGGCTAGAAGAGTACCAAGACGGGTTCAGTGAATAAGTAAAGAGGGAGAAATACGAACACTTACAGGAATGATTCAAGTAGGAATAGTTATACGTCTCGATGTATGTTGGTGAGGAAGTTTCACAATGACAAGGAGCGGTATTATGGTGGATGAGAAGTCCTGTGGAAGGTTAATGATTCAGAAAGCAACAGAAGTGCAAAACAATTAACGATACGAAACGCGAATGGAAAGGGCAAAGCGTGATTGTGGGCAAGAGCAGAGAAAGGAAGATGGCGAGAGCGAAAGCGTCAAAGCTGACGAGCGCAAGCGCGCACAAGAGCGAAGCGTATGGACCGGGGCAAGACAACCTTCAACTCGAAAGTGAAGGAAAGCAAGATTGGCGGATTCGAAGACGAAAGCGCTGTTGAGGGCCCGTGGAACTCCGTTGTTGAGGCCGATAGAACTCGACAAAGGGGAGCAGGTGCGAGAACTTGGACGAATGCAAGTAAACAAAATAAAGAAAGTAACGAAGCGCAGAAGAAAAAATCTAAAACTCCGAACATCGATAGCACACTTACAATGAATGGGTTTGATGAAAACGGGGAAGATGAAGTGCTGAACTGACGCGTGATTATGCAGTTATGTAAGAAACGTCCACAGAGCTACAACTACCAGAACACCTGTTTGGGCAGCCTTTCTGTCTGCCTATTCACAGCATACAGGAATCTGTTGTCTGCGTGCAATGATTTTTCACGGCGTGCGGTCTGTGGCGAGGAGGCACACGCTGAGAGTGGCGCGGGCGGAGGTGCACTCGCCGCCATCACAGATGGCGTCATCGACCGCGCGTTTCGGCCAACGCACGCTCCGCCTGCGTCAGACACGCACCACCCCCACCGGCCCAGCCCCCGCCCCCGGCCCCGCTCTGGCCCGTGCGACTCGCGTATCCATCTCTGTCGCGGCCGCCCCCGCTCCCACCCCGCGCCGCCGCTGCCGCCGACCTCCACTAGAGCAACTACAGCCGAAATCGCCATCATCCAGCGGAAACCCTAGCTAGACACGGGGTTATGAAGCGCTTCTTTCCCAGGAAGAAGTCCTGAGCGAAACCCGCTTCCCCACAAATGCCTCACGCTTCTCAAACATTTAGGGCCGTATTTATAAACCTCTGCCAGGCCTAGCAGGTTGCCAGTGTTTGGTTTTGCGATTTATAAACGGCCCCCAGCCAATTCCTGTCGCCCCTTGTCCTCCCAGCAAGCCCCCAGATGGCAGGCCCCTAAGAGCTCTGCTGGCAGATCTTCATAAATACGACCTTTACTTCCTACAGATTAGGTTAAGCTATTCACAAAATTTCGTTTCTGTGCAATATAAACACTCAAATAACTTATGAAACGTTAAGTTCCATACGCGAACCAATTGCTGAAGAGAAGAAATATTTTCATCGCTAACATTCATTTCTCTTCAACAAAGTCATAACACACCATAGAAGTCACATTTCCGCAAACAATTAGAACACTTTTGTACACTTTCGATTGGGAAGTATTCTTAGTTTATTAACGTTGAAATACACATTTGTAGATTAACTTATTAACAGATTGTGACAGCAACAGAGATAGTTCAAATTACTACAACAGAAATAGTTCAAAACATTCTGAAACAGTGACTCAATCATGAGATTCACGTCAAGGGACAAATGACACTATACAAAATCAAGAAAACTTCCCAAACCATATTTAAGACTTACAATCATTGTTGGCCGTTACCAAATATCTTAAACTACACTTATTGGATAATTATTTTTTATTATAATTAATTAGTTATAATAAAACTAATATTATATGATATATTATATTTAATATTATATGATATATTATATTTAATATTATATGATATATTATATTTAATATTATATTATTAATTATATTATTATATTATAATTAATTAATTATAATAAAATTATTTTAATTATTCAAAAGATTAAAAACAAAACCAGTTTCTAATGGCAAATAACAAAGAAGTGCATAGGCGTTCGATATTTGTTGTGCGTGTATGGCCAAGCGGCCGCAGCCCTCGGAAAGCTGGAGATCCGCGGCGCAGATTCCTCTCTACTCTTTGGCTGCCAAGGAGGGCGTCCTCGCGCCCTCCATCCCTCATCCAGCCTCCGCCCTCCCTTCCGCACGCACTTTCTCAGCGCGCTTTTTTTCTTTTCTTCTCGTCTCCGTCGTCTGGCTCTTTTTCGTTTTTCTCTCCACTACCCTTACTATATTATTCATAAAAATGTCGCGCATACAAAAGTTCATTCTTTGAACAATATGGCGCAGAAGTCACGCATCAAGGGACGAACACAACTTTTTACTTCGTTAAGAATTTTTTTCTTCCTCCAGTCAAGTTTCGCTGTTACGTGCTGTTACAGGAATCTGAGCTCCGTACTCCGTACCCCAACCCCCGCCCCCTTCGTCTTGCCCCCATCGCGGTTGCTTGCACTTTACAGCCACGACAAACTACAGAACTAGACAAGTGACAAGCGCGGAGCGCAACGCAAGGCAAGTTCGTTTATTAAATACTTTCTGGGTTCGGTGCCGCAGAAGTGAGTTCCCGGAGGAGACGAGAAATGAGTCGCACGCTAACTCGGAACCGAATCCACCGACTCACCGCGAATCAGTCGCCACGAAGGACTTGCCAGAAAATGTTTCACAATTGTAGAGCGTGCTAAGATTCCTGGAATTTCGGAAGTATGCAAAGAAAATTGCGTAGGAATGAAAACTGCACTGCTTCAGTGACGTATCCGGACGTTTCCTTCCAGCAACTCGAAATGTAAATATTTGACATAAGAAACACTGAATACTAAACTAATAAAGATCTATTTGGTAACATTTCACGACACCCGGGATTAAAGTTTGGACATTTTCATCGCAAACTGATGAGAGCGACACTAACTTGATTAACTTTCGGTGTAAACCTTTAATATATACCACTGCTAAAGATATGTGTCATGCTTATACATTAGTTCAGCGTTGGAGGGAAGTAAAGATCGTTATTCATGCAATAGATATAAATTCACAAAGAATATCATCTCAAACTTAGTTGCTATTTTTAACTAAAAGCTTCCAAAAATTCAGTTGAGGTAACTGCACGATAACTTGGTCCCCGACACTTGACTTGAAACTATTTAATTTCAATTTATATGAATTGGCGAAACAACTCGTACACCATCAACTGTCAGCCGCTCGTCGGTCGCCAAGGAAACAATTTTATAACACACCGGCTGAGCTAAGTACAATCAAAACATCTCAGAAAACTAACACAGTGTAAATTCGCAAAAATCAACAAACACCGTTTTGAAATGTACGTATTTTCCAAAGCGATACATAGGCCGGAAACGTAGGAGGCATTACGCAAGCCATCACCAACAGAAGCGCTCTACGTATGTTTTTCAAGCCGTCTGTTAACATTGGCTGCGTTCCCGATTCTGCGAGCGAAGGTCGGGCATCAGTGTGTCACGTTCCCCGCCCTATTCCACTCCTCCTCTCCTGAAAGGAGTCATCTCCTCCTACTTTTCACTCATCTCGTCAATATTTAGAGACCTTATTTGCCGCATTTTAACGACATATCTCTCAGGCGTGTTCCGTTCACATCCATCGGCGATATCTGGGAAACAAATTAACATCCCAAGGAATCACAGGAGCTCGCAGCTCGTTCGTTTGTGTAAAAGTCGAGAAGCTGAATGTCGCTCTTTTCACTTGGGCGTGAATTGAATGTTAAATTATATTCTTGAGCTTTAGAGTGAACCAGCACATTTGGATGTTTTACACAAGTTAGAAGTGCGTGTGTGTGTACAATTTTCAATCGATGATCTTCTCATGAGCTTGTATATTACACCATAAAATGTAATGTAGATGGGCTCATAAAATTGTATGAGGTTGCAAAGATGTAAGAGCTGAACAACTAAAATGTTATCAATTCATTCTGGACTACTAAAGGAAACTCTCAATTATTAAGTTTTCCCAGTTTTACGAACGCTAAGTCAAACGTATTTACTTAAATTAGAACTGGGGCAAATTGGAGTGAAATAATGCTCGAAATCTGAAACAAGAATTATATTCTTTAAATTTTGAACAATTTATCTCCAATTAAAAAACTTATTTTTAAATACTTCATTTGCTCGTTTTATGACAATGGGAAAATTTGTAAGACACTTTCAAATATTAAAATACTAAATATAAATTTGAAAAACGTGAAACATAAAATCATCGCAATACCAATACCAAATTTTGTTATACTAAATATTGTTAAGAATATCCTCTTGTTCTTCAAGCTCCTAAGATAGTTTTTCAAGACAGAGAAATCAATACATTAAAGAAAATTAAATGTGCCGTAAAGTCTTGTTAAAAAGTGGAAATTTAAATACTCTCATTTATATTTACAAAATAAAAAATAACAGATGTATATCATTTTAATTTTTAGGTTAGAGTTCACTTCTTGTAAAAATCATACTGCACAATGTGCTTGCGTGTACCATACGTCTTACTCCACTAATAAACTGATTACTTTGTATTTTTCCGCGCTTCCACTGTAGTCGTTAGTCCCGTTAGCGTAGTGAATGTTTTATCCCGGGAAGTAACGTT
Source organism: Teleogryllus occipitalis (assembly GCA_011170035.1). Classification (NCBI taxonomy): domain Eukaryota; kingdom Metazoa; phylum Arthropoda; class Insecta; order Orthoptera; family Gryllidae; genus Teleogryllus; species Teleogryllus occipitalis. The sequence continues at coordinate 548,418 of BLKR01000200.1, read as the reverse complement.
CCTCTCCATCTGGAGCGTGGGACCAGACGCCGATTATTTCCTGTTTCCAGGCGCGTCAACTGCTATGTTAATTTGTTCCATAAGTGTAGTGCATTTTTCATCTCGGGAGGTGTTGATGTTTCTTCGCCGCTGACGGTCGAGATCCGGCGCCGACCTATATTACACACCTCTTTTATATGACTACACTAGGGGTAACCCACCAAAAATTATAGGGTGAAATTATACTTCCATAAAAATAATTCATTTTCATGAATAGTATAACAAAACTTAAAAACCAATCAAAACATGATTGTCTATATAATACTTGTTTTAAATGACAAAGGTATCTTCAACTATTAAAGTCAATCAAGCCTTAAGTATTTTTAAAACAGATTTTTTCCTGACCTAAATTTACTAAAAAACACAAACTTCTTCATACAATGTGGCTTCATCATCACGTAGTCCGAAATAAAGAAAAGGGAAAACATTTTAAAAAGTCAGAAATTGGAAAACATATTCAAGAAAAAACAAAGAAAAGAACTCGAAACGAGTCTTGTCGAAGATCGACCACCAACGTGGAAACCAGAAAGAAAAATGAATGAAATGTTCAATCGAAGCACAGTTCAGTTATAATAAATATTAATATGTGTGATTCGCGACGTGTTGAAGAGCGAACGTTACTTACATCTCACAATTTTTTCTTGAAAATGAAGTCAACTTTTCTTTAGGAAAAATTGTTTGTGTATTATTCCCTTCCATGACGATTCTTTTTTAGCAATTCCGTTTTGATGAGGGTGTTTGAAAATTCTGCCGCCAAAATATCCCTACAATGTTTATTTAGCATAAAAAGGAGTTAGATTTTCAAAGATGATATGGCGAACTTTAAGGGATATACAACCATTAAATTGGTAACAAGAAGGCATAACTAAAGATCACGAGAAATTATATAATCGAGTTATTGCTAATGAAACTATTTGTTAATTTACGTAGTTTCGTGAATTAATTTAGATAGTTATAATCCAAAGAGATATTTTATGAAACTTTGGGAAAGTGGTTTTCGTTAATCTCGAGACAAAATTTTACTATCCAGGTGGTAATTCAATTTGAATCATGTCAACATTCGAACGTGAACCATCCTTGCAAAAACAGTAGAATATTCCATTAAAAGGAATAATCAATGAATGACAAGGAATAATCAATCAAATAAATCAAATTAAAGTTGCGAAAATGGAAAATGACCAAATATGTCTGTTTTCAAAAAGCATATTTACAATTAAAGTACATTACATTATTTTTTCTGTTTCTGGCACATCTTCCAAGGGGGAACATTTTAATTGTTAAACGTTCATAGAAAAATCCAGCTGTTACAAAAATCCAGCATCTAGGTTAGGAGGATTTTCACCGATTTTAAGATGTTGGTTTTCGAAGGAATTTGCCACGTGGTGCGAGAAGACCATATGTTTTGTGGAAGGGTAGTCGACGGACAAGTGTCTCAAGGCTGCTATGCCAATCTTCGTCGACGTCAGCGGAGTAAACACCGATATCTCCTGACCGACGCACGACATCGACGGCGAGAGCCGCAAAGTAGATGGAACGGATCACGGGGTGCGAACGTAGGAGCGCACCTGCATCTACGGGGTAGGACATAAGAGTAAAGAATAGTATTTTCCATGCATGTTTTCTTGAGAACCCATTTCATTAAATGAAAGAGGAATGGGGGCTGGTTATTTCGACAAGACTACAAGTGTAATATCAAATCTGTACCTCGTTTTTCGATCCAAAACAGTTTCTATTATACGTGAGCAATCGTTTCTGGTTATCAGATTTTGTCAACCATGTTCGTTGATATCACTTCTTAATTCAACTAATGTTAGTAAAAGAGTTGGGAGTAGAGATATTCCAGGAATCAATAAAACTTGCGCTTATAATAAATGGATACGCGATTCGGGAAAGTCAAAGAGGTGCAATTACTCTTTATTATGAAATCAGTTCTGAAGCTTTTGGTCATATAGGGGAAGGAGGAGTTGACGATGGATTAATGATTACTATATATAAATAATTATCAACATTATAATTTCCATCACAACATTCTCATTAATATCTCTAAAGTTCAGAAAATTCTGACTTTAAGAGATATTTCGCTTTTAGAGTAGTTGTTACAAATACATTCACAGAATATTCAACATTAAAACTGGAATAATAAAGCAATTTAAAGCATCTGTTATTTTATGAAATGGAAAACCTATTTTTCTAATAGCGCGAATACATAAATATTTCAGCTTAATGAATAGAAACGTATGTTTAGGAACAAAGCGTCGTTGGTCTTTTAGTAATATACTGGACATTCTAACCACATTTTGAAATACTGATATGACGCCCATACAGAAAAAATATGTATCTAAAAGGAATGAAATATGCATTATCTGTTCTTGCTGTGGGACGGTGTGTATTTCCAAAGAGCAACAATGGTGTGAAATGGACATGTCGTGCCATCTATATTATGACTGCCAGTTGTCAAACGCCGGCCCTGACGACGAGGTGTGACCCCCATGGCATCCCGGGGGCGAAATTATCCCGGATGTGGCAGTTTGGCAGCTCTTTGGCTGCGATGCGGAGAGTGATGAAAAGGAAAACGCCAGACTCCACGTAGTGGCGGCAGAGAGGTCAGAACAATGCTCATCATGCGACGGCGGAGGACTGAAAGTGCAACTCTTAGGTTATAATGACATTTATTTAAAATGTATTTATCTTTAGACAAAATCCTAATTTACGAATAATGGACAGGTGTTGTTGCTTTTGCAGTAGTATCATTTACAATAGATATCGTGTATGTTAAGTGAAGGATTTGGAACCACTTTATTATTATTTACGTATCACTGTTGTTTACCAGTCATTTCTATGACAACTGCTCTCTGAAGATGTGTAAATTAATGTGTTTCGATTCCTGTTAATTACTAATAAATTATTAACAGAGTCAACAATATGACATTTGGTCATCTACATAAACTTTTTATTTAGCAAACATAATCAGTTCATACAATTTTAGTCAAACCATTTGGAACAAAAATGTATAAAACATGTTCAGTGATACTAGCTTTTTACGGTAGTGATAGCACTGATCGAGATGACACACTATGCTCTTGTAACCGGAATGCAAATAATGTTTTTCGTAATAAGTACTGTTGAGGGAATTAAAATGCTGAAAACGTTGTTGACAAAATACTATTGAACGGAAGATTAAGTAATACAAAGAGATAGCTGGTAATGGTGGGGGGAGACTTAAAAATTATACTGCGAGAAAATATGTAGATATGATAAATCAAAAAAGTTAAAAACATTATTCCACAAAACAAATTTTAAAAAAATAATAAGGTTTTAGCAAATATTTTGTGGTAAAATATTCATAATAATAAATGGAAGTTATGCATTTTAATTCGAACGTCAAACAAATTAATAATTTCATTAAATCCGTTTTTATTTCCTCAGGTCCAATTAAAATGTAAAGAAATAAACAAATGGAATACAACACACCTTCAAAACTCTTCCTCGCTAAACATGGACTGAAAGCATCATATAAATAAGAACTTAAAGTGAAACGCCTCGACTAAAGAAAATCGGAGCGCACCATCATGGCTGAAAACGACGATTCAGCAGTACCACCGGAGGGAACCTCCCAACAAGATGTCCTCCCAGAGGTCCCGATGGACAATGTTCCATCAGCAAATCCAAGCCAAGGAAGAGTATTGTGCGGAGAAGGAGACGTACCGTTCTGTGAAACATGCCAGACAGATAAAATACCAGAATGCCAGTGCCCATCAGTTCCATGTCCTCTTCATAAAATGGACTGTCCCATCCCCATCGAATGCAAGGAAGAGAAAGTTCCGTGTGATTGTGAGCAATTGGATCTCCACAAAGTAACCCCGCCGTTCGAAACACCGCCAGCACCCGACTTGGGTGGGCCGCCGAGTGTTCAGCCATCCGCGCAGTCGGCACAACAGGTTCCTTCAGCGCAAGTGTCTCAACAACCTTCAGCGGCGGGTGCAGGTGTGCCGTGTCCCGCCCCCATCGAATGTGTAGACTACCAAACGCCGTGTTCCTGTCCAGAATTATTCGCGCAAGGGCAACAGCCTGGTTCAGTTCAACAAGTTCCTTCAGCGCAAGTGTCTCAACAACCTTCAGCGGCGGGTGCAGTGCCGTGTCCCGCCCCCATCGAATGCGTTGACTACAAAACGCCGTGTTCCTGTCCAGAATTATTGGCGCAAGGGCAACAGCCTGGTTCAGTTCAACAAGTTCCTTCAGCGCAAGTGTCTCAACAACCTTCAGCGGCGGGTGCAGTGCCGTGTCCCGCCCCCATCGAATGCGTTGACTACCAAACGCCGTGTTCCTGTCCAGAATTACCAAACGCCGTGTTCCTGTCCAGAATTATTGGCGCAAGGGCAACAGCCTGGTTCAGTTCAACAAGTTCCTTCAGCGCAAGTGTCTCAACAACCTTCAGCGGCGGGTGCAGTGCCGTGTCCCGCCCCCATCGAATGCGTTGACTACAAAACGCCGTGTTCCTGTCCAGAATTATTGGCACAAGGGCAACAGCCTGGTTCAGTTCAACAAGTTCCTTCAGCGCAAGTGTCTCAACAACCTTCAGCGGCGGGTGCAGTGCCGTGTCCCGCCCCCATCGAATGCGTTGACTACCAAACGCCATGTTCCTGTCCAGAATTATTGGCGCAAGGGCAACCGATACCGCCCCCTGGACCAGAATTCGGAGGGGCTGAAGCAACTTCTGTGCAACCTTCTGCGCATTCGGCGCAAGCTCCGTCTGTGGCATCTAATGTTCCTTGTCCGGAACCGAATGACTGCGTCAAATTTCAAACTCCCTGTAGTTGTGAGAAGTTTGCTCTAAGCAATGAGCCGATTCCTCCTCCTGGATCTGAGTTCGGTATGCCTGTCACGGCCGACTCAGTACCTTCAGCAGCACAATCAGCTTCTATGCAGTCAGCACAACCTGTCCCTTCAGCACAACCTTCAGCGCTTTCTTCGCAACAAGTAGCTGGCAAGTGTGTAGATGCAATGGGAATCTCTCTGTGCGATGTGTGCAAAGGACAAAGAATAGAAGCGTGCGTGTGTGCGTTGCCAACTGCACAACCTATTCCTTCCCAATCTTCACAATTACCTTCTGCGGCATCGAAAATTCCCTGCCCGGATCCTAATGAATGTCACGAGTTTAAAACACCCTGTAGTTGTGAGAATTTGGACCCTTTTAGTCAGCCAATTCCACCTCCTGGATCAGATTTTGGCATGCCTGTAACCGCTGGCTCAGTTCCGTCCGCAACTCAATCTGCTGCGGACGCTGCATCTATGCCTTCGGCACAACCTGTCCCTTCAGCTCAATCTTCACAATTACCCTCTGCGGCATCTAAGATTCCTTGCCCGGATCCTAATGAATGTCACGAGTTTAAAACACCCTGTAGTTGTGATAATTTGGACCCTTTTAATCAGCCAATTCCACCTCCTGGATCAGATTTTGGCATGCCTGTAACCGCTGGCTCAGTTCCGTCCGCAGCTCAATCTGCTGCAGAAGCAGCATCTATGCCTTCGGCACAGCCTGTCCCTTCAGCTCAATCTTCACAATTACCTTCTGCGGCATCAAAGATTCCGTGTCCAGATCCAAATGAATGTCTGGAAATCAAAACACCGTGTTCATGTATTTTACCGACGGAACAATCTGTACAAGGGTCAGTTCCCGGGTCTGTGCCAGTCTCTGTACCCGGTTCTGTTCCTGGTTCTATACCTGGTGTAGTGCCAGGATCAGTCCCAGGATCCGAGCCAGGATTAGTCCCTGGATCCGTACCGGGATCTGTGCCTGGGTCCGTGCCTGGGACTGTGCCTGGATCCGTGCCTGGGTCCGTGCCTGGGTCTGTGCCTGGATCTGTGCCAGCGTCTGTACATTCAGCCGCTAAGGCAATGCCTTATGTCCCAGGTGTCGATTGTGGATGTGCAAAATTGGAAATGTTACCTTGCCTTTGTAAAGGGACGTCCCAGCAACAATTGCCACCTCCAGGAGCCTTTGCCGTTTCTGAGAAGGAACTCGTCTGTTGGGAAGAACAACCTATATTATGTGATCTCTGTCTAGGATTGAAATTACCAGAATGCATTTGCGATCAATGGATCAGGGAAAGGGAAGCCTTATTCGGGGATTATGATGATGTACAGCCATCAGTCCATTCTGCGGCACTTCCCTCCGCCCATTCTGAGGCCCTTCCCTCGGCCCATTCTGAGGCACTTCCCTCGGCCCATTCTGAGGCCCTTCCCTCGGCCCATTCTGAGGCACTTCCCTCAGCCCATTCTGAGGCACTTCCCTCCGCCCATTCTGAGGCACTTCCCTCCGCCCATTCTGAGGCACTTCCCTCCGCCCATTCTGAGGCACTTCCCTCCGCACATTCTGAGGCACTTCCCTCCGCACATTCTGAGGCACTTGCCTCAATGGCAACAATTCCTTCAGCGCCAAGCGTACCATCTGCAGTCCCGTCCGGCCGAGAAACGGGCGGGCAGCCAGCGATCCCCTCAGAAGCAACAATGCAGAGTGGGGCTGGAGGCCCAGGCGGTAAGGAAAGCTGCCTTTGTTTGGTGGATGATCCGAAATGCATATGCGATGTGCCAAAGAGGCCGTGTCCATGCGAGGACTCTTGTATATGTCCAAAACCATGTATGTGCACTCCTAGCACACCCGCGGTGATTTTCATACCTGAAGATGAAGATCAACCCGCGCAACAACCATCGGCAGCTGCCGCGTCTCCGCCACCAGGCCAATGCGAAGACAAGCCACCGTGCGACTGTTGCGGCGAGTGCACATGTTCTCCGAATAAGATTCTCCCAGGGCAGCCGATACCCGAGGTGGGGGCTCGAACGGAACAGGCTCCCCAGGTGCCTTCTGTTCAAGGGCCAGGACCGGCCTCGGTAGATACTTCGCTGCCACCTCAAAGCCAGGAGGAAATGCTAGCAGCGAGCGTTCACGACCCTTCGCTGCCACCTCAAAGCCAAGAGGAAATGCTAGCAGCGAGCGTTCACGACCCTTCGCTGCCACCTCAAAGCCAAGAGGAAATGCTAGCAGCGAGCGTTCACGACCCTTCACTGCCACCTCAAAGCCAAGAGGAAATGCTAGCAGCGAGCGTTCACGACCCTTCGCTGCCACCTCAAAGCCAGGAGGAAATGCTAGCAGCGAGCGTTCACGACCCTTCGCTGCCACCTCAAAGCCAGGAGGAAATGTTAGCAGCGAGCGTGCATGACCCTTCGCTACCACCTCAGAGCCAAGAGGAAATACTTGCTGCTGGCCAAGCACCTTCGGAAGCACCATCAGAACCACTAATAGAGGCGCCTTCAGAATTTCAAGAGCCACCTCCAGAGCCCGAACAAGTTCCAGGATCTCCCAGTGCACAATCAGAGCAGCCAGTCGCATCAGCTGTCCCATCCGATGTTCCATCCGCCGTTCCGTCGGGAGTACCATCGGCAGTGCCGTCAGAGGCAATGCCTGCACCTCCAAGCGACTATGCCCAACCGAGTCCTTCAGGAGCTGGCGAGTGTCCCGTTGAACGGACTCCATCGTGCGTTTGCACGGCGTATTGTACGTGCGGGGCACCCGGTGTGCCTGGTTCAGATATGCAAGCCCCGTCCGCAGCGTCCGCTAGCGTCCCTGGTTCAGCAGTGCCCTCTGAGACAATGCCTGCACCTCCAAGCGCTTACGCCCAACCGGTTCCTTCTGGAGCTGGCGAGTGTCCTGTTGAGCGAACTCCTTCGTGCGTCTGCACGGCGTATTGTACATGCGGGGTACCTGGTGTGCCTGGTTCAGATATGCAAGTCCCGTCCGCACAACATCCGGGAAGTGTACAGCAATCCGCCGAACCATCCATGGGAGTACCAGCGTCAGCTCAATCACTTCCAGTTGACGCAGGTGGAGATGTGGGGGTTTTATCAAGAGAAATGCAAGTAGCTGGCAAGTGTGCAGATGCAATGGGAACGTCTCTATGTGATGTATGCAAAGAGCAAAGAATAGAAGGCTGCGTATGTGTGTTGCCATCTGCCGTACCTTCTGCAGTGCCTTCTGCACCTTCTACGATCGCAGCTCCCAGCGCCTTCGGTCCATCCGCAACAGGCGAATGCCCTCTCGAACGCACTCCTTCATGTGTTTGTACCGCCGTATGCACATGCGCCTACGACGAACCAACCGCGTCTCAGACAGGACCTCCCGGAAGTGTACAGCAATCCGCGGAACCATCCATGGGAGTACCAGCCTCAGCTCAATCTCTTCCAGTCGATGCGGGCGGAGATGTGGGGGTTTTAGCAAGAGAAATACCGCAAGTATCTGGCACCTGCGCAGATGCAACGGGAATGTCTCCTTGCGGGGTATGCAAGGAACAAAGAATTGAAGGATGCGTCTGTGGGTTGCCGCCCGAAATAGCTTCTGCAATAGCTTCTGCGGCATCTGCAGTACCTTCCGCGCGTTCTGGAGTACCTTCAGCAGTGCCTTCAGCAGTGCCTTCAGCAGCGCCTTCTGCAGGGCCCTCTATACCTGTAGAAGGGTCTGCAGTACCGTCTGTAGCATCTGCGATCGCAGCTCCCAGTAGTTTCGGTCCGCCCACAACAGGCGAATGCCCTCTTGAGCGCACTCCGTCATGTGTTTGTACCGCCGTATGCACGTGTGCCTATAACGAACCAATCTCGTCTCAGACAGGTCCTCCTGAAAGACAACAGCAATCAGACGGACGCACTCCATCTTGTATTTGCACACTTGTATGTGCTTGTACTTGTGAAGAACCATCAGTCGCTGGATCCCAACAAGTTGTGCCATCCGGTCAAATATCACAAACTCCGAGCGGATTACCTAGCGCTCAATCACAACAAATGCGTGCCGGTCCGGGAGAACCCGAAATCTGTCCAATAGTTCGTACTCCTTCGTGCGTTTGTACACTTGTATGTGCATGTGACTACAAAGATCCTAGTGTTCATGGGTCGGCAGTACCTTCTCAAACTCCCAGTGCAGTACAGGGACCTGGAATGCAAGTTCCGTCAGTCACACCTTCCAGTGTCCATTCCCAACAAATGCGTGGGGAACCAGGACAGACGGACATCTGCCCAGATATTCGCACTCCTTCTTGTATATGCACGCTGGTCTGTGCGTGCACAGAAGGACAGCCTACAATACCTGGGTCCCAACATTCTGCTCTTCCAGCTTCCCAGCAACCATCTGCTGCAGGAGGCGATGCAACAGTTTCTGCCCCTATTGTACCTGGTTCGTGTGCGGATGGCACAGAAATATCTCCATGTGACATCTGTAAAGACCAAAGAATAGAAGGGTGCGTATGTGGACTTTCGCCACAAGATAAAGCATCAGCTGTCCAATCGGCTGCGTCCCATGTGCCTAGTGCTCTACCTTCGGTTGCCTCCGGCGTTCCGGGAACTGCACCGTCCATTGAAATTACCCAGGGACTCAAGTCAGACTTATCGGTCGATAATAAAACGAAGGCATGCCAGCCGGAAGTTGAACCGTCACAAGTGTCGAGACCTGGAGAAATTCTAGAGATATCTCAAAAAACGTGCGCGTGCTGCGCGGAATGCGTGTGTTTGTCGGAACGGCATCTACAGCCGCGACCGGGAGGCGCAGCGGCCGAGGGCGCGCCGCCGGCGACCCCCGACGTGCTACGCATGGAGTCGGGCATCGGGGTGTGCGCCGACGCCGCGGGACCGCTGTGCGACGTGTGCAAATCGCAGATCATCAAGTACTGCACGTGCGCGGCGCTCCTCCAGGGCGCGTCGTCGGCGCTTCCGGCGACGCCGTCGGGCTTCGGCATGCCGGCCGCCGCCGCGGACGACGAGTGCTGCTGCCACCTCGCCCCGAGCCCGTGTTCGTGCGGGGACGAGACTTGCGAGTGCGAGAGGGAGGCCGCCAGCGCCACCAAGATGGCGCCCGCGTCGGTGCAGCAATCGCTCGAGTCCGCCGCCAAGGACGCGGGCGGCGACGCGGTATCGTCGTCGGGTCTGTGTAAGGAACTGGGTGGAGCGTCGCTTTGCCACGTTTGCAAAGCGCATCGAATTGAGGGTTGCACGTGCTCGATGCAGCAGTACGACAAACCGTCGGCGGCAACTGTTCAGTCGTCACAAGTTCCCCCTTATGAAGAAGAATCTCTGTGTAGTATATGTGCCAGAGAAGTTCTGGATAACTGCGACTGTCGTAGAGTGCCACACTTTCACCCAGAAGACTCGCCCGGACACGTGCCGTCTGCGGGAGTGGCACATGCGACCCCACAAGGTCCCGCGCCCGCGAGCGACGAGACGTGCATGTGCATGGAGATGGAGGGCGCGTGCAGATGCTCCGTATCGGATACCCCGTGTCCGTGCGAGGCGTCGGGGCCCACGTGCACGTGTGAAATGAGCTGCGCGTGTCCTTCGGAGGGGGCCGTGCCGGTGCCGCAGCAGCCCTCGGCCACCGTCTCGCAGCAGCCCTCGGCCACCGTCTCGCAGCAGCCGTCGGTCGCGGCGTCGGCGGCGTCGGGGCGGGGCCCGGCCTCGGCGCCGGCCGTGGTGGGCGGCGGCGCTGGCGCCGGCGAGTGCGGCCCGCCGCGCCCGTGCGGGCCGTGCGTGTGCCACGCGCCCAGCCCCGACGGCCAGGGGGGCTTCGTGTGCCACGAGGCGTTCGCCGCGGCGGGCGGCGCCGCGCAGGGCGCGCCCAAGGTCACCGCCCCCTCGGGCTTCCGCCTGGCGGGCGGCGCCGACGCCGCGCCGGGCTACACCCGCGAGGGCGCGGCGCTGTGCTCGTGCCCGCCGCCCGCGTACCTGAGCGCGCTGTCGGCGCACGCGGCGGCGACGCCCGCGCCGTCCGCCACGTCGCAGCCGCTCAGCTTCCACACGGCGCGCAGCGTGCAGCCGGTGCAGCAGGAGTTCTTCGACGCCTGCGAGTGCGGCGTCGATTGCCCGTGCGACCCGGAGGACTACCACGACGCCCAAACGTGCGTCTGCGATAAGGACTGTTGCAGATGCGGCACGGGGTGCTCTTGTCCGCCTGAAGACGGTTTCTCCCCTTCGTTCCAGGGTGTGTGTACGTGCGGACCCAACTGCTGTTGCGTAGCCGGCGATGACGAAGACGCGTCCGAACCGTGTCTGTGCAACGTATGCGAGTGCGGCGAGAGCTGCGCGTGTCCACCTGAAGGGTTTCAAGACGATGACACGCACGGTCCTAAGATATTCAAAACGGAAACTATAGAAACCGTTTGCCAAGGAGAACCACAAATGCTCAAGTTTTCGCAACATTCAGCCGCGAACCTACCGATCGTGTGCGGCGACGGCGGCGTGCCTTTCTGCGAGTACTGCCAGTTTCTGAGGGCCAAGGAGGCGGACTGCAAGTGTCCGGCGAGCGGCGACCAGGCGGCGGCCGCGCAGACGTCAGTGTCTGCGCCGGCCATGCCGTCGCAGCCGGAGCCGATGGGCGCGTGCATGGGGCCCGAGGGTCCGCTGTGCCACGCGTGCATGGCGCAGGTCCTGGCCGAGTGCGCGTGCCGCGGCTCGGCGTCGGCGCCGGTCCCCGCTTCGCCCGCCGCCGCGCCGCCCGCCGCCGCCGTCCCGCAAGGCGCTGGCGACGTGAAGCAGTGCAGTTGCCGCATGACCCGCGGGGCGGTGGCGTCGGCGCCGCACATGCTGTCGCAGACGCCCTCCGCCGCGCAGGCGTCGGCCGCGCACTCCGCCGTCGCCGTGCTGCAGACCATCGTGTGCGGCAAGGACGGGATGCCGTTGTGCGAGTACTGCCAGTTCGTGGGGGCGAAGGACCAGGAGTGCAAGTGCGGCGGGGACGCGCAAGGCGAATCCGCCATGGCCATGCGCTCCGCTCTCTCGGCGCCGGGGCCGTCTGCGGTGCCTTCGGCGCAGTCGGCGGCCCCGCAGCCCGTGTCCATCCACTCGGCCCCTCCGTCCGTGCACGCGGCCCTCCCCATCCCCGGCTCCAAGGAGGCGTCCTTCCACTCGGCGGTCGGAGTCGCAATGGACGTCCCCAGCGGAGCCCATCCGGAGGCCACGGCGTCCCAGAAGTGCGACTGCGAGACTTGCATCACGGTGTGCGCAGACGACCGCAAGGACGACCCGAGTCTCTGCTTCCTAATGAATCCCGTGCCGCTGGATCAGTCCGCAGGCGCCCAGCATCAAGTCAAGACGACAGATTCTGGGAAATGCTACTGCGACGTCTGCGGCCAAGTGTGTGACACAGGGGATCAAACGTTATGCACTCTAATCAATCCGACTGACATCGAAGGTAAGTTGGTTTTGCCAGAGCAAGCTTCCGTTGCATCGGCTCAACATGCCCGCGTCGGGCAACCCAGCGGCGGGGATGCAGTGACAACGCAGGCGGCTTTCCCCGCCGGCCCAGCTCCCCCCGCGTCAGGAGTGTGCGTCGCGCAAGGATTACCTCTTTGCGACGCGTGTAAGGAACAAATGAAACCAGATTGCACGTGCCACGGTCTTCCGGGATCTCAGGTACCGTCTGTTCATTCATCTGTTCCCGTCCCGACACCGTCTTCAGCTCCTGCAGCGGAGACGACGTCTGTTCAACCACAAGAGGGAGATGCGCCAGCAAAATGTGAATGTGACATTTGTGGAGTAGTGTGCAGAGATGACGGTGGAGATGAACCAATTCTTTGTAATCTAATTAATCCTGTAGCAATTGCTGAGTTGATATCTACGGGACCCGTTGCACCACCGCCGGCCTTTGCCCAAACGGACGGCGAAGATGCGCCTACGAAATGCGAATGTGATGACTGTAATCAGATATGTAAATACGAAGACTCCGGCGAGCCAACAATTTGCTCCTTAATGAATCCTCTCACTACGGATGGAAAACCGGTAAATACTGAAATTCCGCACAGCCTCTTACCGCCAGTCGCGTCAACTCAACCTTCAACGACTGCCTCGCAACAGCGCGACCCAGGAATTCCTCCTCAGAGCAGTGGTCCCATAATGAAAGCATACGAATCTCCGTCGGCTCAAGGAGTAGCCTATGTATCACGTGAAATCCCGATGACACAAACTATACCATGTGGCACGTGCAAAACCTCTGAAACGATTCCGACAGTCCAACTGCAAGCATCTTCCCCACCACCAGTTTCTTTGGGAATTCCTTCTGTTCCTTCCGGAGCACCTTCTGTTGTCACCTCTGTGCGAGAAGCACATTCCGTTCCTTTGCAAGTGATCTGCGGACAAAACGGTATAGCTTACTGCGAGTATTGTCAGTTTGAACAAGCCAAACACGCAGACTGCAAATGTCCCTTGGGAGAGCAGAATGTTCAGTATGCAATGCCCGAACAACCATCTACTCATTCGGCAATACCGGGGTTACAGCCACCATCACAACCATCTGTTCATTCAGCAGTTCCCGTTGCAGAGATACAATCCGTACACTCAACTATTCGCAGTATGCAAAATGAGTCAACACCACAGCCATTACAACCAGTGTCACAGACGCCAATACTACCGCCAGGTGAAAAGTGCTTCTGTGGTCCAACAGAATGCACGTGCGAGCTGACGGGTCCAGTGTGTGCCTGCGAGTTGGAAGTTCCATGCGACTGCCCGGATGCGTGTACCTGCCCTCCTGATGAGCCCTCCCATACTCCAATGAGTGACTTGCGAATGGTTCCGTCGGATAAAGGTCCTTCAGAAATAGCAGTCCCATCAATAAGGAGTATGCAACAGGCGCCATCGCTAGGTGCGTGTGTCGCTGGAGGTGAGCCTCTCTGCGACATCTGTAAAGCTCAAATGATAGCTGAATGTACGTGTCACGGTACACAGCAGGCATCTGTTCATTCAGCCGTGCCGGTATCACAACCTGCCTCTGTGCATTCTGCTCGACCCGCCTCCCAACCTGCGCCTATTCCTTCCGATCATTCCCCACCGCAAGTACCACCACCGCAAGACGACGTCCCAGCAAAGTGCGTGTGTGACATCTGCGGGGAAGCCTGTCAAGATGATGCCAGCGACGAGCCACTGCTTTGCTATCTCATCAATCCCATCCCCATAGCAAAGGAACCAGGCGAATCAGCGAGATTTGAACCGGAGCCGGACGCAAAATGTAATTGTGATACTTGCACGTGCTACGACGATGGCAGCGATGTCCCAATGCTTTGTTACCTCATCCAACCAGTCACGATAGACAATACACCAATCGATCCTACAGGTACGCGGCAGAAACCGTCCTCTGCACCGTCTCAGGCAGGTGTATCACAGGGACCAAGCGGACAAAGAGTTCGTCCAGCTAGGGTAGATGCGGGAGGATCTGCACGCACGAGATGTCCATGCGCGAAGTCGACCCCTGATCCGGTGCCTTCAACATTCGCACCACAAGCAGTGGCGTCCGTTCCTTCAGCCGCAGCATCCGCTCGATCGGCGCAGCCGTCCGCTCAATTCGCAGATACGCAAAACGCATGCGCATCCGCTGGGGAACCCCTCTGCGATGTGTGCAAAGCGCAAATGGTTGCAAACTGCTCGTGCCACGGACCTCCGGGCTCGCAAGCGCCGTCTGTACATTCAGCAGTTCCGGTTTCACAGCCGGTTCCTACTCCTTCCGCTGTTTCGGCGGAAGTAGCGTCAGTACCAGCAGATTCACAGATGATCGGAAGGACAGCATCGTCTGCTCTACCATGTGGGGTGTGCTCATTACCTGCAGGAGTTCCAGCTGTTGTATCGCAGCCATCTTACCCACCACCTGCTTCGTTGGGAGTGCCTTCTGTGCCTTCCGGAGCGCCTTCTGCTGTCACTTCCGTAAGAGACGCACATTTCGATCCTTTGCAAGTGATATGCGGACAAAACGGTATAGCTTACTGCGAGTATTGTCAGTTTGAACAAGCTAAACACGCAGACTGCAAATGTCCCTTAGGAGGACAGAATGTGCAATACGCAATGCCCGAACAACCATCTGTTCATTCTGCAATACCGGGGTCACAGCCACCATCAGTACATTCCGCTCTACCTGTGACACAGCAGGCATCAGGTCCTACAGCTCTTCCCGGTTCATCGGTCAAATCCATACATTCAGCTGTTTCTAGCACGCAACCTGAACCAACGTCATCACCGAATCTAGCGTTCATACAAGGCAGTCCAGCAGGCGAAAAATGCAAATGCGAACCGCCGGATTGCACGTGCGAGCTGACAACTCCAGTGTGTGCCTGCGAGTTGGACATACCATGCGACTGCCCGGATGCGTGTACCTGCCCTCCTGATGAGCCCTCACACACTCCATCGAGTGCCTTGCGAATGGTTCCGTCGGAAAGAGCTCCTTCAGAAACAGCAGCGCCTTCAATGAAGGGTATGCAACAAGCACCTTCGCTAGGTGCGTGTATCATGGATGGCGAGCCTCTTTGCGACATCTGCAAAGCACAAATGATAGCAGAATGTACGTGTCACGGACTTCAGGGATCACAGCACGCAACTGTTCAGCCAGATCTGCTGGCTTCCCAGCCAGTCTCGGTTCATTCATCTGCTGTCCCTCCTGACCATTCAGCCGTCCTGAGTTCGCCTCCCGCGTACGGAATGGGAGCGGCGGGCGACGTGGGGAAATGCGAATGCTCGATGTGTATGCAAACGTGCGTTGACGACGGAACCGACGATCCCATTCTCTGCCACTTGATGCAACCCGCTGCAATGACCGCACTGGCTGCGGGACAACCACCCGTCTACGCAGCGCTGCCCCCGCCTCCTGATGAGGAGAGCTCGGGTGTCCCCCAGGTTCCCGACAAGTGCGAGTGTAGCTTCTGCGGGGAGCCGTGCACCGACAGCCGAGGCGACGAACCAGACCTTTGCTTTTTGATAAACCCGGTGACCATAGACGGGGTGCCGGTTGTTTCGGGTGTGGCGCGTCTTCCAGCGCAGGCCGCCACTGGCTACGCAGCCGCACCGGTCTCCTCGCAAGCAAGTGCGGTGCCGTCTCACGCGCCTTCCGCGGGCCTCGCCGAGATGCACGCAGCGCCATCGGGCGACAGTCGCACGCTGCCAACGGCGAGGCGAAACGTTTGCGGGGAAGGGACGGTCGAGTACTGTGAATACTGCGGGTTCGTGGGAGCCAAACACTCTCGCTGCAAGTGCACTCCAGGGCACGGGTCCTCGGGGACGCGCGTGATCTACGACCAGAAAGAAACGGGAGACAAGTCCCAGAAGAACATCTTCGGGCCCAGGTCGATGGATGCGCCTTCGTTAGGCGCGGGGTGCGCGTGCGACCCGCCCGACTGCGAGTGCGACTTGACGAGCCCCGTGTGCCCGTGCGAAGTGGACGTGCCGTGCGACTGCGAGGACACGTGCCGCTGCCCGCCCGAGTACCCGCTGGCCGAGCGGCAGCAGGCGCACCTGGCCGGCGGGGCGGACCCGTTCACGGAGGAGGACGGGGCGTCGGATCCGCGCGCCGACGTGGACGTGACCGCCGCCGCCTTCGCGGGGCCGCCGTGCGGCGGCTCCGAGTGCATCCCGTGCCTGCGCTGCGAGGACGAGACCGACGCGGCCGCGTGCCCGCGCCTGAGCGCGTGCCCGCCCGACGATCCCGGGGACCTGCCTCCGGGCCCGGCGGCGTGCGGGGACTGCGCCTTTTGCCACGAGCGGAAGGTGGAAGACTGCAACTGCGAGAAAGGAGAAATCCTCAGGGCGATGACGGCGGACGCTCTGTGCATGGCGGAAGGGACGCCCCGAGGGCCAGAGTCCGAGCAAAAAGGTCCAGCGGAACAAATGATTTGCGGGAGGGACGGGGAACCGTACTGCACCGACTGCCATGAGGTGCAGATGAAGGACAAAGACTGTACTTGTTCTGCTGACGCACTACAAACGGTTCCCATTCCTGCTCCTCCGATATACAGAGATTTGCCTTCGCCCCCCTTGTCGCAAGCTTCATCAAAATCTGCCGAGCAATGGAAGACACAGGTTCCTTCTGGGCCACCGGAGGGAACCGCTCATGCAGGGACGGGCGCGGCATTGCCAACAGGGCCACAAGCGGAATGCCCAGAGGCGATTTTGTGTGACGAGTGCAAAAATGTATGCGAAACACTCGTAAATACTCCCTGTCAATGCCCCACTGGCCCAACGCCACCTCACGAAGGATGGCAGGGGGCACCAGATGAAAAAGGAGACAAATGTGTTTGTAGAGATCCTGAATGTATATGTTCACTTCCTCCGGAACAGATACTTTGCAAGTCACCTTGTCGCTGCGCAACGCAACAGCCGTGTATTTGTGCCGACCGGACTCCGGAAGTCTCCATAATGCAATCTGGTCCAGATCTTTCCTCAGACGTGCCGACAGTTTGCGGAATTGACGGAGTACCTCTGTGCGACGACTGCAATATAAACCAAGTCAGAGACCCAGAGTGCGAGTGTGTGACTGCCGCCCAAGAAGGAAGACGCTCGAAATGTGATGACCTGTACGGAGACGCGCCTCCAGAGATCCTTTGTGGGAAGGACGATATGCCTTGGTGTGACGCGTGCAATGTTAAAATAGAGCCAGACACAGGATGCGAATGTGCTGACGCCGCCCGAGAAGGAAGACCGTCTCTGTGCGACGACAAGCCGCAGATGAACGATGAGATCGTGTGTGGATATAACGGTGAGCTCCTGTGTGATGACTGTAATGACAATAAAGTAAGAGATGAGGATTGTGAGTGTGTAGAATACGCACAACAAGGAAAACCCTCGCAGTGTGAAGAAAGAGCATCAGCAAAACAAGTGCCTCCGCAAATTCTCCCAGGTTCTCCACAAATGCCCATAACATGCGGAGAAGATGGAGTGCCATTCTGCGAAGAATGTCAGCTCGTCACTTCAGTAGGTGCGAGTTGCCAATGTCCTGGTCCAGGTCAGCAACCATGTGACGAACCAGTACCTACCGACGGAGACGTTCACGAGGCAACGCAGAAAATTATTTGCGGGAGAGATGGAGTTCCATTTTGTGACGATTGCAATACATTGCAAGTAAAAGATAAAGACTGCGAGTGTACCTTAGAGACCATTCAGTCGGTTGCAGGTAAACCCCTCGCAACGAGTCAATCAGCACCGGGAGCTTTAGAACTAGTATGCGGTGAAGATGGAATTCCATATTGCGATAAATGCAACATACAGCGAGCCATAGATGAAGACTGTGGTAATATCGGCGATGCGTCGGGTGATGGCGGAATAGTGTGCGGGATAGACGGAGTTCCTCTTTGCGATGACTGTAACGAGAATAAAGTAAGAGATGAAGATTGCGAGTGTGTGGAAGTTGCAAAGGAGGGAAAATCTTCGCAATGTTATGAACCCCCACCGCCACAAGTCCCACCTGAGGTAGTTTGCGGAAAACACGGTATTGCATGGTGCGACGCCTGCAATGTAAACGTGGGATTAGACAGGAAATGCGAGTGTAAGGAAGCAGCCAAAGCAGGAAGGCCCTCAAAATGTGATGAGACGACTCCAGATATTGTATGTGGATTTGCAGGTGAACCTCTTTGTGACGATTGTAACGAGAATAAAGAGAGAGACGACGACTGCGAGTGTGTGGAAGCTGCAAAACAAGGGAGACCTTCCACATGTCTGGAGCCACTTGTTAAACCAGAGATGCCTCCAGGTATAGTATGTGGATTTGCAGGTGAAGCTCTGTGTGACGATTGTAACGAGAATAAAGAGAGAGACGACGACTGCGAGTGTGTGGAAGCTGCACAACAAGGGAGACCTTCTACTTGTCTGGAGCCACTTGTTAAATCACAGATGCCTCCAGGTATAGTATGTGGATTTGCAGGTGAAGCTCTGTGTGACGATTGTAACGAGAATAAAGAGAGAGACGAGGATTGCGAGTGTGTGGAAGCGGCCCAACAAGGGAGACCTTCTCCGTGTTTGGAGCCATCTCTTAAAGCAGATTTGCCTCCAGGTATAGTGTGTGGATTTGCAGGTGAAGCTCTGTGTGACGACTGTAACGAGAATGAAGAGAGAGACGAGGATTGCGAGTGTGTCGAAGCTGCACAACAAGGCACAACTTCCAGTTGTGCAGAGCCATCTCGGACAAAACCAGAGATGGTTTGCGGAGAGGACGGTGAGCCATGGTGTGATGCGTGTAATAAAAAAATAGAAACAGGTAAAGAATGCGAGTGTGTGGAAGCCGCTCGTGAAGGAAGACCGTCTTTGTGTGACGAAACACCACAGATTCCTCCAGATATCGTGTGTGGTATACACGGCGAGCCTCTGTGTGATGACTGTAATGAAAATAAAGTGAGAGACGAGGACTGCGAGTGTGTGGAAGCGGCACAAGAAGGGAGACCATCGGCGTGTGAAAAACCTCAAACACTACCTGGAAGTGCAGGAGCCAGAGATCACGATCTTGATTCTCGAACAGCTCTGATTCTAGGAATACATAAATCTTCGAATGAAGGGGTCTCCCCAGGAGGTAGAGCAAATCATGATCTTTGCGGAAATGATGGCATTCCATTTTGCGACGAATGTAAAGTGGTAATGGAAAAAATGGACTGTGAATGTGTGGAAGCTGCAGAACAAGGAAGAGCTTCGAAGTGTGATGAACCTCCAGAAATAACTGAAGTTGGATTATACAAAGATCATGAACTTGAATCTGGAACTGCCCTGATTCTGGGAATATCAAAATCTAGGAATCAAGAGGCTTCCCCTGAAACGCGTATCATCTGCGGAGAAGAAGGAATTGCATTTTGTGATATTTGTAACGAAAATCAGGCAAGAGTCGATGACTGCATGATAATCGATGAAGCAGAACTTACTCCACAGCTGGTTTGCGGAAAGGACGGCGTTCCGCTCTGTGATGATTGCAATGAGAAAAAAGTCAGAGATCCAGAATGTGAATGCGTTGAAGCGGCACAGCAAGGAAGACCTTCGCAGTGTGATGAACCGCCCCCTGGAATGCCTATTATTTGTGGAGAAGAAGAAATCGCATATTGTGATATTTGTAACGAAAATCAGGCAATCGTCGATGACTGCATGAAAATCGATGATACAGAAGTTACCCCACAGCTGGTTTGCGGAAAGGACGGCGTTCCGCTCTGTGATGATTGCAATGATAAAAAAGTCAGAGATCCAGAATGTGAATGCGTTGAAGCGGCACAGCAAGGAAGACCTTCGCAGTGTGATGAACCGCCCCCTGGAATGCCTATTATTTGTGGAGAAGAAGAAATCGCATATTGTGATATTTGTAACGAAAATCAGGCAATCGTCGATGACTGCATGAAAATCGATGATACAGAAGTTACCCCACAGCTGGTTTGCGGAAAGGACGGCGTTCCGCTCTGTGATGATTGCAATGATAAAAAAGTCAGAGATCCAGAATGTGAATGCGTTGAAGCGGCACAGCAAGGAAGACCTTCGCAGTGTGATGAACCGCCCCCTGGAATGCCTATTATTTGTGGAGAAGAAGAAATCGCATATTGTGATATTTGTAACGAAAATCAGGCAATCGTCGATGACTGCATGAAAATCGATGATACAGAAGTTACCCCACAGCTGGTTTGCGGAAAGGACGGCGTTCCGCTCTGTGATGATTGCAATGATAAAAAAGTCAGAGATCCAGAATGTGAATGCGTTGAAGCGGCACAGCAAGGAAGACCTTCGCAGTGTGATGAACCGCCCCCTGGAATGCCCATTATTTGTGGAGAAGAAGAAATCGCATATTGTGATATTTGTAACGAAAATCGGGCAATAGTCGATGACTGCATGAAAATCGATGATGCAGAACTTACCCCACAGTTGGTTTGCGGAAAGGACGGCGTTCCGCTCTGTGATGATTGCAACGAGAAAAAGGAAAGAGACAAGGACTGCTTATGTATTGAAGCTGCACAACAAGGAAGGCCATCGGAATGCGACGAAAAGCTTGCTGCACAGATGCCTCCTGACATTCTTTGTGGGAAGGAGGGGGTTCCTTGGTGCGATACGTGCAATGTGCCAATAGTGCCGGATAGAGCGTGCGAGTGCGTGGAGGCCGCGAGAGAAGGCAGGCCATCAGTATGTGACGAAAAACCGCACACGACCCAAGAGATCGTGTGCGGAATAGACGGCGAGCCACTGTGCGACGACTGCAACGAGAATAAAGAGCGAGACCCGGAATGCGAGTGCGTGGAAGCCGTTCAGCAAGGCAGATCTCCCAGTTGTGCAGAGCCATCTCCACAGACAGCGCCGGAGATGATTTGCGGAAAGGACGGGGAGGCGTGGTGCGACGTGTGTAATATGAAAATCGAAGCAGGCAAAGACTGTGAGTGCGTAGTAGCCGCCCAACAAGGTCGACCATCGCTGTGTGACACCGATACAAAGGTCCTCCCAGAGATGGTGTGTGGAATTGATGGCGTTCCTCTCTGCGACGACTGCAACGAAAACAAAGTCAGGGACGAAGATTGTGAGTGTGTCGAAGCAGCACGACAAGGAAGACCCTCGGAATGCGACGAGTCAACAGCAAAGAAACCTCTTGTTTGCGGACTTAATGGAATTCCACTTTGTGAGGATTGCCAGAAATTAGGAGTCAAAGACAAAGAATGTATGTGCTCCGGAGACACAGTTCAAGAACGAGCACGTTCTCCCGTGCCTGCCAGCGTGCCGTCTGCGGCTGCCGCACAGGCGGGCGACAGGGAGTGTCCGGGAGAGGGCAAACCCGATCTCTGCGCCGGAACCGGGGACTTAGAATCGGATTCAGAATACTGTCTTTGCCCGGAAATGACGGCGGAAGAGTGTTTGTGTGTAATACTGAAACAAATCTGCGAGTGCGTCAGCTTCTCCGACCCGTGCACGTGCGACGATCCGTGCACGAAAGAAGAGAAACAAATTGCGGCTCAGCCTCTGAGCTCGCAAGCGAGCTTTCAACCAGCCGGCTCGCAAGCGAGCGCCAAGTGGCAGGGTCGCACGTCAGCGCTCAACCGTCGCAAGCGAGCGCCAAGTGGCAGGGTCGCACGTCAGCGCTCAACCGTCGCAAGCGAGCGCGCAAGTGGCAGGGTCGCACGTCAGCGCTCAACCGTCGCAAGCGAGCGCGCAAGTGGCAGGGTCGCACGTCAGCGCTCAACCGTCGCAAGCGAGCGCGCAAGTGGCAGGGTCGCACGTCAGCGCTCAACCGTCGCAAGCGAGCGCTCAAATCGCAGGGTCGCAGGCGAGTTTCCAAACGGCAGGGTCGCACGCGAGCGCGCTGCCAGCGGCGGCGGGTTCGCAAGCCAGCGCCGTGTCTTCCAAAGCGAGCACCGCCTCGTCCAAAAAGACGGCGCGGATCGCGCCCGACGTAACAGACTCGCAACGCTCCGTCGAGGTGTCGTCGACGACGTACAAGCCGTGCGAGCCCGACACGTGCGTGGGCCAGTGCGAGGCGGAGCCGGGCTCCGCGCCGGCGCAGAGCGGCAAGGGCGAGTGGCAAACGCCCTCAAACCTGATCACCACGGTGCACGGCCTCGTGGGCAAGTGCGATCTCAAGGACAAGATGATCGAGTGCCTGCTGCAGGAGCTCGTGCGCCAGGGGAACACGCGGCACGTCTACCAGGTCAGCCTCACAACCTCTAGGCCGAAATGCAGGTTGTTTCTTTTATTCCACCCGTTACATTCCTAAAATTATCGTTACGAACACAATAACAAATTGTGGCCACTATACTTTATTAAGTCTGATAATGTACTCTTACATTTAAGGTTTTTTAAAATTAATTACAAGTTTTAATGTAAAATATTCAAATTACTCTGCACCTAGAATTCCATCAAATGAAATCAAACTATCTAATGAATTTTAATGAGATTCTTCCAAATTATTTTAATTTCACAATTCAAATCTTGCAATTTTGCCTGTAACATTTTGTTTAACATGATATTTAAAACAATGCTTATTCATGTTTACTGAAATGCCGTCATGCGCACGTGACCCATAAAATTTTACTCTAATTTTTGGAAAACTATGGAGATCCGTTGTAAAACACACTCTTAACTCGAATGCGTCCTGCTGTCAGCGCGACATCTTGTCGAAGATTCTCTCTGGCGAGAATTTTGTTTTTCTTCGCACGTCAAATACTTTCGTTCTGAGAGTGTAGAGCACGTTGTAGCCGGGAGGTGGCGGCACTCCCATCCTGCTGCATCCATGCAGTCCTATACGTCACGTCACACGGCACGCAGGACGCGCGTAAAATGAAAGTGTACGTAAGGAGTGAGGAAGGGACACGCATGGGGTAGAAAGGACTGCGCAATCCGTGAGCCGTTTGTTAGGGTTCTACTCCGGCAATCGGTTGGCTGTTTCGATCGTGCTACCGTGGTTTACCTCGAGGGAGAAAAGGGGCCAGAACGTGGGTGATAAAGCGGAGAGCATTCGAACTGCGCCCGAACGTAACGCCCCGTTGTCTCGGTGCGCGCGGCAGGAGATGCTGGAGTGCATCGCGAACGGGCGCACGGTGTGCGGCGAGGCGGCGCGCGACTACACGCGCACGGACGTGTGCCGCGCCCTGCCGCGGCCCGCGCTCCAGGCGGGCGCGGGTGGCGGCTGCTGCGGCGCGGCGCCCGCGTGCGTGTGCACGTGCACGGCCGAGCGCGCGCCCGCGCACGGCGAGTGCGCGACGGCGGCGACGGGGACGCGGCCGCTGGGCACGGAGGACACGGAGGCGCAGCGCATCACCGCGCGCTACGCCCTCGACTGCGACCTCCCGCCCTGCGGCTGCCCGCTCGACTTCCACGTGGTGGGTGCCGCGCTCGCCTCGCGCCGCCAAGTTTGTCTTTTTTTTTTTTTTTTTTTCCAGTGGGAAATGGTTATTTAACCCTGGATTCGCAAGACTCATTTCAACGAATACTAACTACAAAGAGGGATCACTGATGATCCCGCCTTCCCTTAAATATTCTTTCTTTTCTTCATGTTTAATATTCAACAATGAACTATGCAATCTCTGTTTTCGTGAAAAAGTTTATTTATCACTTGTCATACAATAAACTGTAGAACAAACTATATAAACTACTAAATCGATCAACTTGCAAAAAAGGCGACTATTTCGTACAGATAAACCTATGAGATACACTTGGTGCTGTCAGCATACAAAATAACTTCAGAAAGAAAACTGTTGAAAGCTTGGTACAAAACTACAAATATAAAAAAATATTATCCATTTCCGTTGTGTAATATTATGTTGTTGTTTCTAAATAACAATAGCACCTATCTGCCAATTACAAGTTAGTATCAGACATTCTCATGCTGATATGGTAGACACCAATGTATAGTTATGAGAATATGCTAGAATGCTTTTCTGGAAATAATATTCTCTGCTTTTTTAGTTCGCTGTTGTAAATAAAGCAAATAGATAGCATCATTTTCTTAATTGTTGCGTCCGCGCACGTGGGCCAGTGGGTGAAGCGCGTGGCGGCGCAGGTGCGGCGCGTGGCGGAGGACGGGCTGCTGGTGGGGTGGGCGCCGCCGGCCGCCGACGCCGCCGCCGTGTGCGGCTACGAGGTGTTCGTGGACGGCGCCCTGCGCTACCGCGCGCGCAGCCGCTCGCGCGACCTGGCCTACATCAACGGCCTGGACCTGCGGCGCCGCCACGTGCTCACGCTCTACGCGCTCTGCTGCGACCCCGACCGCAGCCACAAGGTGACCCTTTCAACTTGGGAGGCAGCTGCACACGAAATATTCCGTCTCGTGATTCTTTTTTTAATTACCCAACTACGATCCCATTCAGGGCAAGGGACTCCTGTTTTTTTGCGTGGAATACTGAATAAAGTGATATGGTGATGATGAGGGGTGAAAGGACGAACACAAATACAACCGTGCCCGAAGCTGGACTCGAACCTGTGATCCTTCGGTCCGAGATCGCCACGGCACTACTGCCTTAGCGATCTCGACCACCCAGATCGGCGGTCTTACGATTACTGAATTTCAGCCAATTCCAGCCAAATAAGCTAGTGGGAATGAGCGACATATCGAAATCATCTCCTTTTAGTGTAATTTTTAAATAGCGAATGACATAATTTAATGACCTACAACTGAATGAATTTATGCAGAAAATATCCAAGCTACAAGAAACAATATGGTTGAAAACTAGCTTGGAAAGTTGAGACATTAAAATTTTGAGCAGCAAGGATGCACATAGAAAATGAGATGTATGTGAGATGTTTCATTACTCTCAATTCACATTCATTTTTTTCACGATTTTAATCAATGATGTCGGCAATTTATGAACGTAATAACATAATAACGTAATACGTGGGTTACCTTTTCTGCCCCCAAGATCAGCACAGCACATCACTTTAACACATTGTGAAAATCAAAGAAATGGTATTCATCTGCCTAGGGAGCGCTTTTGCTTAATTTGTTCAATTATGTGGCTTGGTCGCGTTCTGCGTAACTCCATTCAACTGAAGAATAAATTGCATTGAGAAAGAAATATACGCCTGAAATTTGGAGATCTAGGACAAACCCGAATATAAATTTGAAGTAGTTGAACCCTCAGTATCACATCGAACTAAAGGAAGAGCAGTAAAAAAGTGACTAAAAGTTCTACGTATTCACTACATGGCAGATCGGAAACCTCCCAAAAAATTGTTTCAGGTTGTTCAGTATTTATTCTCGAAGACTAATGAAAAATGGCAGGTTTACATTTTCTGGAACAATACAAGCACTATTCACTACTAACACGGAGTAGAACATGTTTATGAAAATATAATTGAAATGTTTTATACATGCCACGATCTGTACATGTATGATGTAGTGGACGATATAAGAGGAAATCCTGCTATCCATCGTAACTTCTTTGGAATAGCACTGATTGTCCTTAATTGCTGAAGTGGTTTCAATACTTTTCCTCCCTATACTAGAGTATGCTCCACCCCAGACCCACTCGTCCTATTTCGTCTTGATCTGTTCCGTTCCGTTCCTTCGCATCTTTTCCCGTCTAATATATCCTAACTTGTTCTTTCACATTCCGTTACTCTCCTACTTGCACCATCCCCACCCTCCGTCTCACTTCGGCTCGACACTCCCCCTCACCCCCGCGCTGAAATAATTCACAACTACAGGTACACGGAAATGACCATACACGTACGAGTTCGATATCTTTCTCTTTCGAGTCCGTTCGTTTCATAGAATGAATATTCTCTTATTTTAATCGCCGCAAAACACCATATTTTCCTCCAATGGGTTAAAACATTGCAGTGATTCTGGTTATAGCCGAATACTCACCAAAATCGTACAAAAATCGCCTCAAGGACTGAATATCAGGAACCAGCATTACGAACTGCCACTCACCTGCAAAAATAAAAATAAAAATCTATTAGGTCTTTTGCATAATGTCAATAACTTGTAAATACGTATTAGCAATATACCTTTGTGTGCAGCATGAGAATGTGTGTGTGTGTTGTATGCGTGTACGGATATGTGAGTAAGTGTTCATTGGTAAACTGATATTACGTAATGTCTGCCAACATTACAACAGTATCTCACAGGTCACCACAGATATCAACAGTATCTAACAGAAATAATGAGCGTATTTAGTTAACTAAAAGAAAAAGATGTTATGGACACCGTTGATCCAGCGCTTCAAATTATCTTTCACTGTTACGTATGGTAGGCTCAATCCATATCGTTCTATAATAGTGATCGCGTTCTCCCATGGGAACCATGGGAAGAATGTCACGCATTGTCGTAATAAACTTTTCTATTTACAGGCGGCAGTAGCCATCTTTGACCCACTAACAGAGGACGTGCCATACACCAAAAAGCAAATCGGCGGTTGTTCTTGCAACCCCGAGAATCCAGTCGGCGGCAACGGCAAATAGGACAAGAAGAACGACAATACTTAAGAACGTCACTACAACTTGAAGGATTATTACTTGTCGGGATAAATGCTCAATAATAAAGCGAGGAAGAGGCACTGCTGTGGTTTGTTTCGCATTTTATTATTTATCTCCAGGTTTGAGTGTAATAGTATGGAAATAGCAAGCGTACACTATACTTAACATCAACATTAAAATATGCGTATTTCTAACATAATTGGAATTACCCGGAGCCACTCTGATATATTTAAGTTTCATCGAGGGCATCAAAGTTTTAGTTGAGCTATTCGTAAAAATCTTTTTGAAGATGCAAAAAATGTACATTTCAGAAAAATGATTACGTAAAAGTGAGTCAGAAAATAAACGAGGACGCTGAACAATTTTAGAGCACTAGTAAAAACATTATGTCTTAGTGATACACTTCCAGAATGCTATTAAAGAAGCGGCCAGAAATTTTAAAGATTTAAAATATAAAATATTTTGTTCTCTTATTTTAGTAGATCCATCTCAGACAAACAATTATTATAGAGGTTCTAGCAGCGTCCATTACAAAAAATACCCTATATTCTCTGTTGAGTTTCATGCAGATTGGGAGAATCAGTTTTTCGAGAGTTTTACTGCGTTTAATTACTCGATGTAATTACTGAGTGAGGAAAACATCGCCTGTGCACACTAGAGTATTTTAATATTATGAAATGTTTTCATCAGAGAAAACAGCGTTGCCTAGTGTTTCATAGAGCAAATGCTTATGTCATCTTGTCAAACTTTAGAACATTTATATGTACATTGTATTTGCCGTATAAATGTAGAAAAATAGAGATACTATTTTCAATAAATGAATTAATATAAAAATAATTTTAAAAGTTAATAAGATTTGTAAAAACTAACACCACACATAAGTGGTTCGCAACCCATAGCAGGGTGTCCTCGTTCACGCTTGACAACACAACTACATACTACAATAGTTTCCACCGGAGCAAAGGGGTGGGCGTTGCCCAGCAACCGCGCATCGCTCGACGCCGAAGGACGACGGGGAAGGCACGGCGCCGCAGAGGACGCCGTGACGAGGTACAGGGCCCCAGGCGACAGGTAGAGGGCGGTCGCCGCGGGCGCGGGCGAGGGCGAGGGAGCGGGCGAGGGCGAGCGAGGGTCGCCCGCCGCCGCCCCCCGACCACCCCCACCCCTGCTATGATGCACCGCCGGCGACGCGCGAGCCCCACAAGCGAAGGAGGGCGGCGGCCGAACACGAGGTGGCGCGGCGGCGCGCTCTGCGCCGGGCACGGGTCCGCTCCCCGCCCGCTGGCTTCGTGACTCAAGCCCACGGTAACAGTCTGCCGTCAACGCCAACGGAGCGATAGCGTTTCCTTCATTTTTTAAATATTTTATTGCTTATTTTTAAACAAAAAGTTATTTTTCATATAATATTGCTCTGGGAAATTAATGAGGGCACAGGATGATACCCCAAACGAGGCTTTCAATGATATGGAAAGATATTCACGTCTAGCACAGTTCTTTAGTTCCCCAAACAAAACGTTAAGCGAGTTATATCCATTTTCACCATACACATCAAAACTACCACTGTCGGAATGCAAGATTCCGGACGATGCGCTCTCCCTGAGTAGTGGCGATGAGGATTTTTCTGCGTCGGATTTATCACCATCGCCAGTAAGTTCCGGGAATGAATTACCGAAAGGGCGGCTTGCTTCTCACGACGAGCCGCCCTCGAGACTGTATCTGAAACGTCGACCTACGAGAAAAGCACAGCAGAGCGGGAAGGAAGACGCCCAGAAGCGGATCGTCGCGCGTCAGCACGGCTTAAACGTGTTGCATTGGAGCGGGGTGGGGGAGTCGAGGAGAGGGAGGGCCGAAGCGAACGCGGGAAGGGTGGACAGCGACCACGAACAAGACGGGCGCCCAGCTTCGCGCCGCAAGGAAAGCGGCGGGGAGTCCAGCCGCAGCAGCAGCCCCGATGGGGACAGCCCGGACAGGAGCGGCCGGGGCCGGAGCAGGAGGGGCAGGGACTCCCACGATCACAGCGGCCAGGAGAGGTCCTCGTCTGATAGCTCTCGCAAGCGAAGGCTGTCGCCGGAACGCACAGACCCCGCCAGGCAGCGCCACTCGGCTGCGCAGCGCAGGGCAGCTGCGGACGCGCTGCACCAACTAACGGAAACCCCTGAACCCCGTAGGACGACATCGCCATCTCCCGAGGTCATCACAGAAGACGCAAGCAGGAGGAGGACCGAAACATCACCTCAGAAGACACACTCCCATCAACGATCTAAAGGCGTTTCTCGTGAAGAAGACCAGTCTTGTCGACACACTGCAAGAGGGGCGCTTAGTCAAAATGTCGAGGAAAACGTCGCTGACACTTCATGCAAATTGTTACACAAAGCTGCAGAACCACGCCGCCGACGTACCGATGGAAAACCAGAATCTAACGAGAAACCTTATAACACGCCCCCTGGAAGTAAGAACGATGGTGTTTCCGCCAGATTAACGTCCGACTCAGCACGGAGGCATAGAGAGGAGACATCCTATCTATGTACGACTGAGCCAACAGATGCACACTCAGATTATAATAAGGGGGCGTTATTACGAACTTGGAATTTCACTCTACCCAGCAGCAACACAAACGCTTCCTCATATGGCAGCCAAGAATCGTCCGTCAAACCCATCTCGCGTACGTCAAATGACAGGCCATCCCGTACACAGCAACAGAAAAGGCACACAGGGGAGGTAAGAGAATCGCCACCAAAGAATCCGTTAGATAATTTCTTCTTTGAAACAACTCGAAGTTCTGTGCCCATGGCGCCGTGGTCTTCAGTTGAGCAAACTAGAACGGTGCCTCCGAAATATTCCACGAAAACATCGTCAAGATCCTCTGTTATTGCAACTCTTGATCCTTCTAAAGACCCAATCGCCGTGACTCCCGCAGATTCATCGGATGCGTCAACTTTCTTGACCTGCACAATGTCACCATTTCAATCACAACAATCATCCGCACAAAGTATTCAAGAAAACACCTACTCTGTGATGACCCCATTCTACTTCAACACAAATAAAATTTCGACTCATCAAGAATCGGATAAAGGACCATCTCCTGTTGAAGATGTAAAATCTAAATCAAAAACTAAGAGTTCACTAAGAGATCGATCGGAGAGAACTCGCACATCCCCCACACATGGTACAGACCAGGCCTCTATATCCACTCTCTCGAAAAGCAATTCCGAAAAACCTGTGACGGAGATATTAAAATTCTCACAGAAAGCTGAATATTCATTTGATAAGGCTCGCTCAATTGCTACCTGCACAACACCAATGAACAGTGAAGAGAGTATCAAAACAGACGACGCAAAATTATCAGATGTTTCTGCTAAGAAAACAGCTTACAATCAAAAAACCTGTTGTTTTGCCCAGGAAACCGTTTTAATATCCGCTGCAAAATGTGAGAGAAAGTATCCGAAATCTGGCAAGAATACGCTAGCCAAAATAGAGCCAATTGACACCAGCGCGCCCAATCGGTCTCTTCATCGGGACTTGTCATGGAAGTCAACTTCCGGTTCTGACGTCACCGAGGGTGAGAGTCTGCTGGACATAGAGAAATTCAAACAAGCAGTCAGATCCGTCGAGGTTCCCCCAGAGTTTCTGGAACCTTTAGAGGATTCGGAAGAAAGCGAAAATGTGCTTAACATTTTGGAAACTATCAGCGAGTCTCCTTTGGAAGATTGCTCAGATGTCAACAATTCTTCCAATTATGCCGACGATGAGCACGTGAGCGCGCAAAGCAACGAATCAGTTAACAGCGCAGGTGGCCATGCCAACAGGAATCATCTCGGAGATCGCAGTGGCTCTGATTTATCAGATATCCAACTCCATTACGCGTACGGGCGAAACAAAAATGATCAGCTCGAGTTGCAATGGATCAAACTCGAAAAAATCGTGGACACGGCGTCGGAATCGTCCCAAGGTTCCGTGGTCGATTCCCCGTTCAACAAGCAAGGAGAGTCACAAGACCTACAAATTCGTTCAATGAACCTTCCGAACGCCTCCACAGCACCGCGTCACGGCGATGCGGACCGCGGTCCCTTAGCTACGTATCTGACTCTGCCGACCCAATCTCCGGCAACTGGAGAAGACCCTGAGCTAGCGATAGTTGTTCTCCACGAAGACAATCTTTCCGAGCACCAGAAGGATGTCATTAACCGTTTCCGAACAGGTATGAAACGTCGAAGGTCGCGTAGCTCGTCGGAGATGAAACCGGATGTGTTTGGCAGTTCGACGCCGCGGGAAAACGTTGACCAACCGCTCGTAATTCCCATTTCCGACCCCAGCACAGACATTGGTACGACCGCCTACGCCGTTATAGCTGATTCCGAGCCGGAAGTACCTCTTTCTGTAGACGTGGACGTTAAGTCGTGGTTCGCAAAACAACGTACTCAGAAAGAGCCACCGATTGTAATAAATCAAAGTCCGTCCAAGGGTTTATTTAATCTTGTAACTCCGTCATATTCGGAAAGCCGTCTTGTCGATGAGTACCATAAATATGAAAGTAAATTGTTTGGATACGATTCAAAGTCACCAGAATATTACGTTCACAAACCATTCTCTGAGGATCAGCAATTAGATTTAAACTCGAGTGCTACCCGTCAGAAATCTCATTCGTCATGGCAATCGACAAGTAAAAATAGAACTCCTAAAGACTTCATTTCATTAAACCGCCCAAAAACCGCACCTCCTAGTAGCGATATGAATAAATTGCGAGGCCCAGCGATGCTTCGTGAACAAACAGCAAGCGACAAAAACACTTCACAAACAAAACACAAGTCGCGAAAACGAACATCTGAAAAGTCTCCGAGTCCTCCGCGAGACAGCGCACGAGCATCACCAAACCGTGAAAACTCTCCCAAACAAACAAACGTAAGCCCCCGCTCAAGCAAATCTCCGACGTCATGCAAAACCGCAGGAAATGTGCGATCTAAATCTCCGGATCGTAGCACTAAGGGCAGAGCTACAAATAAACTAGACAACACGGTTAAAGTACTGCTTGAACCCAAATCTAAAGCAGCGTGGGCTGTTAAGGGGGAATCGAAAACGTCGCAAAACTCTAACCACTCGCGAGCTTGCGATGACAAAACAAAACACACAGATTCCGAAAGTGCCAGCGGTCGACACAAAAGGTCAAGCAGCGCATCCAGCAGGCGAACGGACAAGTCATCTTCCTCCTACAAATCCAACACCTCGGAGAGGCCTAAAACCGCCCCCACAGGCTCGGACAAAAACAGACTCCCGACCCCGCGCGGCCCCGAGTCACCAGCCAAGGCATCCGAACCGCGAGCTCACAAACGCTGCTCGTCGGAGCAGCGGCGAACAAAAGACGCGGAAGCGCCGGCCAAGGAGAAGTGGACGGCGCAACGCGCGACGACCGCGCCTAGCGGCGGCCGCAAGAAGCCGCCCCGAGAGGCCAGCCCTCGGGCGGAGCCCGCGCCCGGCGAGACGCTGCCCGCCTGCCCGTCCAGCGACTCGGCGGCGTCCACCGACAGCGCCAGCGGCGTGCCGCGCTACCGCCTGCGCCGCAACATCTCCTACCTGTCCGAGTACCGCAAGACGATCGAGTCGCTGCGCGCCAAGTGCGCCATGAAGGACCACATGATCGACGCGCTGCTGGAGGAGCTGCAGCGGCTGGCGCCCGCCGAGGAGGCGCTGCGCCGGCTGCGCGTCAGGCTGTCCAACCGCAACCTGAGCGCGCCGCCGCGCCGCGACTACAGCTGCAGCGAGGTGGCCGACCTGCTGGCGCGCGAGCGGGGCGAGGCGTCCGCGCAGGTGGGCTCTGCTGTCCATTTAGCTGCATTCTCGACACGAACTTTTTTTTTCGTTTATTGCGGCTTCACGGAATAGTTTGTCGACTCTTTAGTTTATTATTATAATAATAATTCAGATAAACGGAATTCATTCCTAGCCTGAAATATTGCAACAAATTACGAAAATTATAATATATTTGGGTGCTTATAATCTCCCTTGAACCACCCGAATTCATCCTGCGATTTTATATTCTGTGAAGGACAGCATAAGGCAGTCCACTACCGTTCGACGATGAATGTCTAATTGCGGGTTTCATATTCTAGAATCCAAAAATCTCCAGTGAAATCTATTGATAGCAGCTAACAATTGGTACCTTCCCTTGGGCAATCAGATTTGCTACAGGCTATGATGACAATATAAGAGCCATTTGCAAAGAAATAGACGATTTTATTCGGTTAATACCAATTCATATAGAATTACAATTTATGTTTTCCATTATTTCTTCACAGCAATTATAAAAAAAAGCATGAGACATTCATTTTGATTATTCACTGTGTGTGGACGGTACATTTAACCACTCAATTAACTTTGTTTTCCATTCCGTGAAGCATTCTTGAACGGAAGGAAACCTTGAAAGGAAGAACAATATATGTCAGGGACACTGGAACATTTTATTCAACGTACTTTTACCTTTTATCTTCTTAAGATATTAAAACATCATTTTTAAGTATTTTTAAAACTCAGTTCAATGTTTTGCGATACATCAAACGCACAGGCTACGAAGCATTCGTGTCAACTTAAGGCTACAGTGTTTCGATGATAATTTCTTCTTCACAATGTCATTAATTTTCTACTTATTTTTCTCTCCGTTGTACGTAAAGAGAAGAAGAGAAGTATATTCTCTCTCGTTTATGTCTTCTTCTGCAGGCCGAAGCCGCACCCTCCGCGTCCGACGAGCAGTGCGTGTGTCCCACGGAATTCCGCGTGGCGGGAAAAGTGGGCTGCGACTGCCTGCTGCTCACGTGGAAGTCGGCGCCCAAGAACGAAACAGTCACTGGATACGAGGTACCACGGCAGCCGCCATGTTCCTTGCCATCCACAGCATAATAGTCTGTTTTTTAGTTTTGTTTTGTGTCAGAAAAGATTTTTTCCAAATAGTTTGGATTTCAGAAAAAAACGAATATTGCAGCTCTTATTTAGTGAAATGAACAAACATAAAAAGTGAACAGAAATTTTTCAGTTGGAACACAAAAATTATCTTATATGGATCCTACATAATCGCTATCATTGTACTTGATCTGTCTCAAATAAGGCACAGAGAAAGTAATGAGAAGGGATAATAGAAAAAAACAAATTACTTGGCTGTCCGGAAGACGCCGTGTCCTAGACACAGGTGCGAACGTTTCGGCCACCATTCTCCGCCTTCCTCAGAGAGCCTCAAATGCCATTTCGCCCTGAAGAAGGTCGCAGAATGGCGGCCGAAACGTTCGTACCTGTCTATGACACGGCATCTTTCGGTCAGGCAGGTAGTTTCCGAATCCGGCCGCGGAAGCCTACGCTCTCGGAAAAGCACCCGTGTTACGTGGCGCGTGTGCGTGCGCGTGCGCAGGTGGAGGTGGACGGGCAGCTGAGCCAGCGCGTGCGCAGCCCCACGCGCACGTCGGCGCTGCTCATGGACCTGGACCTGTCGCGCGAGATGAGCTTCTCGCTGCGCACGCTGCGCGCGCGCGGCCTGCCGCCCTGCCACCCGCCGCTGCGCATCCTCTTCGCGCCCAGCGGCGACGAATGGGCGCTCGACGACCCGCGGCCCCCTTTATAATAAACTTCATACGCTTCACCCACTGCTGTGCTCATTCGTGTATACAGGGGATGGCCATGGTCCATCCTACACATCGACGTGCGAGGTTCCCCTCCTCAGTTATCTCCCCCACGGTGGTACCGCCCCAGCCGGGATAAGCTAGAATGATTGACCGTTGCTTCCGGGCACGTCAACAACTATGGCCATTATTCCTATAAGTGTCGTGCATGTTATATCCCTGGAGATGGCGATGATCCTCCTCCACTGCTAACGGAAGTTCCAGCGTCAAAGTACACGACGATTTGCGGGATTTCACGCTTCATGTATCTCCAACATGGCACCCCATCCGGAACAACCTCAGATTCTAACTGGTCTCCCAACTGATATGTAGTATGGTAAAGTATCTTATGAAAGCTTAAATGTGCTTGAAAGGGGAGAGAGCGGGGAGGGGGATGATGACAGAGATTGCATAGCACTTTTGTTAAGGTACGGGTCAAAAATTCCCATGGTGGTGATAGGAGAAACCATGGAAAACTACCCAACCAAGTAATCTCATGCAAGTATTCTTTTTCTGACGCGGGTTGAATTCGACCCAGCTATGTACCTACGGTCTAAAATCCACCACCGTCCGAAATAGAAACACAGGATCATAGCACCACCACGGTAGCAAAGTTCCTTCATCTATGTTGTAATCGAGCCTCTTTGATAGATTTATCTAAAAACGAAGTACAAATTACCGCAAAGACGTTGACATCAACGGCGGTGTGGTGAAACACGAGAACCACAGTAACTTATTCCTTACATGTCTACGGACTCTAACTAATTAGACGACTGAAGTTAGCTTCCATAACTAGGAGGTAAAAGAAAGAAAACAGGTTTAGAAAGTGGTGCAATCAACAATTACGAGTGTCAAAACGGGTCTGTAGTTACTAATTATTGTAAAATAGGAAAAAAATAACCACAAATATAAATTAAAATACGATTATACGAAAATACGAATACACGAATCGTAATTAATACATAATATATAATACAATTAATAATATACAACTAAATAATTGAAATACACAATCATTCATGTGCAGTTTCACTTATCGATTAAATAAATGTGAATGGGCAGGGAAAAAGTCTAGTACTTGTATCTTCCCACTTATAGATGCCTCAACAACCTCACTTTGTGTTTTTGCGAACAGTGAAGGGAAATTTAACGTCCCATTTAAAGCATAAATATGAGATTTCTAAATATCTCCTAACAGGCAATGATTCCCAATAGATCAATAGGTCAGTATCTCTCAACCACGAGAATAACGCTTGAATGGTCCCGAGACTATCGTTTGAAACCCGTAAAGATATCGCAGCCATTGATTAGCATTTTTGTAGGGTCAAGGAGTCGCACTGGACGATCGTTGCTAGACGACACCTTCATCGAAGAGACTCTCTTCATCAATAACTCTTGAAACATCTTCCAGGAAGACACTTAAATCATATCTTATCTTCACAAGGGAATGAGAATATGACATGATAAATACTATTTTCACACTTCTTGACAGTGTTATTTCAGCTTTAAATCGTTCTAGTTTACGAAAGTGCTTCGTAATCCCCGCACTCTATCGTGTAAACCCTTCCACTGCAGTTCCCCGACAGTTTGAACCTTCATTTGACATCATCTGCGCTAGAAATTTCCGTCGATGTCTTTCCAGATAATGAGAATAGAACATATGATGATGAACCTGTTGTCCGGTTGTAACGATGGAGTGAGTGTTTGACGGGGAAGGAAAGATTGCGCGCGGTCCGTGATCCGTTATTTAGGTATTGATCCGGCATTCCCGTGTAAGTTTTGGAAGGAATTCTCAGAAAAAAAAACAGTTTATATTGTATATTCTCATCATCTCACAAGTACTAACATACCTGGTGTCGAAAATATTGCACCGATTGGCCACGAACCTAGTACCTCCCGATATACGAAACTAAATGCGCTCTAGCACCAGGCACAAGTCATCAAAGATCCGTTACAAATTGCTTTCAGACGCAGATAGAGTTTTGCATGGCGTTATGGATCTGCCTGGGCGATCGTGAACCGATTTCGAAGCGAGGTCATCAGTGTAGATGCAGATGTCCGTCCGAATCACGCAATCGCAACCTGTCGCAATCATAAGATGAATCAACTGCTGTATGTGCTCGTCAATGTGCGGCTACCCTGGCCCTGATCTTATACCATCTCTGTGCTACCAACTATCTGCCACACCTGTTTTTTTGTTGTTTAACAGCAAGATAAACTCAATTTTACACATCAAAATAGATTTAAAATCGTCTGCCATTTTTTCCTAAACCAGTGCTGCCGAATTTCTAATATTTCTTATGTTTCCTTTAGATTCCCCCGTCTTCTACACCAGCATGATTATCAATTTGTAGTAATTGTTAGGTTAGCAATATCCTAACCAGAAAGTGCTCAGCAACACTAAGCTAAATTTTTTACTAGTCCAGTACATCTTCCCGTTCTTGTCCGACATCTTTCACTATTTATCAACATTTAATTATCATAGCATTTCCTACTTATCAGTCATTTATGCACATTTATTTTATGTGAAGATTCGAACACACTTCCTCGCACAGAATTCACATCCATTCGAAGACCGACACGTCATTTTAATGCACTACGTACGAACATTCACTCGCGTTCCCAAAATTTGTCCATTCTCATTGACAATCACCAGCATAGACATTCACATACGCTTGCATGTACACCTAGGTCTTCTTCTCCAATACAACTGATCTACTACACCTCACCTACACACTCAAGAGCACACGAAATTCGCAATCGACTCTACATGAACCTACATAGAAATAACTACACCCATACACCCAAACACGTCTCCCGGGTTCACACACACACGGTTTCAAAATCGACTCCAGCCCCGCGCCTTCCGTCCAGCCGCATTCCGACGCTCTGCACCACTCCCCGCCCCGCCCGCGCTGATGGCGTCGGCGCCGCCCTGCCGCCGCCCGCCGCCCGCCCCCGCCCGCGCGCTATCGCCCGCTAATATCGCGTAACGCGCGCCCATCAAACGGCGCCGTAATGGCGCCTTCCCACCCGCCCCGCCCCGCCCCCGCACACGTTAAATTCGTTCCAAATGCGCCGGCGCCGCTGGTTATGAATGCCGCGGTGGTAAAGGTCCTGCGAGGAGCGTTGGGCGGAGGAGGGGATGGACGGGGGAGGGACGGGAGGGATACATCACGGCGCCGCCGATAATGCCGCCCTTCACCGGCGCGCGGCAGATGAATGAGGAGAGAGAGGAACGAGGGTGAATGCGGGCGCCGGCAAGCCCAGTAGAGGGGCATAGGGTGGAGGAGAGGGAGGGAAAGAAAGAAGTGATGCAAGGGAAGGGAGTAAAGAGAGACAAGGAGAAGATACTGAAGATGGGCAGGGAAAAGAAAAGAAACGTGAGTGTGGGAATAAAGTGATGTGTGATGTGTACGGGGGTATGGGCTTATGTTGGGAGGTACGAGTGATGCAACACCGATGAATCTAAAAGCGAAGGATATCTGAAATAGTAAAATTCAAGGAAAAATATTGCTTTACGAGCAGGAATGAATAACAACAGGTGAAAATAAATCGAGTAACGAAAATAGTTTGATCGAGAAATAACAGACGATACAACGGCCATAAGAAAAAATGAATACGTGAAGTGAAAGTGTGTTAAGATATTTAACACGAAAGAAAAACAACAATGGATGTATACAAATTTTAAAAAAATTGACCTACAAATAATATACAAGGATCGATTAGAACCAGACGTTTCATGAATTCCGCGAAACAGAAAACTGAAGGCCGAGTCGCGGGCAACGAGGGCACGTGTGAAGGCAGGTCGGCGGCCAAGGGGGAAGAGCTCACGCCGGCAAAACTTCCTGACATTGAGGGAGTGGATCACGGCGTCAGGAGAACCAGGTGAAAATTAGATAGCGCGGAAACGACGAGGGAGAGGGGGGTGCGCGGAGATGAAACAATGATGGAAGGGAAGGCCGGAAGGGCGAGAGAGAGAGGAAGGCTGGAGGGGAATGTGCGTGAGGGTTGAACGCGCCGAGGGGCGGGGCGAGCGAAGCGTAAATTCTTTCCATCGCTGTTTTATTACGCAACTCGGGAGCGTTAATTTCGCTTTATCTTACCTGTCGTAAATTTACAGCCGGATATAACGACCTTTCAGTGTGCGGGTTACGCCGCAGAGGGCGCTGTGTAAGTTAGTTAGCCGCTGTCTGTCGATTCAGCGCGTCCGTCCACTGGCTGCGCCGCACGAGTTCCATACCGGTTACGACGCACTTTTCGCGCAAGTTTACAAGCAACATACTCGTGCAGGAAACTGCATTTTAAGGCCTGGAATATATTTCTGATTTATGGTAGGTGTGGTTTTCAAATGTGGTGGATGAGTTTCACAAGTTTTTTCGCATTATCACTTAGATCCCGTAAAACGATTTGAACAGTAAAATTCTTGGCAATCATTTTATTCGAGCAAGTTCTTTCAGAAGTATTGCCCAGTTAATTACGGGATTCTAAATGGATTATTTATGAAAATCTTCATTTCACAGCAATTTGAAACAGCCGATGCGTACACATTGTGAAGTCTAGACACAAGAAAATAGCAACTTCATCGATTACAGATGGAAAAATTGATTATTTTTCTTTCCCGAGATCTGCTCATGAGAGGAACGCACAACCTTGATGACAAATCATAACATATACGGGCTTCCATCATCTTCACCACCACCCAAAGCGTACATAAACAAACATGAGCTGGACAGGCAGTATTCGTCCAGCGCAGGAAAATGTTTCATAAAAAAATTACACAACGACCGATGATTGTCATGAGAGCCATGCGCGAAACAGCGCGTGCGTTCCATGAGCAGCGACGAGCATGAATCTGTGGGACGACTGGCCGCAAACCGCCCGCGGCGGCCTCGGTCAACGCGATTCACGTGCAGCCATCGGGGGCCTCGCCAATCAGCGCGGCGGCGCACGTCACTTGCCTCGCCGGGCGGGGGAGGGGGGCTGCCTCCCCCTGGGGCTCCCGCGGAGCGCAAACCGCGACGCGCGCCCCCGCTGCGATTCGGCCACCCCCTTCGCCCCATGCGCCACATGACCCTCGAATTGTTCCTCGCTCCTCCGAAACCTTCCCAGGCCCGGCCCGCCCCGCCCCGCGCCGCCCCGCGCCGCCCCGCGCCGCCCCGCGCCGCCCCGCGCCGCCCCGCGCCCACCCCCCCTCCGCCCCGCTCCGCCCCGCTCCGCCCCGCTCCGCCCCGCTCCACACCGTCCCGCTCCACACCGTCCCGCTCCACGCCGCCCAATCCAGCTAAGCTCCTCCCACCTCTTCCTTGCCTTTCACACATCTCAACTCCCGAATCAGTTCGTACTGCATCGCCTCCACCTTTACCCTCCCCATACTCATCTCCTTGGCCCCTCTTTACTACTCTTCCTGCGCCGCGCTGCCCTGCCTGTCCTGTCCAGCCCCACCCTGCTTTGGCTGCCTGCCCCTCCCCCTCATTCGGATTTGGAGAACTGCGTCCCCACGTGACCACAGACGTATTTCGCTCCATCTGGATCAGTTGTTGGCAGACCGCAAAATACAGTAGCTGGGTTGATCGCCCGTCACACCATATTCACGTGAGACACTTTTATTAATTATTACTATTGTTATTATTGCTATTACTATTATTATTACTAGTGTTATTACTACTATTATTACTAATATATGCGTATCGGCTATTTATGACCACGCAACACGTTATCTTCCGAGGCCCAATCATAATTATTCCAGAGAGATTAACGTGTCATTATGGGGATCAACTTTTCAGCTGTATCCCTTGATAAGACAAGGTTGTTACGTCTTGAATTATAAATTATGACGTGATACGATGATGATGAGGGGTGAAGGGACAATCACAAATACGAATATGCCTAGGCAGGACTCGAACCTACAGCCTCCTCGGCGCAGACGATGGCTGCCGCAACCGTCTGTTCCACGTGGGCCGGCTTATTATTATTATTATTATTATTATTATTATTATTATTATTATTATTATTATTATTATTATTATTTTTACGAATATAATCATCGTCCTCAACTGATACGTTTCTGCTCGAAACATGATTGAGGAGTAAGTTGCCTCAATGGATGGTCAGGAAAAAGAACGTAGGTATTAATTATATTTCTTATTTCATTGGACTTCATTTTCTTCAGCTTCTCCCCGGTTTACACTGCCGTCCCTCATAACATCTGAAGCAATCTGTTGCGTTTTTTCAAGTCCCTCTTATGAACTTCCTTTCTCACAATACTCAATTAATCTTCCAAACTACACACGTTGGTGGCATATTCCCTAACCCCAAAGCACTACGAATAGTGCAATATACACCAACAACAGGTTCCTCAAATCTTAGTACTGTACGCTGATGAGACGATGCCCAAGCAGATAAGATATCAACGTCTGATACCGGAAAGAAGCTTATTTATTTAAAACGATGCTTCATCACGCGCCATCCCTATTGGCGGTGCCGTCTCCGTACCATGCTCTACCTCCACCGTCAGCAGGTGGCGTTCCCCTCAGTGACGATCAGCCTTCCGCGTCTTCTTCGGTTCGTTGCAATCTCTCGCCCAAATTCCCCCCCTTCCTCCCCCCGGCGTTTCCACAAGGGGAATCCCCAGGGGCGCGGGCGCCCCGGCGCTGTCCGCCGCGTGAGTGACAGGGGCCCCGCGGGCGAGCCCCCATCTGATAGCGCCCGCCCGGCATGCAACGCCCACGCCGCGCCGCCGAGAAGGGCCGCGGCGCAGGGCCAGGGCCCTTGGACGGCGCCCTGCGCAGGGCTCGCCAGGCGCGAGGACGTCACCGAAGAGCTCATTGCCAAAGCGGCCAATCTGCTCCGTTTGTTTTCTCATTTTACCTAACAATATATTCACATGCATCATCATGCTGCCGTATATTGTGTTCAATTCTGGCGCTTTTCTTCTCTTAAATGGTAACCGCAAACTATCGTAACTAATCTCCAACTATAGGGCTGAATTTGAACATTTTCCTTTCCTGAAAAAAATGTGTGTTTTTTAGACATACGTCACAACGGAAATAAGTTCATGAATTAATTATTAAATATATTAGCAAAGGCATTGAAGACCAAATTGCTTCGTGTACAGTTGTTGTGGTGTGGACTGTTGTTGTTGTTGTTGTTGTTGTTGTTGTTGTTGTTGTGGCGGTGGTGGAGGTGGAGGTGGACGTGGTAAGGGAGGGATGTAGTGGCGTTGGTCGTCTAAAAGTGGGTTCTGGAATCTTCTCCATTGGCCCACACCCAGGAGGGGTTATATTATTTAATTTACTGGTAAAGGTGGCTCAGGGCATCAACTGATGTCACTGCAGTGCCTCTGGCCTGGAGGTCCTAGGGTTCCACTGCCGACGGTGGAAGGGTTTTCCACACTAGCTGGATAGCTAGGTCGAATTCACCCGCTGTCCGGAGAAGAATTCTAGAGGCCGGCTGCCCTGATCGGCAGTTTCTGGTGGTCTCTCCGATCTACAGCACGCGAATGCCGGAGTAGTGCTCTTATAAACGGACCACGAACCGCGCGCGATCTTTCCTCCCTCTTCCTTGCCCTATCCTCAACGCTTACATACACATACACACACACTTGCATGCATTACACTTCTGTACATACAGGGAAACCAGTCGAGAGCTTAAAGCTTGTCCTGACTGGGGCGGTGCTACGCTGATGGGAGATACCTGGTTGGGGAAAATCTTCACAAACCGCCGTGCAGGTCGGCGCCGGATCTTTCCATCTAGTAGGGAAATATCACAACCACCACCACCACCCACGATAAAGACATGCACTATACCTAAGGGACTAGTGACCTTAGGAGTTGACCGGCCTGGAATCACCAATCAATCAGTCAATATTGAATTTGGCACCATATGAACATGCAACACATGCAATACAAGTATGTTTGAGTACATTCGTGTAGGATGCTGTAAGCTTGACCCGTGTGGGAAGCTGCAAGCTCCTTTCTTGGAAGACATATAATTATATAGCTAATAAAGTAATGCTCAAGGAATCACATTAGAAAATGAAAAGAACAAATCATAATTGAATTACTCTTTCATCAGAAATTATTTGAAATTTAATTTAATAAATATTCTAAACCACAATAATCTGCACTTATAGTTCAGGTGATTTAATACACCACAAAGCATAAACAGATCAATAATTGAAAGGTTAGTCACTAAAATAATAATAATAATAATAATAATAATAATAATAGCAACGAATTATATGTCCATTAAATAGTTAGATCTGCATAACCCGAACTTTTATGGTAAATAAAATGTTTGATATCATTAATTTTTACCACTTTCGGCAACTAAGACCATTTCACTGCAAATATTACTTTTATCTTCCCCGTACGTTTTTTGAAACTTTTCCAGATTCTCTGTCGTGGGAAACAACGACCAAGAAACATCAAAACTGCACATTGAGAGAACGTTTAAAAGTAATAAAGCACTCGTTATTATTGCATTGTTGAGAAAGCACTGTCAAAAGGCACCATGTCGCAGCCGAAGAATAGAGGGCAATTTCGCCTTCTCTGAGTCCACTTCCTCAGCGGATACGAACCTGCTGTTGAAAGAGAGCGCGCCCACAAAGAGTTCCTTGCCGCACAAAGAGTTTTGAAAGGAAGAGACTGTTTTATGTAATGTCTCGGCGGCATAGAATGACTTCCTGTGGGGGAAGATATTAAGGTCAGATGTAGTAATTGGCGAATAAAAGTCGAGATTGGTTCACGAGACGACTCTCTTCTTTTTTTTTCCAACTTCCTATTTGTGTAGTAAATTGAACAGAGAGATATGTAAGAAAGGAAGAGGCAAACCTGTCCATCACTATTTCTCAAGCGAACATTGTAAGTTAACTAAAAATGTCCTAAGAAGGAAACGAATTTATTGTCAAAAAGGTGTGAAATGTCATTTCCAATTCACTCATTCATTGAGTTTTACTTTCATTGTTTACTGGATATTTGAAGCATGATCAATCACTAAAAATAGCATGAAAATAAAATTTGTTTATTTCTTACTGTAATAAATAGTTTTCAACAAGACGAATGCACTTTATAATTAAAAATAATAATTATAATTAAACAAAAATTATACAGAAACCTAGCAAAACGTGGATGACGAACTCGGAAGGAATGTTGGCACAACTGTAGTGTGTGATTTCTCAAAATCGGTTTACCTTAGGCGAAAATGTTATTTAGGAACTCCCGCGACCTCGCTAAATTTCGAAAACTGACGCGGTGTTGACACATTTTGCGGCCCGTTTGTTGCTTCGCCGCCAGCGCCGTGTCTCCGCAGCGAGCCACGGGACACTCGCGTGGCACGTTGATACGAACCGTCTCTTCGACCAACGCGCGGCCTTCGGGCCAACAAGTTCTCTACAGGGCGCAGTCAAGTTCGAATGATGGTCTTTTGGCACTTGAAGCCGATAAAAACAGAGTAGGGAGTGTTAAACTAGGACGGAAACGGTACGACACACGGATATATGAAGGCGTTGGTTTTATATTTCGAGTATCATATGCACAGTTTGTTATATTTGTTGCTGGAATATATTTGTTTATAATTTTTTGTATTATTATTATTATAATTTGCTGCTTAAAGGCCATACACTGAAAACAGTATAAAAGGAAGAGATGTGCACTGAATAACGAATGGTTTTAGAAATAAAACGTTTTAAAATTTTCATCTCATGGACTCGAATACCTATATTTACCAATATTGGGCTTCATTTGAATTTTATAATGTCAGAACACAATATCTGAATCACGCTTAAATGAAATTATAACCCAACAATTTTTTAATCATGACGCAGGGGCAAATCAAACAGTCTATAAATATGAAGTAGCGAATGCACACCACAGAACGCTCATGAGCCCGTGGTAGAGTAGGCGGTGCGGGTGTGTTGCGGCCAGAACT
Organism: Teleogryllus occipitalis; assembly: GCA_011170035.1. Lineage (NCBI taxonomy): Eukaryota > Metazoa > Arthropoda > Insecta > Orthoptera > Gryllidae > Teleogryllus > Teleogryllus occipitalis. The sequence goes on along the minus strand of BLKR01000200.1, from coordinate 504,115 downwards.
CGGCCCCCTACATTCGCACATATCAGCGCCGGCAATCGCCGTTCATTTGTTAGGGCAGCTTTCGGTGGCTCGTGCGCGCGCAGGCGCCTAACAGGGCAGATGAGGTGTACTTCTCTTGAGCGAAGACCTGCAAGCGATTTACGACCTTACACGCATCTGCATCTGATGTTTTATCGCCTTCGTTCGTGACCGTCTCGCTCAACCCGCACCGCCGGCAATCGCCCGAATGATCTGCGATTGCGCTGACGGCCGACTATTCTGGGACGCAACGTTAGCCGGCAGACATCAAGACGAGTTCTACTTGCAATTTTCTCTAACAGGCGTGCCATGTTTACCCGTAATGTATTATGCAACCACGTTCGGTAGCAGACACCTCACATTATTACGTGGCTACCAAGAGGCGGATTACATCGCGTATTTCTGAGGCTTGGATCCGGGGGGGTTATTATTTGCGAATTCGGTCAAATCTTGTTTTGCATCTCTGTGTGATTTTGTTTCATTTCATTAGTTCAACGCGCATGATACAAGCTTATCAACAATTCACGAGTATTTTTTGTTTCTGATGGTAACAAAACGGCAGTAATATATATCTTTTGAGCTCTAACTACACTTACAATGTGTAGTTAGAGATATTTTTCAGCACTTATGCAGTAAACTAGCACTTTACCTTCACTGTTTATTACTGGGAATGGTTTCTTTGCAGAACGCATTAAACAAAGTAGACATTGCCGTACGTGTACGGTAAAAAAGTCAAGAACATATAAAACAACTGAGTACTGTAAAGTAAATAAAACACTGGGGCTCTTGAATCAACATGACTTCGCATATTGCGAATTATTCCAAGTGTATATATATTTGTAAATTGCCATGAATTTGTGCTAGAATATAATGTACCGAACTTGATCGAGAGTGTCTTCTGCGTACTCTTTTCGAAACGTTGACTCATCCGTCAAAAATTCGTTCGTACGCAACATATTCACTTTGCGTATTGGTTCTGTAAATAGCTAACTTCTCAAGCCCTTGCAGACACAACATTTTAGACGTCAGTGATCACTGTACAGAAAGAGTTTCACAAGAACATTTTACGAATTTTTAATTCCTGAATAGTAATTTATACTTGAATGATCGCCGCCTCATTTGTGTACTTAGCACAATCTGTTTATAAAGAGTACAGATTAAACAACGACAAATACCCAAATTAACAAGTTCAAAAATGCACGGGACAATATTCACAAATACACAAAATAAAGGCTAAATGGAAAAGTAACGAGCGAATCCCACAGTCCTTTTTTATCAATTTCTATGTCAAAAACAATTGCGAAGTTTCCGCACTGTAAACAAAACTCTCAACTCTACTTCTGTTGGGACACTGTTTAAAGGAGAGCTACATTCACGTGGCCACGACGTCGCCTCGCCGCCACCGCCGCCACCGCTGCCACCACCACAAACGCCAACGCTCTGGCGATGCCCCCGCGCCCGCCGTCGCCACCGCCACCGCCACCGCCACCGCCACCGCCACCTCCGCAACCGCCACCACCACCGCCGCCAGCTCGCTAGGCTCTCGCCCCCGCCCGGCATCTGCCCCGCGCCGCGGTCGCCGCCATCATTGCCTCCGCAGCCAATACTGGGCCCGCGCTTCATCACAGCTCGGCCTCGTAATGAGCCTGCGTCCCGCGAGAGGGCGCTTCCGCTGGGACAGGCGAAGAAATGCCCTCCCCCTCTACCATTTTTGCACTTTTTGTTACGTTAAACAACTATCAATTACTATTGGTATTGTTATCGAGGCTGCATCATATTACATAATAATTAAAACAAACGTTTTATGAAGTGAACAGAGATTAACTGTTTTGCTATATCTTTATAGCTTTATCTGTACACGCTTATCACAAATTTCAAACTATTTTATTATAAAACACATAGTGTAAAATTGTGCTCCGTACTATTTATAGAAATGGAAATATATGTTCTTTTATCATTCATTGCGATTTGTTCCAAGTCCCGTAATGGCTGCGGTAATATTGAATTTGAAACATTCATTTCATTAGGGACATGTCTGTTTACCTTCACAAGGAATATTATATTTAATAGAATATTTTTGGGGAATGCATTCTTTTCGTAAAAAGAATGACTGAATATGTACGAATACACTATTCAAATAAAAAATAACTTTCACACGTTTCAATAAAGTAGATTTTCCTCTGCAACTTGATGCAGATTTTTTCACACGAGTTTGGAGCATCATTTTGAGAAATAGTAAGAAACACGTACCGAATCCCATTCATTATCCACGTATGGAACATTTGAAGTAGCGTGAGAGGAAAGAAGCAGCAGCGGGAGCAAAGCGGTTGGCATCTCAATCCGGAGCTTCTCCGCATCGCCCAACCCCGAGGCCGACGCCCTCCGCCCACCGCCCTCCAGCCCTTCAACCGCCCCGCCCCGCCCCGCCTCGCCCGAGCGGCGCGGCGGGCGAACAGCTGACGGCTGACGAGCAGACGAACGGACGGACAGACAGCCGGAAAGGCACAGCGAGGTGCGTCTGGCTTCATTTCTCGGGCCGCTCCGTCGAGGCTAATGGAGTCTTCTCGTACGAGCAACGTCTGGCGGAACCACCGTCTTTTTTTTCTCCTTCCCCAGCTTTTCCCCGCTCCCCCTTCCCTGCCGCCCGCCTTCTCGAAACCCAATCAGGATATGTTTGGGAGCAGGCACCCGGCGGGCGAACGCCGCTCGGAAAGACGAGCTCGAGCAGTCACAGGCGAGGGCGGGGGCGGTGGAGGCGAAGGTGGCGGAGCGGACGGTGGAGACGGCGCGGCGGGGGCGCCTGAAGAGTGACGGTGGCTGAATGGAGGGGCTGGCAGTGGGACGGGGTAGGCGGGCTGGAAAGGGGGGCGTGGCGAGCAAGGCCGGTGGGGCGAGCGGAGCCGGAGAGCGAGCGGGGCGGGGTAGGGCGGGGCAGTGGGGTCGGGGGGCGAAGTAGGAAGGCGCTGGAGAAGGGCATGTGGGGAGGTGCAGATGTGTCGGAACGGATAGGGAAGGTAGGGGAATAGGACGGCAGGGGGGGGCGGAAGCTTCGGGGGAGGGGCGGAGGCAGCATTGCTGGTGAAAGAGGTGCGAGAACGAGGGCTCAGATGTGACGTTGCTGGAGAATTTTAAGGTCAGGGAGAAAACTGAAAGTAATGTAAAGCAGATACTGAAATACGACACACAGTTCGAAAGACTGTCTTTTTCTCTCGAGACTACGATATGCCTATTAGGGTGTATTTTACGTGTGTTGACCTTACAATAGAAAACATCACGAGAAGAAAATAAGAGGAAGGTTGGAAAAATTGGCAATTAAAAAAATCATTGTGAAGAAACTCATCAAAAATCACGATCAGAAAAGAGAAGAAAAGAAAAGAAAACGAAAGAAGAAGAAGAAGAAACGATCAGAAAAGAGAAATAAACTGAAAAATGGAATGACAGGAAAATTAAATCCTCCAAAACAGGGTGAATCAAACAACAGTACGGACACGAAAAGGAACACGCACGTGAAAAACGGCCAAAGTGACGTGGAAAGATAATGGCACTGGAATGTTCCGCTAGGCGCTGGAGGAGCAGGACCGGCGCGGCACGGCGGAGGCAGCAACTGAGAAACAGCACTAGGAACTGGCGAGTGACGCGAAGCAACCACGCAACGGCAGGCGGTGAAGCGGCAAAGACGCACACTGGGAGAAAGCGAGAAACAGATAAACACCCGAAGCGAGCATCTCCAATCCTGGTTCCTGGGTTTGGATCGTTCTCTCTGCTTGTTTTCGCTGCTTTCACTGTCACAACCAATGCCCGTTGTTTTAACACGCCTATTTACTAATTTCGCTGACTCCCATCCAGGTTCACTGGCAGTAGGAAGTCTCTTCAAACTCTTGCTGAAATAAACTAAATGCTAATAATTTACAATTAGTTCCTGGCTATGTTAAATGAACTAACTTTACAGAGTAAATGAAGTAAATGTATACAAAAAATGAAGAATGTCCAGGTCTTATGTAGACCCTTGGGATAAACATGAGAAATTATCCTGAAATGTTAGAAATGTAAAAATGTGAAATGTTAATAAAAATGTCGTCGATTTAATTTAGAATGTTGTGATGTGAAACATTCAATATTCAAATTGTCCCAGTTCCCCTCATCCTCCCTTCAGCCCTTTACTTCCCTCCGTGACGTGGGCTGCATTCGCTGTTCCCAGTCTTTTCGCCACTTTCTCATCCCCGCCTCCTACCCGTCTTCTCCTCCTTGCCACCGACCTTCAAACGATGTCCTCCAGAGCACATACACCATACGGCTGGCGGTTCCAAGGAATGTGGCTGATGCTCCAAGGCGTGGCCCTAGAGCCTAGTGGAAATTATTCTCCCAGAAGTAAAAGGGCTCTTCGGAACAGAGAATCGATGTGTGCGTTTATAATGAGATTGAATCCGCTCATAGCAGAAGTAACGATCCACGCGATGATGAGTCAGAGCGTTCTTGCCGTATACCGTTAATGAGTCACTTTCAAAGGTAAATGCCTTCTTGCCAGATAATATGAATGAACTCCAAAGATTAAGGAAGGTACTTTTAGTCGCAATATGCGCAATTATTATCAGAAATGACGTGAGTGTCGGGAATATTAAGTTTATGGACGGACAAGTCACACTGCTTAGTTTCATCTAATCAAAGAATGTGAATGAAATCTTCCAATGAGATAGTGCATTGCTATCGAATAATGACAGTAATTCTGGCCCATTTCTCAATTTTTTTTCTCTACAGTAAGAGCCAGTATTAGCACATAATCAATAATATTTTTAAAATGCCTTGAAAAAATGTGTAGCATAAACATTTTTTCTTACTTTATCCTTCAAAAAGAAATACAAAACATTGTTCTTCATCGTGTATTTTCCTGAGATTCTTCCCAATATAGAAACTTGAACCAATCAACGAATTTCGACAATCACATAACGGAACTATATACCATGAATTTTCAGCTTGGGAGTGATAAAGGCTATATAAAGATCCTTATAAATAAGAATATTTTTAAAACATTAGTATGGATTCTTTATTCAAGTTTGGGAGTAGTACTGTCATAAATAACTTATTTTAAAGAAGTCTGTTTTTTCTAATTTGTTCCGAGTGTTCTTTATCTCTTCCGTATACTTTTAAGTTCAGTTCAAGAAAATTGAGTAGTATTTATCTTTTGCTGGACTGTACGGTGTGAAAAATAGACAAAGCTTTCAGCAGCAGCTGCTGAGGTGAGACTTCTGCGATCAATGAATGTTACTAAAGATAGACTGAGAAATAAGGAAAAAGCTAAATAACACAAGTTTGAGTAAACGAATATTACTAAATTATAGACGTAAATATCTACAACATGCAGATGAACCCAGAGTACCACGATATTTTCTAGCACCCACGTCGAGAAAGATTTATTTGAGCGAAGATTGATTTGATGTTGAGAGAAGATGTAAGACCTGCAACAGGCCGCTAAGCCAAACTCATACAGAAGAAAAAAGAAATGGATGAGAGGACGGAGGCAAGCGGAAGAAGGAAGAAGAAGCGGAAGAAAAAAGAAAAAAAAAGAAAAACGAAAAAATAAAAAAGAAAAAACAAGAAAAAAGAAGAAAAAAGAAAAAAAAAAGAAAAAAAAGAAAAAAAAATGAAAGAAAGCTGTTCCCGCGTGAATCGTGAGTCGTGGAGCGGAGCGGAGGAGCTAGGTGGCCCCGGCGAGCGCAAACCGCCAGCGCTCGCGAGTGCCGGCTGCGGAAGGAGAAGCGAGAGAGGGGGAATGTTGGTGGAGGTGGGGGAGGAGGGGAGTGGGGGTGGTCTTGTTATGTAACTAATCCTGCAAACAGGAAACCGCGCAGCAACACCACGTTCAGGCGCGCGCCGCGCCGCGCAGTTTGGATGCAGTTGAACCACCGCCAGCCAGTGCACATCAGCAAACTTGCCAATCTACCCACCCACAACCGCTCGCAGAACGTCACTTAGTAATCGCTGACGTAGTTGGAGACTCGTACTTTCAAAGACGTGTGCGGCAAAATTCCACCCACTGCTCATGTGATAAGATATTTAATACATTACATACATATGCTCTAAATATTTCAAGGAACAAAAATCTACTCCATCATCATCATCATCATCATCATCATCACCACCACCATTCCCAATCACGATTATCGAGTATTTCCCATTTCCTCGAGTTTCAACAACTATCATTCTTCTCTTCCCTTGGCTTCCTTCTTTATGCCACTATATCATCCTCCTATAAGATGGTGTAATACTGATATACTATACCTTCAATCTCTTCTTCTCTTTCCTTCCACTTGACTATTTCCAAATACTTTCTTCCTGCTTCGAAACATTCTCTATTTAATTTCTGTTTTCTTTCTCATCTTTCAGAAGTCTCCTTTATATTTTAAAAAATGTATACCATATCAACAAATAGATGTAAGGATCTTGTCTGACCTTATTTTCTTCACCATTTGCTTCGTTCTCCAGGTCGCCTTGTAATACATTTCTTACGTTCACATATTCAATTTCCATTAGCTCTTATTTTTCTATACCTTGTATTATGTTGTAATGTAAATTAAGTTTGGGTAAAAGTTCACTCATCCATTTTGAAATGGGAGCAAAATGATTGAAGTTTCCGAAGATCCTCTTTTTGGCAGTGCATTCTAGACATAGCAACACATTACGTAATTTCCAAATAACTGATAGGCCACAAGCGTGAGAAAGCAGCACCAACAACTGAATGTCACACTGTCACGCAGAGGACACACATCACTTCTTCGAATCGAACTGGAGTGCAGCCAGAGACCGATAAAGTTTAGTCGTCTGCGACATGAGTAATTCTCTGAAAGCCACGTGATACTACGTTTCCAGATATCTCTTATTGGAATGCGTTTAACATCCAGTGATAAGAAAACACAAATAACAAAAACTATGAAAAACATGAAAATGTGTTCCAGGACAACTTTAGTTTTATTACTCCCAGAACATTAAACTGTTTATTATAATTTCATTATTTTTTCTAAAATACGTTCATAATAAAAATAGCAAATAAAAAAAATGACGATTCACTTACATTTACAAACACATGCAGAAAACAAACGCAAGTAGAGATGTAGAGTATTCACAAAAAGTATGCTTCAATAATACTATACCAAAGAACAAATATCAAAGCATTTCATTCACAATTAAAAGATCGTCCGGTTTCAGCGACATAACGCCTTCTAAACTCGTCACGTCATCCCGCATCATCCAAGTTCATCGATTGATGAAGGACTCAGGCATTCAAACACTTTCGTATCAACGGCCTTGGAATACGTTATCACAATGTCAATGTCACGGCCATTGATACGTTTCCATGCGCCTTTATAATCGCAGTCGCTCCGCTTTAGAAGTTTGGAAGAAGTGGAGAAAAGTTTGAAGCTTTTATTGCGATTTAGATGCCAAGAATACAACTGTCGATATTAATCGACACATAAATGGATCACTGAGTGATAATTCAAGCAACTACACAAACAGGCTTTAAAAATATCACATTCTTTCTCACCTCCTAACATTTTTCTTCGTTTGTTTCATTTTTTCATTCTGGAATGAAACATACGATACACAGTAGGGCAATAAGCGAAATTGTGTTTACATGATATCCATATTACGAACATATTTGAAATATGATTCAAAATATTGTACTTAACTACTTTCTGCAACTTATAGGCAAAGATAAATCTGATAGACATTAATAATTATAATACTCGTAAAAGAAAATTTTTGGTGTGTTCAATGCGTTGAAACGTCTAAACTTCTCACCCATTACGAATTTCGTATAATCTAATATGATTTCATCACAATATATTCAGCACCTTATTTTAGTTTACTCATCAACCTGCGTCAACACCGGGCCATGAAACGTGACTCCTACTCAAGAAGGCGAGATCGCCTCGAAACGTTTGGAGCGAACGGCACCACGCGTAAAAAAAGCTCGTGCGTTAATCGCGTCTCTTTAAACGCGCGCCAACTTCCCCTCTGGCGGCCTCGCGGAGCGATCGCTGAATTATGAATCCGCTCGTTAGTGAGAACGCGCGTCGTCCCTCCCTCCCTCTCCTACCCTATTGCGTCTTCTTTTGTCGCAAATGACGCGGGGCGCTAAAATCTCGCGCTTCCGCCAGAATGTGACCCACTGACGCGGAAACAAATGCCTGCCCCCTGCCGCGTTTGCAAAGACAGCTTCCGCAACGTATAACAAATGAATAATTGTTTCTGTTGAAAGATACGTGAAGTGACAGCGTGTTTATGAGCAACACTAAGATGTTCAGTTGATATGACACTTAGGGCATTTTCTCAGGAAGTGGGAAATTCTATTCCTTGAATATTGTAAACTAATTTGAACTCTATAGTGTATTCAACAGTTGTTGAAGTCTTCATTCCTTATGGTTACATTAAAAAAATTCAATTTAATGTAAAGAGCTATTGATGTAATATATTTTCCTTCAATCTGAAAAACAATTATGCCTATTTGGAGAATATGTTTTCTATTGTAAATGGAATAAATATAACACAATTAAGAATCGCTCATAATAAGAGCAGTAAGAATCAATATTCTTTGCAATTTGTTTTCTATCGTAATAGAAACCGAAAAAACCGTGGCAGGAAATTATATAATGTACGGGAATGCAGGATGGGGGAGGGGACAGAATTTAGTCTTTATGAAGAAAGAAAAATTAAATTAAAATTTATTTTCTGACATTCTAGTTTCGAGAAAATTATCTCTTTTTCATATTAATGCATCTCAGCAAGGATATTAATTCAATCAAAGAAACGAAAAATCTCCACTGATCTTATATTTTCATCTGAAGGGTTAAATGTTCGTCTTTAACATTGCCGAATTTACTCGAAAATTATAATACATATTAAATAAGAGAGTTCTAAATCTAAGTATCGTTATAAAATCAGAAGCTTCGAAAGGGTACATCGAGGTCAGGTACAAGAACAGGGATAGAAACATCTTCAGAAACGTCAGCTGAAATGCCATGACACCTTCCTCGCCGACTGCAGCGATAACGCCACGGACGAGGACACGTAGTAGCTCATTACCACCTGCAGCGCCTCGCCTCCGAGCGGAGTCGCTTCGGCGCGGTCACGACTGAGACAATGGCGCGCGGGCGGGCGCGGTTTTGTATGTGGCCGGCCAATTTCCGTTCGACCCCTCCCGCGATTAGCCACGAAATGGAGGACAAAAGGGGCGTCCTCGCGACCGGAGGACACGGGGCAGTGGGCGTGGCAGGGTGCGGCGCGGCGCGGCGCGGAAGGAACGAAATGCAAGAGATGGGGGCTGAGATGGATGCAGCCAGGGGTTGATGGAAAGGTAGGTACAAATATGGGAGGGTGGGGAATGGAGGATGAGCAGGTATCGTCGTTGTTCTGAACTGATTGACTGATCAGTGATTTCGGGCGTATCAACTTCCAACGTCGTTATTCCCGTAAGAATATTTCTTGTTTTTGCCCCGGCAGGTGGAGATGCGGGCAACTAAAATTCTCTTCCAGACTGCGTCTGAATATGACCTAACTGTGTAGCTAGTGTCGAAAATTCTGCCACCGTCGGGACTCGAACCCTAGGACCTCCCGCTCAGAGGCGAGGTTTCTGAAGAAAGTCATTAGATTCAAACGGAAAGGAAGTATTCCAGTAATAAAAATAAACGTGAATTAATATAGAATTAATATAGTTAACGCTAACTCAAGTACACTTTCGATATTTTACTAGCACGATGTGAAGATGACATGAGTAACGGCAGTTTCCACGTGGGGAGGGCGAGGGCGGCTGGGGCGACAGGGCAAGAACGGTGAAGTACGGCATCGGAGCAGGGCATCGGCAAAGACGGCTCGGGGCGGGGAGAGGCGGGCAGGGGAGAGGGAAGCAGGGAGCTGATGCAGCAGCGGGCGCGAGTGTGCGGGGGCGGGGCGGGGCGGGGAAGGGGAAGGAAAGGGCAAACGAAGGCTCTCCAGGAGTTTTATACTGCGCCCAGCGCCGGAAGCACTCAGCGCGGCCGGCCGGCGCGGAAGCTCCGGCCGCGGAAGTCTCGCATTCGATTTCCGACCGAGACACTATTTTTCAGCTTGAAATATCCCGGCGCTGCGCGGGCGGGGCGGGGAGAGGGAGCGTTCGGTCAGGGCGGTCGGCCGGCCGGGTCAAGAGGTCGCACGAACGGAGCCGGACTTCGCCCGCGGACCAGTAAGAAGTTCCTTTTCCTCCTCTTGACATCACGCGCCGCTCCTCGTGCATCACACAGACACGGATGTAACTAATAGACACCTCCCGATTGTAAAGCTGGCGTCGTCGTATTCTAATTTCCTCTCGCTTGCTTTACATCTGAAGAACTACATGTAGCTCATGGTACAGGACACGAAGTGGTTTATATTTCGTCCCTCAACTTAAGCTTAACAGGATGAATTACCATTATTATTCATATTTTAACCAATAAATGCCATATATGTTTGTGGCAAGAAATAGCAGAAGAAAACAATCTATTAAGAGGTTGTACTGGTAGAAACAGTACGTATTAGACCCAATGAAAATAAAATGAAGTTTGAGAAATCACTGTCTTTAAAACTAATGGGATCATTTTATCAATAAATAGAAACATTTGCCTCGATGATTCAGATGAAAAGGAAACCGTATGACATTGTCACATTGCTAAGTGTGTTCACTGTAGGAAAAAGGAACGTACATCACATACCACATTCTATATTTTTTCCTTCTACTTGTCACTTTCCTCCTAAAGCAAAGATGCGACATCATGCTGTGAGAGTAACAGATAAGTAATAATTTCATTTTCCGTTCGCAGTCTTCTTCCCGTGGCGCGAGCTCAATGGTTGTGCGAGTAAAAGCGCACTTGGCCCCGAGGTCCGGCAGTGCCACCGCGTTCGCCCCACCCCTCCACTCCACTCCACTCCCCGGCCCCGTCGCCGCCAGGCCGGGTCAGCTGGCGGTGACGTTATCTAAGAGGAAATCCTGCCCCGTATCGGACATGCACCAGGCGCCGGCTTGCCCGGCCGCCGCTCGCCTACCCGTCAACCCTCTGCTTGAGGCTCACTCGCTCGCCCGCCTTAGGACTTACCTTATTCATCGTTTACTCACTTATTCACTCGTTCAATATATAATTTATTCACGAATTGTTGCAAATAATTGATCAGTTAATTAATTCGTTCACTCGCTCATTGATTAAAATGCTCAACACGTTCATCCATAGATTCATGCTTTCAACTGAACATTTAGTCAATCATTCTCTCGTTTATCACTCATTCTCTTACGCCACCTGTCCTCACTGACTCTCCACTCTAATTTGCTATCTAATTTCACATGGTCATAGAAAAGTATTAATAACATTCATGTTTTCTTACTTTAACTGGGTACGTATGTTTTTATTCCAACTTTCATCGTCTCGTATCATAATTTATGAACAAAATTATTTACTGCATCAATCATTCGATATTTTAATGCGTATTCGGTTTATAAATGGCCAGTAATCCATAATGCAACCTTGAAACGGAACTTTAAGGACAGGGAATAATTTTGATGATGAATGAGTATAATGGATTGTTGTGTTGAGGAAATACAGTGGGAGCGATGGCCACTGAATGCTTGCGTATTCCAAACAGATCGACAGCGTAAATTTCTGTTTCTTGACCTGGTCAATCAGAATGAATTAACGAATTAATTAGTTAATTAGGCAATTAACAATTAGGCATTAGGCATTTAACAACCATTAAGAAATTAGGCATTTCACAACCATATTAAGTCTAACTATACAAGTTTATAAAAATAAAAACACCCAAAACGGTGCACACGAAATGTGAAAACAGTTTTCATCATTTTGGCGACGATAAACGAAAATTTAGCTTGTAGTTACATGAAATAAACTTTGAAATATTTAGGCGTACAATTCAATAATGTAATATTTAGAACTTTCTCTTTATGTAATATTCTTTTATCACAGTGCATTCAAAATAATTATCAAACATTACAAAATGACATCTTTTCGATAAATTCTCGTAGATGTTTGTGTTTTTAATTGCGAATATTTTACATTTCCCGTTTGGAGACACTGTACAAAAGTTTCAGAGCTTTTTTCACCCCCTCGATCTAACATTTGCATGAAGTTCTCATGATCTAATCTGCTTTGGTCGATGGAAATATGACAACACAAATTTTAACGGAGCCCTCATTGATACATTTCGAAATAACGAGTTTCTGGAAACGCGTCTGTTTCATTCTCAGCGATTTCGTTTTGCAATGCATGGGTCGGGTGAATTTTTGAAAACACACTGTGAAAGCAAACGTACGCCACCCAATCCATTTGAATACGGCAAACACGTTATTAGAGCACAGGATAAAGCAACAAGGACAACGTGGCTGTTCCAATCGACAACGATCTGTGTTTACATTTTTTATATTATCTATTTCGTAATGTACTTAATAATGATCTGAAAACTTGAGTCCCATTCCTTTTTATGAGAATTCTGTCAAAACAGTGAAGTGTGCATTTCAGGTATGTATGAAAATGGAACATTATAAAACCATTCTATCTAATAATGTAGTTGGCAAGGAATGATAGAAACTTGTGATGTTTTAGCAAATTCAAAATCTAAAATGCAGTAAATTAATAGAAAATATTTAACGTGCCCAAATATAAACGGTATACAACCTTAGACATTGCTGAAGAAACGAAAATAATTTCTCGTGAACGAGTTTTTAAAAAAATTAAACCACATTTCTTCTAATGAAGGTAAGGTGGCAAAGTTAAGGTAAAGAACGTAGCTCAGAAGGTGAGCTTTGAGGGTACGAACATTTCAGACAGGTTTTCTCGCAGAGTATGACGCAAAAATCACAAACTTTCATCTGGGTAGACGAAGTCAAAAAAGACTAGAGAAGCGGAATGAGAAAGAAGGAAGTTATAAGTTTGACAGCAATGTTGAAGCAGAATTCATTACAGTCTTCATAACATGATACATCCTATTCCAAATAGAGAAGCAGATCAAGATTACCCTTTAGCTCGTAAAGCATCCGCAGTAGGAGAAAGCACACCGGGCGAGAAAACTAAGAGGGGCCCTCGGGCGCTTAGTGTCCAGTGCATGGGGTTCACATCTCACTCCGAGCATCAATACAACGCTTCACCTTCAGAGGCCACATAGCTCTGCGCGGGCCGAGGGGCAGCGGCGGTGGGCGGCCGTTAAGGCGCATAAAAAGCTTTACAGTCATAATCCGCACTTCATGCACTATGGATGAGCCGCAGCGCGCTGTCCGGCCCAGGACTCGCCCACTCCCCCGACAGAACGCACTCACGCCCCCCCCCCACACACAAAACCACCAACACACACCACGCATCAACCTCTCGCACACCACACGCATCACACCGACCCCACACACACCATACACCACACACTGCCCACTTAACAGTACGCCCACTCACCAACAAGACATTTCTGCCCGCTGGTCTATCCACCGATGTGATCCCTCTCCCTTGATTCAAAATTAATTTATTCACGAAGTTAGAACAGAGCTTAGTGTGGTCCTACGCTGTTATTAGCTGTTGTTTTGTATAAATAATGTATTTCTCAAATTAATTAAATGAAGGACCAAAAGTAACTCAAAAAGTATTTATAAGTCATATACCGATTATCAAAAAATTAATTGTAAAATTTTCTAACAACTTTACTCACAGATGTGATCAATAAAGAAAAGACTCAAAATGAGAAGAAAAACTACTTGAAAATGATTTAATAACAATGGTCGGGAATAAAATAATATACTTTACCCTAATCACTATTTCCCGATTTGAAGGTACCTATACTGAAAGGGACAAGTATAAAAAAATAAGACGAGCAAATAATCGCATGTGAGATTTCGGATTACAGACAAATATACCACGTCAATTTTAGGACGTAAGTGCACTTCCGGCGTCTCAAAAAATACAACAAACACCCGAAGAGCGCCAAAACTATCCCAAAAGCCTCTTCCCACAGACGCTCGCACTGGCTTCACCCAGCAGCGTACATTGCGAGGGCACGCACCGCGCCCCGTCCCGTCCGCCTCCCCCGACAGCCGCCGCTCACCCTTCCCCCCCCCCTCCCCCTCCCCCGGCTCACCGGCCGCCTGTGTCCGGCGCTCGCAAATCTGGGCAACTTCTTCTGAGAGGGCGCAATAACTGTCCGCAGCAGGGGATTGGAACATGGTAATTCATTAGGCGCGCTCCTCCTCGCCCCGCGGTATTCCCGGCTCTCCCACTCAATCATACCATAAATCACGCCCCGTGGACCGCCGAGTGGCGGCGGGGCGGGGCGAAGGGCCTTCTGGTGCATCGAATCACCACCTCGAGCACGCGGCGCGCGTGTGCTACGCGTAGAAGCGCGTACAACACTCACAGAGACAAGAACGTGGTACGTACGACTCTCAAAAAGAGAAGAAACCGGGCGTTCTGTACGAAACGATGTTCGAGATAGAGTTGGTCTGAAGGGACGGGCAAACGTGGAGAGGAGGGGAAGAGTGATGAGAAGAGAGAGGACGGGCAATGGATCAGTAATCCAATTACCCCCTGGTGAACCAACTTTGCATTCAAGAGAAGCGAGTGATTTATTCTAAAGCGCACAATATACAAAACGAAATCTCTTGCGAGGTTTCCGGCACGACTCTCTTCTAACGTTGGTTACCGGCAAGCCACACAACAGACTATTGTTGCTACAATGCACACAGTTGTACATCCGTGTAGCCTTGTACTGTTTGTTTTAATCATTTTCGCAGAGGGACTGAGTTCTGACACCTTAACTCTGGCGTAGGCGAAAATTTAATAAACTAAAATACATGCAGCTTACAAAATCACTAATATTATTCCTGTTAACTCTTTTAATGAAATGATTCTTTAAAAACAGTAGCTATCAATTACGAACAGTTTACTACAGGATTTTATTTGAAATGTGATATTAATTTAACAGAGAGATACCTTGCACAGTGCCAAGCAGCTTGGTTCTTCAAACGATGCAGGAAGGTGAGTCCCTATGCTCGAGAGGGTTACCCAAAACGCAGCCTGGCAACACCTCTCCCTCTCTCTCTCTTTCCCTCTCCATCGCCCTCTCCCTTTCCCTTGTGGCCCTGGGCGCCCATGCGTCGAGCTGTGACCCCGCGCGCCCTTCCAGCCCTTCCCGTCCTGCCCTCCCGCCCTCGTACTTCATTTACGCACAGATTTTTTCGTTGATAATTATTACCGCTTATGAATGAGTTTTAAAATATCTGACAACGCTACGTTATAAATTGCTCAGTTTAATGAATGCCGTGCATTTGAAGTCTGAATTCTCGGCGGGGGAGGCTGAAATATATGGTCTGTAGCAACCTATTCATTACGGTGATTTTATTATTTATCGTCGTAAATTATCAATTCTCTCGGACAATTTGGAGGGCGTATATTGTTTTTTTTCCCTCCCAGTAACAACACGGTGTGTGGTCAAGCGAAGAAGACTACTTTCGTATGGACAGGCGGTGAAAGAACATGAATTCAATCAACACGTCACGTGATCCGAATTAGTAATAGAATGGTACGTCAGGTGGTATACGACCGTAAAGAGCGGCAATAAAATCACAATTGTATTTCTATAAACCGATGAATAAAGAATGCCAATGGGCGTTCAATGAGCGCCCAATAATGCGCCGGTTTAGGATTTGGAAAAACTCTTTCGTTCAACTATTTCTATATCTAATTCAAAACTACATTTTTTAGACTTATGAAAAAGTTCACAAAGCGACGTAACAGAAGGCGTACGGAAATATATAAATTGCATAATCTTTAGAAGTAACACGTTCTCTGCTATATGTACTATATGATATGTAACATGTTCAATATTTAGATTAAACATCCACATTTCTATTACGAATAAAACGGTTGGGTACGAAACTAATATGAAAAGAACATTGAGTTAGCTCACACTACCCTACATTAATATTTTGACCGCGAGTGCTATTATAAGCATGAATATTTTCTACTCACATTTTTTTCCATTCTTAATGCAATAACAAAAAGTTCGATAACAACATTTCAGCGAGCTTGTACTCCAAGGCCTGAGCCATGCGCGTCCTCAGCGCTGTTCGCGAAACCCTGTCAAACGCGAAACCCGGGCGCAGCAGTCACCACGAAACGCACGCGGATCAATCAACGCGTAATAACAAAGCGTGTCTTGTCCCCGTCACCGTCATTACGACCAACAATAAATATGCACATAAATAATAGCATTAGCAGATCCCGATAAATCAACGGCAGCTGTTCCATACCGAGACTTACATATTCATAAGTGATGAGTTCAAATTGATACGGTGGACTGTTGCATCAATTCATAGCCGGAGGCACACTTCCGTGAAAGCTTGCCGATACCTCGTCGGGGAGGCATCCATCAGCTTTTAATTCGTTTGATCTCTCGAGTAAGCACTCGTCGGCCTTTGGGAGCTAGGCCTGTCCGTGATGTGGAAGAGCTTGTTAGGGGAAACGTGATATGCGCGGAAGAATATCTAGGCACACTTTGGGCCAGCCATTCAATTAAGTTCTCTCCTCAGATGCAGTAATGGAGGCGCGGCCGTATGGAAATGCAGAAATTGATACGTGTTATGCACTGCGTGTGTGTGAGTGTATTCGCATCAGCAATCATTTACATTCATTGAATGAATTCATG
Source organism: Teleogryllus occipitalis (assembly GCA_011170035.1). Taxonomy (NCBI): domain Eukaryota; kingdom Metazoa; phylum Arthropoda; class Insecta; order Orthoptera; family Gryllidae; genus Teleogryllus; species Teleogryllus occipitalis. The sequence continues at coordinate 487,405 of BLKR01000200.1, read as the reverse complement.
AAAATAGAAACCACCGGCAAAACAATATTTCGACAGGCTCTCTCGGGACGAAAGTGTTGAAGTGGTCTGGAACGAAATAACACCTGGTCTAAAATTTTAGTGGGAGCATATATTACACAATATGTGCTATAAATGCATAGAAAAATAGATATGTAATGGTAATCAACACTTCCATGAAGTAATTTTAAGAAATACGTTGTTTTGGAAGGTTCAACACGAACCAAGCCACAAGTGTTTCTGCCTTTGCTTCCAAAACTTCAATTAGTTTTGCAAATAAGTTCTTTATTTACAATGTCTGAGTCTTATACGTACTGAAAATTCTTTCACAGATGTGCGTACATCCAATATAATGTGTAAACATCCAATATAATGTTGTTCTACATTGATGTCCAATTTGTATTCTACGAGTATTTTTTATTTTATTTTTTCGTTTATTTATTCGTAAATTACTTTGGTATGTAGGTATTTTATGCTACATTCACGAAATGTAATAATTCCACAAACGTATGATGCCTTAAATCTTTGCAGAATTTAACACAAAGAATACTTAACGTCTTCCATATATTATAAACTAAGATGATTTTTTCCCTCGAATTTCGGAGTGAAACTAAAATGTTTGGATAGTACAAGGTTTCAACTATAACTGGCTAAGATTTATTCCTGCATCTAATTTTACTTTTACTGCATTAACATTTTTGCCGTGTAATTTACAAGCACCGATATTATTTACCTCTCCAAATTTTTCGTTTTTAATTCAACACATTCCCCAAACACGGTGTGTAGCTCCCATAAAATTACTTTCTTGCAAAAGCTCACGAAGTTCTTTCACAGAATCCTTCCAGTAGTTCTCGCGAGAGATTCGCACATCCACGCGCATTTTATTCATTCACCAAAAAAGAGAGACCCGTTCTTTCCCAACGGAGGCGAGCAGACGGCGCCCGCGCTCCCTCGCCTCCAAGAAGCCAGGCGGAGGTGGGGGTGGGGGTGGGGGCGGGGGCGGGGGCGGGGGCGGGGGCGGGGGGGGCGGAGGTGAGGCCGGGGGCAGGGACGCGAGGCGCCGTGGCTCCGGCTTAAGGCGAGAGCAGCTTCAAATATACACGGAACTCCTATTAGTCGGGGATTAAATCCGGGCGGCTGGGCGGGGCGGGTGGGGGCGGGGGGAGGGGCAGAAGCACCGTGTGGCGCGGCTGATGCTCCGGCCCGGAGCGGCGGCGGGCTGTGGCTGGAGGTAATGGCGACCGGGAGGAACTCTGCGCCACCGTGGCAAAGAAGGTAGCGAGCCACGGTTGCAAGATGATGAAGGGAATGGTAGAATGTGGGGATCTGTCCAGGACGAGCTGGCTTCCAGAGTGAATCAGGTGACTCGATAAGCAAGGTGACGGAGGCTGACCTTGCTAATCGGCCTTTGAGGGCTTTCCGGAGTGGCTCCGGTGATCGAGAAGAACCAGTTGCTAAAAGTTTCGGGAGTTCACCTAAGAAGGGTCCAAAGTGACATCTTCTACTGTCAACATAACTGAAAGTTGTGCCAATGAGCTCGTCATTGAAGTCAATTTGCGCTCATTCCTTCCTTGCTTCCTCTGCAGATGGCTTACTAGTATATAGCTTCGACACTTCCTCAAGCAATCTCATCGTCCAACGAAAATATAGGCCCCGCGAGAAGTAATTGAAATTAGTGTCATGCCATTTGTGCTTTGTTAAAAATACGTATAGTTTTCAAACATTATATTACAGATTAATTGTGTGTGATAACCGTTTGTATTTTTGAAAATTGAGTCTTCAAAGTGAGGTGAGAACTTCGACTCCGTGATTCGTGCGCGTAAATGACTGTCTTCATGGGAGACATCAACGAACGTAAAAGTTTCACGGAGATGTAGCGGTCGCGGCAAAAGGATACTTTTCTGAATAATGTGAACACGCTTTCCGAACAATCACTTTTGTCCCTTCTGAGGCTAACTTCGCCATACATGGGAATGCCTGGTGCCATGTAAGTGACTGATGACGACGGATGGTACGGGTCTCGGATGAACGAGTCGCTGAGGAAATTTTTAATGGTGGTGTGTCCCGAGTAAGTCCCGAGCAAGCAATGGATTGTGGGTAAGCAATGTGCGAGCGACGGCGGCAGTAGAGCCAGAGACGTGGGTGGTAGTGAAAGCCAAGGAGATGCGACGTTCGTACTTCGCTGAGCTGTGTTTCATTGGTACGTAGCACGCATTCGGTCGCTCCGCATTTTTCAGCTGGTCATCGATCCACATCCATCTACGCTGCGGTCTCGCTAAGGCTTGCCAAGGAATAAACAAACTTCTTTAACAGATGAAACTGTCGGCTGAAGAGCTCGTAGTGACGAACAAAGCGAGGTTGCGACGGTGTCAACTGTGGAGTGTGGCGACAGCTATAATGTGACGATGTTGCCAGTGTTGATGATGGTGGTGATGTTGGTCTGAAGTCATCAGTGTTCTAGAAAGTATTATGTGATCGTAACGTCGAGAGCAGAGGAATATTGTTGGCATGTCACTAGTTGTTGGCTGGAGTGTGCGGCGGAATCGTCGAAGATTATCCAACATTACGGCAGGCGGTATAGTGATTGAGGCGGTGACGGTGCGGGCGGTGACGGTGCGGGCGGTGACGGTGCGGACGGTGGGGGAGCGGACGGTGAAGGTGAGGCCAATAAGAGTACAGGCTGTGAAGGAGGCGGACGAGAGGGTAGTCAGCGCAGGGGAGGTGTGAAGAGGGGGCGGAAGCGGGGTCGTCTTTCCACACATGAGGTGTTTGCAAGCGAGGCGCAGAGAGAGGTTTTGAGGAGAGCACTTGAGAACGACGGGGTGGTTCTCCAGTCCTCACACTCGTAGAGGAGGGTCCGAATGAGGCGCGGGAGAGCGAAGAGCACAAGAGACAAAAAATGAGTAAGATTGTAGGAATGTAGTAAGAATGATATCGTTTAACATAATAGATACACCTTTTATATTTGTTTTAATTGAAAGGAGAAACAAGCAGAAAAAGTAAGCGTTCGATTCACCACGTATTTAGGGGGTACCGATGAAAGATTTTAGAAGGGACTGAATATGGAGTTGCATTGGAAGTGCGTATTCAGAAATGACAGTCTATAATCAAGAAAAAATATAGAGAAATAATGTACTGACACAATGTACAAGAGAGATGGATTTTGATAAAAAAGAATCAATTAAAATTAATAAGTAAAAACGAATTATACGAATTACGAATATACCCGAACACATGGAGGGCGGTATTTAGATCAATGGGGATTGTCAGGCGAAAATTGTTTCGAAGAATAGCGAAGATGCAACAGGCACTGGGATACAGATGAGGGCGATTGAGAGAGAAAAGGAAACAATGGATGATGATAGAAGGCCACTTGCAGGAGTCGCCAGGCGTTCTTAATTGATGGCCTCGCAAAGGCAGGAGCGAGTGGGGATGCAGGGGAGCGGGTCACGGGGGGCTACAAACGCTGAGTCGGCAGCCGGGCGAGGGGGAGGGGCGGAGAGCATCAGCGGTGAAAGGGGAGAAAGAGCAAAGAGGAAGGAGAGTTAGAAGGGGTGAAAGGGCAGCTATGTGTGTGGGAGGATGAGAGGTGAAGACAAAGGAGGAAAGTTGATAGATAGCGTGCTCTGATATCAAAGTATTACAGAATATACACTGAGAATTGTGTAGGTGGAAATATTAAGAATACGAAAGTAGGCTTCCATTCGTTCAGTAACAGACCCCAGAACTAATTCCCGCTGGAAACGGAAAATAAACTAGAAAGAATTAATTTTGCAATATATTACTTGTGAATATCGGTAATAAGTATATTTCTCATTAATATCTTTCTAATGATTAAAAAATATTATTTTAACTAATTAGCTGTGAAGAAATAATAATAATAACAATAATAACAATAATAATAATAATAATAATAATAATAATAATAATAATAATAATAATAATAATAATAATATTGACTTGATATGGTGAAGCTTGGTCTTCTAATTAACTACTTTTTTTACTACATGGTGTATTATATAAAATCTTGACTACTGTTAACACGGACTCTCATTGCATATTTTTATAACGTCTTTTTTGTGAGTCTAAAATAACTTTCGAATATTCGTGAAAAAATAAAATTCCTTATTTTGTGCCTGCTGATCAGTTTTTGTTATTACTCGTACATCGATTAATTTAGGTATATATATTCAAACAATAAACATTGTTCTCTTACATAAACATTGGTTCCTAATAGTTTATTCTTAAAATGTTGTGCCAAACATTTTCCATTCTCAATTCTTCTTTAAGCATACTCCAATGCCCGTAGGCAATGAAAAAAGCTAATAATATAACTGCAGCAAAAGTGCAAAGAAATCCAATTACACTAGGCGGAAACGCAACACGAACAGAAAGAAACATTACACGAGCTATCTTCAACTCAACCGCACAGCGTCGCACCAAGAAGTACTCCAAGATTGGAGTTAAATGGCACATTTGTCGGGTCGCTAGGTTGCCTTTGTAGTCGCCCCGCCAGGGCGCGATTCCCGTTAGAGGTGCCGGGGTGGGACGGAATCTGCGACGACGACGGTGGCGGCGGCGGCGGCGGCAACCAACCAAACAAAAACAAACGAAGAGGGCGTGCACAAAAAGTGTGAATAGAAGGTAGAAGAAGAGAGCACGCAAGTGGTGGTATTTGTATACGGTAGCTGCGAAAGGATCTTTTGATTTTTTTTCTTCTTTTTTTCAAAAAACTGGATCGGGGAAGGGGCCCGGCGGAAGGTGATGAGGAGCGGGGAATGGGAGCGGGGAATAAAGGCAGCTCTGTCGAAAACAGGGAGTGAGGCAGACGAGGGGAGGGGCGGGCGATGGAAGCAGGGCGGCTGAGATTGAAGTGGCACGAGTCAAGACAGTTCTAATTGCCAAAGGGTCTTTTTCGAATAGCACCGTGCTTACAACTCTCTCCCTCCCTCCGCCTCTACCTCTCTCTCACTCACTCTCTCCCTCTCTCTCTCTCTCTCCCCTTCCCCTCGCTCAGTTCCTGGTGCATGTTCCAAGGTGCTGACTCTCGCAAATTAGACGTGCATTAATTCAATTAGAATCGTTATATAATGCCATTCAACCGAAAACTTTTCCACGACTACCTATTACTAAAACCTGCCAATTATACTAGAAATTCAGCACAAGAGTTTCATTATGCAAGAGAACGAGTGCACATAATTGGACGATCAATGGATCTGGGGAGCGAGGCGAATGTACTCGAGAATCCCATTGCGCCATTGAACAGCCGTTCAAATTTGATGCTGCAGTTAAGACAGAATAGTTTGCGATTATGGCGCGTTTTGAAACGAAACTTTTGAATCGCCTCTGGTGAGTAAGCGCTTTGCTGAATGGTACGCTGTTGCTTCAGGATTCGAGTGCAGCTAATGTACGAAGTTCAAACCTTATTGTTTCTTGAATACAATATTGTAACACAGAGAAACACGACCACATAGTTTGTATTTTTATATTTTTGAAGTTTTTTCTAGTCATAGCACATTATCAAGGACAGTCCCAATTTATTTGACTCTTTTTTCTCCGAAGGGCAGGAAACGGAAGAAGCAAAGTAGTCTGAAGTGAATATCATCGAGTAAGATTAAACGTAGAGGAAATTGATGTCATACATCGGTTCTTCAAAATGAAAAGAATTTTCAAACGGACACATACACATGTGCCACTGAATAAAAAAAATTAACATTCTTTAAGATAAAACAATTAAATAATTGTTTTTTTTTAGCTTTACATTACTTTCAGTATTTGTTAAAAGAATTCACATTTTACGATTTGGACAACTGTTTGTAAAATAATTACGTCACTTTAAACTCCGAAGATCGATTGCTCACAAATCGTCTACGAACCATCATTGGCATGTCCGCAAATTACCACAGCAGCACAAACCAAATCGCACACGTTTCAAAATCCAACCCCAAAGAAGCGTGAAAGAGAAATACCATCCGCGTACACATGTTATTCACGTACAATACGGCCGGCATACACAAGGCTGACGCGGTGTCACCGGCGTGAAAAATGACACCTGCCTTTCGGTGTCTACGCGGACCGGTCGCGTAAGCTATCAGATCCCCGTCGATTTTATTCCCTGTTAGGCAATAAAATTTTCAGAACGAGTGACGCAGTTGCGAAAGGGGAGGGGGAGGGAAGTGCGCATGCGCGTGCGATCAATACGCGAGGCTATTTACTTTTATTCCCATCCCGTGGACGGCGGCCAGGCGCGCTTCCGCCGCTGCATGCAACAATTCGAATCAGCTCGCGCACCCAGATTAGCGCCCGCGCCCGGAAAGCGATACCAGGGCGGCGTTATTGCCGTCAAACAACAAAATCCTCTCCGGAAGATCGTCCGCGACAGCCGTGGCGTCCGGGGTGACAAAACACGAATAAAGAACAACAGCGAATCGCAAACACGCGGCAGGGCATTTTACAGACGTTTGTTTTTCTTTTTTCTTGATTTGATCGTATAACGCCATAAAATTTGACGAAGAAGGAACAGGCCATTACAGAAGGCTACTTTTTGGTGGCAAGTAAATGGGATGTGAAATATCAGGCAAAAATTATATCTGTTGAAGTCAGTAGCATCTATCGAAATAGTTATCTGGCGATTTTATAATTAAATTTGATCGTACGTACACTCGACAATAAAATGTGTGTTTAACATTAAGGTGTATTGTGCTATTGATTGACGTTTATAGTTCCACATTTTATTTTAACAGTAGAATTTTGGACTACTTATTTTTTTTAATCGGCAACTTGCACATTTCATCCCTGTTCATTTTTTCTAAGACCATCAAAATTATCAGAACTAAGAATATTTTCCTTTAATGGCAGTGGTATGGAAGTTAAACACATTCTCCAGTTTTCATCTAAAAATCTACAAGAACTGTGTCAATAAAAGTAGTCGTTATTAATTTACATTCTAGAATCCATTTGGTAAACCTAATAACCCATTTTAATTATTATTTACATGTTTTATTCTACGTAAATGATTACTTCCTGAGTAAAATGGTACTATTAATGATGAATGTCGAAGGGATTTGTTTCAAAATTTTCCTAGGGTGTGTAAATTATCAATAACGTTCCTTGCATTATTCATTTTGTTTTTACTATTAGAATAATGAAATTAAATATCCCTACATTAGTTTCAGGAAGGTTTTAAATTAAAATCAATGCAACATTTTTCAACTTTAATAAAATATTAAAAACACACCAGTCCTCATAGTTATTAGTTAAATAGATTCTTTGTTCGATGATAACACATTGTCTAAAAATGTAATAAAAGAAAATGGAGATAATTCTGGAATCTGGATGCAACGTGAATCTCGATAAACAATTTTTAAGAAATCGTAGGTAAATAAGTGCGTGACTTTTTTTAACCGATAGTTGCGTTTGTCCAGTATAATATAAAATAATGTCAGTCTTCACGCCAGGGGAAAATACATATGTTCACTGCTAAGAAGACCAATGAATCGAATACATCGGTGAATTCTCAATGTAATAAATCAATACATCATAACGTTCTTTTGAAAAGCTCGAAGATCCGAAAAGTTACCTCACCGACACTGTGAGGTTCAAATTAAATAAACGTTAGCCAAAGAAATGTGAGCAAGGAAAATGATTGCAGCGCAATGTAAAAGTTTAGAGGAGCGGCGGCTGGTGTTCGTTCACGCCTGTCATTTCACTGGAGCTGCAACTGCGACGCGCACTTGCGGCGACGTACGCATGCGTACAAGGAGCTTAGTTTTCAATCCCAACACACACGGGCATTTATTCCACAAACGATGTATTTTATACATCGAGCGAGTGCCGGGAACGCGAACCTTGTTAATTCAAGCCCTACGGCGCCGCGGAGCCGCCATGTTGCGTTGTGGTGATGCTGCTGCACATGTCGGAATCAGAAACTTAATAAAATACATCAATGCAATTGAATTATAGATCTTCGTTTTGTTTAAAGTCCATGCAATTTGCGAACGTCACCTGCCGATTAAATGTGGCTTTCCACGGAAATGACAGAAAGCTGTTACATACATCTACAAAAAAATAAATACCCCTGCGATGGAAGCTGAAGTCTGGCTTTGTTTCGCAAATTAATACATGGAAGTTGACATTTCTATCATCATGTAATTGTGTAAATGAAATGTAAATTATGAAGCATGAACATCCCCAATGAAAATATCAGAAATGTAATCTCGAGATAATTTCTTTTTATGAAGAGAAAAAAATTCAAGCTAACATGACCCGAAAACAACGATCAGTCATATGTTTTCCTGGTACCCAGAGCTGTAGCAAACGGATAATTTAAAATTCTTTGAAGCCGCAGTGACGGGCAAATGCGATCGTTCGGCTCCCTCGAAGTATGGCACTTTCCTGTGCGTATCGATACATATGAACTATGTGGACATCAACTGAAAATTATCGGAAACCCATACTGGAAGAGAAGAGGACGAGGTATATTCAAGAGGAAGCGCTGAGTAAGAAAAGTATGGGAAGTGCGATGACACTAGCCACGAAGAGGAGAAAAGTGAGACAGGGATGAAAGAAACCGAAAATAAAGAAAGCAAAAGGAAGAGATGAACTTTTGAAACAATCGATGGTGAGGCAAAGAACAGGACTGGTCAGTGTACGAGAAGGGTTGCGGTGGTGACTGACGGATGGGGAGAAATTCGACAAGATGGGAGAAAAATAGCGTTGCAATTGCGGTGAAGGGTGGTGAGCGGGCAAACGGGAGAGAAGCGGGGTGGGCGGGTAAGGCGAGGCGAGGCGAGGCGAGGCGGAGCGAAGAGCGACGAAGGGGAGAAACGGGTTGGACAGAGCCGGGAGGGTGGTGCGGGGAAGGGTGACGCAGAGCGGGGAGTGAGGGTGGGAAGGTGCGGGAAGGGAGGGTGGTGCAGCGGGCGAGGCGCAGCGAAGTGGGACGAAGGGGAGAAACGAGGTGTACAGAGTAGGGAGGGCGGGGGTGGGGGAGGGTGGGGCAGCGAGCGAGGCGGGCGAGGCGGAGCGAAGCGAGACGTGGGGGGAACGTACATGGGCCTGGGAAGTGCAAGGGGGTGGGTGCGGGGCATGGCGGCAGGCGAGGAGGAGGAGCGAAGTGGGGCAAGTGGGATGAACGGGGTGGCCGGGGCATGAAGGTGCAAGGGGGGAGGTGCAAGGGGGTCTGGGCGGGGCGGGGCGGGACGAGTCGGGGCCTGGCGGGGCGGAGCGGGGAGGGGCCGGGCGGGGCGGGGCGGGGCGGAGCGCCGGGCGATAGCGCACGCTCCGCAACCGGAAGCGCCGTCGCCCAAGGCGCGTGCGACGTTATTTCCGCAGCGAACGCACGCGTGTGCCGGGCGTGACAGTCGCGTTCGGCGTATCTCACGGCGCCACGCGCTTATGCGAGGGGGAGGGCGACTCGCGCTCGCGGACCCGCTAATCGATTCCCCTTTGATGGAGAGCGAATATTAAATACACTTCACACGCATTCGGGTGCTGAAGAAAAATGTTTGGAAGACTTTTTTTTTTAAATCTACAGCAGTGTCCTATATTTCTCAAAAACGATTTTCTACAATATCTTTCAGGAATTTATTTACTGTATGTTCTAGAATTTTTACAATTTGCTGTTCTTGTATATGACGAAATAAATATATATAGTTATTTCAGTATTTCATGAAAATATTTGAATAATAATAATAAACTTATAATTATTGAAAGTTTATGTAACATATACAATGTACTGCACTGAGAAAAATACTTGTTTCCAGACAACATATCTGTAAATCAATGATGCATACACGTCGAAAATTAAAGGTCCAAACTGGTTTTTCATTTGCAACAGCATCGTGGACGTTTATTACATAATTGCACACTCAGTCCGCTTAATTAGGAATTAGCTCAATCCTTTTTTTATACGAATGCATTCAATGCAACTATTCATTATTACTGTACTAAACAATATTGGGAGTTATTAATACATTTTTCTCACCGTGGTCAACGCACTACATCTGTTCAATTCGATTAAGATGTAAAATCACGAAACGATTTGAATTTGTTAGTTTTATAGCAAATCATCCGACGCTATTTAGCAATGTAATCATACGAACCATTCTTATCTATTATTTTTACTAAAGATCCATTAAAATTTGAAAGTATGTAGAGAACTTTTAGAATGAAACCATAGTATTAAATGGATTGTATCTTAATGTTTTAAATTCCATGTCGATAACAAGCACTCATTTGACATTTCACACTCATTTAGTTACAAAAGCAGAAAAAAACGAAAAAGGAAAAATAAGAGAAAACGAAAGAAAAAATTAAGACATAATGTAACATAAATGCTCACAAATCGAGAGGACCAAGACCGTTTCACCGCAATTGCCAATTTTCCACTTATCATGAGAGGCACACAAAATTATTACTTCCCATCTCTCTTCACCAAAACCAGTAGCCTTTTCGAAAACTATCCACGAGTTGTTTTGAGACGATAAATACTGCGCACGAGGCGAAGCACCAACCTCATTACAGTTGCCTACTAACGCAAGGGCAGAAGAGGACGAGCTCGTCAGCAACGTTGAGTCCAGTTAATCTATCACCCCTGACCTGGAGAGCTAACGAGGTGGGCCAGACTCAACTCTACGGAAGTTAAGCCAAAGCAGCTGCAACATTCGCAATACACAAATGGTGGCTAATGTGTGAATCACATCAATATTTTCTTCTCAAACCAGTGCTACCAAACTGCGTTTATTATTCTGTAGAATGAAAAGTTCTAAAAATGAAATGCCTATGATCTACGTTAAAATATCATATGAACATTCAATTCCGCACAACAAATAAAATAATACATTTCCTTGTACACATGCAAGTAAGATGTTGTATTACGAATTACGTAATCCTTTTACGGTTATTCATCAATCGGTAAACTGGGTTCTATTAGAACTCATTTCGTGTAATATAATCCTATGCAAAACTCAATTCTTTGGATTTTGTGATTATTATTTTTGTTAAAAACAAAACAATGAGTTCTCAAATTCGGCAAATACTCAATTAATTTTATTATTTATTTTTCATTTGAAACCGATGTTTGTGACGAAGAAAAATATAATCTACAATAATATTTACTTCTCTCAGACATAGTACACAGCTCAACACTTATTCGATATTTTATGGGAAACACCATGAACCTAGAAGAATTAATTTTATTGCCATAAGAATATGTAAACGCACACCATACAAGTAGGCCTACGGTATATTAGTATTAGAAGTAGACCTATATGTAAATAAATACGAAGAATAAATTTTCAAAGGCAGCGACTATATACCAAGACCCGACTACACACATTGTGTTCATGAATATGAGATTATGAATTGCAGGCAAAATATTGGAGTTTCTTTCGACGTCTAGGAAACCACCTAACTCAGTAAACGTATCAAGTAAGAAACAGGAAACCGAAACATATTTCCATGGAGTAGCTCTCAAAGCAACGCCGGGAGGTCTTCTTTGACGCAGCCTCCGCGAGTCTCGCCTTCGCACGTGCGCCTCTGTTGTCTCCTCTCCCCCCCCCCCGCAGTTTCTCTTCTCCAGAAATATTGTGAAACTCCGGGGCACTCCGCGGGGGGATTGTTTACAAAGCGACGGGAGCAATCGGAACAAACGAAGGATCAGGTGAAGACGGCGAAATCTCAGGCAGGCGCGGGGGGGGGGGGAGGCGCAGCCCGCCCGCGCCGTGGCGGCACTGCAGCAACGGCTCCCAAGGAAGCCGCCTCGGCGCATTGTTTCCTAGCAGGAAGTTCGTTCTGAAGGCCCTTGACAGACAATGCGGGTTCCGACGCGGAGAGACGCGGAGCGGGGCGGGGCGGGGCGGCTGCAGGGGCAACAGAGGCGGCGGAGGCGGGGCCGGGGCCCAGTGACTTGTAACATCCATTGAGGGCAGGAAGTCTTAGAGGGAGCGGAATCTCAATGTGCCGTCCTCGCAGCGTGGTGTCCTCGTCTCGCGCCCACCCCCTCCCGACTTGGAACACAGACTTTAAAACGGACCCTGAAAGGAGCAGCTCGTGCGGATTAAGTCTTGCCACGGGTCGCGTATTTAGCGGCACCGGGATACGCCAGCGGGTGAGCAGGAGTGAGGAGCTGAGATGGGAAAGAGTATAGAGGTCAGGTTGATGGACGGCGAAGCATATTCGCCGGCAAGATGACTCGTTCTGTAAAATAATTAACCCATGTATTTGGAATAGGAACTTCTGTGGTTTGGGGTCGTTCCAAGAAGAAATAAAACAAGTAGAACCAACAAATACATCGAAGGAAATTTCTGATTAGCGACTTGATTCTTCATATATTAACGAAAGGAAGACACAATGGATGAGAAGGACATCGAAGTCACGCTGGCTGTATCATGTCAAGTCGACAACGCAGTGGTTGTGGTAATGGTGGAAGTGACAGCAATGAAAAATTTCCTAGCAAGGACGATCACAGCCCTACTCACGGAAGTAACGTTTGCAAGAGAATAAAGTGTGATGACAGTGCAGAGGGTATGTCTCAGATTTAGTACTGAATGACAGAGACAAAAATATGTACATCGAAGGCATAAACACATCAGTTCCCAAAGAATATATAAAGCCATTAATACTTCGCGTTCACGCTGGCATCCGAAAAGCTTAGAAATAAAACACTGCAACATCTACGCGGTCATCGAAGAGTGGAGATGACGTTGTGTGACAGCGGTGAGGGAAGTGGAAGTGGAGGAGGAGAAGCAGAAAGAAGGAGCGGAGACACCGACGATGGAGGTGGCGACTGCGGCGGCCGAGGCAAAGAAGGAGTAGGCCGATTGCGGGGGCGTTGAATACCGTAAAGGAGAGGCCGCTGACGTACTTCCGGTGCTGGAAGAAATGAAAGTTGAAGGGCTTCCGCTAAGCGGTGCGGAGGTGCGCGGCTCCATTAGCCAAGGCAGCCTTCAGCCCACGTGGCACGCACCGATGGAATCTCTTTACCCTTTCCAAGGAACCACTGTCACTTCCTCCTGACGAGAATCACTAAATTGATTCACATTTACTGTTCTGTACATTTGTTCATTCTGTACATTCCTGCATGGCAGCCTTCAGTCCCCAGGGCACGCACCGGTGGAATTTCTCAACTCTTTCCAAGGAACCAGTGTCACTTCCTCCTGACGAGAATCACTAAATTGATTCACATTTATTGTTCTGTACATTTGTACATTCTGTACATTCCTGCATGGCAGCCTTCAGTCCCCAGGGCACGCACCGGTGGACTCTCTCAACCCCATTCCAAGGAACCACTGTCGCTGCCTCCTGACGAGAATCACTAAATTGATTCACATTTATTGTTCTGTACACTTTGTGACTTAATGCGACATTATGCTAATTCAGAACATAGAGCTGCGTGTAAATATGTAATGCAATAATAAGCTTTCGTAAGAAGCAAGAAAACTTACGTAGAAACTGTCTGGCATTTTGATGTTGATCTAGATATAAATATTTAGTCTTGTAATTTCATTTTGACTGAGAAAAGAGTAGGAAATGTATAATGGATGCAATACAATTGCAATTCGAATTGCATAACGGAAATGCATTTCATTCAGGCGAAGCCTGTAAACAGACAATTCAGCTTAAATAAATGATTTTGTCACGTTTATCTCAAATATGTATATCAAGAAGGTATGTCAAATACTATTGTAAAATTAAAGTATTGATGGATAAGAACGATTGAAAAATTTCGAACCGCTAGGCTTTGATGTCAAATATAAATTTCTTTTCATCAGTAAGCACTGTCATCTAGCATATTGAATGATAAATTAAATTAAATGATTAATGGGAATTCTATTGCATTATAAACTGATTCATTGTTTCTAGTAGTATCACGATAAGAAACGGCTGAAAGAAACGTGACTACAATGTTCCTGTTTTCTCAATGGAGTATTAATCAAGCCAAGGCAGACAGACGTAGTATGAGAAAGTGTGTGTCCGTCTGAATTCTGATCGACCAGGTGCGTACACGCAAACTCATCGTGCCTTATAAACCGGTTTTTCAGACTTCCCGTTGTCTCAAAAACCTACAATACAAATCGCAGCAGGAAGATCTCAGAACAGGTTCGTGGACGTGTATTGAGTTGCTAGTACGAAATAGCCCCACAAGAAAGCCGGTCGCCGAGTCGGGAGGTCTAGCAGTGAGTCAGGCTGTCGCCCGGGCAATGAATGTTGCAGCCGAGTGCAAGCGTTATAACGTTTATTTCGCTAGGCCGTCGCTGCTGGGAGAAATAAAAGCTGCCGTAATTGCAGAGAACGAATTGTAAATAACGAGCAAGCATAACTAACTTAAGATTTCACCAGCTGTCTAAATAAAGAAGCACACGTTTTAAAGCCACGTGTGGTCTAGAAATGCTTGAATACCAACACACTTGACTGCACCAAATAGAGTATAAATACGAGTAGGATACTTATTTGCAAAATAACATATCTAGTGGAATAAATTACAATTTCACTTAAATTCGTTGCGGAAATAACAGATACAACCTATGAATAATGATGCTTCTTTTGTCAAGTTTCACTAAAGTAATATTCACCCTTGAAATAATCCTAGTTTATAGCATACTATATGTGTTAGATTTCGTAAATATGGACTAAGCTACTTCTCCTCCTCATTTTCTTTGCTCTGTAATCCTTCACGTGTTCCAGCATCACATCCGCCTACTCGCAGTATTCTAAGAATCTTTAAGAAATCACAGGGAATGGGTCAGGTGAGGATGGAAAATCAAAATGATGTAAGAAGACAACTCAGCAAATGAAGAAAACAAATCATATGAATTTGAGAATATTTTTCAGTTTTCGACAAACACTCTAATAGATTAAATTAATCCGGGGCAAAGACCTGCCCTTGGAGGCGCACACAAACAGCTCCCCTCTGCGCCCTAATCCCTGGGCTTGGCCCACCGTTGCACCGTGCGCTATCCCGCGGAGATAGATGATTCATTGTTGCGCGACGTGACGCGGCGCGGGGCCGGGCGGGGCGGGTAGACGAAGAGCAGAAGCTCCCCCACGCGGCCGTCCGCGGCCCGGCGTTCCCCAGGGGCCTCGGGTGGGCCACCCTGCGCGGGCCTCGATCTGTCGGCGGCGGCTGCAGCGGCGCGCGCGCGTCAGACGCTCGCCACACACGTGGCGGCAGCGCAGAGGGGAAGGCGTTGATGAAGGTAGTGTCAGAGCGGGGTCGGGAAGGGGAGGGCCGATGACGAAAGCAGTAGAATGATGAAATGGCTGAAAGTGGTGAGAAGTAATTGGATGACGAGGAGGGCGAAATGAAGGGAGAAGAGAACGGGAGTAAACATATATACATTTTTCAGGCGTTTTACACACTCAAAAGCTTTGATTAATTTAGAGAATACACAATTTTTATTGCAGTAGATCAATCTTAAATCATAATCCTTTTAGCGTAAAACTGCAAAGTGACGAGACCTAAATTATTATCGGAAAATGGACAAGAACATTACACTAAATACTGCACACTTTTAGAAGCAAATTTCATACAGAACCTTAAATCTACTTTAGTTTGAAGACACAAACACTCATCACTGAGTAAACTAAATTAATGTACATCTAGATGTGAGTAAGAAACTGAATGAACAGTCCAGGAATTACAAAACAACGAATTACGTCTTCAATAGGTCCGTAACATCAAAGAAAATTTCTTAACGTAAACCTTCAGACGCCATGAATGTTTTTTCAATCGGAGGCCATTGTTTGAAACTGCACATTCAAGCCTATTCTTCACAAAAGAGTCGGTCCAGTGCAAAAGCCCATTGACTACGCATGTTCATCCAAAAGAGCTGGACGTCTGCCGGCGTGTTTCCAGGTATCGTCACGCAAGAGTGGGAAACCACAATCACTTGGCTCGCACGCCGCATCGCAGCTTTTCTTGAAAGACTCCGCGGCGACGCCAGTAGAGTCTGCTTCATCGCCCATACTCGCAGGATGTCTACAACCCAGGTATCACTTTCAAAGTGAATTTCACAGTCCACAGTGTGATGCTGGGCAACCATTCAACTGTTAAATGACTGGATCCTACGCGATGTGAGGATTATGGAATTGAGATTGAGTTGTTCCTCTAGATATTGCATCAACGCCTTCTATTTGAAATCTACCTACAGCCCTTTATAAAAATACTTGTTTGCAGCCAACAGATTCTTGAATGTTGCATGAAGGCAGTTAATAAAACACGATTCAAATAGATATTGAGTTTCATGTCGAATCGAGGATGCTTATTCCATCAGTTAAATCTAATATTTCCCTGTTTTCACTATACATGTTCTTTCCAACTACGCTAAAAATGTTGGGAGTTTCAGACATTTTTTCTCTGTGTAAGACGTTCTCCTAGCGCTGTTAATCTCCGCACCCCTTTCCTATGGAGTTGCACAGACATGTCGAGCCGCAGCGGGTGTCACACATGTGCCCCGCCCCCAACGTCGCCCCCGCCCCGAGCTATTTCCGCGGCGGAAGCCCCCAGCGCCAGCAGCGCCCACCGCCGCCGCGACGGCGGGCGGCGGCTATTTCGGGGCGCCATGTGGTTGGGAGCGCCCCGCCCCGCCCCCGCCCCGCCGCCGTTCCGCTCCAGCGCAACCGCCGACGCCGTCTCGCCTGCGCCTCCGCCGGCGGCGCGCGCGCTGCCCGCCTCGTCTCGTCGCGGCGGACGCACCTGGAACCCTCGGCGGCTGCTTCCTCCAGTTGCATTTATCTGCCCCACGTACCGCACCGTCATTCATCCGTTCAAACCTGTCGTCATAATTTTGCTTGTAATTTCATAGTTGGCTAGCCTGGAACTAAGGTTGTCTATGGTACGAATAGACCATACGACTTAGACCACTTAAGAATAGACCAACGTTAAAACCATTTGCCAATACTGAAGTGGTGCTTTTATTATGTGGCAGCTATAACGATAAATGACACATACATCACTTTAGAATGTATAGATGCTCCCCTGTTCAGATCAAATTTACCATAGCTTGGATTTTAGCTAAAACGTTTCGTAGACCACTTCAGTTCCAGGCCAGCCAGTTGTACACTAACTTGCTGATTTTTGGTTGCTCCAGCTAAGCCGCCTCCGCCTCCCCGCCAGACCGAGGCACACGACTGACTTGAAGGATCACTGGAACGTTTTGGGCTCCTCCATCGTGCAGAGCTCGGCCGCATTTTCCATCATTGCCATACTTGACGATCAATTATCTTCTTTCTATCTGCAAATCTACTGTCGAAATTTACCCCGAAGTTTGGTGGTTGGGAAATGACTTGGTGTATTCTTGGTTGTTGGGTAATACTCGGTTTAGAGATGATTTTCGAGTTCAAATACCCGTAGCCAAAAAATATCTAGATGCACCCGATGATCATTCTTCTTTCTAGTTACAAATCTGTCACCAACATTTGTCCACCTTACTAATGGATGCGTATTCATTCTGATAATTTATGTCGTTGATATCTTAGGAAGGATGATTTTTTGCTGCTTTCGCCTACTTTTTCACACCCAACGATCACATTCCCCTTCTCGACAGCTGAACATCTTTCACCGAAATGCTTCCTCCCGTTTTGTGGCTGTGTACTATCGTGGCGAATTCACTGCATTGCTCGTTTCACTGCAGATGATTTCTCACTTCAAATACCAGTGCACAGAAATTCTCCAGTTCTTTGTCCTCTCCTATATCCGCTTATTTTTCTAGCAGGATACATGGACCAGAAATTTCTTCATCTGGTTCAGCGGTTGCGTAATAACTTGTAGAATCTGAACTCGTAGAACTGATCGCTAGGCAATATCCGCTTATGTCTACTGAGCACTCGCTTTACACATCAACATTTCCAAAACTGGGATTACAGGCACCACTTAAAAGCCTCGACCTGGAATTTGTTTTCATTACAGTCCGCAGTCCTGCAAATCAGTTTTAGATCATCAACTTCATGTTAATTCTTCACCCCGCACATATCAGTTCCATTTCCTCTTAATGTTTCAGAACAGGATATACATATTTATTACAATGTCCGTTCATTATCTCTACAGCCTTTTCTGGAGTGAAAGAATGAATTTGATTGATTGGTGATTATGACCTTATAATGTAAATGATTCTCACGAAATGGTGAAATGAGAGCTAGGAGAAATGGGAGAACCCTGATAAATCTTCCTGCGAACCACTTCCTGCTTTATCCACTAGAAATTCCATATGGATCATCCGGCGTGAGAATCGCGGCAGAGTTCGCGTCCGCATGTAAGCGATTGAATGACGTCACAGAGATAAGAGACGGCCAAATTGAATATCGTCTCAAAGACCTGGACGCTGATGTGTAAGTCCGACTTAGTCTAGCGACTAAGACCGACTTAGCCGATGTGCGGTGAGCAGTGCAGTGACACACATCGGCTTGCAGGGGATTTTGTTCCTCAGGCATCTTCCTCATGGGGTTACTACTCTAGCCGAGTGAATCTCTAAGCTCACTACTGGTCTCATGACATGCGTGGTAGTGAAGAGCATGTAATTATGGGTGTGTAAGGGGCGATGAGGGGATGAGGATGATAAACGAAAGATCGCGCGCGGTCTGTGGCACGTTTGTTAGGGTACTGTTCCGGCATTCACTTGGTGTTGATGCGAGAAACCACGGAAGACTACAGGCCAGAGCAGCCGGCCGCTAGAATTCTCTTCCAGACAGCGTCTGAACTCGACCTAGCTAAAAAGTGTGGAAAATCAGCATTGCTGCGGAGACAGCGGCAATGAAACAAATCTCTACCGCAGTCACATTTCTGGGCGATAACAAACCCTACTTTTGAGTGTGTCTCCTGGCTATCCCGGACAGTCCGCTCCAGCAGTACGCTCTGAGGAAGGCCACAATATGTTGGCCGAAACGTCAGCTACGAGCAGATCGACGCGGCTTGTCCCGGATAGCCAAGAGACATACTCCGGCCGCGGAAGCCTACGTAATCCTACCTTTGAGTGGCCTACCCGATGATTTCTGGTCAGCGGTTGCATGCATTGATGGATCTCCTGAGCACGCGCAGTGCCTTGTTCGCTCCGTAACGGTCGTCGAGGGTACAGACACACATCTCGCCATAGGCGGAAGGCGAGCGATGTGAGCGTGCGTCGCGTGGCCTCCGCCCCCAACCGCTTCGCTTCGTCAGCGTCTCGCATGCGCCGCTGCCTCCGCCGGCGCTGACGCGTCCAACTGGCGGCGGCGGTGGCGGTGGCCGCGATGTATAAATAGAGTCGCGCTCCACTGCATCGCAGCAATGTGCTGCTCCGGCGGCTGCTGCGAGCTCGTCATGGCCGCGAAGACCTAAGGTTCGCGCTGCGCCATTCCGTCTGACTCGCTACGAGCCATTACCCTTGCTAGTATTAAGCCGGACCTGGTTGGAGGAGTCTTTGACAACACATTGTAAATGCACTTAACTGAAAAATGAAACACGGCATACAATAAAATTCAAGACACTGTACAAATATTCAATTCTGCGGAGCGTTTTGGTCGGTAGCACCATTGGATTAAAACGTTGTTTCCCTCCTTCCCTTCCTTCAAACAAAGATTTATGGAGGGGTTACTTTAATTTAAAATGATGAATCACCCACATGGACATTCACTCAATGACAAGTGAAAGCGAACGACTTAGAAACTGTAAGCTTACAGAAGTAATAAATGATGAACGTTTTTTAAAGAGTTAAAAGATCAAGATAGGCAAATGGTTGTATGACAAATTATATTTAATTCAATCAGTGAAATGGACCGTTTATAAACTAAATGTATGTAGGACCGATAAAAGTGGTTCAAGAGTTTCGAAAGCCTTTGACTTCAAGACATTAATGATTAATTCTCTGAAGCTTCATAGTGAAAAGTTCAAGCAATTGATATTGATGAGGTGCTAGTTATCAGCTTTATTATTTCAACGCTATACTTGGGTTTTCGTAACGTGGCTGATGACATTAGGTCATTTTTATACCTCCCGCCTTATAAAATGAATCTTCATAACAGTGATAAGCACGTGTTTGAGGCCATGAGCCCCGTTGAGAAGGACGTTCGCGAATTAATTAAAGAGATTCATGTTATAAGGCGGGAGGTGTAAAAAAGACCTAATTTCATCGGCCACGTTACGAAAACCCAAGTATAGTGTGAACTATGGATTATGAAAACATTAGCGTGGCACCGCAGTGTTTGATGCAAAGAGATATATACTTCCATGAATGAGATTCAAGCTTAATTAGTAATCAGTACTGAACTCGAAAGAGATTCCACTGAAATTTCTCTACACTAGATTATATTATATAATTTTGTGAATTCACTTACTTGGTGAAATGCAAACTAGTTACAAGAAGGTGAATTCCTTATCTTGAAACATTAATGTTATCTAGTTTATACGCAATTCAACTCGCAGGAGTGTCTTCAGACTAAGTCATTTATCTAATCTTTATTCATGTTCACTCGACGAACAAGCAGGTGATCTTTTAGGGAATCTCCTAAAAATATATTAAATATATTTGGATGAAATTCGAATAATGAAAATATTATCAAATATATAATATGCAACACACACATATTAAACTTATTCAGTCCTACAAACAAATCCAATGCCACACATTTCATGAGATGGCAATCGCATGATTTCCAACATCGTAGTAAGTATTACGGAGTTTCGCTTCCTACAATATTGCAAACATAAATCCTGTTTAACCGAAGCCGAAGATAACCAGCGATGGAACTAAACATAACACATCTCCATGGCCACTCTATTCCATAACGTATTCAAGCTCGAGATATCCATCGCAGCAACAGGACGAACCTCCACCTACACCGGTTGCCTCCATCCGCACCGGCGCCGCCGCCGTCGGCGACACAAATCAGGAACTCCCCTCTCTTAAAGGACTTAGGGCCGTCCAAGTCCATCCAAGTCAGACGTCACGAGCGGCAAGTAGGACACGAGCAGACGACGGCGGCTTCCTGCGAACGCGACGAGCAAGTCCGTAACAGAGAAACTTTACCTGCTGCAAATGGATTACGGGAATTTGCACATCTTCACGCGCACAACTCCGCAGCGCGCGAACACACACAGACACACACACAGTCACATACACACACACAGACACACCAACACGCACTCGCGGAAGGCCCAGATGGCCAGCCCTGCTCGCTTCGTAGCTCAGCCTTTGATGTCGAGAGAGTCGCAGGGTTTATTGCGCGCAGTGTAGCTTTAATTTTCTTTCTCTCCTCGGGATTACATTCGTTTTATAATCATCTCGCTAATCCAATTTCACAGTTGCACCGACGCACACAGAAAAGAACGTTTCGCGAGTTGCTAATTTACACTTAACAGAAAGCATTAAATAAAAAATATCCTCGAGCGCCAATGCGACGGTGGAGATGCGAGAAGCGGCAGGGGCAAGGAAGCGAACGGGAGATAAAGAGGACGGGCGAGAAAGAAAGGAAGTGAGGGAAAGAGAGCGAGAGCGGGAGAGAGAGAGCGAGAGAGAGAGAGAGAACACGAGAGCGCAGTGGGTAGTCTGGCTTGACCATCACTAATTGAACTTCTAATTGACCGGGGGCCGGAGGCAGCGGGTCGTAGAGAGGAGGACAGGGTCTCGACTCCCCGCAGCACACCCTCGAGTTTGGAACCCAGGTCCCTCCACAGGGATTAACTGAGTAAATACCGAATCCACTTATGCTGGTGACTATAGTGTTTGAACGAAATACTAAAGTGATTCACGTTAAAGAGATTCTGCAGATTGTCAGAATATTAAATTTAAAAAAATATCGTATGGTATTGGAAAGGCAAAACTCCACGAATAGGGGCTCACCCTCATTTTACTCCCGTGTTAATTGAAAATTTTATTTTGAATGTTCCATCATCCAATATTCCATATATTTGTTTGTTTTTTTCTTTAAAATGTTACACTAACTAAAAAGATGAAAATTAAAAACTTTCTTTTCAACAAATCACAAGAAAACATTCGTTCGGAAATCCCTCTTAAAATTTATTTCCATATCAAAGCAAATGCAAAGAAACATTTTTAACTAGTTTCTTAGTAATTCGTCACAAATTAATCAAAGATAACCGACTGTATTGTGAATCAATATTTTTTTACTTCAACAGTATAATCCACTCCAACTCCAAGATAGTATTTCATTACAAATGAATGAACGACTGAAATTTACTTCAATTCCTCACATTTGTTTCTCAGTTTTTTATTTTCCCCTTAATTATCGGCATTCTCGAGAAAGGAACATTGACATCAGCACAGGACATTGCCTGTCAAATATCAGACGTGAGTTAATTGTCTTCTTTGAAACGTGCAAACAAATAAAATAACGAAGGGAAAACATCTTTAACAAGCGCTGACACTTATTATGACATACATCTAAATTATTATTTTAAACTTTACGAAAACCAATTCTTGAAAAAATATGAAACCACGGTAACAAAATCACTCCTTAATTCGAGAATATTGTAAGCAATTACAGCATGCATGTTCTAATGTTTCCTTCCCTTGACGTTGAAAAAACATTGCACTACATTATTCAAGAATATAGTAGGCCTAGACATATGAAATTTGTAATTTCAAATATGACTATAACTTAGTTTTGAAAACGTGTACAATATTCAAAACTTCAGAATAAAAAATGTCTATGATCTCTTTATATCTTTCTTCAAACGTATAGAGTATTTATTGCAGAATGTACACATATTACGTAAAATGAGAATTTTTTGCATGCACAAACAAAGGTCGAATTACAACAAACTATTTTTGCTGCATTTTACAACAAACAAGACGCGAACTCTGCGTTTACACATGCTTTGAGAGGATGGAAAATGATTCTACAACAACACGATAATTAATCTAATTGTTTGCAAAACTAACATCGTGTTTTTCTGCAGAAAAATATGTTACTATTATTCTGAGTTATACTCACCACCTGTACATCATTCGATCTTCAAACACAAACCACAAAAACCGCTGCCATCTATTACACCACTCACCTAGAAACAAACAAAAAAGTTCCATTATTAGACCAGGAGTCGCAAGTGGTACAATGGACAGAAGCTCAGGTTATTACTTAACAAGTAATTGCATCGTGAGGTTGTGTGCTAACACGGAGGGTTAGTGCAACCACAAAAACCGGCTTCACGCAGCCGTCGGACATTACGTGACGCGACCAGCGCCCGGGGCGTTCGGCCAACAGAGCAGAGCAGGTGGCACGGGGAGCACTTGCGATTGTCGGCAGCTAATGGAGAGTTACGGAGACCCAAATGGGCGCCAGGAGCAATTACGCGAGAAACGGAAGCCTTCGTCACCGCTAGTGGACTCCACACACGTCAAGATGAAGTTTCGTATCTGTAACTGATTTATGTAAAGAATTTCCACTATGTAAGCGCTAAAATGTTGATTGACAGATGTGCCGTCGCTTTAACCCTCAACTGCAGTCCCCCAGACAGCTCGTTCTCTTCCTTTGTTGATCGCGGTGTCGTCATGCGTTCGATATCGGTGACAGTTGATGATGCTATTATGCCTGCTCCCTATGCAACTTCTATAGTAACTCTAAAAAACAGCTTACATTACTTTTAACAGTAACTTCAACAAACAATAGTAAAGAAAATCATACCACCACATGTTAGATGTTTTTGTGAAAGAGAAAATGGAACATAAAAGGTCATTGAAGATTATATCATATTAGACCAAATTAGAGAAGACCTAGAGGCAACTTGTGAGCGAAAAGAAATAAAGTAAGAATAATAACCATATTTACAGGTTGACGTGATAGATGAATCCACGTCAATATAATTTCACGAATCGCTGGACATCGCCAAGACTGTTATCTTCCCGAACGTGAACATAAGAAAGTGCGGCTGTCGCAAAATGTTTTACCATCGAAACTTCTTACGCGCGCTCACGCTCGCGCGAACCTGTAATCAAATTCAATATTTGCGCTGCGTCTAATGGACAGGAAAATAGGCGGTCGTAAATCAATAATGCTCTCCAAACATGGCTGCCCTTTGTTTTTGTGGCGGTGCGTAGACGCACGCTGCATGAATTATAGCCCCTTCCAGCGGATTCGACGCACATGCCTCCTCGTGGTTCTCCTCTAAAGAGCCAACTCCCCCTCCCCTCCCCTATTTCAGAACGAAGCGAGCTGTTCTTACAACTAGTATGTTGATAAAGACATATTTGTCGCGATGATTAGTTAACTTTCTAGGAACAATTTTTACTTTTTCGCACTCAGTCCGTAAGAAGAGGAAGTTGTATAATCCTGTGCCGGAAAACGGCGAATTTTCGTTAGAAACATTCTTATTGCCGAGCTCTGGTAAGGAAAAAATGCATAAATCCTTTCGCTGTATATAGAAAATTACTTCCTATATCACCTGAAATCCACGTTTTGTGGGTCCTTGATACCGAAAAATAGACTGGTAAGTATCGCGAGTCGAATGATCGAAAAGTATGATGCTTGGCCTGGTGAACTCTGTTCTTTCGAAAATTGCAAAAAGTTAGCATTTCAAAACTACAAAATTAATGATAGATTTTTTTTCTCTCAGACGAAGTCAGTTGTAGAAATTCATCTCTTTAAAAAAGTAATGTATAATTGTTGAAAACGAGTAGTGTTCGCGTGATTTGTGCTTGAAGTTCATGAATTTTGTAAAAAAAATATTTTCTGTAAAACGCTCCAAATATTTTCTTTAAATATTTCCAGGGACAGAAGAATGGAAGCGTGAAAGAATGACGCGGGTCTCATTATCTTTGAACTCATTGAATTTTCCAAAAATTGCAAAATTAGAAATAATGCGAGAACTATGTGATTTTGTAACACCATTAGTTTTTGTGCACTTCTTCCGATACTCCACTTCGAGTTTTCTTGTAAACATGGGTAATCACTTAGGAGACAAAATAGAGAATGCGATTTCGTTACCCTTCCTTTCAACTAACTTATAAGTTACGGTCATTGTTCCCTGCATTGATAATTGGACGAAATATGAACTACACGAGTTAGGGTGGATCATCCCAAGAGCTCAAGAAAACGTGCAAAAATTGCACTTCTCCCCAAAACACGACGCATTTTTTAATTGATTTTTATATTCAATATATAAAAGTAAATAACTTCGTGTTTGTACCTTAGATTCAGCATTGTAAAAGCAAGACTGAATTAAGATAATTGGAGCCTGTTAATTATTACATTATTGTCCTGTTTAATAAACAAAATCCATGTATACACTAGAGTCGGATACGTAATTATACTACTCTAAAACTACATGACTTCAACTCACCTCATTAGTTCAATTTCCATATATCCAGAAATATACTTATGCGATGAGATAACAGACACATTTGCGATCCACAAATATGATTCATTTCCCCCGAAACATTACAAAGAACAGTATGTAGTTCTAATGTTCAACTGACTGTCGTACTTGCATCAGCAAAATTAAGCCAGTTTTAAAAACGGGCACGCTGTGTCTTTGATGACTCGGGCAACAACTGTCTGCCTCCCCGGGGGCCCCCTGCCTCGCGTAGCCTGCGCCATTGCCCTCGCCATCTTCTCCTCCGTCGCCGCACCGCTGCTGTCCCTCTCCGTCACCCCCGTCGCCCCAACCGCCGCGGCGCCCACGCAAAGCGCGGCTGCATCGAGCCTCTGCACTCTGCAGTTTACATTAAACTCAATTTAGCCCCGCGCGTCCATTAAGCTGCGTATTGAAATATACGGCGGCGCGGCGCGGCGCGGCCCGGCAGGGCGTGCGCCAGGCTACAACTCCAAATTCAATCACTTCCCTTTCCAAGGCGCGCCCTCCGCCACCGCGGTTGCGCAGGGGAAGGGGCCAGGGCCGAGGGCGCAGGCGGAGCCCGCGACGGGCCGCGAACTGGAGCGGACGCGCAGCGCCAAGCCAGCAGTGGAAGTGGACGTGGGAGAGTAGTGGTCGAGGAGGAGGTTGTGGTGGTGGTGGTGGTGATGGTGGTGGTGGTAGTGGTGCTGGTGATGAGGGTGATGGTAGTGGCGGTGGTAGCAGTGGTGGTCCTCTCCACGGCGGTGGTGATGGTGGTGGCGGTGGTAGTAGTGGTGGTCCTGTCCACGGCGGTGGTGGTTGGTGATGGTGGTGGAGGTGGTGATGGTAGTAGTAATGGTGGTGTTATTAGTGCTGCTTTGTTAGTGGTGCTGGTGGTGAAGGTGGTGGTGGTATGGGCCATCGCGGAGAAGCCCGTGGTCGGCGGGTGCAGAGGGGAGGCCCAGACGAGGCCTGATCTTCGCTCCGTTGGGCGTGCCAGGGTGCCGAATGGAAAACGATTGTATAGCAGGAGGGCTGTAAGATAAATTGGCGAAATGCAATGGGTCATAGCAAAGCAAAAATGACGAATCTTGATGAGTATCTTGTAAGAGAATTGGCGACTCGAAGAGTGGAAACCAGGGTCGACGATGTCGAGGTACAAATTCAAGTCACCAATTTATGGACAAAGCAGTTTACTGAACGCATCCCCTTTTCTGCTTCGCATCCAATCATCATTTAAGATATCGTTATCATTTACTGACTAAGCGTTGATCATCCTCGCAATTTAAAGCTCCGGTCCAAGACACCCTTTTTTAAAAATCCCGGATAACATGAACATCGAAAATCTAAAAGTACATGAGCACCGGAGACATCGCACGTGTGCGGTACTACATTGGCTGTTGTGGCACATGGGGGGGGGGGTCTGTTCAGGGGGGGGGAGGCGCATTCCGCCCTCGTGTTGCGGCCGCCGCGCCGCTGGGGCAGCACCGTCGCCGCCCGGAAGCACATCGGCGGCGGCTGCGGACGGCGCTCGCGGGATTAAAACCGCGTCCGAGCTCCAACAATTAGGCTCCGACGCAGCGCGCGTGGGGCCGCCGAGACAGCGGAAGAGCAGCACGCGACCAACTGGGAAGAAGGATGACACCGTGGAGACACGAGAGGATAAGAATGGATACAGATTCTTCAATTAGCATTCTGGGATAAACAAACCTCGGGGGTCAGCTCGCCACGGCGTCTGAATATGTATACATTTTTAGAACTTTTCCACTTAATAAATGATGGCCGGTTCAAAAATGGCCGTGGCTAAATTCGGAACTTTTGTCAACCACTGAAGATTCCTATTTGAATACAGTGTGTCCCAATAAATGGTGCAGGAAGAGCAACATATTCTATACAAATATTTTTATCTCGAAGAAAGATATTGAGCAAACGATATCAAGAAAACAGTGAACACATTACACACACGAATTCAAAACTAGGACTGAAAACCTCGAACGGGGTGCAAAACTGGGAAGTAATGAATGGCCAACTAATGTTACGGGAACACACGATTATACGGTTGTCGGTGATGTTTACGCCGTAAGTAGGAAATTGAATGGCAGCGCATGTGAGAGTGAAGGAGCCAACGAGCGGGCGTGGGAATGACCAGAGCGCCTCAATTACACGCCAGCACACAAGCGAAGTCTTGGGCGCGGGAGGAGCCGTAAGTGGTAACAGGGCTCTGCGCGACGCGACGCGACGCGGCGGCGGAGCTGCTTCAGCCTGTGAGGCGGAGGAGGAGGGGACGGGTGGGGGAGCACGAGGCGGCGGGCGCCGTTTCGGTTCACGGGGCGCATAAAGGCAGCGATTGTGGCGCCCCTAGCGACCCCTCCTTCTCCTCTCCTCTCCTCCGAGCGATGACACTGCGAACCGGGCCAAGGGGGCGGGTCGCGCCTAACTGCGGACAATGCCCGCCCCGAACAAGGTTACTACCGGCTGTATTTTCCTATTGCCGTCCATTCATGCGCTGAGCGTGACCCTGACTGCAAATTGCCGGCGTAACGACGGCCCTCCGCCGCCCGCGCGCGCGCTGCCACTCTCTTGCTCTTACCAGCGCGGCCCGCCCGAGCTCCCCGCCCGAATTCCCCGCCCGCGTTCCTCGCCCGCGCTCCCCGCCCGCGCTCCCCGCCCGCGCTCCCCGCCCGCGCTCCCCGCCCGCGCTCCCCGCCCGCGCTCCCCGCCCGCGCTCCCCGCCCGCGCTCCCCGCCCGCGCTCCCCGCCCGCGCTCCCCGCCCGCGCTCCCCGCCCGCGCTCCCCGCCCGCGCTCCCGCGTACCTCCAGCCGCTCGCCTCTCGAATTGGAGGCTATTGCCACTCTCCGGCACTTACTGCTTCCACACACACCCATTGGGCGCTTCCTAGCTTCCCCTAACCTCTCGATCGCTCACCTTTGCTCACTTATGCAGCTTTTTGCGAATTCCCACTCGCCTGTGGTTATCTAGTCTTGCCAGCTGTGCCTTTGGCTGCCTTCGTTGTCTCGCTTACCTATCACCTCAATGTCCTTGTGATCACCCACCCTCCCGCCCGGTCGGTCGTCTACCCGTTTCCCTTCCCCCTCCTCTAATAACCTTACGATCGCCGACACCCCTGAATAAGTCTCATTCCTGCCCTTTCATTGTGCTGTAATACAAGGGAAAATTGCCAACTTTTCTACCACAAATTCTCCTTCTAATCAAATACTGGCTCGCACATCTGCTTTTTCTATTACACCCGCTTCTTGGAACAATACCTGCATTGCCTTCAACCAACGATCAAATTCACTGTCACAAATGCTCTTGCTTCCCGTAGACCACACAGTCATCAGTTCCGTTTCCACTTTAGCCGCTACCACCATTCACTAGCAGACTCAAAGGTACCATTACACCAACTCACTCTACCGCTCTACAATAGGCATTCAGCACCCCTCTGTATCCTCCTCCTTCTCCCTCATCCTCGCCCTCTCCCTCCTCCACGGGCACGCTCGCGCACCCCCTACGCACCGCAACAGAGGGAGGGAGGGAGGGAGGCGGTGCGCATAACCGTAAAAAATTACACCAACGGTCCCCACGAGAGCGACGTTAAGATTTAGCCAAGTTATGGGTCCACTCTCTGGAATTTTGGATTACTCCGCGCTCGCCCCTTCCAACTCTCCAACGTTTCCGCCGAAAAAAAAAGAAAAATTAGGGAAATGAATGCCGTTTTACGATATGACCTCGAAGCGGAGGGCCGCTTTGGGGTATCTACCTCTCCGCAGAACTCCGCCCCGCGTCCCGCTCTGTTTGCGGCCGCCCGCTGCGCTATCGACTCGCGTGCGCGGCGGGCGACGTTCGTTCGAGTGGAAGATCGATCGCGGTTCCGCTTCGCGCCGCGAGTCGACGACGCCGTCGACGACGCCGTCGGCGACGGACTTCGCTTTTCCTTTTCCGCGTCCTAATGAAAATAATACGAGCGACGTAAAGCGATTAACTGCGTGAGATAGGGCACGGAGACGTGGGACGTGAAGGGGGGCGGCGACGGCGGAGACCAAGTCGAGCGCCGCGCCGGGCGGTCGAGAATCGATAGGCGAAAGTCACTGCTTTTGCGAGGGTGACGATACGTCAGCCGAAGGAGTAGCGACGGAGATGTGGCCCCACCAGTACCGCTGGGACGGTGACAATGGAGATAGGGTAGCTGTGGCGCCGATGGGGAACAGGCGAGCGGAAGCAGAGGCGATGGCAGTGGAGGCGTTCGGGATGGGGATGGCACCGGCGCTCGGTGGAAGTGCTAGTTGGGGTGGGGTGGGGTGGCTGTGGTGGAGGGGGCTGCGGTGGTGCTGTCTGCGGGGAGGGAAGGGGTGGCGCCGCCGCTGTAACTAACGAAGCAACTCTGCAGCGGAAACCGCCTGTAGGAGCGGCGTCAGTCATATCAGCGGTAACTTGATTTCTCACTTCATTTGAAGGAACAGCTGGTGTATACGGAGCAGGCGCCGCCGCGCCGTGTGCGGAAGGAAGAGCGAGGGGGGACGGGGGAAGGGGGAGGGGCCGAGTAAAGCGAGGCGCGCGACGACGCCAGAGACGCCCAGAGTAGCTGCGGTTGGAGGCGCAGGCGGCGCCTGGGAGCACCGTGGTGATGACTACGGGAGCGGAAGTGATCAGAGAAATCGAGGTGAGAAGTGGCGGGGATGATGACTTCGGTAAAGGTTCAAATAAATCAGAACTTGGTGTTAGAGTCAAATACACCTAGGGGTCGGAAATTACGGAATGATACAGTCACAGGTAGAAGCAGGTTGTGATTGAAGATTAATGCAAAGCCTAACGAAGAGCAAGTATCGCAGAGATAGGGGCGAAATACTTGAAATACGTAACGGAAATTCGTTTCACAGTGGCACATGGCAGAGATATATGTGGGAATGGGGATTGCGAAAATCACAACAGGAAAGTAATAAATATTGTCAACAAGTGAGATAAAATTCTCCTTTTTCTTGACTTAATAAAGGAATCCCAGAAGGTTCCTTAAACAAAATTCACTAAAAGTTTTTCTTTAAAAGAGTTAAGTTATACACAGAAGATGCACGAAATACCATTGCCAAATCTGAGTGTACCTCTTAGTATCCTCACAGAACATTCCCTCATATTTTACAGAATTTGGCTTTCCTTCAAATATGATGTAAATTTTGTAAAGGCATTCTCAACCCGGCACCACCTGGACGATTTTGAATCGTAATTCAAGCGACGCTTGATAGGCGACCGCGCGCGAAAGAGTTTCTTCTGATCTCGAGCGCCGCGCCTAAGCAGCGAGTGGGCGTGGCGGAGGCGCCATCAGCGGCGACCGCCGCCTGACGGATCCGCCCGAGTCAAAGGCTTATTTTGAGACGCGCTCCGCCTGTCGCGCACCTGCCCACGCGCGAGGGGGAGGGGGATGTGGGTGCGGAAGACATGTTTGCGTTAATTAAGACGCAACAACGTAATCCGCTCACGTCCTGCGATGCTACAAACACGTACCGGGTGACTAACAAGCTCCTAGCGCTCCGCCTGGGATTTCATTACGTCCCCTGCCGATAACGTTGCAGCCGCCTCCGTTTTCTTGCCCCGCCCCCTCCTACGCCTTACCTGAGCTCCGCCCTCCCGTGCGGGCCGTGAAATTTGCAACTCGACCCGGCTCCCCGCGCTGTGTCTCCGTCTCCAGGGGCGGCTTTCATCCCCGCACCTGTCCCCGATTTCTAATAAAGGACTTGAGAACCGACCGGAGAAATATTACCCTCCTTCCCGCCCGTGCTATTCCTAGCAAACAAAAAAAAAGCCGCGCAGGAGAGAAACTTGTTCCCAGAGACGAGCGCCTCCGCCGCGCTCGTTGGCCGGAGTTATAAATTGCAACATACGCAGGTACACGGCGCCGCTTCCCGTTAATAACAACCCCGGCGCGAGATATTCCGGTGGACACGGTGTCTGGGACTTGTTTACTATGCTTATCGGAGACGAACGTTGTGTGGGTGTTGGCACTGAACAGCAAACTGATGTGGCAATCAGGAGATGACACGTCGACGTGATGGTGACGGCGCAGAGGGGATTTTAAGTAACTCCAAAACGATAGGAGGAGAGTGTCCGATGTTGATGTGGTGGCTTATGAAGATTCTCTGGTAATGGAACGGTGACGATCTGGTAACTCAGTAGTGAGGGGGTAAGATGTATAAAGACCTGTAAGGTGAGGTACCAGACACTGAAGGAGAAGCCGTGAGGGAAGGGCGGCAGTTATGGGATGATGAGATGACTAGATGATGTTTTTGGAACGATGATGGGAGAGAAAAGAAGAGCCGTCAGAGCAGATGTCAGAGCAGTTCCCTAACAAACGGGTCACGACCCGCACGCAATCTTTCCCTCCTCATCTTATACTCGTCCTTTACACACACTTACACTAACGTGCACTACAGTACCACACATGCCGGGAAATTAGAGCTTGTATCGACTGGGTAGTGCCCCGCTGGTGGGTGATACCTGGACGGTGTCGGATCTCGACATCCAGCATGGAAAGATCCCCCCCCCCCGGGACGAAAAACATACACTACATTTACGGGACTAATTACCTAAGTAATGGACGCGCCCGGAATCTCTACCAACCAATCAATCGAACGACAAAATTATCAATAAATCAATCGCTTAGCCAGGGCTTCGACGGAGCGGCAACGGTGGAGTGACGTAGAGAGACTCGGGCAACCTTTTATCAGGAGTGGATTAAGCGGGCGCGATAGGCGGCGGCCGCGGTAGGCGCGCTATGGTGGCGGGCATCGACGCGCGGCAGGTACCGCTGGCGCTGCTTGGGCACCGCTCGTTCGGCGGCACGCGCGCGCGTGCGCGAGTGCATACACGTCTTGTTCGACGCGCACCCGGCTTCGCCGACACACGACCTCGCGGACTCCATTTGTTTCCGGATCCGGCAATCTCTATTGACATTAGTGCGTAGGGTCTTAGGTGCAGTGCGTGCCATATAACCTCGGAGACGGCGGTGTTTCTCCTTTGCTGTAACCAAAACGTCGGTTTGCGGAGTTTTCCCGCTTGAGTTATCTACCCCAGCGAGGCACCGCCACAGCCGGGTCAAGCTCTTAAGTTCCCGACTGCTTTCCCGACATTTGATTTAAACATAGCTGCTCGTTAGGACTTAAATTTAAGGTATGGAGCTCCCGATTGGATAAGAATGTTCCCCTCTCCTTCCAACTCATGACCTCTAAGTGCAGCTATGCTTAGATCAGAGTATAATTTGGTCCACGTAAGTGTGTCAGTGTAAGGGAAGAGGAGACGTGAAAGAGAACATCACAGGCGGTCCATGGCCCGCTTGTTGGGGAACTGCTTCTCCGAACCCTGAATTCTCCTCTACAGATAGCGACTGGATTTTACCTAGCTATCTAGTTGGTGTCGAAATTCCGCACTCTCGGGACACGAACCCTAGACCTATCGGTTGGAATAGCTGCAGGGACATGTAATGGTAATGCTGGCTCTGAGCTAACTCAGCCGGGAGCACGAGGCCGCGGATGTCGCAGGAATTACCCAGGGATGAGGAGCGGGCTCTGTTATCGCGCTGTTTCTACAGTTATATCATGAGAGGGTTATCGCGGGTGATGTAATGCGGATATAAATCATTTCCAATCGGGATGATTCAAAATCTATATTTGTTGTGTGCAAACTTTCCAATGTTTGGTATGAAATCGCCAATTCAATGTTCCTTTTGTCAATAATATACGTTGCAACGTTCCTAACGGCAGGTATTACACTTAGTAAAGAAATAATATCGGGTATTATAAGTCCAGTTAAAAAGTTATATTTCTGAATTTTAAAGCTTGAAGTTGGAGAGATGAATGTTACTAGAGAATACTTTTTCATGAACAGAGTATATCAAATAGACTTTATTCAAGTAGGAAAATCAACAAAACAAACACGAATGTGTAGATAACATTTTTCCCAAATATGATGAGATGAACTATAAAAGATAGGACTTGAAGCGTAGTTCATTCTAAGCAAATGTACAAAAAGAAGTTCACCTGTAAAAGCAATGTAGAAATTTGTTTTAAGATGCGGCGAATAATGAAGGAACAGTTTATCTGATTACAAGTGCATCATTCTTGGACGTCCGCGAGTGACAATAAACGATCTAAACCAAGAAAGATTGCGTGATCCCGACGGCCCTTCATTTGGAAAGAATTGCAAAATTGCAAAAGTTTCATCTAACATTTCGACAACATTGTATATGTTCCAATTATTTTACAATATTTCGAAGAAAGGTGTTGGACTGATGCAATCTGTCAATATTATAAGACAATATTCTAATAAGAGATTAACAAATTGAATTATTTCTAATAAAGTATGCATCAGTAGAAAACAAACGAGATAAAATGTGAGAAGCAACTCGTACGGCAAATAACATGGCATTTCATTTCATCACAGCGCAGTCCCCTTCGGCCAAGAAAGAGGAAAGCCATGCGTTGTATTCGGAAGGGCATTCGGTATCGGAGTATCCCCTCTCTTCCAGCCACCATCTCCGTCGGCGAAGAGCGGGGCAGGCGAGGGGAGGCGGCGGGTCCGCCTGGCCCAAGTGTATCGCAGGGCCGGCACAGGGAAGGGGCGGGTGACAGCGCTGGCTCCCTTGATGATGGATTGGGGCGCCCGTGAAAGCGCGCGCGCGACGCTCCGAGACGGGCAGGGCGGGGTATGGCGGCGCGGGGCGGGGCGGGTCGGAACTGAGCGGAGCGGAGCGCGGCGGGAGCAGGTGTCAGAGCGACGGCGGCGGCAGCGATGGTGGTGCAGTGGCGGGGTCAAAGAGAGAGAGAGAGGGAGGGGGGAGGGAATGCGCCAGCAAGACACAGCAGCAAGAGGGACGACGACGCAGCGGCGGCGGGGTGCCGGCGGCAGCGGCGGCGAAAGCTCGAGAGGCGGGGATAAGCGAAATCGCGAGGGAGTCTCGGCGACGCGGAAGACCAAGACAGAGAGCGAGGCGACGACGAAAGCGGAGAGGAAGACGGAGGGAGAGGAAAGTGAGAGAGTCGAGATCATTTCCTCGGAGACATGATCGAGCGCCGCGAATATGGAACGTGAGCTCACATCCATCGCGCCGCGTTTTGCGAAACGCAGATAAAAGCTTTAAAGTAATGGCCGGAGTCAACTTCGCGGAAGAGGCTGCATTTGTTTTTAGAAGCTCCCACTTTAACATCGTCTCCCGCGACGCGCCGCGCCCCGCCCCACCCGCCCCTGGCTCCGCGCCGTCTCTCGTTGGCCTCCGACCTCGCCCCTCTCCCCTCCGCCCGCACCAGCCACGCCCCGACGTCCCCGCTCCCCCCTCAACCTCCCTCGCGCCCCACCACGCAACTGCGAGGGCCCAGCAATCTGTGCCCCGCGCTCCCCGCTCATTCCCCGCGCCCTGCACCCCACTCCCCGCTCCATAACATCGTCTCACGTTGGCACCTCCATCACCCTCCCGCCTTCACCTCCCCTTCCCTGCCGCCCTACCTTCCTCGTCACCCTCTGTCCCTCGCGCACGAGTTGAGAGCTGCTCTGGCAGTGTCAGTGTCCTGGTTTGTCTGTGCCTCTTCGCCCGCCCACGTCCCCAGCCCGGTCTCTCACTACCGATTTGCAGTAGCAGCGGTTGAGTTGACCTTGCAGATCGCGTGTTCATCCGTGTTCTATTTTGATCTCGCCTGGTTCCTTGCTCCCTTTCCGTTCGCGTCACTTCCTTCGTTAATTTCTCGCTGAGAGATCGAAGAAGGCGCCACTCGGGTATGTTACTCCAAATTTCCCTCTGCTTTTCCCTATACAGGAATAATTACGATTTACTTCCTCGGACATTACGTACGTAGTGTAAACAAATTATTGTAATGCTGCAGCCAAAAAACGCGATTTTTCGACAGAAAGACTCGTTTTCGGGGACCCTTATAACGCAAAAGTCTTTAACGCTGTTCATGCATGTAGTAAAAAAATTTCTCTTAATAGTTGAGTTGTCAGAATCCAGGTTTTGTGGGTCCTAGATATCGAAAAATTTATGGAAGGCAAACCGTCTGTCTATGAACTATGCTAGCGGCTAAACCGTAGGTAGGATTTTTACCAATACTGATAATCTCCAATCAGGCTCATGCCGTGGCTCCTTGGTATTGAAAAAGATATTTTGATGTTTGGGGGTACTCTACGCAACGCCTTTTTAAATTTTTTGTCAAAAATGGCCCTGATTTTTTAAAAGTTTTATTCTCAGGGAGAGCAAAGTACGCTTTTAAAAATTTCAAAAATTGCTCATATAATAAAGTGAGCTGTGGCTGAGAAAGTATGTGCTGCGTAAGGTCAATTAGTAATTGAAGTCGTAAACTCCAAGTAGAAAATTAAGTACGCCAAGGCAGATATAATGATATTAGATCATATGAATTGCCCAGGGAATCCAGAAATAACCACTATATTTAGTTTTTTTAGCATTATGCAGGATTTAATATTACAAGTTTCCTAAAATTAGTTAATATTGAGCAATCTGGAGTCTTCAAATGAACGTTGAAGCTCCACTAACCGTACATAATTTCTTTATCACAACAGTTCTTACAGAAATCACTCGATCACTACTTACAATGAACATATTTATATACAAACCAGTATTATATTTCGGACGATTCTGGCAGCGTACACTTTCGCCTCATTAAAGGGGAATCCCGCTGACCGCTACATTACGTGGCTGATCGCCGATCATCAGTCACACGCCTTTTTCACAATCTCCAGTCCAGTATCATTGACTCACCGTTTCCACATCTTTTCCTCTGCTCGAGATCTGGGGAAGGGGAGGTGAGGGGAGGGAAAGAAATATGGTGTCAGCGGAACAGAAGCGAAACGGGGACTACGAGATCAAATGGAGAAACACAATTCTTTCGCGCGGCGCTGAATAATTACGAAATGAACAACAGGTGGAGCGGCGCCACGAGTTACGGCGGCGGCGGCGGCGGCGACGACGGTAGCGGTGGTAGGCACAGGTGGAGGGCGGTCAACGATGGAGGAAATGGACGGTGAGATTTCGTAAAACAAGAAAACTGCCAGCAAGATGGCTGTTGCCGTTTCAAAGTTACGAAATAGAAAGTGTCACAAGAGGTATTTTCGACGCTGATCGGGGATCATTATTATTCGCCATTAATACAGAAAATAATAATAATAATAATAATAATAATAATTATTATTATTATTATTATTATTATTATTATTATTATTATATTATTTGTATCATTGTTATTATTATTATCATCAATATCTCTGAACTACTTCGAACAGACGTTTTAGGCGAATGAAAATATCTGTAATATGATTAAGCCAATAAGAATTGTTTTTTGTAATTTTCTCATTCGCTTAAAATTCGATGTTACAACAATATATTGTGCTCGTGAGATCATTAGGATTGTAGTTAATGTTTAATATCTGAAATGTAAGTATTCAATTAAATTAATC
Source organism: Teleogryllus occipitalis (assembly GCA_011170035.1). NCBI lineage: Eukaryota > Metazoa > Arthropoda > Insecta > Orthoptera > Gryllidae > Teleogryllus > Teleogryllus occipitalis. Next base: position 450,698 of record BLKR01000200.1, on the reverse strand, counting down.
CTTTTTGACTGTGCTGTGTCAGCAGTGTTACAGGGACGGTTGTTGGTAATCAAAATGTTTCAAGACACCAGAGGTTAAATTCAATGCTGGATCAAATCAATCGCGGATGCCGAATTAATAGTTCAGCATGAGATGACGTTATACACGGCGTTCGGTGACTGTAAATGAATAGGTAATTGACAATGCGATAATAGATTTAACTTCTGGAAGAACGCAAAAGGAACTCATTAAATCGACGATACATATTTAGACGAAAAGCTGGTATTCTCTTGAAATATGTGTTTAAAATAAAGTTAAGAACACATTTGAAATTGAAATGGCTTTCAAATTTAAATCGCAATCTAAAAATTTCCCAACCTGTGACACACACCAAAACATTAATTTTAATATATATTATTTTAAAAAATCAATTTACTAGAGAATTCTAATTTTGTCCTATGTATGTTCAGGTTACCTTTTTTTTCAAATCAAGAAAGCATGCGCAGATGAAAGAGATTTCTCCCCCATACGTCACATACAGCTTTTTACTGTTTTTGACTAAATAAATATCTATACCTTTGAATTTCGAATTAAAAGTTAGTTCCCTACCTCTGAAAGGTGTTAATGGAACACAGCAAAACGAAAATGCTAGGGGACGTGAGCGGAGGGCGGAGAGTGAAGAGGGAGAGGGAGAGGCTGATCAGGGAGAAGGCAGCAGCAAGCGGCAGCGACGACACGGAGAGAGAGGCGGCGTTGGTGGCGGGCGCGGGCGGAGAGAAAGAGCGCGCGTGCTATTGACCACCTGTTACATGGCGCGCCCGCCGCCGCCGCCGCTTCGTGCCCTCGCCCAAGCGCTCCCGGCTCGATTCCCGGCCGGGGCACAACTTCGCTGGCCGTCGTTTTATTTCTACATAAACCTCCAGAGCTCATGAGTAAGCCAGAGCCGCTGAGGCGGAAAGCGAGCGAACCACGCAGCAACGGACCGACGAGGGAGAGGCGGTGTAATTAGAGGGTCGGAGGAACCTAATCACGTCCTTTGTTTTCCTATGAATTTATTTATTGTTTTTGTTCAAAACTAAAAAATATATGTAATGTTTGACGTCCGTTATCTTAGTTCTGAACTAAACTGAATTATTAACTAAGTAATGAAGCCCCTTTTCGATAAATTAATCCATTCGAAACATCTTTGTAAATAATATCATTTATTTCAATATTTGTTGAGTTTATTTTGTTCCCTCCTACGCATATGTGTCATAAAAAGACGTAAATAATTATCTGCGCCAGCAGAGACTAATATCTACTTTCCATCTTTATTTCCATTTATTTTTAGTTGCCACAGTCAAGCACTAAGGGTGTAAAACATATTTTTAACACTCTCCAGCTAATATTTGGAAAACTTACTACACAGCGTTACCGAATTCATTTGCAAAAAAAACATCTTAGTAATGATTACCACAATCTAATGGTACAAATGGTAACGAATGATTTTTCATCGTGTTAACTACGTTGTTAACTAAACGCTAGCAATCACGGTATCAACAGATTGTCGCGGCGGAAACTTTTGAAGCGATTATTGTCACAGAGAGATCACAAGCACCGTCATCGCTACTTGGGAGGCGGCAGCATCAAAGCTCGGCCCACCGTTGGGCGCTCAGCGGCTCAGGGTAACGAACCGGCGACCTCTCCCTGTCCGTCTAGCGGGCGGGTGGACGCGCGAAGCAGCTGCAGCCGCGTCGTTTGGAACGGAGAGCAGCCCTGCAGGCGCGGGCGCCGCCGGAGATGCGCTCGTGCGCGCCGCAGCGAGCAGCTGCAGCAGCCGACGCCGTGGACACGGCTCAGTGAGCAGGCGAACTAAATGGTGATGAGGAGCAGGCTTACATAGGAGGGATTGGCACGGTAACGATGAGATGACACGGTGACGGTGGGTTGACATGACGATGGGTTGGCATGGTATGGGCTGACATGGTGACGATCGGTTGGCATGGTGACGATCGGTTGGCATGGTGACGATCGGTTGTTATGGTGACGATGGTTGTTATGGTGACGATGGTTGTTATGGTGACGATGGTTGTTATGGTGACGATGGTTGTTATGGTGACGATGGTTGTTATGGTGACGATGGTTGTTATGGTGACGATGGGTTGGCATGGTGACGATGGGTTGACATGGTAATGATGGGGTGGCAAGGGGCAGATACGACAGCGAATGGGCATGGTGACAAATCGGCAATGGTCCCAACGAACAAGCATAGCGATGAGGAGCTGGCAATGAAGCATAAACGGGCTGACAGGCTGATAAACGTGGTGATGACGAGTGGGCACAGAGATGGGTTGGTATGGTAACGGACAAATACTACGGGCTTTGTAACGGGAAGAAGAACATGTTTTTGGGTAGGTGGGCGGGAGTGCGTTGAGGATTCCGATTGGACGGGCTGCCCTGCGCGTTAGTGGCAAGTTGGGATGTAAACGCCTCCCCTTTCGGCGCCGAGCAATTTTTAACGATTATTTCACGTATTTATATTTCTAGTTATCTCTTGTTTATTAATGTACACAAACAACTTCATTGGAAATACAATTATTTTTAAACAACAATGATTGTTAATCGAAGAAATATAAAAGAAAGGAAATTTGTACTCAATTTTTGTACTCGAAGGTACGGGGAGACATTTGCCCCTGCACGAGCAAATACCTGCTGTCCATTAGACAGAAATTCCGACCTTCGAGTCGTTTCCTCATTCTGTAGAAACGGCAACTAAATTCGCTGAGGTTTTCTCTCCGTCTATCAGTATAGTATGTTTCACGTTTTCGGGTTGAGCTAGCAATAGCTTTTACTGAGGACTTGCGCTTCAAAGACAAAGATGTCAGCAATAATAAAGAAAGAGTTAAAATAATAATACTAACCGTAAAGGTTGTTTCTGATTGTAATGACTGCGCCAATCGGAAAAACAATTACGATACATTTTCTTTCGAAGTAACTGTGTTCACACTACATTTGTAAAAGTTGTGAACGCCCTGTTCCAAGATTTGACTGCCCGATAGCCGCGCGCACCAGGGGTTTTGCAACCAATGGTGTTGATCGATGAGCAGGTGTCTTGTCACGCTTTGGCCAGGGAGATGGCAACTGACGCAGGTCACTTTATCGCGCGCCGTTAAGAGCATAATGCATTGATCCAAGCGGAGATAGAGTGATGTTCCCTTTAGACCCATTCGTCTTATCATTTTCAGTCAACAGAAGCACTCGAAACACAAAATATTGTAAAATTCATTAACTTGTAAGTTATACTTAAGATATTATATACTTTTATTGTTACAGTTATTGTGTAATTATCGGCAGATTATTCAGAATTATTACTTAAACCTCACGGTAGATAGGTTCAATTTAATATAGTAAACAAATACTTCTGAGACATTGATTTTTTCAAAATCAAATCAATTGTGTTGTGAAAGATAATTTCTGTAGAACATCCTCCAGAAACATTTCCACCCTAAAACTGTCCAGGAAGGAAAAGGCATGTGACTTCCCGTCATATAAATCATTTTATAATCGTTCTGTCAAGCATTTCGGTATAGATTTAGGCTCTAGTGCTTAATCGCTAAGAAAGACTAGTTGAAGAAAAAGGATGAAGAGATAACAATAAATATATTTTGGTATTAAATGTACTTACTGGGAACATTTGCTTCCATGTATGTTATTTTTATTGGCAAACAGTAGTTGGGAAGCTGTCCCCGATCTGGCCCCACCTCCAGCCCCAAATCAGGAAATCTTTAAATAGAATGACGTGAGGCGCTTGGCGTCCGCGGAGAAATTCCCAAAGCGCCCGCGCGCCCTCTCGCGCCGAAAGGCGCGGCCGCGGCGCGCTTTCCCTCGCGGCGCCCGGGGCGACGCGCGGGCGATGGGCGGGCGATGGGCGGGCGGAGGGGCGGCCGCCCCCGGGGCCAGCCAGCGCGCGTCGATGCCGCCCGCAGATACTGCGTTCTCTACGCCGCGCCGGCGCGACCCGCCGCCGCCGCCCCGGGCGAAATTTCTAACGGCTTCTATTTACGCAAGGAGGATAACGTATCGCCAGGCGCTCTGCGGAACATTCCACGCACACACGTGGCTTCAAGGGGTCGAAGGCGGAATAATCGATTGACCAGATACTCGCGTTGACTCTACGGCACCGTGGTCTACGAGGTCCTAGGTCTTGCATTTCCCTGGTATTGACCGGAGAAACCACGGAGAAGTATCGATCAGGGCAGGCGGCTGCTAGAATTTTCTTCTAGGCTGTGAGTGAATTCGATCTACGAATATAGCTAGGGGCGAAAATCTGTCGCCATCGGAAGTAGAATCTTAGGACCTCCCGGTCGGAGACGCTGCACGGGCCACGGTAAAGCTAGCGCTGAGGTAATTCAGCTGGTCATTTCGATCATTGCCTATCCCCCATCATCTAGTCTGTCAGTACTGCGAGCATCCGAATGTCAGGCGACTCGTATTGGGCAGTAGGGCTGTAGGAAAGGCCACTTATCGCCTAGCAGTATAGAAAACGTCGAGCCTCCGCCACCGACACAGCGAAATTATCGATAGCAAAATGATCGAGAGCCCAACACTCGAACAACGGCCTCTCGCTAGCGTAATGTCAAGAAGTAATAAACTAAGAGGCAAACAGGAATGCCGATTTCTAAACACATTTCATTCAAGGCCTAATAAGCGCGGGTTTTTCAGCCTACCCACCATTAATCAGAAGTTGTTTTCTTCGCCAGAGGAACAACGATAGATGAATGTGTCATGAAGCAGTGCCGACAAGAATTTATATTACTACCTCCATTACTTCGAGATGGCGCAGATATCCTCTCAATAAGATGAACTAGCGAATGAAACGTGAGTTTTATTTATCTTAGTAACAAAACCAGGAACTAATAAACTATAACGCAAGCGACGGAAATAAAATTTTAATTTTAGATGCATCTGTTTCACACACTATTAGTAAAATCTGCTGTGGACTCAGATTATTTGTTTCTCTACGTGTGTCATATTCGCAGAATGATTTATACATCATCTGGTTTCCTAATAAAAACGATGATGTGTTTGCATAGAATAATGTAAACAACAAGATCTTATTCAGTGGATAGCTATTAATATGTATTCTTTATGACAACGTAAAAACAAACAAGCAATATAGAAACGAACGAACTCAAAATAACTAGTTTCTTTCGAGTGTTCACACTTTCACAAATAACAGATGAAAAAGTCCGGTTACAACTGCAAGACACCTAAATTAACACAGAACCTCTTAAAAACTTCCTGTCGCGTTATAAACTTCACTGAATGTCACACCGATTGCAGTTTTCCGCGCACGTGGTCCTCGCGATCTGCTGGATTAGAGGCGAGATTTGGCGCGTGTCCCGAACGCTGCCTCTTCCGATCCACACGGCATCGCCGGCAATAGCGTCCCGCGTCCTTTGTAAACAGATGAAAACATTTCGAAAGGCCGCGTTATTTCTGAATCGCTCTATTTTCAATGCCACCCAGTCGTCACTACGCGAGCGCGCGCGAGCCCCCCAGGCGGTGACCGGCGGACGGCACCCGGATGAAACGCCGTGGCATCTGTCACCCGCCGAGGCTCGTCTCTGTTTTCGCAACCTGCTTCTCACAATCAACTTATATCAATAAGAGACACCAGAAGTCTGTCGAAGCGCATCGCCTCAACTCCGAATGTCCGTGGGAAGGGGTGATGGTCGTCCGTCACAGCGCACCCGTTTCAATGAATCGAGCGACAGAAGGGTTGGTTGGTTGGTTGGTTTTTTCGTGTTTCCGGGCGCGTCAACGGCTTCGGTCATTAGTCCCGTAAGTGTAGTGCATGTTTGTTATCGGGAGATGGCGGTGATCTTCCCCTGCTGGATGGCGAGATCCGGTGCCGACCTACCGTCGGCTAGTGAGGTTTCCCCCTAACCAGGACTCTCCCACCAGCGGGGCACCGCCCCAGCCGGGACAGGCTCTGAGCTCCCGATCGGACTCCGGGAATATGTGGTAGTGTAGTGCATGTTAGTGTAAGTGTGTGTGTAAGGAGAGAGGAGAGGACAAGGAAGAGGAAGGAAACATCGCGCGCGGTCCGTGGCCCGTTTGATAGGGTACTGCTCCGGCATTCGCCTGGTGTTGACGAAAAACTACCGATCAGGACAGCCGGCCGCCAGAATTCTCCTCCAGATGAAGTGGGAAGGCGAGAGAGAAGTAAAGGAAAAAGAAACTGTGAGTGTGAGAAAGAGACTGAGGGATCGAGGAAAGCCCAGGAACCCTTTTGTGACAATATGAAAATGATTCGGAGCCTTGTAAAGCATTGATCGCAAATATTATCCACAGGAACCGTTCTCGGTTCTTCAGCCACTCACTCCTGATGTACATCACGATCGTTGGAGTAATTGTATTCAAACGTAGAGTACGATAACCCTCTTATTTGTCACCAACAATTACATCACATGTTCCCAGTTGTGTGTAGGTGTTATGAACGAAACTTCCTTTTGGCAGGGAGTCCAGTGGCTGCGTGCCACCAACGTTGTCCAATTGTTACGCCATCAGTAACAGGCACGTCCGCATCGCTCAGATATTTCGTTTCGTCTCGTTCTGGAGGCGCATAACAGAGGACTTCGTCATTATACAGTCAGAATTTTGACGCATTAATTTTGAAAAACTTTTTGACAGATGAAATAAAAAATTTCCATCAAATCTTCCAGAAAGTCATTCATTCACTATAAATTAGTTTACCACTATGTTGAGACCCACTTAAATTTTTACAGACGAAATATGAAAAGCAGAATTATGTAGTTAATGGTATTTACCAATCGAAAATATGAATGTAAAACATTTTGTACAAAGCATTGATTGAGAAAAATCGCACGTAAAATTAGAAGAACGGCTCATAGGTTTTTTGTTTTGTTTTTTAGGAATAATTTGTGGAATCTTTTGAGATGCTACTCCCGGAATTGCACTTTCGTCCCCAGCGGCATGCACTGCGCGAATGCGGCGTTCTCTATCTGGTTGGAGCCATCGCGCTGGCGGCGGTGGTGGCGGTGGCGGCGGCGCTGGCACGCGGCGCGGGCGCGGCGCCCGGAAGACGCGCGCGAACAGGTGGCCTCGTGAATGGAGAGGCGAAAGCGCGCCCCCGCCCCTCGACCTTGGCGCCCCGCGTCCGCGCACGGGTCAAAGCCCTCCCGCCGACCTACCCGCCCTCGGATGAGGAGGATGAGGATGAGGAGGATGAGGATGAGGAGGTGAATGTGGCTGCGATTGGGCAACAGGAAGAAGAAGTAGTAGAGATTGAAGTGACTGTGTAAATGGAAGTGACTCTGGAGGTGGAAGTGGATGTGACTAAAGAAATTGCCTGTGGCTGAAGAAGTGGTAGAGGAGGTCAATGTGGAAATGGTTGTTGAAGTGACTGCGGAAGTGTAAGTGGCTGTGAAGGCAGAGGTAGATGTGGAGTTGGAGTGGGAAGTGGAAACGTCTGTGAGGGTGCAAGTCGCAAGTCGATATGAAAGAGAAGATGGGAAGAGGAGGAGCTGGACGTGGAAAAAGCTGTGGCAGTAAAAATGGCAGAGGAAGAAGAGATGGCAATTGAAGTGGCTGAGGGAGGTGGAGGAAGAAATAGGGTGAAAATAAAAGGTGCGACTGAGATGTAGGTGAAAATGCAGGTGGACACAGAGGCGAAAACAAGACAAAACGAGATGACCGCCACCAGCGGGAGAAAGTCATTCTAATCCAGGAATCATGTTTTTTTCAAAATCTGGTGATTAGCTGCACAGTTACGTTGCGACAGCACAGGCAAGTACATTCAGAGCCAGGCCCGGAGTCTGCGGCAGCTGATTTCGCGCGGGGCCAAGTGAGTGAGGAGCGGGAATGCGGCGCGGCGCGGCGCGGCGGTCGCAGCGGGGGTGGGCGGGCTGCAGCGGCAGAGGGTGCACGCGGTGTTGGTTGCGGCGGGTCAATGGGTCAGTGACGCCGCCATCGACAAAAAACGGCGCCGCTCGCGCGCAATTATATCGGCGATGGGGCGGGCGCTTTGTGCCGCGCGGCGGCGCGGAAATATCGGCGGCCGCGTCGCGCTGCGGTGCGCCGCTGCCTCCCCCGCTCCCGCGCACACGCGCACCCCCTACACGGAGCCCGCGCAGTCCCGCCCCGCCCAGCCCCGCCCATCCCCGCCTAGTCCCGCCCCGCCCATCCCCGCCCATCCCCGCCCAGCCCAGCCCAGCCCAGCCCAGCCCAGCCCAGCCCAGCCCAGCCCAGCCCAGCCCAGCCCAGCCCAGCCCAGCCCAGCCCAGCCCAGCCCAGCCCAGCCCAGCCCAGCCCAGCCCAGCCCAGCCCAGCCCAGCCCAGCCCAGCCCAGCCCAGCCCAGCCCAGCCCAGCCCAGCCCAGCCCAGCCCAGCCCAGCCCAGCCCAGCCCAGCCCAGCCCAGCCCAGCCCAGCCCAGCCCAGCCCAGCCCAGCCCAGCCCAGCCCAGCCCGCCCCGCCCAGCACCGCCTAGCACCGCCCCGCCCAGTCCCGTCCCGCCCCAGCCCGTACAGCTCCGCCCCACCCCTCCTCGCGGATCCTCGCCCTCGTACCCCGCTCCCCCCACGCCCAGCCCAGTCCCGCCGTGCAATACTCTGGTCCCGCCCGCACCACCCTCCCCAGACCTGCCCTGCCCAGCCAGGCCCTCCTGCCCCCACCGCCCTGCTCAGCCGCTCCAGCCTCGCCTCGCCCCGCCCCGCCCTTCCTACCGCCCCGCCCTCCCCCTACTCCATGCCTTGTCGTATCAACCCCACTCCCCTTATCCCCGGCGCTCGACACATCACAACGTTTCGAGTCTCGATTCCAAGCGTTTCTGATCTCGCTATTCCCGTTATCGACGATGGATAGTTCGCTGAAACTCTGGTCCCAGATCTATGTTTTACAGTTAATACTTACTTCAACACGCACAATAGTTTTCTCTGTAATGAAAGTAAATATATCAGTCAAATTAAAATCGTCTGAACTGCAACCTCAACTCCCCATGTGAATTCATTATTTTAACATCGTTCAGAAACCATAAAATGGAATATTATATCAATTTAAAATTTTTGTCATCCAGTCAGTTAATTTCATCACGTTTTCTCATGATACAATTTACCACGAATGAGTTTTCTTCCAAACGAAGCAAAGAAATCCCAAGAGTTAAAATTCAGGAGATGGTTGCAATATCGAAGACATTTTAATGGCGTAACGCTACCAAACGTTCTTCAGACATCGTGTCCCACCGTTTCTACTCTGCGTTTTCGCAACCGCCTTGCTCCGAGGCGCGGCGCAGCGCAGCGAGGTGCAGTTGCATTGCCTGTTGCGGCAACAGGGGGCGCCGGAGGCTAACAAGATTCGCCCCTCCCCCCGCGCCGCGCAAACGCTTCTGTGCCGAGATAGCCACCTGCGCCTTCAATCACCCGACATTCCGAGGTTGCTCTTACCTGCAACTTAAAAAATTCAAAATGCGATTCCGTGTACATTAATATTTTTTATTCGTTCATCGTTGCTCGGTAATTATCCAATTCTGTCAACACTGTCTTGATTTTAAAAATAATATTTAACAATTGTTTCTTTGTTGCTTTTACTTTTTAGGAACATTTTTTAAGGGAAAAAGACGCGGTTAAGTGTCATCCCGCTAATATTAATACAACTAATACGTAATCATATTTACATGTATTATAGTATAAGTTATAGATAGTAAGCAAGTACTTTATGAAGAGAAAAAACACTCTTCAGAATAGATTTTCTGAAAGCCGGAATATTGATTCCAAGTACCACCAAGTTCTTATTTGAAATTTTATGTAGTAACTTTACGATGTAACGCACGAAATATTTCCTTCATATCTGAAAACAGATTCAATTTTCCTTTGCAATCTTTAAGGTAATCTTAGAGTATGTTACGATGACTATCAGTATAAACAACTGTTCCTTAGTTTTTCACTTTTATAATAATTATATACGTTCAAAGTACCATTTCCCCAATATTTACTCGACTCCGCGAACGAAAAGGCGTAATATTTTTTTTCACAAGGAAAGGGAGTAATATTTGTTAATATTTTTTTATGGACTTAGTGAGTTTTAATCTGCCCTCTTGTCATGAACCAGACATTGGATTTTGATGATCGAACAAGCGCACGACCCATATTCAGCATGCCAACGATATAGTCTAAGTAAATTTACTTAAAAACCAAGGCTTATAAAAGCGTCCGCACGAGTACACCATTCAAAATGTACTGCATCACAGACTTACTGTAGATACATTGAAGTCTTTAGTCAGACTTTCCTTTCGTAAGTGCCCGATAATCTTGTAGACTCCATGCATATTAAACGCATACTTTTTATTAATCTCTCTTGAGTTGTAGAAGGGGTTCGTGGGACGCACGCGTACTCTAAATGGCGCCCACCTACTCGATTTATCCCCTCCACTCGACCGCAACCGCATGGCCGCGAGCACGTACGCCGTGATGCATGGTCGGAGTTTGAACCTAGAGCAAGTAATAAGGGCACAGTGGGTCTGTGAGGCGGGGGGGGGGACGTAGCCTTCACCGTATATGGGCCCCGCAGGCTATGACCCGAGAAATGCAGCGGAACTCGCTGATGGCTCGCTAGTCTCCCGAGAAAGTTTCCAGGCGGAAAACAAATTATGCAATCGGGAAGATAAATTAGGGAGGCGGTTTATCTCGGAAAGCCCTTTAGCCATGCACGGCACCTGAATACGAAACGAGTTCCGCGCGTCATGTGGGAGAAAATCTTGAGAATGGGGCTGCAGTGCTTCTTGCCCCTATCACCTTACGGAGAACACAGCGGCGTGTGCAGGAAACGTCTTTCCTCAAGTGCTTCACGTATCTTATCGTAAAAGATAACACTAAGACAAGTTCCAGGAATTCGTATTTCAGGGGAGTGGTATAACAACTCGTAAGCGCAAACAATACGGTTACGGAGAAGACCAAAGCAAAATATTTTGTTGATATACGTCCGTGTATTAAGGAACGACCATGTGACACAACAAAATTATACATTCTGTTAATATTCGTGCGTCATTCCAAATTAAGAAACCAGTTGCTTTCGCGGTACTAGATAATACTAGTTGAAGTGTATGAATGAGAAATGCTTTCAAGGTTGCACATACTAAGTAAGAGAAAAACACACATATTCTCAAACACACATATTCGCAAACACACACAATCGCAACACATTTGCTTTCTGTTAACCAAATCTTAATGGCAAAGTACCATTTCATATCTAGGTCGTTTGCAAACATTTCTATTTCACATCAATAATATTTGTTGAATTATATATAAATACGACCATCGTCCAGTTACATATTCACTTCACCGGAGGGACTGGCAGAGAAAAATAGAAAAGTATATGGCTGGCTAGGGTTTTTGTAGGGCGACTTGAATTCGAGATGTAGAAGTAACACTTCTCTTCTTTCTAACAAGAATATCATAGGCGTTGACTATTTGATGTGAGGAGTAACCACTATCACCTCCCCAACCCACCAGTCCCAAACGAACCATTACACATTCTCCGCACCGATGGGGCCGGCGTGGGGAGAGGAGGGGAGGGTTGGCGTGGCGGGCAGGGCCGAGGGGTCACCGTCGCACGCGGCGCGAGGGGGAGCGACCGCACCCTAATTAGCCAGGTGAGGGCGCTGGGCGGGTGCGAGGTTAACGCTAATCTCCGCGCGAGCGCAGCACCGCCGCCGCCACCGCCACTCCGCAGTCCGCACGCCCGCCAGGCCGGGGTTAATGCACAGGGCCGGTGTATCGGTCATTTGCCGCCCTCTGTCCGCCACCGCCGCCGCTGCCGCCGCCGGCCGGGTTTCCCGCGAAGCCACGCCACAGCCGACCTCTCCGCCTCCTCTGTCCTCCCGTTCCCCCCATGACCTTGCCCCTTCATTCTGTCCGGCCCCTCCCTCCCCCGCGCTTCCCCTGCCCCTTCTGGTCTCACGCCCTTCCCTCCGCCCTCTCTGCCTCTCCAGTCCTTCCGCCATCCCCGCCCACCCGCTCTTTGCAGCCCTCATCCCCACCCCGCCGTCCACTGCACTCTCGCCCTCCCGCTCTCCCAGCGCTTGGTGCGGCCCCCCTGCATGGGATCCCAGCGCCGAACTCCCGACGTCCCAGGCGCCCCGTTGCCCCGCGCAGCCCGCTGCTATCATGCGAGTAATTTACAATACGCCAGTTCTTATCGTCTACCCCATCCAGTTACATATGGCCGCATACCCCAACCTCACGGTTTCGCTGCGTGACGCGTACGTCGTTCCAGTAACTCCTGACAGTTCGTCATATGAAGCGCTTTCTCACAGTGACATAGTTCGCTCGGCTGTGCCTGACTCCCCCACTGAGTCTCGACCTCCAAATGGACCCGACATCAAAATACAGGAGCTTTTTCTGACAGCTCTTTAGACAGTCGTGAGAATCGTGAATTTAGGAACTCTCGGTCTTGTTTAAATAACACTGGAATTTCTTTCTAACCGAGATCTCTATGGCCCAATACGATCCATGTTGCTTCTCCGAGCATATTTCTCCCTATTGTTCGATATCTGCACAACATCCTCCTCTCAACTGGTATTGCGCTTAACGCATTGACCCAATTCCTGCCAAGTACGTAGAACTGTTCCTTCACGTATCGGTGATTTGGAGATCAATAATATACACGTCGAGCCACATATCTAAAACAATTTTTTTCTAGTTTCCCTTCAGTGGCCAATTTCGAATTTCCGGACCTTTAATTTCCACGTCCTCATTTGTTCCTCGCCATTTATAACGACCCTTACAAACAACACCATCGTTACCCACAGCCTCTCTAGTCCCGTTATGCCATTTTTGACGTCACATCTACTACTTTCTATCCTCCGAATTAGTTACGATTTTAATATTCCAATTTTCTTCAAATTAAAAAGTTTCATTTTAAACCTAAATGATAGAGAGAAATCGAACTTACTCCTTCCCTCACCCCAAGATTTACCTCGCGAACAATTATCTTCATGATAAAAGACAATGGCCTACTTCACACGACTGAACATATTGTATATGCTAATCAACATATCTCAACGTTTCTTGCGTCACAGGCGATTCGCGATCAGTTGGTACCAAAGTCAAAACATTCCATTTGGGCCTTTTTCCTTTCGGAACCGCAGCCCACGGGGGCCAACCGCACTTCTTCCCTCTCCGTGTGCACCAGATGCGTCCTACCGGGCGGTCGCCGCATACGCCGCGGGCGGGCGGGCGGGGGCGAACGCCCTGATGGGCCCAATTAGCCCGCCGCAGATGAATGGACGGCGCTGCTTCTGTTTTTGATTGATTGCTTCGCCCGCGCAACGGAGAGCCTTGACCCGCGGCCCCGCGGTGCGTCCCTGCGGAACACCCGTTCGCTCGGCCGCCCTCTCGCTGGCCCGCCGGCCCTTCTTCATTAGGGCGCGGCCGCGCGACCGTCGCATTTCGCGTACCTTCCCTTTGCGTTTCGAGAGCGCTGGTCCTGCTGCTAGAGATTTCTTCGCCCCTTTTCTCACGAATTCTCTAAGTCACGGTTGATGTCTCGCAATTCAGCAGTTTTCAACTAGTAGCGTTACTACAAAGAACATTGTGGGCTTTACAAATTATTTTGTTTTCGAAATATTGAAAAAAATTTGCGCGGTTATAAAATCCAATGATACAGCAACAAATTCAAGTTAAGAACAAATGACAAATTACAAAAACATTATTTACTCTCTGACGAGTTGCCACATTGAAACATCATTATATTTTTCAGAATAAACTCGATGTGGCATGTGACAAAACAGCCAAATCATACACGTGATTTCAGACTTCATCTTACCACTCCGCACTTTTTGCATTCAACTTTATGAAGAGGGTTGATTTCCCATACTAACCCACTCTGATCGCTATTGCGCAGCCCCATCTGGCGCAGAGCTGCCTTCGCAACTTCCCTTCCCTTCGTCTCTTCTTCTGCAGCCCTCGCCGTTAGCCGACAGTGACGTATAGTAGTGGCGCACCAGCGGGGAAGCTAAGAGTGTCTATGCAGCCGCCTGGACAGCGCGGTTCGGGTTATCGACTCCATCTCCTGCAGCACCTCCCCTCCTTCCTGGTCATCGGAAACTCGATATTCCACACCTCCCTCCCCAACTCTGCAGCAGCGCAGTGAATTCATAAAACTGTGTTGTGGGGACGGAAGAGCGGGGTCGCACGAGATAAAGGCAGCAAGAAACGTCCCTCGTCGCCGGCTCCTTAACTTCTACTGCCGGTCGTGTTCCTTTGACCGGAAAAAAGTCGAGCGGGAGCGAGCCGTGCGGCTGCAGTCGCGCACAACAGACCCTTACCCTCGAGTCGAGCGGTCATGCCCTCGAGCGGCAGTTTCGAATTATTCCTGAGAGGGTCAGGTCCCCGGTTGCCGGCCCGGCATCCGCACAATAATATTAATACTTAAACTCCCCCCTCCGCCTCCGCCTCTGCACGGAAAAAGCCGCGCACGCAGAGCAGGAGGAGCTTTGAAGGCGGGGAGTATTTACAGAACCGGCCCCCGCTACAATCTGGGAAGCCCGTAGCTTTAGTTAATGGCTTTCTTACCGTCCCCGCGCATATTCGCGGCGGAATACCTAACGAGAGAGGGTCCTTGGAGGCAAGGCGAGGAGAGAGCCTAGGCGGCTGGGCAGGGGCAGGGGCATGGGCGACGACAAGCGCACGAGTGGGCGTGGATGCAGCGGGGGAGAGGGCGAGGGCGGGGGAGGGGGCGGGGGCGAAGGCGGGGGCGAAGGCGGTGGCGGGGGCGAGGGCGAAGGCGGGGACGAGGGCGGGCGTAGAGGCGGCGGGGGAGGCTAAGGTCGAGAGCGGACATGGGAGTGGGAAGCGAAGGCGTGGGTGAGGGCAGGGGCGGGGCGGGAGTGGGGGTGGGGGTGGCACGGACGGGAGCGCGGGCGAGAAGCGCCTGGCAGGGCAGTGCGCTCCCGAACCTTCTTCGCAAAGCCCAAAAGTCAATACGACTTACGTTAGGGCCAAGGGATTGGGTTACAGCGCAATAACGGCGGGCCAGCGCCGGGCGTGCAGGGGGTGCGGGGGCGGGGCGGGGCGGTGGGTGGAGGGCGCAAGAGGCTATCGACACGTGGCGCCCCTCGCTTCGCCCGCCATCGACGCCCAATTGCTGCCCCTCCGCGGCCCTACTGCAAGACTTTTCTTCGCCTCGACTGCCTCCTCATCGCCGAGCTTTCGTCCAGTTACTCTCTTCTGTCCTCCTTCCCATTCCCACAAAGCATTAAATTGTACACACTTACTTCCTAGTCTTTGTCTCATTATCACATTTCTTCTCAATTCAGCCCATACCCATCTTCCGCCGATTTTTGGTAATTTTGTTGTTCTTTTCTTGATGTCTTGCTTCGAAATATTTTCTCTCGTTATAAATTTCCTATTTCATTATGCGCACATTTAAGTAATATTAGGTTTTACCTATCTTCATAATTCAGAACTTGCAAAAGAAAACCCTCTTGCAACCTTCCGCGCCCAACGCTCGCCTCTTCGTCCACGCCCTCACCGTGCGCCAGCGTCCTCACGTCTGTCCTCCTCCTTCTCCTCCTCCTCCTCTTCACGAATTATCCTCCTCGCCGTTCGGGGCGCACTTGATTGTGCAGCTGCTCCTCGCTCGCCCTGCTCCGCCCCTTCGCTCCCCGTCCCGCCCCTTCGCTCCCCGCCCCGCCCCTTCGCTCCCCGCTCCACCCCTTAGCTCCCCGCCCCACCCGTCGCCGCACTCGCTCGATCAGGCGGCCCACGCACGCTCAACCGCAGGATTTGCCCGCTGACCACTCCACAATGCTAATGAGCTGCACCGTAACGTCGGCCCGTAAATCATCGATTTTGTTCAACAAATGCCTATAATTTCCTTTATTAAACGCACTCGCAATGTTTGCCCACTTTCCCCGAGCTATTAATGTCGAGGTGAATCAGCAATTTCTCACGTAAAAGAGTGCGCGGATGTCGGCAGCATGAAAAATGCCGTGAAGTGGGAATTCCACTGGTACAGAGAGCGTTTGCGCATGTACGTTGGAGTCCATAACTAAAGCTTCGATCCACCAGGTGCCCATTACGAGTTTCAACGGTGTCGGAGATTTGAGGCCAACTGAGTACCCAAATTCGAAAATGATTCTGTTTGTAGGAGAATTCTATACTTCCGCTGCCCTATCGAGGGGTTTCGTCTCATCAACTCCAGGCGAATGTCAGAGCAAAAACTTAAAAAGTGGGTCAAGGAATACACGCAATCCTTTCTTCCCTTTGCCGTGTCCTCCTTAGGGTTAGACAAAGGGCTCATTTCCTAACATGGCTCACTCCCTCCATGACGTCAAATTACTGTGTCAGCCCTACAAATTCGCGTATCTATACCTGGAGCAATCTGGGTGCGGCAACTGCGAAAAAAAGGAGAGACACGGAGAGAGAGAGAGAGAGAGAGAGAGAGAGAGAGAGAGAGAGAGAGAGAGAGATAGGGGGCAGGGACGAAGGGAGGATAGGTAGAGGGAGACGGGGTTTCCATACCCGAAGGCCGGGCAAAATTGTAGCGGTCGTAGTGATCGCAACACATCTCACCCGCTCCTAATTTGCAGAGCAGCTTCAGTGTTTGTTTAATTGTCATGTCACTGGCTCGCAAATATTCACCTTCCTCCGACCAAATTCAACATACTTCCACAAATACCTAAAACTTAATTCGCAGAAAAAATAGCGAAAAAAAATCGTTTCACGTATAAAAATATTCACTCGACTAAAAGACAAATTTTAAAGAAAAAAGGTATCTCATGAAAACTATTTATTTACAGCGGAAAGAATAATATCCCTCCTTTATTAAACCATCTTTTTCCTGTAACATGAAAATAAAAAATGTTCCTTTTCCATCGCATTGGCCATAACCATATTCGTTGTTCCGTTTTCAAATTACAATTAAAACGTCTTTTCTTTTTCCAGAAAAAAAAGCCATTTTAATCGTTCGAGTGAATGCGTGCACATCTTCCCTCCCCTGACCCTTATTACGCCGTGTTTATTTGTCTGCTCCTCTTTCACCGCCGCCGCGTTTCAAAACTTCCGGAGCAACTTTTTGAGCGCAACTGCAGCCGGCGCCCCGCGCGTCGGCGAGGACGAGGTGGGGTGAGGGAGAGGGGGAAGAACCGCCGCGTTCGCACACGCCGTCGGCGGCAGAGACGGTGGCGGATGCAGGCACAACGAGCAGATATAACGCGCAAAGGCAGATAAACTTGCAGAAGCAATAAGAGAGGAGAAAAGGAAAATAATCGGGCTGTGGTTGAGAGGAAGAAGTCGAACGATCGGGGCAACGAAGGGAGAAAGTGGGTGCGCCGCTCGGAGACATTGGGGAAGATCATATGGCAAAGTTAGGAGAGAGATGGTGTGGAAAAAATTATGTCTGGCCAACTAGACAATCATCAGAACCCGCGGGTACTGGAACAATGGATGGAAAATCAAGTAGATGTGATTAAGGAATAAGGCGTTCCGGATGGTTATTTCGATGTATAACAGTTACAGAGTCAAAGGTTGAAGCATGTACAGGAATCAGTGATGTACATAGGAATGTATGAGTATGCCGAGGAACGAGGCGCGTCATGACAAATGAGCTAGATGTATAAGAGATTGATCGTACGTCTAGAGCTGTTGATTGAGCAGGAAAGTAGCTTCAAAAAGCGTGCGGTTGAAGAGAGTAGTTGGCAGGCTGAACGGACGAGAGGCTGAAGAGACGGGAGGCTGAACGGACGGGGGGCTGAACGGACGGGTGGCGGAACGGACGGGAGGTTGAACGGACGGGAGGCTAAACGGACGGGAGGTTTAAACGGACGGGAGGTTTAAACGGACGGGAGGTTTAAACGGACGGGAGGCTAAACGGACGGGAGGCTAAACGGACGGGAGGCTAAACGGACGGGAGGCTAAACGGACGGGAGGCTAAACGGACGAGAGGCTAAACGGACGAGAGGCTAAACGGACGAGAGGCTGAACGGACGGGAGTTTGAGCGGGCCGGAGGCTGTAGCGAACGTGAAGTTGAGTTCACGCGGCTGCGCAGTGAGGCGGGGGCGGGGGCGGGGGCGGGGAGGCTCGTGGAGCGGGGGAGATTGCGAGACAGGATGTACAAGTGGGAAGCCGCGGCGCGCGTAGGAGAGCGGCGGAGCGGGGCACGAGGACCAAGGCCGATCCCCCGCCCGGGCGGCCCCGTGTAAATGACCCGCTGCTGACTCAGGAGACGCAGCAGAAGAGCTCTCGCAGTGCGCACGGGGCGCGGGCGAAAATAGAGAAAGAAAATATACAGACGGGGAAGATGACAAACTGCTTACAACAGGAATGTCTCATGCCAGGGATGAGACACACAGAGATGTGGGGAACAATGCGAGAACGTGATAATGTCTTCTATTGGAGGAAAAGGCTGATTAGGGAAACAATGAGTGGTGGAAGAAAATTAAAACAAGAAAAACTTTTAACTTATTGCACAGGCTAAAAAGGATTTCTGAAATAGAAGAAAAATGAAAAATTGAAGCTAAATAAACCAAGTTTTAAATATTATGAAAAACGACATTAGAAAGACACACGACGCCAGAAGACAAAATGAATGAAGATCGACCAACAGCTGTCAAAAGACGTAGATAAGTATGCAATAGAATAGACCGGGAAGATAATAAATTAATAAAACAATAATAAGAGAAGTGATAATTCAGGAAAGAATGAAAATGTTGAATATGAAAAAATCCGATAATGACGACGACGACGACGCCGCCGAAGAAGAAGAAGAAGAAGAAGAAGAAGAAGAAATTATTTTGAAATGCGCAACAACAAACCGAAGGAGGAAGCAAAAACGCCTCCGACAATTCCACAGAGCAACACGAGTAGACCAGTCACAACAACAGGAAACGGCCCGGTGGGCGACTGTTAGGAAGCGGGGCGGGGGCGGGGCGAGGAGAGGAGAGGAGAGGAGGAGAGGCGCGGGGCGGAGCAGTGCCAGGCTGAACGAGACAAGGCGAGGCGGAGCGGAGCGGGGCGGGGCGGGGCGGGGCGGGGCGGGGCGGGGCGGGGCGGGGCGGGGCGGGGCGGGGCGGGGCGGGGCGGGGCAGCGCGGCGCGGCGCGGCCGTCGACAGAGGAAACAGCTGAGGCGGCGGCGGCTGCGGGGGGCGTTCACCGCGGCGCGGCGCGGCGCGCGCAAGAAGCGGCGGTCGCCATTCAGGCGGATCCGGTCGTGCGCTAGGTCAGGGCACCTGGCCCTGGACGGCCGCACCGGCGCGGCTGGCGCGTGCTGCCCGCGGGCGGCGCGGCGGTCGGGCGGGTTGCGCGCCGCAGGCGCACTCGCCAACGCCCTTCCCCTTTGGACGTCCCGTAATGCAAGTACCAGGATGAACTTTCAAAATTGACACACTCACGAAATAAGCCTACGAAGGTGGATGTATTTTTGAGATCGCTGAAGCTTCATATGCAACGTTACTGTAAAATGGAGATTAAACGGAAAGGTGCAGATATGTCCAGATAAATATGTTTTATTCTTATTAAGAACATTTTACTTGACAAATATCAAGACTGGCTGAAGGGATAATACGTGGAATAAAACAAGCCATAAATTTCACGACAAATGTTACGTAGCATAAATCACGATTAATACGCAAAAAATATAAAAACATTAGAAACTTATGCTCAAAAATGTACTTAAATTATTGTTGTTAGTGTATTCTACTTGAAAATACAAAAAGAATCACAAAAATAATTTTAGAACACTTTTTCGCAACAAAATCTTCGATAAAAATAAGTGAATTCGAGCGATTGGACAAACAGTAACTGTACGAGACGGTGAGAGAATCAAAAATAGTCGAAACAAGTTTCCGAAGCCGAAGTACGGGCTTACAATGTTTTCTGCACAAGATATGTGAACTCAAAATTCTGGATTGCTCTTTCATTTCTTTCTTTATGACCAGCTTTTGGTTCTCTCTCACCGGTGCTACGCCGCCGCGTCGCCTCGCAGAGAATCGTGAGCGCGGACGCCTCCGGTCGATCGAGTTAATCGAGATATCACGCTCGTGATGGGAACTCATCGATTCACTTTATTGTTCTCGGATTCCGCGCCGCGTTGTTCTTCCGTGGCCGGTGATCGCGATCTCGGTGTCGTGGCAACTCTGCTGACACGGACGGCTATTTCAGGCACTCGTCTATTCCTTGAGTTACCTGAGCGGAGAAAATTACACTCCATCCATTTCGATTATTCTGTATCTAATAATAAACGTCTCATAATTCCATTGCGACTGTTCTGAAATGCTTGCCGGAGACGAATAAATTGATTATATCTACACTTGCTAGAAAGATCCATTTACTGGGACGGTTTTAAACTTGTCGTATTCATTTCAGAAATTCACTAACAAACTACTCTTCGCCTGAATTTATACGGTATATCCTTACAACATAAACAGTCGAGGAAGTGTAGTATCCATATCTACGGAACTTAGATAAATGAAGATACAACACAGCCAACGTTATAATTATAGGCCATTCCTAAGAAGGGTACCCGGAAAGCAAGCTATCGCTAGCAAATAATTAACCGACATTCTTTGCGTCCATTTATCTGCGTCTGCAACTCCCGCGCATATGCAAATGCAACGGCAGGCCTCGGTGCGCACTGCGCCGGCGGACTCTCTTACGCGCGCGAGATACGTTCGCGCGTTATCACGGCGCGTTTGAGCCGAAGCGCCGGGGCGTCATTAACACTACCTCCATAAAGAGGGCTAATCTAATCGCCCTTTACTTTTGACACGGGCTCGCTAGGTGCCCTTTAAAATGTAAATTTTATTAAAGAGTCCGGAAAGAAGGGCGGGGTACCTAGATGGGCGGGCGAGATGGAGGCCTTGATCCCGCCAGCGCGGGCGGGCGGGCGAGTGAACTCTCGCTGCGAAGGGCGAGGGCGAGCCCGGCGGATGGGTGCACGTGGGCGTAGCGCCCTCACGCAATCCGCGGAGGCAGCTCCACCGCTTCCCGCGAAGATGGTGTTCGCGGAACGAAAGACGGGATCATGGCGGATGAGAAAGGCAAGCTCTTGAAGTTGTCAATTGTAATTAAATGATAATGAATTATGCATTTGTTTTCGAGAAATTGATGGTTTATTGCACGAGCAAAACAGACCAAAATGAGTACTTGGAAGGAGAGAAGAGTTACTACAAGAAAGAAAAAAATGACAAATTAAAAAAATTATTAATATATAATATATGTGATGCACTTAATCGGTGACATTTTATTTCAGGAGGTACAAAAAGTGTTTGTGACATTAAAATGTAAAAGGAAGTCAAATGTTATGAAACCACGCCATTTACGATGAAAATGTCAAAAGTTTTAACAATAGTGTCGTGAACCTTGCGTGTTTTAGACTTCATTGCAAAGGCATCATTGGAGCATGAATGGAAAGGTGGATTGAAAGGAAGTGACGGGAATGTACGTAACGGACAGGATGTTAAGACTAATAAGAATAAATGGAGTAGTGGTCATCAGACAATGGGGAAGCGTTTGCTCCAGAAAGTACACGGAGGAACAATGAAAGACGACGAAGCGATTGTGTAGAAAATCGAGGAAGAGGACGTTGCGATAATTATCACACGATGGAAGAGGAGATAGAGACAATCACTGAGATAGGAAAAAGTAGAAAATGACTAAAAATGTCGGAACGGAGAGAAAAGCTCTTGTGGAAAAGAATGGGAAACAGGAAGAAGCGTGCATTGAGGAGAAAGCAGAGATGGAGGAGGGTGATGGAGGTTACCGCAAAGGCAGAGAAAAAGGTGAAGAGAGTGGCAAAAGGTATGAAAACTGCCAAGGAGTTGAAGAAAAAGGAGTGCGAGGCGAAAGTGAGAAACACGTGGAAGAAGTCGACAGTGTACGCGAAGGGATGAAAGATTCAACATTAGGGAGGGGAGAGAACGGCGGCGGAAACGCAGAGCAGTCGTCAGGCGCGGGGCGGCGCGGGGCGGCGCGGGGCGGCGCGGGGCGGCGCGGGGCGGCGCGGGGCGGCGCGGGGCGGCGCGGGGCGGCGCGGGGCGGCGCGGGGCGGTTCTTTGGCGGCGAAGACGTCAGATTAGCGGGGAGGCGGCGGCCCCAACGGCGCTCTTAGCAGCGAGATCTCGTCAAGACGCCGCCGCCGGCAGTTGCGGCGACGCCCGCTCGCTCCCCGCCCGGGGCTGAGCGGGGCGGAGGCGGCAAACGGCGACCGGGGGCAAGCGCAGGCGGCGCAGCAGGGAGGGCTGGAGAGCGCGGCTACGCACGGCCGAAGCCCGTCTGGGGGCGCCGCGCTTAGGAAGACTTTGCCGAGGCACCGCAGGACGACGAGAGGAGAAAGGTGGTTAGCGAGATCACGTTCAGTTCGATGCGGAGCGGAATAACCGGAAATCTTTAACAGAAAATGAACTCGGATGTACTGGGTGTGAACTCGGCGATTGGTATTGTAGATATATGAAAAGGGGAGAAATCATAAACCCGTGCGAAAAAGGAGAATGAACATGAAGTAAAGAATACACAATTAAAAATGCGAAAGAAGTACGCAGAAGGAGAGTAGAATAATACATAGTATAAAAAATTATAGAATATGAGATGAGGCACTGAAGAAAAGAACATTAGAAGAAAGTCAAAAAGGAGAAAGGGGGGTTTAAGAGCAGGCAAATGAACATGTCACAGGAGCAGCGAAAATGCGCGAGGGCGAAAGTGGAAACGAAGTATCGGGGGCAGACAGCAGGGCACGACGAGCGCTGCGACCGGACCGAGGAAGCGATTAAGCAGGCGCGGCGCGTGCGGGCGGGCGGGGTGGGCGGGGCTGGGGAGGCACGTGTGCGAACAACGGGCGCCAGAGGGCGCGAGCGCTGCAGCGCCCTTCGCCCTCGGCCCACCCGCCGCCCGCGCCGACGCGTCGTTGCCGTTAGCGCACCGCGTCGCCCATAACAGTTCCGGCGAGCGACGCGACGCGGGGCGGGGCGGGGAGGGGGCGGGGAGAGGGCGGGGTGGGGCGGGGCAGGCGGCGATCGGCGCAGCGCCCGCGCCAACGAGCACTTGCGAGCGCGAGGCTCCGCGTTGCAATTAATTTGCGCGGCGCCACACGACGCCTCGCCCCGCTCGCCATCGCTCTCTCCCGCGCTCCTACCCTCGGCCTCGCTTTCTCCATCGCCCACACCCTCGCCTTCTCCATACCGCACACCCTCGCTCTTGCCCTTATCCTCGGCTTCTCCAACGCCAACACCCTTGCTCTTGCCCTTAGCCTCGCCTTCTCCATCGCCCACACCCTCGCTCTTGGTCTCAGCCTCGCCTTCTCCATTGCCCACGCCCATGTCATCACTTCCTGCACCGCCCTCGCCCACTCCTAACCTTCACCCATGCCTATTTCCACGCCCATGTCCTTGCTCTAGTCAACAATCCCCCTCTCAGATTCGCTTTCCGTAATGCCCTTTCTCGCACCTACCCCTTCGCCTACACACTCTCCCCTCCGCCTCGCCTTCTCTACCTTTAGCTCTTGGCCCAGTCCTTCCTGCGAACTGGTCGTCGTTTGGGCTCCACCTGCGTCGCCCTTAGCGCGGTTCCTGCCACTCAGACCTCGCGTCGCAGCGCAACAGAACAACTTTGCACTCTTCATTTCTCTTTAATTTAATGAGCGCAGAGTAGTCATTTGATGCAGCGATGATTTGACTTTATTTTTGAAATAATTTTTTATTCACAATTTTGAATGTTTCAATGAATAAGCAAATATCTCTGAGACTTCGAGTGTTTTTTGTCATTTATTGATTTTTGATAGTAACAGCAATAATAATAATAATAATAATAATAATAATAATAATAATAATAATAATAATAGTAATAATAATAATATTTTTATAGGTCACCAGAAACAAAATATTGGTTTCCTAATTTTTTAAGTCCTTTTTTTTCACACATGACAGGTCCAGGTGTAGGGGAATTCCCGTTGTACTTACACTTTTAAATACATCATTCTTTTTTACGTTCATTTGAAGACTTTGTCGACAACAAAGAGTATATTTCGTTTGCTTTCTTTAAACTCACAGATATAGCAGAAAACACAGATAGCACAGCCAACAAGGCACGCTGTGACCTCTTGTAATCACGTCATAAATAACAGCGCATTCCAATCTTCAAGGAAACTCTGTTCCCAGAGCCTTCAGCAGTCGGCCGTCCGTTCGTGCAGCCTTTCCCAGCAGATAATGGAACATCAGCTGGCGAATGGGAAGCGGACGCCGGATTCCCAGCGCTGGCTGCGCGCCTAGCGGAAAACTTCAATTCTCGTGCGAGCGCCTACGACGCGCTGCTTAAGGCTTGCGCAAGCCGCTTTCTTACGTAACGGTGATCTCCCTTATCTGGCGTTTAGGCGCAGCGGAATGGAGGTAGCGAGCCGCGAGGGACTGTCAAAACGATAACAAACCGATTCCGGGCAGATGCATCGCCCGGTCGCCCGTGCGATGTGGGCGAAGCGCGTCGAGTGCCATGTAAACACACACCGGGCGCGGGCTAATCTGCGGGCGATTTTGCCGGTTCTCGGATTTTCTAAAGGACCAATCAATCCTACTGGATACAGACGATTATCGCCCAAAACGTTTCAAAAACATTAGACCCATTTCTAGAGAAGTCAGCAGGATACATATTAACAAAAATAACATTATTTGTTTTAAATACATTTGGCAATAAAACAGGAGCAGACGGTAATTCTAAATTAAAATTTACTGATGCTAATCCGTTCAGCAAGACGCAAAATCTTATTCTTAAAAAAGTTAGTAGATACTTTTCGAAATTCGCTTATGTAAAAGTAATATTCAGTAGTCGCCATTTAAGAAGGGATATAATGGTCCAGGGAAAAAACACTCCGTAATTTGAGGGAACCAATGTATTTTAGAGTTTGTTGTTAGCATATGAAGAACATTAACTGACCCCATTAACGTGTCGGTGTGAACATCAGGGGTTCTAAAACGCGGAATGGATAGCATCTGCCTATATACCACAATGAAAACTTCCCCGAAAGGAAGACACGCTGCGCAGAAAAGCTAGTTGCGTTAGGCAGATGTAAGCTGCGACCGCTTGCGCCGTGGATTGCCTCGCGTCACCTCGCGGTGCTGTCCGGGCGGGCCGGCCGGCCGCGGCGCCATTCACCTCGCCGTAAAAAAAAAAAAAAAAAAAAAAAAAGGCTGCGTCAAACGGCGCCCTCAATAGGGTCATAAATGAAATATAGCGAGCAGCCCCCGCCGGGAGGATATTATGTCTCGCACGGACGCAGACGCCAGCGAGGAAGGACGTGTCCCGAATAAGGCAGGTCGGCCCTGCAGCCGCCCCCATCCCCGCCGCTCTGGGCCACCAGTCTCCGCTCCGCACATCCCGCCAACGACACGACCAGCGCTTCCACCCTCGACCGACACGCCCCCTCCGTTGTGTCTATTGTCAATTTTGTCCCGCGTACGTGGGGACATGCACAGGTGCACGGAACAAAATATTTCAGAAGATGCTTTCGAAGTTATGGTTATGTTATGGTTGGACAATATTTAGTGAACATTCAATATTTTCGAAAAAAGAAATGGTATAATTCTTAGAAAAAATTTATAACCTGTTTCTTAGCTGCAGATACCCCACATAATGACTTCCTTCCATCACACAAACGCATTGACCTTTCCGGTTGGTCGGGAGACTCAACGGATGGACAGTTTTTAAGATGTAGTACGGGTGTCGAGGCGAGAGAGTCGAGGCGAGAGAGTCGAGACGAGGGATCGAGACGAGGGAGTCGAGACGAGGGATCGAGACGAGGGAGTCGAGGCGAGAGAGTCGAGGCGAGAGAGTCGAGGCGAGAGAGTCGAGGCGAGAGAGTCGAGGCGAGAGAGTCGAGGCGAGAGAGTCGAGACGAGGGATCGAGACGAGGGAGTCGAGACGAGGGAGTCGAGACGAGGGATCGAGACGAGGGATCGAGACGAGGGAGTCGAGGCGAGAGAGTCGAGGCGAGAGAGTCGAGGCGAGAGAGTCGAGGCGAAAGAGTCGAGGCGAGAGAGTCGAGGCGAGAGAGTCGAGGCGAGAGAGTCGAGGCGAAAGAGTCGAGACGATCGAGAGAGAGTGGAGAGTCGAGGGAGTCGAGCGAGGGAATCGAACAAGGAGTCGAGCGGAGGGGTCGTACGTTACACGAGCGTTGGGCGAGAGGGCCATCCGCGAACAATGCTCGGCGAGTGCGGGTGTGGTCATCCTGCTACTTTGCAGACGGGAGACGAGTAACGCGTTGCTTTGGGACGCCGCCCGCGCCGCCGCCCCATTGAGAGGGAATTATCCGGGCGCCCTCTTTGTGGGGCGTCCTTCGCCACGCGGATTACGCGCTGCGAGCGGCGGCCGCGGCGGCGCCGCCGCCTCCGCCTCTGGGCGCGCGCAGAAGGGGGCGTGGTTGCGCACCAACTCAGCCTACTAGGGCTTTACGGATCGATACTCAGCTCATCATCCCATTCAATAAAAAAATCTGTTTGATAAAGTTAATAACCAACTATACTAATATAGAAAATGTATCTTAATTATATAACTTACTCGTATTGTGAATTCATTCTTCTATAGATATAGTGTTGCCAGACTCACCTGCAAAAAAGAAAAGAACATGTTAAAAAAGCTGCACTATAGCATGCATTGTCAAAAATGATATCAGCACAACAAATGACAGCATGAGAACTGCTGCACAACATATAATATTTTGATTACTGTATAGCATGCATTTTTATACAGCGATGCATGTCTGTAACATCCGAAATGACACGCAAGGCATATTCTGTGCTATTCTTATCACGGAAACGGAAGTGCATTGCAGTCAAATTATATTGGTTTCCTCATTCACAGCAACATCAGTGCTCCCAGTAGAGACCGTAACGTCAATTTTATTCTCGACGCGAGTTTATGAGCGGTGCCCGTGTATAATTTAATGGAGCATCGATAGCTCAATCTTCAATATCTAGAATTTCTCGAAATTCTATTTTTTTGTCTTATCATCACCTCTTTAGACATGGAGGTTGTTCATTCGAAAGTCGCTATATCGAATAAAACTGCTAAGTCAATCTTCGTTTTCCTTTAGATTCGAAGCATTAAGGTTTGATTGTAACATCCTCGTTAACTTAAAGCGTCGGTACGTGATGGTGAGTGTTACGCAAGAATTTTCAACAAGACAGGGTGTTTAGAAAATTCAGGGGCGCGGAAACTTTTAGGTCGTAATATATTTTAACCTACAAGGTATATCATTCCATTCTTTGAAAGGTGTAAATTAAATAATTTCTTCGTAAAATGTAGCTTTTCTACCCTGCTCCCCCTAGTAACAGCTCTTAACTCACATCCCCATTCAAAAATTGAACGTTCGATTTCGTTCTACTTTACGCGTACGTTTTATAATCTTGGAATTACGAATCACATGTAAATTGATATCTCCGTTCATAATTTCAAGTTTTCAAAGAGTCACCGCGTTTGTTATTACACTTAGTATTTCAAGCGACAGAAAAGTGTGGAGTAAAATACTTGAGAGGGCCAAGATCCTCATCGCATTGTGAAATTGTGAAAATGAAGAAGAAGAAGAAGAAGAAGAAGAAGAAGAAGAAGAAGAAGAAGAAGAAGAAGAAACATTTCAAATGTAAACAATGCGTCATTATATATGGTCTTTCAGAAAAATATTCTGAATTCAACATTTCTATTTACATTTCTCATTTCGCATATTTTAACCTCATTTCATGAGGTTTCTGAGATATCACCTCTTAGGATGTAGTTTCCTAAATGGTTATGGCTGTGGTAGCTAAACAATTGGTCTTAGTTGCCCCACCCGACGGAGGTGGCTGAGCAAACCGCTGGAGTCTCTTTCCTCGTGACCCGGACAACCACCCTTCCGGTGCCGCTCTTGAGCGGGTGTCCTCAGAGGCGAGCTTCCCTCTGCACGTCGCGGGAGGGGGGGGAAGGGACAGGAGGGGAAGGAAGGGAGGGGGAGGGAGGGGCGGGGGGAACGAGAGGGGAAGGTTGGGGAGGGGCAGGGATGGGTAGGGCGTGGCGGGGCTAGCGAGGCCGTGGCGGGGCGGGGCGGGGCGGACAGAGGAGGGGGGACAGTGCGGGGCGTGTGTTTGGCAGCGCGCGCTGCCAGGGGCGCGGCGAATGCAGCGGAGTCGGCTCTTGGCGACAGGAAACTACAGGTTCGATCCCCTCTCCAAGTCGCGCCCATTTGTCAAGCGGCGCCGATAAATCTCGATAGATTTACTTCCGCACTGCTGGGAGCAGGAGTACTTCTGTCTCCCTTTCCCTCTCTCACACATAAACCCACTTCCTCACTCTCGGGTTTTTGTATGTGTGCGGATGTGTGTCAGTGTGAGGATGGTGAGAATGTATGTGTGAAACGATGTACGAGGATGACTGTAAGTGGTTGAAGATTGTGATCGTATGAGAGAGAGAGAGAGGGTGAGAGGGAGGGGGAGGAATGGGGGAGGGACGGGAAGGGGGAGGGAGGGGGATGGCGAGGGAGGGAGAAGTGTTGCATGTATAGTGAACCCATTCGTGGTTGCAATTCTGCAGACGAGATTCGTTTCGGAAAGTGCGGAAGCGGGGGGGGGATGTAATCTTTGATTGACTCTGAATTTCACCATTTACTTCTGGAAAATATTCCACCATTCAAATATTCCTCTCCTTTCCACACGCTCTGCAAGTCAACTGATCTCTCCACTGTTAGTACGTACAATTTTTATAATTATTATACCACGTTTATTATTTTCTTATACCACGTAAATTTTACTAAATATACTTAACAAGCCTGTATACTTTTCACTTTAGCTCACTAATATAATTATGTTGAAAAATACTCTTTCGTAATGAGATCTGAGCTAGTCGTGACAATATCTCAGGTTGGACGAAAGACCTTGTAGGTAAATTAAATAATTTCAATCGATCCGATATATGACAATTGTTTGGTCAATCATATTTAGTGCGTGTTCTGATGCACGTATTCGCAAAAAGTAGTCAACAGAAAATTCTGTCAAAACCCTTATTTAATGAAAATTACTTTAAAAAGTTGTGCAATTTCCACCAAAACCGTAAAAATATTCACCTTTCCGATAAAAGTATAAAAAATTCGTACTACTTTTCCTTCAATAACATAATTTTTTTAACGTCCGCGCGATCTATTTAAGACAAGCGAGTTTACTCTATTTCAGTCACGAAATGCCACAACGCGTTCTCTTCTCTTTCCCAGCTCAATCCCTCCCCACCGCCCTCTGCGACGCTCCGTGAAACTAACATCCGCGTCGTCACGCTCCCACCCCCACTCCCCCCACCGATTTACAACCAGGCATACCTGAAGTGGAGGCCGCAAAGCCTTTCATTTTTTATCAAAACGCACCCAATAATGGGCGGGAGAGGCGATAAGAATGTGCGGAAAGAGGAAGGAGAAGAGCAGATGAAAAAAATCCAGAGGGAAATAAGAAGAGAAAAACGCCGCTGTGCCGGAAAACCGCATTAATAAAACTTGAGAAAGGGCTTTTTTTCCCGAGCGCCTGAATGGGTTCGATCCGTCGTTGGCTGCTTCGCCACGTGATGAATTCCGCGCCGCGAGGAGGCTGCGGGAGGGAGGCCCCGCCGGTGACAAATATGACGGTGAGCAGCGGAGGGGCAAGCCCCCCCCCCCCCCGTGGCCCGCGCGGCACAATGACCTCGGCGCAAGAGAAATATTAGGGTTTCCCTGGTGGGCAGGGACCAGGATGCCCCAGGACGACCATCTAACAAGTAAAGAGCCCTCAGAGGAGGATCAACAGAGCTGATACCTTTGCAGGCACATGCACATTACAGCGATACAAAACGAAACCAATTTAAGAGCTTATTTCAAAAGTAATGTATGTACATTTCCTTTCACTTTCTGGTTGAATTATGAATCTATTAATACCCTTCTCCATTATAATTCCAAACACTATGTTCAAAATTGCGATTCTTCTACGTAAAATGCTATCCGAAAACGGCTTGAAGCGAACATTTCAGCAATTTGACTTCAATTGATTTCTTTTAGATTCGTTACATGGACAAGTATTTAATCCTCCCCCGCAAAAAAATATCTTGAAAACAGGAAGAATGGACATTTTTAAAAAGGATAACAATCAAACCGTGAAAATATTATTTATCCACAAGGACTTTTCTATTAGGAAATAATTTTCCTAAAGGAAAATATAAAAAATTACTTTCATTTTCTCCGCTGGTTAACATTGCAAATATTATGAAAACCAAAAATACGTAGACCGAGAAAAAGGTAACAAGTTACGAAACCCAGCTACCTAATGCTTCCAATTACCAAGAGTTTCCATAATCTAGACGTATGTTAGACGCCATTGCATTCAAACATGTTAGTCCAAAAGTATACTTCTTAAAGTCAATATTGTATCTCATTTGGGCAAAGGTAAAGCACACGTATATATTTTTACTTACAAAACTTAATTCTTTGCACAATTGTTAATTGATATTTTTACCATCGTAACTATTCGCATTTTATCATTTATTCGAGTGTAGACGGGCTTCTTGCAGAACGTCTTCGAATCAAAGCAATTTTCTCCTCGGTTCTGCCCATTGAAGGTCAGTAACCCGAACATCCTGTCTAAATCGCGTTTACTCTTAAACGCTGCCTCCAATTTCTTCATTTTCCGCCTCATTTTTTACGCCGCTCCGCTCCACGCCGCGCCCCGCCGCGCCGCGCGCCTTCACTCGCGACTCATCCCGCGCGCCTCCCCCTCCCCTCCTCGCGACTCGTGTTTCCCAAGTCTCCATCCTATACAAACTTTCTTTCCTCACGCAAGAATGTTTCAATAAATTCTGCCACTTCACTAAATGGGAATTTCCACTCCAGTCACCGTCGAGAGGCCTCTACCGGGGTGGGCGGCGGGGACAAGACGGGGTGTGGAGGGGGCAGGGAGGGAAGGAAAAGCGGCGAGGAGGGGAAC
Source organism: Teleogryllus occipitalis (assembly GCA_011170035.1). NCBI lineage: Eukaryota > Metazoa > Arthropoda > Insecta > Orthoptera > Gryllidae > Teleogryllus > Teleogryllus occipitalis. Next base: position 419,776 of record BLKR01000200.1, on the reverse strand, counting down.
GACAGCGAAGAGGAGCGGTTAGCGAACGAGAAAGGTCGGGGTGAGAAAGGGAGGGGAGAATTTAGAGAAGGGGAAGCAACGGGAAGTAGTGGGGAGAGAACGGGAAGGAAAAAGGAGGCCGGAACGGTAAGGGCGGGGAGTGGGCTGGGGGTGGGTTTGAAAGAGGGGCGGGGCAGGGTGGGAATGGAAACGCGCTCTCCCTGACCCCCCTCCCCCACTCTCCAACGCACTCGATCCGAAGCTGCGACTCGGAGGAAGCGGCGGCGCAGTAAACAGGAAAATCACGGAGTAAATGTGGGAGAAAGCGCGCCAATGACAGACGCGCCGACGACGGTATTTGCAATGTGCCCCTCCCCCCCAAGTGGTTTATTGTCGATTCGGCGCTTTTTCCCGCGGCGCCGCGGCACGAGTCACGGCGTGAAGTGAAAAAAGCGACCTTGTCAAGGAGACTGCACGTTCTGTGCTGAGACCCACTACGTCGCGCGCCGTTCCTCTGTTTTTTTCTTTCCTTTTTCTTTTTCGGCTTTCTTTCTCAATTTTCCGCGCCGGAAAGACACCGTGAATGAGGGAATTCTCCGGGATGTGGTGACAGCGCACGCCACATCAGTCGTTTAGTTTACACGCTTCGTGTGCTTTCCCGAGTTTAACACGAGAGGCTGGGTTTCTATTCGTAAAAATTGAGTAAAAGGAGAATAAAAATTGCCCACCCCGAGCGACGAGGCGGCGATTCGCGCGCATAGAGATCGATTTTTTCTTCCTCGCGGAAATAAAATTCGGTTGAAATATGTGTCACTTTAAAGCAGTGCATCTATGACCCGAGGTCTTCCAAAGAAAATTCCTTTCGCCTGTGCCCACCCTCACCGTTTTCGTACACCATCTACAAAGGTTTTACAAATGCGTGGATTCGAATTTGAATGTATCTGCGTTACAATGAAAAAACCTTGTTTACAGCACATAAAATTATATGAATCTACGAATTCATATATATCATCTAGATATCTACGAAATGAATGCTGGAAAAACGTCGCAAAAACATTTCGGCTGTTATTCTTTTCTCTTTATGGTCGTGATATACGACAAAATTGAAATGACGTTAGCATGTGTTTTATCTTCCCAGAAATATTCGTTCCGTCTCCTTGTGTAATCGTAGTAAGGGATTAAACAAGGAAAATATGACAATGTATCAAAATTATTTTATCAGCTTTTTGAAAAAATAAATTTGAATTGCATCAAGCATGAAATAAATAGCAAACCAAAAAAAAGTAAATGTGAATGCAAATATTAGAAATGTGAATATTCAACTACAGTTATTTCATTTCCTTACACAATATATTTTATACTAGTGGTCTCAAGCACAAAAAATGCTGCTGTCAAATGTGTGAAAAATGTGGTATTGGGGCAGCAAAAAGTGACTGTTCTGAAACGTCACAAGTCAAAACTGAAACTACTTTCTTACTCGTCGCGTGATGTCACCGTGTAGAAAAAAATGACCTACTGAGTATGAAAATAGTCGTAAAAGCAGGTGTGAGAAGAAGAAGTAGATGTTGAAATTTATTTCAAATGAAGAATCGTTACATGATTCTCTCTCACTGTCCCTCCCTTCTCTCACAGTCCTGTCCCTCCCATCTCTCGCAGTCCCTCCTCTCTCTCAGTCCCTCCCCTCTCACCCAGTCCCTCCCCTCTCTCTTATAGTCCCCCCCTCTCTCACAGTTCCTCCCCTCTCTCGCAGTCCCTCCCCTCTCTCGCAGTCCCTCCCCTCTCTCGCAGTCCCTCCCCTCTCTCACAGTCCCTCCCCTCTCTCACAGCTCCTCCCTTCTCTCACAGCCCCTCGCCTCTCTCACAGTCCTTCGTCTCTCACTCAGTCCCTCGCCTCTCACACTCCCTCTCCCTTGGTTACAATAGTTGCATTTGAAACGCTATTTGCTGTTGGGCGTCCGGCAACTCCAAGATACTTCTATCTCGTCGCCGAAGCCGAAGCGCCCGGACCATCAGCGGAAGCGCGCCGCCGGCTATCGCCCATCTGCAGCGTCGGAGGCGGCGCGAGTGCAGTTTGATAGAGCGCGAGGGCCGCGCGGGGGCGTGTCTGCGGCACTTCCGGTGCGAGCAAGAAGCGGCGCAAACGCAAAGCGGCGCTCTCCGCCCACAAAGACCAATGCCCACGCCGCGCCGCCTCCCACGGCTTCAGCTTTTTATGTGATACCTACGACTGCGGCGCCGATTTTCATTGGAAGCTGCCCTGATTTATACAGGGTGAGTTGTATCATATTAAAAAAAATCAGGATCCTCCGCCCAATTATTGTTATTATTATCATTGTTGTTGTTCCTCTAATTAACGACTACAGATATCAGCCGATTGAATATAAAATCTACTCCCGACTGCACCCAACTTTCTAAGGAGCAGATCTAGAGACTGTCGGTGCCTCTCCAATACTTTGCGTAAAATGTGATCTGTTCCCAATACAACAACGACTTGCACTTTTAAGTCTTTTCTATAATCTGGAAATTTATCCAAGTTCGCACTAAAATTTTGCCGATCATAATAATAATAATAATAATAATAATAATAATAATAATAATAATAATAATAATACTGTCCATGATCTCCTCAGCTGCAAAGGTCATGGAGGCCCATGAGAGATGATTTAATGAGAACCTGATAGTGTTAAATGATAAGGTGAATGATGATGGAATGAGAAAAAAAAAGAAAAAGCGAGAAGCCCGAATAATTATAACGAGAGTTCGCTTTTGAGCATAGAAAATTTCTTATGGATTGTACGGGGATCGAAGCCCGGCGCCAGCGGTGAGAGTCTGCGAGAGCCATCACGCCGCGGCTTCCCAAAAACCTGCCCAAGGGGAACTTTGGCACTTCCCCTGCGGCATCTTCCATTACTGCACAGCAGAGTGTTGTGGATAATTTTATTACAATACGCCCAGAAGCTTATGGTTTAGACGAATCGAATGTGAGAAAGTTCAGCGAATCAACATAGAGATAAGAGTCCACTATTTTGGACTTGGACGAAGAAAGTATTCTATTTCTTGTTCTTGAACGGTGTGGGTGCTACGTTTCAGAAAAGCACTTTGTTTGATGTTGTTCAGCAGTATTCTTGCGGCTGCAGGGCACCTGTGTTGAATTGAACATGTACAATAATTAAAGAGTGCGATATTCAATATTTGTTAATTATCGTGCCTATATATATTTAAAATAGAAATATTAAACCGCGTGCTGGAGGGCGTGACGTATTGAGAGGGGGCTGCGGTGAGACGACGACAACAACGGCCAGGGGCGCGTCATTGACGGCGGAGCGGAGCGAGCATCCGGGCTCGAACACACGCCCGCTTGTCCGCGCCATGTGGACCGGCAGGGACGACGACCATGACGACAACGACGGTGAAGGGGGAGGAGAAGGGGGAGACGACGGCAATGGTGGTAGCGGCAAAGGCGGCGGCGGTAGCAGAGGTGAGAGGGTGGCAGTGGTGGCAATTGCGAGGGCGGAAGTTGTGGAGGATGGTGGTGGTGGCGGAGGAGGGGGCTCGGTGGCAGTGGTGGCGACGACGGCGGTGGTGGTGGCGGTGTCGACGGTTGCGGTGTCGACGGTGTCGGTGGCGACGGTGTCGGTGGCGACGGTGTCGGTGGCGACGGTGTCGGTGGCGACGGTGTCGGTGGCGACGGTGTCGGTGGCGACGGTGTCGGTGGCGACGGTGTCGGTGGCGACGGTGTCGGTGGCGACGGTGTCGGTGGCGACGGTGTCGGTGGCGACGGGGTCGGTGGCGACGGGGTCGGTGGCGTCGGCGTCGGCGTCGGCGTCGGCGTCGGCGTCGGCGTCGGCGTCGGCGTCGGTGTCGGTGTCGGTGTCGGTGTCGGTGTCGGTGTCGGTGTCGGTGTCGGTGTCGGTGTCGGTGTCGGTGTCGGTGTCGGTGTCGGTGTCGGTGTCGGTGTCGGTGTCGGCGTCGGTGTCGGTGTCGGTGTCGGTGTCGGTGTCGGTGTCGGTGTCGGTGTCGGTGTCGGTGTCGGTGTCGGTGTCGGTGTCGGTGTCGGTGTCGGTGTCGGTGTCGGTGTCGGTGTCGGTGTCGGTGTCGGTGTCGGTGTCGGTGTCGGTGTCGGTGTCGGTGTCGGTGTCGGTGTCGGTGTCGGTGTCGGTGTCGGTGTCGGTGTCGGTGTCGGTGTCGGTAACGGTAATGGCGTGTGGCGGTAGCGATGACGGTATCGCTGGCGGTGGCGGTGACGGTGACGGTGGCGGTGGCGGTGGCGATGGCGATGGCGATGGCGATGGCGATGGCGACGGTGGCGGCGGCGGGGGCTGGTGGTGATGGTGGCGGCTGCGGCTGGGGCTGGGGCCGAGGCCGGGGCCGCGTCGCGTGGCTACTGACCCAATAGCGCTTCTCGGAATATACAGCGCGGCAGATGGCGAGATCCCGGTCCGCAGCGACGGTCAACAGCGGTCGCTTGTCTAGCTGCCCCGGCCGTCACTCCACGCTTACAAGCAGGAAGTGGGGTCGAAAAAGCGCAGGAATGAACATGAACACATCTAGGGAAGGCACGCCCAATAAATATACTTCAGGAAGCTCTAAGAAGGAGAAATCTGATGAAATATAAAATACCACGTTGAAGCTACTGTAAGGGCACGACCTTTTCGGAGGAAGGGGTAAGTAATATGGTAATAACTCGAATGACAAGGGATACAGGAAAATAATTTAAAAAAATAGTAAAGGCATTAGAAACATGTGAAAGAATTTCTTCCTGAAGTATAATCAAGCAGGCCTAAAATACTAGCCAAATCAGACAAAATACGTACAGATGCGTGAAGTAATATTATATCTCCATAGGTTCTATGAAAGCGTGCGCAAATCCCATCTAAAAATCATTTGGTAACTCCTTCCTAAGACAAACCAGGTGTAAAGTTTCTGTAAGACATGAATTGCATTTTCTAGTCTAGTTTGCTTGTTTGTTACCGCGAGACGGAAGTGAGTTTTTCCATCACGATGAGTGACAAGTCAAGGGTGTGTTTTGCTACTAGATAAGCGAAGGCAAATGAACCTAAATACCTGGTTTAATTTGTATTTTCTCATTAAAAAATAATTAAAATGTTAAAGAGGACATTCTTCATTTCATTGTATTTAGCACAATTCCATTTCATATACACTTCCACTTAAGTCGTCACCTTCATTAAGCGGCCACATCGCAGAACGGCCAATTTTAGCCGAAACCATTAGTGACCGTTTAAGTCAGTTTTCACCGTACTAGTGATACCCTTTTGACATAACTCAGGTCCGACGAAACAGAGCGCGCCTTATTTGGAAAAGAAGAGATACGACCCTCGTATCCATCACAAGATGACAAGCAGTGATTAATACATTCCTTTTCGTACAAGTCACATGCCAAGAAATATAATGAAGGGGTTCTCAAATAATTTCAAAGGCTTCTTTGATACGGAGATAGGTCGTCGTAAACACATACGCTTTGGAAAAAATGTAACCTCACTACCCTTTAGACCCGACCACTGAGATAAGGGCATATTTCTTATACTCTATAAAGTGGATAGATAGCTTGACATCATGATGTAATTAACAACCATCACGTCCGCTTCTGCGGTAGGAACGACCACTTCAAACAGCATGCCGAAATGTTTATGCAGTCATTAATACAAACGTAAAAGCGACCAGAGGAAATTAAATGATCGCTGATTCACCGGCTACGAGAAACCGATGACTCCTAGAATTTTGTTCTAAAGCAAAGGCAAAAAAAAAAAAAAGATAGTGTCAGATATACATTGAGTTTTAAAATTGTATATGTGTATCCTACAAGAATTCTATTGAATAAAACAAGTGTCCCGATATAGGAACTTGAAGTAAAAATTATAGGATAATCCTAGAGTAATTATGATGGTTCAGAAAGATAGTAAAGGCATAAGGAGCTACACTATATATTGTCCCCCGAACGTAAATAATTTCATTCAGTATTTGGCAAGATAAAAAACAAAAAACAAAATTGCTTGTTATAGAAATGTGAAATAGCCAATAGCTATTTTTTCATTCTTTACAAAATTTGCAGAAATACTGTACTTCGAAGTTAATAGAAAGAAAATAATTTTAAATTCTTTATATAAGCGTTGGCGACAACAAGGATTGAATGTCTGCAGAATATTGTGAGAAAACTTAGAATTTTAGATTTCGGGAGCATATTTCAGAACGGTCAATATCTTCAAGCATTTGACAGCAATATAACTATAATTGACAGAAGTCCAAGATTGAACATGATTGTTAGTACGGTAATTACGATAAAGCAAGAATGTTCCAATATGTATTAGCACTAAAATACAACAGCTTCGTAGAAGTAGCATTTTTGAAGTTTTTCCTCCTAATTTATTTTAAACTTTATATATTTCTTGATCTTTTCGAAAGGTTTTACAGCTACTGCCATTTTCAAAAATCCTACTAAACTAGTCAATTTGGATGAATATATAAACGAGGTATATCCCCGCGATGATACCAATACCAGAGTTCGACAACGAAAACACGAAGAGCATTTGGCTCAAGGAAATTTACTTCTGATAAAAGATTGGCAACACATTGGAAAAAAAAATCAATTAAGGTAGGGAAAGTGGTTTTTGACTACACACAAAAGTCAACGCAACAAAAAAACACGTCACTCAAGACTACAAATATTAAGAAGATAAGATCCCTGAGAACGCCCATGGGGTCATGGCTAATGTAATCGGTTGAAGGCGTAATCATTCTGAGTAAAGGTTTATCTCCAGTGTTCAAATAGTCTTTAAGTCTACACGCACAGAATGCCTGAGGATACATAAAGTTGAAGACTGAATATAATTATGGAAAAGAAAGTAGATACCGCGCACAGTTACAGACAAATACACAAAACGTTTACAGACCTTTTGACTTGAAACAAATCAAATAGACATATTCCAGAAAAGATAGCAGAACCATTTTATATTAGAGTGAATAAATATTATTATTATTATTATTATTATTATTATTATTATTATAACGATAAAGTGTAATAGCAAAGTAATACTTTGTTTTTACTGTGTGTGTTTCAAATAAGTTTTAAAGAAGAAGAAAAACACATTATTTTTTCAATTGCAGAGCCATTCCCAATTAACAAAAACCACACCAGAATTTCTTTGTAAAAAAACAGAAAGAATGTTAGAAATACGTAAATAAACAAAAAGAAAACGAAGAGGCACTGGGACCTTGTTATGTAAAAGACAATAGGCAGGATAGAAAGGAAAGGCAGAAAGGGTGCGTTGAGAAGTAGTGTCGATGTTGAGTGGAAGAGTTGTGTAGAATAGAATTTGATTAAGCTGACCAGTTGTGAAAGCAGAATTGGGCGAGAGGAGATGAGGATTGATTGTATGGCACGACGAGATTTGGAGGCGACAAACCGGGCGTGCGAGTAAGTTGGACTAGATGAACTGGATGTTTGAGGAACCTAGACAGATTGACCAATCGGGAGACAAGGAGGGTAGGGCGAGTGAGGGCAGTTTTATTAGGCAAGGATTCGATAAGCAGGAAAGGTGGGGAACGGGGATCTCTCCAGCAAAATGAGGACGTATTTGGAAGCCCTAAATTTTGTTCAGAAAGAGAGGAAGGGGGTACTAGTGGCGGTTGGTGGTGATTCGGTGATGGTAGTTGCGGGGGTGGCGGTGATGGTGATATTAGTAATGGTGGTGGTGAAGGTGGTGGATGTGACAGTTGATGTGGTGGTGGTGGTGGTGGTAGACGTGGCTGTGGCAACGAGATGTAGTAATACTAGTGATGGTGATGATGTAGGTAGTTCTGTCTGCGACAATGGTCGTGGCAGTGGCGGAAGTTACTGTAGGGAGGTAACGGGTGGTGACGGGTTAATGGCTGTGGTGGCGGGCCCGCGCGGGCACGAGCGGGTAAGGCGGGGTGTATGCGAGGGCGGGCGGGAGCCGAGGAGCTGCAGAGCCGTTGAGTCGCCCCGACGTTCCGCCTCGCCGAGCTGACGGTTCGGAAATCAATTTACTCGCGCCCAAGTGTAGCGGGCGGCGTCAAGAGACGTCAGAACGGGCGGCGGAGGCGGTGGCGCCGACGCGTGGAGAGCGCCCCGTCCTCGCAGCGCGTCCTCCACGCCGCGTCCTCTCCGCCAGCTCAGGGCTCTCGCCGTCGGCGCCTCTCCATTCTATGTGCCTCAACTTCCATTTCCAGTATGCTCTCGTGAAGCTGTATTCGGACGCAAATTGTGTACACTAATCATGAAAATATATAGTAAATACGTGAGAGAACGTTTGGGACAGAATAATATAAATTAACTTGAAATTAAATAGTGACTAAAATGTTTAAACTGTAGCGGTACTTAGTGTAGTTCTCGAAAGACGAACCACGGTACATTGAAATACGAGAAAGGTTTAAGTATCTATTTTATTTGAAAAAATTGCAATTTTTGGAGATTCCAGTGCCTGCATAACAATTAAACTATGTTGCTTTATAATGGTCAGTATATAAGGGAGGGACTCCCTGGGACTCCACGGAGGGACTTCCTGAAGAATAGGAAACTTGCCAGTTGATATTCAGTCGTATCCTTAACACATGGACTACACATGTAATGAGGAACCAAACGCTCGTATGCCCGTTCGGCTTGAATTTCGTATTCCAGAGACCGCTGATCTCGGAAGGGACTGAGGAAAGAACTGGCTTACGAGCCCGAGATGCCAGTTCAATACCCCCCCCTCTCCCCCCCCCCCACCTTGAACCCCGCCCACCGCAGAACGAACACGTTGCACGCTGCTCCCGACTCCGCACTCAGATCTATATCCGACGACTTCGCCATCCCCGCACACCCCGCCACCCCGTCGCGCCATCGCTGCCTCCGTCATCCCTCGCTCGCAACCCCGTCCCCTCCCCTTCGCCGCCGTGACGCGGCGCCTCATCTCCCGAGGATTCGGTTTGTTTCGGCGCGAAGAAATCCTCCCGCGGCGACTGCCAGCGTCAGGAGCGCGGCCTATCCCGCGGGCGCGAAATCCACACCCCGCCCCGCCCCGCCCCGCCCCCGATGAGATGCACCAAATACGATTTCCTCCGCGCCCGCCCCGCCCCCGCCCCCGCCGCTGCAGGTCGACGCCAGCACCGATACTCCCCACCCCACCCTCGTAGGAGCGTGCTCGCTTAAGAGGATGTGCGCATTGCTTGGCCGAGTACAGGCGGTGGACAGGGAGTGCTTTGCAATGAAGCGTCTAACAGAAACAAGGAAATTTGTATGTGAATTGTGAACGGTAATAATAGATAGCTCAACGCAGTTCATTAACGTCTTATGCGTTGTTTTACAGCGGATAGAGAGACTGGACAACGATTTCAAACTAAGGGAGAGAACCAAAATCGAATAGAAGTTTGGGTTTCAGGAGCCACTGTATATTAAGAAGAGGTTGAAGTCAGATTAGCTTCTTTACGGGTGTGCCTGGTGTTAAAGTATGAGGAAAATCTGAGGTTAAAGGACACCGCGCGTTACTTTGACACGGTCTGCCACGCACAAAAGGAAGAGTACATGATAATGAAGATCAATAATCAAGTTTATTGGTAGTATGCATGCAAGACATGATGTGTGTATGTTCTTCCACACCAGAAGAAATAGTCACACTTGATCAGCGGAATGTATATATTAGTCACAAATGAATAGAAAATATTTATGACAGTAATTTCTGTCCTCTGTACGGCAGATTTGAATCGTTTCATGAGAAATGCATAAGAAACATTAGAAGAGCATTTAGCACATCCTTAAGTTTTTTGTCACGTGAAAAGGAGCAAAACACACATACATAAGTAAAAAGTAAGATTTTGATATAACCCTACAAAATGAAGACACAGTCGTTTGTAGAAATGCTACGTCCTTGAAATAAAAACTATATTGAAACACTCGGAGAAGAAACGTGAAAATGAAAACACTGGTTGAGGTATATAAAATCATCTTTCGAATTTGAAACAATAACGAGCTCTGCTCGATTTTCTCCGGTTGGCGGTTCAGTGAGTGGCGAGACTGTATATATCAGCAAACTGCGCAGCAGGGTCGAAATACGATCCCAGAGCAGATCATAAATAAAAACCCAGCGGTCGCTGAAACAAAATTACGTTTTTTTTGCTTCTATCCACGAAACATTACACTGATTACTGCCGCTACAGATTCCACATAAATTCCTTCGGCATTTTTCTCTTTCTCTTGATCCTAACGATGCTGAATGAAAAATATTTTCAAAATACTGTCACGCCGAGGAGTAGATGAGAGTAAGAACAACAGAAAATGGGCCATAAGTCCAGGTTCTTTATGCGAACTCGCCCCGGAGCGGTCTCGGCTAATTGCGACTGTCTCTCTGCTTGCAGCGTAACGGCCTGGAACGGGCACCATAAGCTACTTCCCCCTCCGTCCTCCGACCGCCCGTCCGCCCACGACTGCCCGTCTCCTCCGCAGGACCCGTTGCCCGTCCGTCGTCCTCCCCCACTTCTTTATTTTTGTAAAAGGAAACGAAATTTCCAATTCCTAAAGGACGTTCTAATGGAATTTACATGTACAAGATGAAAAGCAAGACGGAAACCGTGGGGAGAGAGACGGAGGGCCGGCGTCTGTGAGAAGGAAAGTCTGGCGGTGTTTCTTGGAAGTTACCACGCCGCCTCCCCGCCCACAACCCCTTCGTAACCTCTCGCACAGAGCAACCCTTTCCCGACGCCCCCGCCCCGCCCTCCGCCCTTCGCTCCGCGCCAGGGTCGGCGCGCGCCTTCTCCTCCGCACTCGCTCGCTGTCGCTCCGCTCCCTCTTTCTGTTCTTCATTCATCGCCCGTCACTCCATATTGCACACACACACACACACACACACACACACACACACACACACACACACACACACACACACACACACACAGAGCTCCTGTGCTTTCAATTCTTCAAAAATAATGTGTCAATTTTTCATCACTTTTTTTCCAGTCATGCGTAACATTCGTACTTGTGTGCAATAATCACACTACTTTGCATTCCCTTGTTATATGTATACACAACCACTCCAAACACAAATTGTTTTGAAACGACGATTTCCATGCTTTTTTAAGAAACGCGTTCATTTATTTTTTAGAGTAAAAATCCTACAAACTCCCGTACGCACAAAGCATTATTGCAACATTTAACTTACAAAAATTGAAACCAATTATTTAAAAAGTTATGTCGTTTATGAAGAGTAAACCTCATTATAAAATTCGCATGATTTCTTATTTACCGAAATTTATAAACTCTCTAAAAAAACTTCTTTCACTCACGTGAAGAACAATCGTTTCCACAAAAACGCGAATCGCGGAAAACAGGAACAGTAAAAATGGCGCACAATCGAGCGGCACTCGGGGCACAAAAGAGGCATCTCATCCGTCGGCGCGCTGCCGTCGCCGGAGCCGACCGGCCAGCCAGCCGCTATCACGGCGCTATCGCCGTGCAGAAAATTCGACTAATATCGATTCCCGCTGTCGATACTCGCTGGACAGCCGAACCCGTGACGCTCGCCCGGCCCGCCCTCCCCGGCCTTCGCCGCCTTTTCACTCTCGTGTACCCTTGCACTCGACCGCCCACACTCTCTCTCTCGCCCACTGCTCCTCACCGTTCCGGCTAAAAGCTCTTTTTTACTACTCGCTCATTCTCTCTCCTTGCAGCCCGTTCGTTCACTCGCCCACTTGCCCCTGCTCTCCCTCGCCCTTCTGTCCACCTGATCTCGCCCCCCCTCTCACTCTCACACACAGGGTCAGCGTGTTCGGTCTTAAGTACTCGTTCACTCGTCCGCCCATCCGTCTGCTCCCACGACCACCTGTCAACATGCTCGCTCGACAACCCACCCATCCTCTTTCCCTCTAGCCCGTTCCTCCGCCTGCCCTCTTGCGTGCCTTCATTCCCCTTCTGCCCACCTGCTCTCTTCCTCCCCTCTCCGTGCGCGCATGTCCTCTCATGTACACTTTCCCGCCCGCCCGCCCCCGGCTCCATGGGCCGCTCCCTCGCGCGCCCGTTTTCTCGCCCCGGCGCGACTGTCCGCTCGCCCACGCGCCCGCTCTTGCCAGGCACCTGAGCGGGCGAAACAAAGGGCGGCAGATAGGCCGTCCCGCCCCTCGGACCGCGCGCGGGCGACGGACGAAATCGCATTAACGGAGGGCGCGAATTCATACGAACGCCGTGAATAGGATGTTAATATAAACATCTGGACAAAGTGCATTCTGCGTACGCGCGCGCCCTGAATAACTGACGGCGGCGTATTGTTTCGTGTCATTATTGTCGCTGCCGTTTCGTATCCAAACACTTTTGTTGCAGTCCTTTTTGGACGGGCCTGTACGCGAGCGGGGCGGGGCGTCTCGCCGCCGTCGCGCCGCCGCGCCGCGCCGCGCCGCGCAGCGCCCCATGCATATGGTGATTTTATTGATTCTGAGCGTCCGCGGACGTGTCAAATGTAAGCTATGCAAAAGCATGATTCCAGCTCTTTCGTGTTTGGACAGCGCCCAAGTTGACAAAAACATCTATCAGAGAGCCGCGGCCGCGTTGCCTCCAGGACTTGCGCCGTCCTCGCCGTCGCTCGCGTGAGTGAAGAGACGGGCAGAAGGGTTGCAAGAAGAGAGGGAAAGGGCGAGCAATGAGATAGGCGAGCGGAGAGAGAGAAAGAGCGAAAGACGAGCGGACAAGAGGTCGGGAGAGCAGACTAGAGGCCCGCGAGCGGGCAAGTGGACGAGCGAGCGGGCAAGAGTACGAGCGAGAGACGGGCAAGATGTCGGACGAGCAGGCAAGATGATGGGTGAGTAAGGAAGATGTCGGGCAAGCGGGCCAGAGGACGGGACAACGAGTGAGAGGACAGGCAAGCGGACAAGACGACGTCTGTGCAGGCAAGAGAACAGGCGAGCGGGCAAGAGAACGGGCGAGCGGGCAAGAGAACGGGCGAGCGGGCAAGTGGACGAGCGAGCGGGCCAGAGGACGAGCGAGCGGGCGACCGAGCCAGAGGACGGACGAGCGGGGAAGAGGACGGGTGAACGGGCCAGAGAACGGGCGACCGAGTCAGAGGACGGGCGAGCGGGCGAAAGGTCGGGCGAGCGGGCAAGAGGACGGGCGAACGGGCAAGAGGACGGGCGAGCAGGCAGAGGACGGGCGGACGGGCAAGAGGACGGGCGAGCGGGCAAGAGGACGGGCGAGCGGGCAAGAGGACGGGCGTGCGGGCAAGAGGACGGGCGAACGGGCAAGAGGACGGGCGAACGGGCAAGAGGACGGGCGAGCGGGCAAGAGAACGGGCGAGCGGGCAAGAGAACGGGCGAGCGGGCAAGAGGACGGGCGAGCGAGAGGGTGAGGTGTCTGGGGGCTGAGAGGGCGGCCGTCCATCCCTCACCCAGTCCTCCCCGTCCAGGCGCCCCTTGCGCTCTGCTCTCCCCGCACGTAGTCGTATCTCATCCAGAGGAATACAAATTACTTAATCAACATTTTTGGCCTCCCTTATAGGCCGCGCGAGAGGAATGAGCTGCCAAGAAAGGCGCGAAATTTCATAAAATAAGAAACCGCGTCCCGCGCGCACGCGTGCGAATGCAAATTGCTCCGAAAGAGGCTTTCGTACGTAAGTTATTGCCGAAGGACTGAGAGATTCACCTTGTTCTGTAAAGGTAATTCCTGCCGAAACTGCGAAAATCCCAGTTACACAACAGACGGCAATTAAATATTTCTAGCCAAATTAGCCCTTTCAGAGACTTCCAGTGAAAGAAGCAGTAGTAAAATCAGTGTTTCAGAAAGAGAAATAAGGTGATCCAGGGTTATATATAAATTAGAGTGATTCACACATGTGTTCGAATTCGAATATAAAAATATGAATATTCGTTGTAATTTGTTGGATTCATCCGAACTTAATAAGCAATATATCATTACATACAGCGCCTAGTTTCAAAGAAGTGCTTAGAGATTGTATTCATTGTCTAAAGAGGACGAAAACAAAATGGATTCCCGGCGTCCAGACCTTCATACAGAGACAACAGGTATAGGGTTGAAAATGTGCTAGAAGTTGAACATCGTATAATGCATGAGGATATACATAATACACTGATCTTATTCAAATGATCCAAATAACATTTTTCTTTAAATTACAGCGTTGCCGAAAATCGAAGCAAAGGATCTTGCAGGCAAAAGTAAGAGTAGTATTCTATTACAGGAGAGATGCACAATAAATGTCCAAATTGACTCTTCAGGGGCAACCAAGTATAGCGGACCGAAACCTGAAGCCTCCAGCAGTCCAAAACAAGAGAGCAAGGGGCAGCCATGCAATTGGGGCCCTTTGCCATTGAACTTTTAAATTTACACCTGACATATAGGATATACGGGAACAAAACTCCACTTGAAGAATGAAATTATAACTTTACTGATACAATTAATGATTTTATCTTCAACCTTTTATACTGTCACCAGATGACTCGGAAAGTTTTTCCTCAAGTGTCGTATACAAATTTCCCAAATTGTCGAGCCACGAAAGGGGAAAATCAGGGATTGAACATACTTAAGGAAATACAATTTTTCATTACTTAACGCTACGGGCCCCCTTTCAAAAATTTTCAGGGAGACTCCAGGCTTCTTGCCCCATCCTGTGTGCCCACCTACGAAATGGGTGGAACGGGAGCTGGCGCGGGAGGCAGTCGCGTTCGCTCCTGGATTTCCTCGCCGGCACGCCCGCCGCTCCTCGCCGCGCCGCGCACCAGCTCCCAAACAATTCCGCGTCCTCCCCGGAAACCGGAAACCAAGCTCGAACCCATTTCTTTCACTCACTTCCGCGATCGGCGGGAGGAAGGGCGGGCGTCTCCTGCTGCTTCGAATCTGACCAATCGGAGAAACTTTTCTCGCGTGAAACCTCCCTTTGGCCTCCTCACCCTTCGCTCAGTCTCCTACCTCGCCCCGTTTCTCCTGCCCTGCAGCCCCTCCCTTGTACTTCGTTTTGTTGTTTGTTATCGTTGATCACAACTCGTCGGGTGAGTCCTCGAGAAGAAAAAAAAAACACCTCCTCTGCCAAACGTTTGAAGGCTCCGAAGACAAAAGGCGCCAAACAACGGCTAGAAAATAACGCCAATCACCTCTTTATTGGATTGAATGGCTACCCAATAAAAGAAACTAACGATACTTCCGAATGATAAATGGTTGCAACCGGCGGATATAGCTTTCGGCGGCGGCCCGTATAAGAGGACCGATACGTTGTCTGACGTACGACGTCGCCGGTTCGAATATCGAGAGGTTCCGAATCAGGACTTGTCCGGAGGAGGCAGTAGGGTGTGAAGTAGCCTCGGAAATAAATGATCAACTTTCAATGTTGTGCGATACTTAGGATTGGTCTAGTCCATATCTTGTGTAATTTCATCATTTAAACATTAATTGTGAACTCTTTTTGTACTTTTCTGGGCAATAAAATGTTGCTAAAGTCTTCTTTTTTTTTACTTTTTGGACGTTGTTACTGCTGTGTAACCAATGATATTCAAATTGGGGAAATTTTCCCTAAATATATGTACATAGGTGTTCATTAATTACTACATCATATTATACATTGACTTCCTTTCACGATCACTTAACAGACATGCGATTAATTGCTGACCCTGATTTTAGACAGATGCAAAGGTTTCGTGAACTGTTTTACGTTTAATGCCTGAACATTTGAATAGATAATTAATCATGGTTTTGCACATTTCTTCGAAATTAAACTTTGCCAACAAATTTAATTGAATCTTTCGAACTACAAGACATGTAACGTGAGTAATTTTGCATCATTTGGGTTTAGAACATTCTTTTTTAATTACTCACTCGCCCTATTCCGGCCATAAGACAATTCTGGTTACGCCATTGATCCGAATTGTTCCGCTTACGACATTCGTTGCTCGCGAAGAAAAAGTTGTGTACGAATTGCAACGTGCTAGGAGAGATAAAATGATAGCGTTATCTGCCAGATCCTCCGGCACACAGGTACGAACGCGCGTCTCTGATAAGGCCCGCGTTTGCTGAGGCGGTTCGCATGGCGCGAGGGACGTAAGCGCTCCGCTCGCTGAGAATGTTTGCTCTGCGTTTGTAAGCTCTCGTTCCAACCTCTTACTATATTTAAAATTCGCAACTCTATGGCTGTACTCTATGGCCGTTGCCAACTGCTATTGAAAATTGAAATGATTGAAGGCGTTGTCATTGTCAACAATACTATTTATTTCAATAAGACCAGCTTTCGATGGCTTAGCCATCATCATCAGTTTTCTGATACAAGAAAAATATAAAAAATTAGAATTAACAGTTACATAATTTAAAAAACATCTTAAGAAATGAAAGGAGAGGAATTAAAGAAAAGAAAGAATGAAAGAAAGGAGGAGGCGGAGAGTTAGATCTTTATAATATAAAATAATTGACAATAAATTGAAAAGTCGGTTCACACGATCGTCACGCTCACAATGCTGTCTAAATATTATCTCTTCTTCCTCCGGCGTAGTTTAATTTACCGTATTTTCCGGTGTGTAAGGCGCACCGGTGTCTTAGACGCACCTCTATTTTCAAGAAGGATTTCACTCTTTAATGTTAAATTTTATACTTCATTTTTATTTTTATGAAAGGAATGTGAATTATAACGTGCGAGAAGCAATATCTTTTCTTAATATTCTGCCGGGAGTCTTTATATTTTTTCACTATGCTCAGAAAGACCGTAGCTTTTCACAAACTTTTTACATCATGACACTGACCCGAAGAAATTTTCTGCATTATTTATTCTTGCAATACTTTTAGCTCAATTTTGTAGAAATACAAATTCCTGTTTTTCAGTGTACAATAATTTGATTTTTGTAACGCTATAAACTAAACATTCAAACAGTTACAAACATTCCCATCCGTTATATAAGACGCATCCTGTTTTTTGACAAGTTAGTGAAGGACAAATTGTGCGACATATACACCGCGCACCGGTAAATACAGTACATATTGCTTATTTCTGTCATAACCTTACGCATCGTTAACCCCGTTCTCACGGCTAATATCATAAATTAAATTGTTCGGCGGCGACAACTGGAGGACGCAATGTCAGATTTTTCTAATCTCATTCTTCGATTATCTTTTTCGACCCTTGATCACTGAGTGGACAAATAAAATAATATAATTGTCTTCAGAAAGATCACGAAAATAATATAATCAAACTAGAAAAAGGAAAATCATCAAAACGTAAACGCAATCAGAACACTCCGATGTTGCATTGAAGAATGGCTCATTCGTATTTCATTAAAGCATAACAACTACAAGATTGTTACCAATTCACTCAGTAATAAAATAATTTTTAATTCAAAGACACTGTTTCCCTCACACACCTGCGGTTATCGCGTAACATCACCAACGATTCTAATATTGAGGTAAAAAAAAGCAGGCGGTTTCTCATTTGTCATGAAACTTTAGTTGTTTTTTTAACTTCAAAGCCGTTTTTTAACGCAACAAAAACAATAAAGATATTGTTATTTCTTGAACATATTTTAAGCAATATAAAAAAATAGTTTAGTAGAAAATACTGAATAAAAATCAGGAGCGGAAATGTGAAATAACTACCACTGGTTAAAACCCAGCAGCGACGGAGACAGCAACAATGAGTGCTGGCGTGGGCGGCGCGAGCTGCAGCGGAGCGCGTGCGCTGGGGAGCAGTTGTTACGTGCGACGCGTCTGTTACGCACGGCCCCCGAAAATTTTATGCCGCTGTTACAGGAGGCCTTTCATTTCCGCACACGAACGTCGTTGGTTACGCGTAGCTATCCGCAAGCCGCTACAGTCACTACGTACTAGTGTTCTGCACACTATTGGGCATGAGGACGAGATGCATAATGCTGTATTTTTATTAAATGGTCACCTTGAGCTTTTTGACAAATAAATGAACTGTTGCATTTGTTCCCAGTATTAAAAAATTACGTATGCACCGATAGATACATCGAGCCAAGAATTTTTGAAATCTATATCAATGGAACACTTTTGTAATAATCAGTTGCTAATCGAATAAAGTTTCCTTGTTACCGAGGCTATAACACAACATAATTCAATCAGTAACTCTTTTATGGTCATATTTAAGTAAATATGCAGCATTCACAAGACAACGAGACATTGAATTATAATTTTCCATCCCAGAGCTCAATTAGCTGTGAAAACAAACGGCAGCATCGATTGTTTATTTGATACGGCGTCAATCACCTACTACATTTTTTAAATGGGAGAATAGAATTAATTTTTAATCGAAGATATGACAATGAGATTCGAGTTAATGTCATGAGATAAAGAGATTGAGACATTGAATGAAGTTGTCTCAAGGTCCTGATTTTGGAGTTAATCAATCTTATCACATTAAACTGAGGATTCCATTATTAATGGCATGTCAAATATCAAAAACCGCCTTACACTTTCATGAACATACTTCAATGGTTTGTGTCAAAACATTGGCAAACACCTGTATTCGATGCGATTCGTACACAGGTCACAATTTTTATTCTTCAGAAAATACATACTACTCATATAAGCTGAAGCATAAGAGTTAATTTTTAACATATTTTCACGTCCATTAATACCAGGGCTTCTTTAACGCATTCGACGTCCCCTCCCCAAACATTAGCACCTTGGATCCCCTCGAGTTCACCGAGCCTGTACAAAACCCGCGTCTACTTCACTTGCAGAGAGCAGCTCTCTTCTCATCATCCCACGCCCTCCTGCCCTCCGCGCCGAGAGCAAGAACAATCCCGCAAGTCAGTCCGCGCGCCCGCCGAGCCGACTAACACATGAGGAACGTCCCGCGCGGCGAACAAAAGGCGATTCAAAGAACCCACGCGCGTTCCGCGATCCGCCTCCTCCACGCGGCATACCAACGCACGCCCGCACGGCACGCGCACGTGCGCACGCAGCACGCGAGCACGTCGCGCCTTCTGGGAAGCGCGCCAGGGGCACCGGAAGTAGAGTAATGGACGCCGGAATGCGTGAATGCGTGAATGGCGCGGCTTATCAAGTGGGTGCTCGCTTGCTCGCGTCGCCGCGGGGCTGCTGACTCGCGGAGCCACAATGGGGATGACGGAGCGAGGGAGCGGAGCGCCGAGTCAATCGTCAGCTGTTTCGATTGTCCTCAATAGGACGCTCGCAGAGGCGAGGCGAGGAGCGCCCAGTGAAATGAAGACGAATGGCGGACGGGGTCGGGTGGGTGGATGGGTGGGTAGATGGGCGAGCGGGTGGGCAGGTGTTCGATTGAGAAGGCGACCCGCCGTGTGGGTGGTTGGATGAGCAAGCCGAGAAAACGCCCCTGGGACCGGCCCTGAAGAGAAAAGAGCGCGGGAGGAGACCCCAACGGTCACCTCGGGTCACGTAAGACACAAGCTGTTATTTTCTTGCTCCAGTGCTCATTGAGAAAAATAATAGGCTCAAGTGCCCAATAGTTGCCGATAGTTTTTACTAAAAGGTTACATCCACAATCTTGTAACGAGTAATACATGAAGAAAAAAAAAACGTAGCATGTATATCAGAATGTACGTCAGAATGTAAGAATGATATGAATGAATAAATATGATATGAATCAGAATGTAAGAATTGTGATTATATAATATATTTAATTCACATACGAGATTATTGTGAATTGAGATAAGATAAAAACGGCTTATCCGTGAGACAAACGCGGGTGACGGTTGTTCTTCTGACACAGCGACACAAAGTTCTGAGGACACCGTCCTTCTCAACCTCTCTGTTATTGCAGAATGGCATAGATTCCTGTTCTTGAAGGATTCGTGCAATCGCCAGAACAACAATGTGCCTGAAACACCATAGTCATTTTGTAAAGCAAATTCAATGATGCATCTGAGAGAGCGCAGCACTAACACTATACTAGCTAGCACATGTTCCGTATGGTTAATGACAGATGCACCTGTGCATGAGGGTGAGTGGTGGAAAAAAGAGAAAACAGAAGCGCCCCTAGAAAACCTGCCGCGGTGGCGTTTGTGTAAATACAATACCAAATTTCATTTAGGCACAAGGTGACCTGCACCCAGATGTGGAAAAATATAGAACTGGTAACTATGCTTTCGGGTTGCTTCTCACACAGACGCTAGAGTATATATATTTTTAAAAATATTTACTCTTGGAAACAAACACAGTGAAATACCAATATCTAATCTTGCAATGTCTAAACGCGGTGTAAAGCTAGCGTTCCATGGTTGTCATGGCCGCCGCCGCAGCCACCCCTGCAGCACCATCGCTCCACCGCGCCGCCGCGCCCCGCCGCGCAGCCGTCGCGTCTCGCAGAGAAACAAAGGCAGCCGCCAGCGCTTCCGGCTGCTTCTGCTTCGTCTCTGCCATCGCCCCTCCCGCCCTCCAATGCCGGGCGGCGCTCACAACCGCCGCCCTTGTAGCGAAGCGCTGCTGTGGGACCCCAACGCAGAGCCACCAGACGCCGACGGCACCCGGCGCGAGCACTGCCTCCGATATCTCAGCTGCCACCGCACAGGATGTCGCTTAAGTACGCACCTGGAGGGGGAAACCTCGAAAGATGACGTGTAGGTCGGAGGCCGATCTCACTTCTAGCGGGGAGCTACATTTATGAGATAATGGCTACGTGTAATGACGACGGACCTCACTTCTAGCGGGAAACTACACTTATGGGATAATGACAATACGCTTAATGATCACAGATCTCACTTTTAGAGGTGTGGGTTAATGACTTGACGCGTTCGGAACCAGTAAATCATCAATATCCTATAATTACACAATCTTGTGTTTTTTTTAAATTTATTTATTTTTACTTTCACATTTTAATCTGTGGTGATCGTCCATTAAAATGACGGGTAATTACCTACTATTGTTCCTACTAATTCATTTAAGATCCAAAGTCATGCCTCATCCTTTCCAAGTAATTCATACTATAATCTATTGGATTCGTCCCTTCTTACCGTCGTGAATCTCATTACGTCACTATTACTTGTCCACCCGAAAGAAAATTCATCTGCATTACTTGCATCCTGCCGTCAGTTACTTTCCAACCAGAAGTTTCTGACTGCAATAGCCACCCAAAGGCAGAAGAGGAACGGGCGCCCCATTGCAAACGAAACTCGAGTTCATCGTTTCTCCGTCGCTCTCAGTTCTCCAACAGCATATTAGACTTCGTCAAAAATTCCCAGAATCTCCTTCCTTATATTCACTACGAACCCGGCCAATATTATAAAATTTCCCCGAAACTCACACATAACCGTTGCTTCTCCTCACTGGTTAAGGCGCCTCTAATCCGAGACGGCGTGCAGCACCGCTCCAGACGCGCTCCTCCCCCCGCCGCCCTCATCACCCCGCGCCGTGGCGTGGGCGGGCGGGAGGGCGGCTGGCTTACGCCGCCTCACGCATCTGCAACCCCGCAGCGCCCCCGGCCGCCGCGCCGCGCCGCGCCGTCGTCACTTTTCTCGGCGGCCGCCCCCTCCCAGCACGCTCACGCAGCAGCCGCACGCGCGCCGAGTCGACAGCTCATCCGTCCAGGCTCAGGGGGCGGGGACGGGGACGGGGCGACGCAGGGCAAGAACACTGGGGCAAGGACCGGGCGGAAGCGGCGGCGAAGTTGGGGAGCATTATAAGAGAGGGAGGAGAATGGCCCGAAGCGGCGGAGAGAATAGATGAGAAGAGGAGGTCGAGAGAGTTCTAAAGAAGGGATGGAGAAGACATGGTACGCCTAAGAAGAAGAAAAATGAGGCGATGACAGCGGGGAATACGAGAGGTGGGGTCGGGACGGGGGGCGGTAGGAGCCAAAGGAGAAGGCCAAGTTGAGGGGAAAGGTAGATGTGAGCTGAGTAGGTGGAGGAGGCAGCAGAACAAGTTGATGTGAATCGTCGGAAGGGGCTTGCCCAGCATTCGCGCAGCAGCGGCAGAGTCAGTACCGCGGGCGACGCAGTGCACGGGGAGCGGTGTGGGCGTGGGCGTGGTCTTGGGTGGGGGCGGGGACCCCTGCTCATCAGCCGCGCAGCACGCGCCCGCCGCCGGCGCATACGCACACATGGTTCCCGCCGCCGATGAGTGATGGCGACACGTCGCGACGCCCGCCCGGCCCCGCCCCCGGCCCCGGACGCACGGCAGCTGAAGAAGCGCTCCCGCCCGCCCCACACCCCACTTCGCCTCTAGAAAGTGAGGAAGTGCCCGTCCGTCATGAGGACTAGGGGTAGCAAATCTTCGCGTAGACTGACGCCCAAACATTATGCAAGAAACCTTGAGACCACACTGCCACGCACAACCCCAGTTCATGTGTACTTTGTACATGCCCCATGCTTGAAGAATATCAGGTGCATCCAAATTATATAATTTCATGGACACTCGAAGACTTCTCTTTTGCGATGTCTCCATTTTCTCATTGACCTTCATTATCCAGAAGAACATTAGTTTGGAAATTCTATTTCTGGTTAGTCGAACTATGGGACAACTCTTTTTTATTTCCTTCAGACTTGATATATCAAGATGGATGAATGTCTCCAAACACTTCCCAATGGATGTATCAGCTACACCATGATCGCGAATCCTTTAACAATTAATCCGTGAGAAAGCGAACATTTCGGAGAGTCGAGGAGACGCGAGGGAGCCACATGTGGCCCCAGGCACGCGCCTGGCGGCGTAGGGCGGACGCCGTGGCGCGCCGTCCTTCCTGTTAGGACAAGACGCGAGGCGAGGCGAGGCGAGGCGAGGCGAGGCGAGGCGAGGCGAGGCGCGCCGCGCCGCGCCGGTTTAACTCCAGAGCCTGCCTCCCGTCCGTCGCCCAAACACTTCGCCTGCTCCGACTCCGTCTTCCACTCTCCTCCCCGCCCACGCCACGACCCCGCATCCGCCACCGGAACCCCGGGGAGGGGCAGAGAGAGGGGGGCGAGGAGAAAAATGAAGCGCCTCCTACGAAACGCGCTTTTTTTTTTTTTTTTTTTTTTGTATGTCTGTGTCGGAAACCATGCGTCTAGAGAAACGTCTTCAATGATGTTCGTTGCGGTCTATGAGCAAAATAAGTTTCTTTCATGAGACATTACGTTGGCAAATCTAATATTTTTTATATTCAGAATGAATGTCTTTTCATGAAACAAAATTAACCATATTAACTTCGTAATTAGTGTCATTCAGAGAAGAAAACCATCAGAAGCACAAAAATACTGAATTTGCAATTACAACAAACGCGAAATTAATTCTGAAATATAACCAAATAACACAATAGACTTCATTATGTTTCGATGGTCGTTCCAATCATTTTCATAAAATGTATGTGTTGATTTGGGACATCCAGATGAAAATACGACTCGGAAAATTTCGTATATGTGCCCGACGTAAAAATTCGATTCTTGGACGAAAACTCCATAACAAAACTTTTCTCTCAATATGAACACGGAGTAACTTGTACGTCCCGTTTAAATTGAAACAATTAACGAAAGAATCAGTCGAGAAATTGGGTAGTCAGTTCGAACCTTCAACTCCAAGAAAGTTTCGCGGTTCTGGAAAGTAATTATTTTCGACAGCAGCCGTTCTTATTAATTTTGCTACCCTAAACCCAATGAAAAAGTAATATTCATGAAATGTTCCATACACTACGGTCTAAAATAGGAACTTAAAGAATGGCCTTCATCTCCAATGATTCCATTCAGGCAGACTCCAAGCAATCAGCCTTTCAGACGTACTCCGTTTTGCATAATGTTCTCTAATGGCAGAGTACACATAGCGGTCTGATTGCAAATGACATGTAGATCGTAAGCCATTGTGTTGACATTTCGATCGGCCTCTGCGACACATGAGAGATTATTTATTGATCATAATCGTTGACGATGGTGATTGCATTATTTCACTTCAATTCGATGCGCCAGTGTCTCCCCGAGTTGTATGAAAGATTCACGAAATATCATGTTCCACAAAAGAGTAAGCGCTGGAGCGATCGTATCAAGGCTTCAATCAGCATTGTATTCCACGTGCATTCTGCTTGTAAAATTAGTTCGCTTCGAAATCACAAAAGGTATCGGCTTTGTAATAGGAGATAATTCGTTTAATCCCAAATTGAAAATAAATATAATTTAAACGTTCATACAATTGCGCCTCATTAGATACGGAGCGGAGCCCTTTGTTTGAAATTATTCTACCTGCATGGTAATTATCTCAGAGATTAGAAGAGGATTCTCCCGGCGCGAGGCACTATTACTTTGATTCAAGTGGTAAGCACTTTGTAATCCCGAAAGGAAGAAAAAGAAACTAAAATATTCAAGCTTCTCAGGGGAGTTCTTTGTATTTTACCCCACGGAACCGTCCTCGCTCCGAAGCTGAAAGATCCCCTGGTCTCAATGAGAGTTTTTTTTTATCTTTCGAAAAATATAGACGATTCTCTGAAATTCACGATTTAATTATAACTGTTGGTCCTACTCTCGAAAATGAAACAAAAATCTTTCTTTCTGAATAGATTTTCTTTCTTTCTTTTAACTTCTTACCTTTGCAAAATTAGTCGATGTATTCAAGTACGTCCCCAGCTTTCAAACAGCTAGGGGGACATTATTTCACGAAATTATCGATATTCAAATGCATTGTCACACAATTCCATTTGTTCGTGTACAAGCAAACCCTTCAAAACGCGGCGTGATGTCTCTCCCAATCAGTGACGCAAATTCATATCAGCCAGCACGCGCCTGAAAAGTCCGTGGCTCCAACAGCTTAAACCCAAACACAGGCGACCGGCCCCTCCATCAGCGTTCACCCTCTTTAGAATGTGTGATGGCTCAAGCGGAGGACGAATTGAAAGTAAATACGCCCACAATTTCATCTCGCGACTAACACCCGCCTCACGCGTGCGTGCCGGCGTCCGTCCGCGTCGCGACACGCGCGCGCGACCGGGCCAATTACCGCCTCCGACACGCGTGACGTATCCACTTATGACGGCGCGCCGGGCGTCAGCCCGCGCGCTCACGCAGCTCAACAGCCATTTTTTGACACATCCCGAAATAGCAGTCAATTCTTGAGTGTGAAATATGGACGATGGTGGAAAGAATCCGGCAGTTGTCAATTAGTGAAATGCCAACGCTTGTTGAAATAAC
Organism: Teleogryllus occipitalis; assembly: GCA_011170035.1. Taxonomy (NCBI): domain Eukaryota; kingdom Metazoa; phylum Arthropoda; class Insecta; order Orthoptera; family Gryllidae; genus Teleogryllus; species Teleogryllus occipitalis. The sequence goes on along the minus strand of BLKR01000200.1, from coordinate 394,735 downwards.
GTATAATATCACGTTTTTTAAAAGTATGGGACACTGGTGTCAAATGTTGCCTGGAAAATAATTTTCTTAAACAGAAACTATAAATGACCTATCACCGCATAAGAAATAACTTAATTAACGTAATTTTAACTGTTTTCTGGAGTCAAATACGTAAATAAATAAACCAATAAATACTTCATATCTCCATTTTTATCGAAACTTAGAAAGGATCTAGACAATGATATTCACTCTTAAAAAGGCTTTAATGGCTTGTGTGATTAAATACCTCTTTCTCATTGAAAAACGTAAAGAGAAAATTATTAACTTATTTATTTAAATCAAGTGGGAGAATAAATCAGTTATTTTGGACGTGTGTAAAATTAATGTTATATATTTTGTATACGCGATATATTGCTTCTTTAAGCCCCATATTCAAGAGTTCAGTACCTCCAAATAGTACTCTGAAGATTCGTTCAGCAAATTGTGATTTTACAAAAAGTTGAAAAATAAACTACATCTGTTATCTATTTCGAAAAGCAAAAACAGCAAACAAAAAAAAGCAAAGAGAAAAACAAACAAACAAACAACGAAAAATGAATATCGAATGTCCGTATGTTAAACCATTTTCGAAGATGTACAGCAATATCCTCCGAAAATCCTTTTGTTTGCGCACGGTTCGGTTCACTTCTCTTCTCATCTCCTCGCCTGTTAGGTTGACGGCTGACTCGTTTTTGCGGCGGGAAGTCCAGCAATGTTACCAAACATCCGGTATGTGGGGAAGCAGAGGGCGTAGGGGAAGCAATTACTCTCCCGACGAGAGTGCGGGGAGGGGTGGGGAGGGGAGGGGAGGGGAGCGGTTGCGGAGTGGCGGCGCTGGCACATGTGGTGGAAACTGCAGAGCGCAGAGTTGAAGCTCGGTTGTTCTCAACTCATATAAATGAGGCAGAAACAACCAAGTTAGGGTTGCGGAGAGCGCGGTGTGGACGTTGCAGAAGTCGAGGAGGCAGAGGAGGAGAATGAGATGGCGTGGAACGAGAAGGCTGTAAAAGAGAGTGGGGATTTAATAGTGAGGGCGACGCTCGAGGAAACCAGCGGACAATGTAGGGTTGTGAGGGGAACAGCGGCGATGCGCGTTGAATTCGAGTACGCTGAAGACACATACACACCGAAAATGGAAATTGTGAAGAAGTCGGTTTCGGCAACGATAGTGGGGAAAACAAGAGTAGAGGATTGTGAGAAGAGGAAAGCAAGGGAATAGGATAAAGCGAGTGTACGCTGCACGCAGAAGGGGGAGAAGTTGGAGCGAAAGGCGGCTGGGGGGTTGGGAAGGCAGTGGGGGTGGCGGGAATGGCAGGGGACAACAGTGGTGGTGATGGTGGTAGCATGTTGAAGGAGGTGGTAGGGTTGGTAAGGTGGCAGGATTGCTGAGGCTACAGGAAAGCTGGGGCGGCAAGGGTGGTGGGGGCGACGGAGGCATTGATGGGGATGAGGGAGGGACGGAGCGGCAGGGCTGGACGGAGCGAGCGGCGGCGGGATGGTCCGGTGGACCCGATGGGACGGCGGGTCGGTGAGGGCGTTGAGGATCCACCGAGGGCCAAGGGAGAGGGACGCTGCCTCCAGGCTCACTCGCGGATGGACCTTCAGCCTCCGACGCAAGGGCAGGAAGCGCCGGTGGCGTCGCCTGTAATTAGGGGAGCGGAAGGCAAGACGCGACGCCGACTAATGGCTGCCGCAGGAACTCGAACTTGCACAACAGCACATGGAAAATAGTCCCCGCAGACATGACTTCATCGAAGGCAATTATGAACGGCACAGACGAATCTAACAATAGGACTACTACAAGGACCTCAAAACAACGCAATTATTCTTGGATAATTCACTTACGCCTTCATTTCGATGCATTAAATGCGTTAACAGTAAATAATGAGTTAAATACTAATTACAAATTAATGCAAACGACATAAATAATTATTCACGACGTACAGAATATTTTAAGTAGTTCTGCTTCAAGCCTGGACAGTTGTGATTTTCATTATGCACAAGGTTACACCGATATTACAATTTTTACCATTCACTGACAAATAGAATCCACAGCTAAAACTAAAGAATAGAGGATTGATGAAAATCCTGAAGGTATCTAAATGCTCCGAACATGGAATTGATGTGAAAGACACACATACAAACATACATACAAATCCCGTTCCGTTCTAGACACAAGTGCTTCGGTTCTCAACTAGCTGACAAAACTTTTTTTTAATAAACTAATACAGAAATAACACCCGCAAATAGCTATAGCTCCATTTTTCAACGTCTGTCACCCATCACGGAGGTCAACCTTTGAAAAAATATTATTACATTCTAATCAATTGCTCGAACGCAGCGTCCACATCACGTCGAGTGCCACAGCGGCGCGCGGGCGTGCGGCGTGCGGAGCACTCTGCGCAGCGAGGCCAGCGGAGTAAAAGCAGTGCGCGCTGGAGGACTTGTTAAACCCGGGCGCGGCATCGAGAGCGCCGGTATAAAACGTCAACAAATGCCGCTATCTGTCGACAACAGCAGCCGCGCCGCCAGCTATCCGGCCTCGCGAGGCGGGGGGTGGGAGAGGGAGGGTAGAGTGGGGCAGGCGAGTGGTAACAAACGGAGAAGGGCGTGATGAGTGGTGGTGACAGGGGGAGGGAAACGGTGTGTGGGAGAGAGAGTGGGAGCAGGGTGGCATGAGTGGAGGCGGGAGGGGCGGGTCGAGCCGTTGGCTAGGTGGAGACGTGGGAGTGGATATGGGCGTGAGCAGGAACGTGGCGGGGACGTAGACGTGGGCGAGGACATGGACATAGACATGGGCGTGGGAAGAGACATGAGCGTGGAGGGGATGTGAGCGGAAGCGGGGACGTGAACGGGGACGTGGTCGTGGCGGGGACGTGGGCGTGGTCACGGATGGGGATGTGGCGGGGATGGGGGCGTGGGCGGGGATGGGACCGTGGACGGGGATAGGACCGTGGGCGGGGACGTGGGCGTGGGCGGGGATTGGGGCGTGAGCCCAGTGGGCGGGGCCATGGCGCGTGGCGCGGGGCCATGGCGCGTGGGCGGGGCCATGGGCGTGGGCGGGCCATGGGCGTGGGCGGGGCCATGGGCGTGGGTGGGCGGGGCCATGGGCGTGGGCGGGACCATGGGCGTGTGTGGGGCCATGGGCGTGGGCGGGGCCATGGGCGTGGGCGGGGCCATGGGCATCGACGGGGCCATGGGCGTGGGCGGGGCCATGGGCGTGGGCGGGGCCATGGGCGTGGGCGGGTCATGGGCGTGGGCGGGGCCATGGGCGTGGGCGGGGCCATGGGCGTGGGTGGGGCCATGGGCGTGAGCGGGGACATGAGCGTAGGCGGGGGGCGTGGGCGGAGGCGACACCATGAGCGCGGGGGCAGAAGGCGCCGAGAACGTGGCGTGGGAGAGCTGCGGAGACGGAGCTGTAGCGCGGGCGCGCGCGGAAGAGCGCGGAGGCGGGCGGAGGAAAAAAAACACAATTACGCCGAGCAAGCAGCCCGGGGCGCGTGATCGAGCGACGCGCGACCTGGCGAGGCAGCGCCGTGGCCGATGGCTGAGTTGTGCGACCGTGCAGGCTGCCTCTCCTTGCCTGAAGGTTAATTATATGGAAGACGACGTCGGCCGTTGGTCGTAAATAGAACGAGTGAATAAAGAAGTCTGGTAGAGGCAGTGTGGTTTTTCCCTTTCCTTTTCGTGGAAAACGTCTTCTTCGCGATAACTGTATAGACTACGAGTAAAACTCAGACTACAGTTTGGCTTTTTCAAATACCTTAAATTAATTCTAATTTATTTGGCGAATGTAACAAAGTAAAGAAGCAAGAGTTTGACAACTGATGTATTTTAATCCGGGGACAAGGTGAGTTTATTTGCGAGTTAAAACGCTCATTTTCCTTGATATACAGGATGATTGATTGCAGGGGAGAATAAATACATCACCGAATTCCCCTCGGTTGCTTGAACAAATATTTCCTGTGGCATTTTCCTAAGAAACGTTTCGTTTCTCCCCAGCAGTTTGCTGATGGTCTCTGTTCTTCTACAACATCCACGACTTAGTGATTGTAGCGAGTCAAAGCTCTGATGATAGTCCTAAATACTGCCGAAGAAAACAAAGTTTCGAATACAAACTAAGAAGAATGAATTGACAGAACCTGTGTGCAAATTACGGCAGCGTTGTACCGCGCGTGGTCCAGCAATCGAGACCGATTTTAGAACGTCAGAACCTTAGACGTCAGCCGGCTGTCAGAATTTTAATGCACTCGCTGGAAATGCCCTCCCGAGCCTACATAAGCGCTTCCAGTCTTGGAAATGCGCGTTAAGTTGTGGTGATATAGAGACCGGAAAGAAATCGAAAAATTACAAATAAAATTTCTAAGGGATCTGTTTTTGAAGCCATAGGAATTATTTAATACTGCTAATATTCCAAGTAACATGTTGGTGTGTTTTTTATCACTTAATATGACTCAACCTACTTAAACATGAAAGTTTAACATTTCCTCGATTATTATGAGATCACCTCCTTGCATTACTGCCAGACTCATATGAATGATATACAAGTGTATATGGAATTAATATCATTATAAAGCATGTTTCTTGACTAGCTGCACGTAAGTTGAATCTCGAAAAAAGTCTACTCCCATCGAGAACACGAATAATACTCGTACTCGATCAAACTTCAAACTTCATCCTCTGAAGGATGTAACTGGGATTTGCTGGAACCACTTCACAATTAGAACTTCACTTCGCCTAATTAGAAGTATTAATGAGACGGTCACACACGCTGGTCTATTGGCGTAGCTGCGGGCACGTTTTTATGTAAGCAGGCAGTCGTTCTAAGAGAAACGTTCGCGAACGGTAAACAGAACTTCATTGCGTACAAAGGCAGGATCCTAAGAGACCCTTCAGAAGCGAGAGGAATGCGAGAAAATGATGGGTACGGGCGTTGAAATACGTAGAAGGCCTCTTCCGTACTAAACTATAAGATCAGTTTTGGTATATAGGTTGAACCTCTTTGATCTTAATGGAAATTGCTTCCCATCGATTGTAAATCCTACTCCCAGAATATAGGAAAGTGTTTATAGTTAAAAATGCACTCATTGAGTACTAATATATTTAATTACTGATTTATTAATTAATTAATAAAACTTTATATTATATTATAAAACGTTATATTATTAATTAAACTTTTTTCTTCGATATTTCTTTGTTCCCAGCGCCATCCGTCCTACCTGTCGGTCTGCCATCAGAAAAGGGAATGACTATTTCAATTATTTTGGTGCACTGAAAGAGAACACTGCCCATGGTTCTTGATTGCTTGTTCACGTGCCTGAGTTGTAAGTAAATCCTCGATACTTTATTCGAAGGGAAAACGATGTACTACGTCAAAATTCATGTTTGATGTAATTAAATAATTTAAAAAATAACAAATGTTTATCCGACAAAGTAACTTCTCCTCTACCCTACCTACATATATTAATAATTCCAAATTCACAGTTGCATAAACATGTCACATCTACAACAATGTTCTCTACTGATCTCGACTTTTTTCAGTTCGGAACGAATCAGCACAACAAATATAAAATACTTAATAATTGTCATTCTACAACAATGTTCTCTACTGATCTCGACGTTTTCAGTTCGGAACGAATCAGCACAACAAATATAAAATACTTAATAACTGTCATTCTACAACAATGTTCTCTACTGATCTCGACTTTTTCAGTTCGAAACGAATCAGCACAAAAAATTTAAAGTACTTAATAATTGTCATTTCAATACGTGTGTATCGGCAAAACAGTTTTAGACTTTTACGTGTCCTAATACCTTAGTATCCACACTCTGTATCATAAAGTTGTACGGAGCTGCGGTGACCATATTCACGTTGAAGTTTTCCTCCCGATAGTTTTCCGGTCAACGCAATCGTCACGCGCTCTCCGTAACGCGCAAACCGTGTGTACTCACAAAACAGTTGCCGCGCGACCGTATTTCATTTTCGGAGAACTAAATAGCAATATAACACAAAACTCATAAAAACTGCGTAGTTTGTACAACTACCAGCTCCGTGGAAATTACACAATTTCCAGGTACCTCGCATTTGCTTTAACTTAGCTCTCGAGAGAAGCGGTACGGAACTTCCAACACTAAACGGGCGCGGATTTGATTACTCAATTTGAAGTACAAATCGTTCGCTGGAAGGCTGCCGCCGCTGCACGTTTTACGAGGAGGGCCCCGGAATTTACTCCCGCCGCTCGTAAAGCCCCGGACGTCGGCGCCGCCGCCGCCGCCGCCGCCGCCGCCGCCGGGCGGTCGGTTGCACTTGATCCAGACGCGTCGTTCCGCAGCTGAAGCGGGCGCTCGACGACTTCCCGCCTCCGTCGCGGCTTTCCGCCGTGCGCGATTGCTCCCTTAATGATGACCAGCGCGTTTCTTGCTCGAGGACGCTAATTATTACGCCGTGAGGGATGGGTGACGGACTGGTCGTGCGCGATAGAGGTCGCTTGCGCATTGACACATCTCCTTCTTCGGTGGGGGCCAGTGGGATAGGGAGAGCTTTGGGGCGCGTCAACTTCTTTCATTAGCCCAGTAATATAGTGAACGCTACATCCGAAAAGTTGGTCATTTCTTTTTCATAGTACTGTACTTTTAAAATATCGACTTTGAGGTAGAGGAAAGAAAAGCAACTTTTAACGGCCGGCGTCAATTAAGGATTTTACAGTACGGCGACAGTTCAGAATAATCGAAACAAATGAGTTGAAGCTATTATGGCACTCGAGTACACTTATTCAATAATAATAATAATAATAATAATAATAATAATAATAATAATAATAAATACTGTTTATCTGATCTTTTATAAAAGAGTAGCATTACAAAATTATTGAAGGAGAGACAGCTGATAACACAAATAACAGACTCGGGTTGGTTTCAAAACTATACTATCACTTCAGTTTACAAACTTCAACCATGTCTTTTATTTGCCATTTATCGGCCTGATGACGTTAATAACTGTGTCATTTGTATATACCATTATTGCGTTCCACCAACTCCCCCAACGCATGTGGCCTTTCGACATTGCTTTCCTCGACGTTTTCTCCTCTCTCGCAGCTCGTGGTTGCCGTGGTGTCAATAGCCGCGTGGTTCAGGGCGCGCGGCGCGGGCGTTAGAGCTTGTGCCTGGACGCTAACGACGCCCACACGGCGCGCAAGCGGCGCCAAGCGCGCGCTCACGACACGCGCACGACCTGCGCACCACGCACGCACCACGCACGCACCGCGCACGCTGCGCACGGCGCCAGGAGTGGAGTGAGGGGGGGTAGGGAGGCGGCAACGGCAGGGATGGATAGGGGACAGAGACGGAGAGGGTGTCGGAGAGGCGGTGGGGGACGCTGTGGGAGAGGGCGACGGAGAGGACGACGGAGAGGACGACGGACAGGGCCACGGAGAGGGCCGCGGAGAGGGCCGCGGACAGGGCCACGGACAGGGCCACGGACAGGGCCACGGAAAAAGGGGGGCGGCAAGCGCGATATAAGTGACGAGCCACATAAATGTGGAGGGCTGTGGCGTCGGGGAGAGCCGAGGGGGGGTGACGGGTGGCCAGGGGGTGGGCGGCGGTGGAGCATCGGGCGCCGGCTGCGGCGGCAGAGGAAGCGGGGTAGTGCGAGGGCGGGGTGGAGGTGCCACGCCGCAGCGGTGGCCGTTCGTGGTCGCGCTCAGTTTGCATGGACGCGCAAACAGACGACGAGGGTCACGTAAACGCGCTTTACTACGTAGACAGCATAGCCCATTTTATGCGCCACAACGCGAACAGGAAGGTCACTTCACAGGAAAACGGGTTTCGTCGCTTGTCTCAATCGGTCGTTGTTTGGAGACAGAGTGCTTTTAGCTTTCTTTCTTTGCAAAGAAGGAAGTAGTCAGCCTTACATCCATCACTGCAGCATGTTAATGTAAGTTATATATATTCAAGACCCATTTGTATTGCATTTGAGTAATACATTATCATCGTACTTTAAACTATCTGCTTCTTAATAATTATAGGCTAACAATTTGCTATTATCAAAACCGTTACTTACCGAAGAAACCAAAAGGTCATTGTTTGTTCGCAGTTACGAACGTATTCGACACTACCTCCAGAATTTCGAGACAATCAAATTAGAAGCACTGTTTTGAATTACAACACTTATTTGTATGGAGATGAAACGTAGAAATAATTTCAGATTTAATTCTATTAAATGAATAGGGCAATAACATATCACATTTCAACGAGATATATAGGTACAACATGTCCGTCATTCATCTCACTACCAACGCATTTAATGCGCAAAGTGCGACCGTCCGGTCTATAAGCCGGGCCATAAAAGCAAACTTTTTCGAAGATTCAAGCTCGATTCCGATATTGCAGCTTTGAATTACGTTGACAGTTTCAGAGGTGGAATGTTCCACTTCAGCACGTACTCACTGATGCCGCCATCTTTCATGCTTCTTTGCGATAGGAAAGGTTTTCACATTACTACAGCTATCTTGCGATCGTATATCATCTTTGTTTTATTTCTTTTAAAGCCATTGAAACTCGCTTTTCTCTATTTTATGACCAGAGGCTTCCACTCTCTGGAACTTAAACTCATGGCTAAAATTCGTAGTAAATTAAATTGATACTTAATTATACGAATAGAACATGTTGAATGTTTCCTGTTCACATACGGACACATATTGAAATGCATGGCCACTAACTAAATTATTTAAAATTCTTTTACAATTACATTAAAATGTTTTTTAGTTTAGTAGTTCGTAAACCTCCTAGTACAAATGAGCATTCTAGTAATGAATTCAAGCTCCAAGGAAACTTGGATGAGGAAAAGGGCAGTTAATAAAAAAAGCTCGTCGTATCGGACCTTTTACTAGATATTTCCATTTCCCGTTCTTAAGGCTATAAACCTTCGTTTTCCGGCGTTCGGACTATAAAGCGACTTATGATTACGTAGGCTTCCGAGCCGATCGACGCGGCTTGTCCCGGATAGCCAAGAGACATATAAAGCGACTTGCCCCATAAATATTCTCCCATGGCATTGATGAGCAAATCTATTTCCATTGATGGATTGGCGTTTCCGGGATTTACGCAGGGGGTGGCGGTGTTCCTTCCGCACTGGATGCAGAGATCTGGCGCCACCCTTCACGTTTGGGGTTTCCCCTGTCCAGGCATCTCCCCCAGCGAAGAGCCACTCCAGCCGGGACAAGCTGTAGGCTCCTGAGTGGTCTCCGACCATGAGTGATAAAGTAGAGGATGTGTGTGTGTGTAAGTAAGGACAAGGAAGAGGAAGGAAGGATCGCGCCTGGTTTCTGGCTCTTTTATTAGAGTACTAGTCATTCACCTGGAGTTGCTCGGAGAAACCGCGGAAAACTACCGATCAAAGGAGCCGGTCGTTAGAATTATCCTCCAGACGGCGGATGATTTAGACCTAGTTATCTAGTGTCGGAAATTCACCTAGTTGAAAATTTAGCTACTATCGCCACCGTCGGGACACGATCCATTGGAAATACCGGTCAAAGTGGCTGAAGAGGCAGCGACAACACTGGCTCTGAGCTAAAATTTTAAGCCGGTAATTTCTTAAAGAAATAGTGGCGTTTCTACAGCACACGCTTTCTCGCATTTTTGCTAAGTTTCTTCATTTCTTAAAGGCCTGATTTTTTTAGAACAGATTTAATTTAAGATAAAAGTATATACTTTCAATATCGTACTTTTGTCGTGTTTTCGAAAACACAGAATCCACTATTTTTAACGTTCTTTGCAACATGCGAGAAAAAATTAAATAAAAAATTTTGAGACTTTTCAGAAAATACTTTTCAAATAACACTTATTTTACGCAAAAACTACACCAATGTTCGAAAAATCGAACATGGCCTTATTCCAAGACCTGTCGGTAAACAGCATATTTAATTTTTTTTAAAAATTGCGGTATTCAATGTTGAAGTTTTAGACAGATTTTGCAATTTTTGAGCAATCAGAGAATTTAACGAAAATCAGACCCGCGCTATTTTTTTAAAAAGTTCTTTATACTATCAGTTGTTCGGTTTAAAGGTACCACAAAACATTTATTCTATCTTCACAAGTGTTAGAGTAAGTAAAGTACGACATCTAGGAACAAGAGTTACCGACTTTCTCATCACCAGATCCGGCAATGAGAGATCTGCCGAAAAATCGCCGATTTCCGGCGCACGATTACAATACGCTCGGCGCTCTTCTTATGAAGTAATACGAAATAGTAAAAATACAGAACATCCACCTCTAATGTGAATGTCGCTCATTTGGTTGTACCAGCAGTTCGGGGCTACAGAGATCTGTAGTCGTTGGGAGACTCCCAGATAATCGAAAGCGCCATTGCGATATCAGAGGAATGCAGAGTGCAGGAATGATGTGGTCAGAAACAGATGCGAGATAGTGCAGAACGAACCTTTGTCTGACGCACATCTCTTAGGCACACTTCTCGCAACCCGCTCCCGGTCAGGACGAAGTTCGAGCTGTTGTGAACACTTGGCCGATTCTGGTAACTATCACACTGCTTGTACCAACGATTCGCCACATACTACTGGCTGCAAACGTAAAACGGCAAATAAAATATTTAGGATAATATACCATCGATTAGAAGTAAAAGGTGTTGGTATTCAACAACTGTTGCAAATTTAGAAAATTAACCGTCTGTTTTTACTAACAAATTGTCTAAAATCGAAGATGACTACAATTAACTACGGCTGAACATCAGATCTCCGAGGAAAGTCAAAGAAAAACAAACAAAGATTATCCAAAAAGTATATTCGTCAAAAAAATGAATTCAGCCTTTGTCTAAGGACATATTGTTAAAAAAGGTCACTGGGCCTGGATTTTATTCTGTATTCCTGCGGATTAAAGAAACATTACTCAAGCACGAAAAAGAGAAGATAGTATACATGATAGGAGCAGATATTGTCCATGTACAATTCTTTCAATACGCATAAAACTATTCAGCACTTTTACACTCACTAATGAGAAACCGAAACTTCAAAATAACACGTAGAAACAAATAAAAATATAAAATTCCTGTAAATGTCGCACGTGAGGTTCTGTAAACTTGAAACGAGCTAGGGGCAAATATTGAATAATGTTTTCTTGTTAGCTAGTTGATATACATCGTCAATGAGACATCTCCTTCCACTAGGAGCAAGTATTGTTTCCCTCATTTTTGGTGGCTTGGACTCTCGCTCTGGCTCTGTTTTCCCACTCACCCTCCACTCTTTCATCATTATCACCCTTCCTTCCCAATTTTCATCTTTCTCTGTCCCTCTATTCTCTGCTAATGTCGTTGCCATTTTTTGTTTCGTTGTAGTTTTTCGCGCATTCTGCTTTTCCTTGGCGCTTCCCCCTCCCGCGCGCCCCGTGCCGCAGGCGCCCGCGCGCCGCTTCCGCCGCTAATGAAGTGCAAACGCATCGTGTGCGCGCCGCCGCCGCCCGCGTCCGCGCCCGCGCTCTCGGTTTTGGAAGCGCCGCGCCGCGCCGCCTTCGCGGCCTGTCGTCGTTAACGTCCCGCGTACGGGCCTCGCGCCCTTGCCCCACGCCTCTCATCCCCGCTCCGCCACGCCACGCCCCGCTCCGCTCCTCCCCTCTCCGCCACGCCCAGCTCTCTCCTCCATGGGCCGGTCTCTCCTCCACGTCCCGCTCCTCCCCGCCCCGCCGCTCCCCGCCCCGCCGCTCCCCACCCCTCTTCGCCGCACCCCACTCCTCCCCGCTCCGCCCCGCTCCGTCCCACTCCTCCCCGCCCTGCCACGCCCCAGTCCGCCACACCCCACTCCTCCCCGCCCCGCTCCGCCCCGCTTCGTCCCTCTCCGCCCCGCTCTGCCACGCCCCGCTCCGCTTGGCCCGAATTCACGGGCGCCCCTGTGCCAGCCGGCTCTTGCAGGGCGAGCTACAGCTTCGGGTTTCGGCGGGGCCCCTGATTCAGCTCCGAAAAAGGTTAATTCCGGACAAGGTACCATTTTTGATGATGCACATTAATCGGCGTTAAAAAAACGTTATTTTATGTCTCACTTAAAAACACCTTCTGCAACGTTTTATTTTTTTCTCAGAAATACTAAAACTTCTTTCCAAACAATAACGGTTTCAGACTTGTACGTAGTAAACGAATGGCTCAGGGAAATATTTTCCACACGTACCTTGTATTTTCAACTAGAAAAACAAGTGCAATGTAATGAACGAGTACTCCTACAGTTGTAAAAATAAAAATGACAGGAAAATGTTATCACAGTGGCTTCAATTACTCAACGTTCTTTTATTTTCATAGCGTTTTATCTCCACTATAGATTCATTAGTATGTATAAACAACACATTCTACCTCCGTCGTCGACTAGACCTCCATAGAGTGTTTTGCATTGCATACGGCAGTGTAATCTGTACATTATTCTTCTGGATACGAAGCGAATGGCGCGTTTTCTGCTAGGTTGTGTCATCGTGCTACTTCTACCTTCAGCACGTCGTATCGTGGTCTCGGTCGCGTCTGCTCACTATATATGCATCCAACCGCCCCGACGTCGCCCCTCCCCCTCATCCGATCGCTCTCTTTCTCACTCGCTCATCCCCTTTTCATCACTCGTTCGCTCTCCTTCTCCTTCGCTCACTCCCTCTTTTTGTCACTCATTCGCTCTCCTTTTCTCATATCGCACTCGCACTCTACCTCACTCCGTCTCACTCCTCTCTCTCTCTCTTTCCCTCTTTCTTCCCTCACGCTCTCTTTCTCTCTTTTTTCCCTGGCGTTGCTGGCTGGTGTGTCCGCTCGCCTGCCCGCTCGCCCGCCTTGAACTTGGCGAATAAGGAAAAGCCGCTCGGCCGCCAGCTGCGACGCTGCAGACGCGCCTCGCGCACCGCTAGCAGGACGCGGCCTCGCGATCAAACTCTCTACCGCGCGGAAACAAGTAGCGCTAACAATGTAGACTTTCTCGCATTATCTGTAACGGTTACGTAATATTATAATTATACCTGAAACCGGAAAAGTGGTTCCAACATATTTGAGCAAGCGGGGATTCGAACTCGTGTACGTAGCTTTCGCAAGCGCTAAATTTAACCAATACAGTAAATGGTTGAATCGGCATACGGTCGATGCCTCGTAAAGAAGATACCCCATAAAGAAGGCGCCTCTAAGATTTTCTCTCTTCCAGATATCCTTGTCATTCGAACAGTTTTGAATTTCTCCGAAATGACTTGGCTCACAAGGTTGAAATGGCATTCACGCGAGGGAGACACACTTCGAGATAAACAAAAATGGTAAGATTTTGACATGCCATGGTTTAATAAAATGAGGGTACGGAAGATAAACGATGAGGAACACTAACATCAAAAACCCACAAGCTGATAGGAAAGGGAAATTGTTAGTGAAACGTTGCCCTCAATAATTTCGGATTCATACCTCAACACGAAAACCATAAACGGTTCCTTTTTAATCGATCCACCCCACTCATTCGCTGTGAAATACATTTTCTGCGCAGACAAGAGAGATACACGAAAAGAAGACAGAGATGGACATGAAATCTATTAGTAATGGATTGCTGCCAATAAAATATTACATTTGTAGTAAATACGATATTAAAAATCAATCATTGAAACGTATACATTAATTACGGGACTATCACAAAGATAAAAGCCAATTAATTATTTGAAACTCTGTCTCAAAAATAATTTAAAATCATATATGACAGAATTGAACTTCATTTGAAACAGTAAACTAATGTTGCACTGTAAATCCCTCGTTTGAGTCATATTTAATTTTGTCCGATACACGTTGAAAAAAAATTAGTCCTAACAGCATGACATATAGGTTTATAAATTACTATTTTTTTCTGAAAGCTATATATTCTGTAACTCAGATGTCAAGAACAGATACGTGTTTCAGAAGATAAAACAAAAATTGACGTTGAAATATCATCCACTTAGCGTAAAATTTATAAAAATTCATTCTTATTCAGAACCGGCCGCAAACATTTTCCTACATTTTAATAAAACTTCGCAAGTTTTAGCTAACAAAACACAATATCATTGAATTGAAATTGCTACAGTAGTTCGATGGCTTGTCGTTACTTCTACTCATCCGAGTGTTAACTGCAGCATCTCCATCCAACATGCGGCTTTGCAATTTATTTGTTTTTCTGTTATTTCTAACACTATCATAATCGTTTTTATCATTACATATTCTGCCTTACAAATGGTTACACGATTTTGATGACAAGATCCGATGAGTGATTTACTAACGATGGGCCTCTCGCCCACTCTTCCGCGTTCATCGCCCAGGGCGAAGTCTCTTCCCCGGTGGACCCAGGCGACTTCCCCGATGCACTGCGTTCCGGGCGCTGGCCTCCACGGGAAGGAGGAGAAGAAGAAAGTAAATTCGCGACTGAATCTTGATATACCGAATGGTGAGACATTTTCGACACAAGCTACGTACGAAGCTAAGACGAAGTCGACCGCTGTCTGCACTGATTTCTAGATGGCGGCTGTTCTAAACGATCTTTTGAGATGTTGCATCAGATAATTTCCAGGCGCATGCAGAAGCAGACCTTAAACACCAGCCCACGAACCGAGCTCGAGCCTTCCCTCTTCATCTTCTAGAACTGACATAAAAGTTAATTCGAATCTCTCATACCTGGCGAGAGTTGGAAATGAAACCTCTACGTAGACATTCCCTAACATTTTTTACTGTCAATTATTAATTGACTATTACTAATTGACAATTACCAATTGACATTTTCTCATGTGCTTAAATCCTGTAGAGTGGAGTTCTGAAAAAACTGGATTCTGCCCGCGCTTTGCGTCCTTCTAGCCCGCGCACCGCCAGCGCCGCGAGGCCCTGTGGAACGCCTAAGTGGAACGCACGGCGGATCGCGCTGGCCCGCTTTCCTCAGGCGCCGCCAACGCACCCGGAGGCGCCGGCCGCAGGTGGTGATATCAATGACACGTGCTTGGTCTGCTTGGGAGGAATGAGGATAAAACCTTCTTGTCGGATAATAGAATCGCGGAAACCGACTTATTATCGAAAGTGGGAGTTATTTCGGTGGTCAGTGTGGTTTTCTTTTAACAAACCATTCAGTTCTGATGGTAAGGAAATGGAATCAATATGCCACCACAAAAATTAGCACGTAGCAGAAGAGAACTGGCAATTTTCCCCCACAGTATCAGAATAGAACGCGACTGTCGCTATTGTCAACGTGTCACAAAATTTAGTTATTAGCTGAAATCCCAGCTGCTGTACGCTTAAGGCGTCTGGAGGCTTATTTTTTTATCAAGCCAACAACGGTAGTTGATTAGTAGTCGCTAATAGTAGTTAAATCTAACAATCACTAACATTCAAATGCTTAATTAGCGATTCATATATGCAAATCGGTTCTCTCTGAACATGTTCAAGTTATTCTAGGCCGAAAAAATAGCTTGTTTCCGGGTGGAAACGTGAAAATGAATGTGGTATTATTTGTTAAATTTTTAAACAAATGCACCTTTATGGTTTCAAATGACTCAAATGACACGGTCTACGAAACAAGTCATTTAACATCGGGGAGAGGGACATGTTTCCGCATTTCCAGCTCACTCCCCAAACGACTCTGCATCTCCTCTTCCTTCGTCACAGCATCTCGGAGAGCAAGGAGGCGCGCGACCACCTCAAGTAAGGAAATCCAAAGCGGTGCTAATTAGCCGGGGCTCCCCGCGCGTGCCAGAGGCAGCCCGCGTGCGCGGAACGAAAATACGCCTCTCCTCTCCTCTCCTCTGTTCTCCTCGGTTCCGCCTCATAGTCGACGCGCGACGCGACACGACGCGACTCCGTCCGGCAGGCGGAGCGGGCGGAGGAGGCGGAGGTGGCGGCGGCGCCAGAGGCGGAGGGAGTGGTGGAGGCCATGGAAGAAGAGATGAAGAAGGAGGAGGTGGTGGAAGGGCTGGAGGCCACGGAAGAAGAGGTGAAGAAGGAGGCGGTGGAAGTAGTGGAGGCCATGGAAGTAGAGGTGAAGGAGTAGAAGGCGGTGACGTTGTAGGAGGCGGTGGAAGTGGCGGAGACCATGGAAGTAGAGGTAAAGGAAGAGGAGGCGGTGACGATGCAGGAGGCGGTGGAAGTGGCGGAGACCATGGAAGTAGAGGTGAAGATGCAGGAGGCGGTGGAAGTAGTGGAGGCCATGGAAGTAGAGGTGAAGGAGTAGAAGGCGGTGACGTTGTAGGAGGCGGTGGAAGTGGCGGAGACCATGGAAGTAGAGGTGAAGGAAGAGGAGGCGGTGAGGATGCAGGAGGCGGTGGAAGTGGCGGAGACCATGGAAGTAGAGGTGAAGGAAGAGGAGGCGGTGACGATGCAGGAGGCGATGGAAGTGGTGGAGGCCATGGAAGTAGAGGTGAAGATGCAGGAGGCGGTGGAAGTGGCGGAGACCATGGAAGTAGAGGTGAAGGAAGAGGAGGCGGTGACGATGCAGGAGGCGATGGAAGTGGTGGAGGCCATGGAAGTAGAGGTGAAGATGCAGGAGGCGGTGGAAGCGGAGGAGTCTGAGGAGGAAAAAGTGAAGAAGTGAAACATATTTCCGGCGGCGCCGTAAGCGACTCGCCGCAGACAATGCAGCCGCGGGATCTCACGGGCCATTACGCGCCGAAGGCGGAGCGGAATTTACGGCCGCCGCGAGGCGACAGGCGACGGGGGGAGGGGAGATGGGACTGATTCACGCACGCCCACTACGAGGGGCGAGAGGCCAGGCGGGAAATAAAGGTCCTGCGACCGACCAAGACTTGGATTTGAACACAACACAGATTGGATTAACGGCAGAGACGCTCTGTAAAGGAGACCAATAAGGAACCGTACTCAACGCACATTCAGGTAGCCTTAGTAGATATATTCAAAAGAAGTAAAATGTGATTTACAAGTAAATGAAAAGATATTTAAATATTACCAGAACAAAAGGAAGACAAATACTAAAATATAAAAGCCTTAATAAACGTATTCACGCACATGTATTAAATGATACTTGCGAATATTATTCCGTAAAAACTACAGACAATTAAGTTTTTTCTTTTGTTTTCTTTGGTAAGTAAGCGTTCCAGTACTACTAAGCAGGCGTTCCACTAACTGCAAAGTCACCCCACTCTGACCGGAACTTCGTTCAAAAATTCGATTATTAATGCCACCCTTTACTACATTAACAATTTCGTCAATTTTTTCTTAAGTGAAGGAAACTGATCTGTAGCTCCTACATTAGAAACGGTATTCATATTTCACTTCTTCGGCGTCCCTGAACAACACACATGAATATGTCGCTTTCGATTGCGAGTTCAAACGAAATGATTTCTGGGAAGATTATTCACATTTTATGGTAATTTTCTTTAAAAGTAACAAATATAAACAACTACATAACTAATAATTTTTGAGAAGAGAAGTGCATCCATTCTTACGGTCTCCCGTCCAGTGACAGAAAACACAAATTGTTTCCACACAGAGTCGGAATTCGGGAGGGGGGGGGGGGCAATGTTGCAACACATTACAAAAATTTTTTAAACATTTCATTTTGCCGATCTTCAAATTTATATCGTAAAATATTAACTTTTTTCTGCATATTGAGAAGACATTTAATAATAATTAAGCAAACAATATTTTTAATAAGCTGAGCTAATAACATACATTAATAAATTAGTGAACTTTAGTCCAGTATTGTAAAACATGCGGGATGATGTTCAGCGTTACTGCGAATATCCCGTACCAATAAATCTTCCAATTATATTTTTCTTTTAAACGAAATTTAGTTTCATGCCTACAATCATGAGTCATAACACTCGAATTAAATCTCCAAAAGAGTATTCTCTATTTATTATACACATGTGATAGATGGTTCGCAAATTTCAAAATATAAAATAAAATCCAAGCAGCTGCAATATGTTATTACATTTATACACATATATTATATTTATAAGTTATGAATCAAATGCATATTGAGAGCAAACAGATTATTAAAAAGTAAATTGTAAATAGTAAAAAGTAAACAAGCATTCTGCTTTTCGTACATTTTTATTAAAATTAACTTTATTTAAACAAAAAATTAATATTTCTTTATGAAACTAATTTTAATTTTTTATAAAAAATACTTACCCCCAAATTTGCCCCCCCCCCCAATAAAAGATCCGAAATCCCGCCTCAGTTTCGAGAGCAAATGTCAGCCAAGTAAATCACAGGTGAAGCGAGGCAGAAAGTACAGGGCGTGAGGACGTCTTGAAGTGTGAGAATAGGGAAACGGGGGCGGAGGTATCGATGCGGACGGCAGCTGATGGAGGGGGCGAAGCGGGACCTGGAGCGGCTGGAGGAACGGCAGCGGGACAATAGTGGGAGTGGAGCGGGCTAGGCGCCCCGCGCCGCGCCGCCTCGTTGCGGCAAAGGAAGCCCGTTTGAGAGCGCTGCCGCGCAATAACACAAAGAAAACTCCAAGGCAGTCGGACGGACTATACACGGCATGAAGCCTGTGATCAACTTATGTAAAATTGCTGCTTTAAAAGAGGAGAAAACACAATCGTGGGAGAAAATGCGAAGTTGCTGGTTTTATTGTTCACAATCTTGTATGGATCACTGAGAAAAGTTACCGGAGAAATCACAAAACAAAAAATCCATAGACAAGAAAATGAGAGACGAATCCAAAGAAATGAAATATATGTGTGAATGTTTAAGGAAATTATCGAAAACTGAAACGCACTGTTAAATCTTCCTTTACCTTATATATATTTTAATTCGACGTCGTCCGAGCTGTCTCGTATCTGGCATTCGCTGTATTCGTATCTGGCAAAATGCGTATTTGGGTGGACTAGAGGACTCTACCCAAATTTTTGTTGCATCCTCAAATTAAAGAGTTGTATGGAAATTCCAATACATAATACATACCACAAACCACAATATATACTGCATACCGGTCTGGGGAATTCAGTATATTGTGATGATATAAAGGTTGTTTTAAAATTGATTGTTTAAATGTTTTAATTTTAATCCATTGATTGATTGTGATTTTAAGGGGCTTCAACTGCAAAGGCCAGTGGCAACTGGAGATGGAAAGCGAAAGGGAAGGGCAGGTCGGGCGTAATAACTGCTCCGTTGTACAAGAAAAACTGCTGCTCCGGTAAGAAAGTGACCACAGAAACAGAAACCGCTGATCCGAACAGTGGGCTTACGAGTGCGATTCAGATATGCTCCACGATTTCACTGATATGAGACATATCGAGCACATAACTACACTTGGATTTATTCAAAGCTGCCTGTGAAGTAAATCAGCTGTTACGATGTCATCCAGTCGGAAGGCTGAACGGCACCATAGTGATGTTACTGTAGTGACGGGTAAGGTCCCGATTGGATGGCTCTGCAACAGGTAACTAGGTATCTCCCACCAGTGTGGCACCGCTCTAGCCGGGACAAGCTCAAAGCTCCCGATAAGTGTGGTATGTGAAAATAAGTGTAAGTAAAGAATGGAGATAGGACAAGGAAGAGGAAGGAAAGATGCCGCGCGGTCCGTGGCCCGTTTGTTAGGGTACTGCTCCGGCATGGAACTCCCACCGACCGAGCTGCTGCACCGTGAGGTCCCCGGCGGGGGCGGGGGCGGGGGTTAGGGGTGGGGAGAGAGTACGCGCGTCTCTTGCCCGCAGTTACACAACGCTGTGCGACTCGGAGCGCAAACCGCCGCAAACTGCCTGCCGCCGCCCGCTGCCGCCCGCCGCCCACGACGCTACCTCGTTGCCTGGCGCCCGACGCAACGCGGTCGGGAGCGACGGCTGCGGAGGACCCAGACCACACACACACCAACGTTTAAAAAATTACCTGTTGGAAGCATGGTGGGATCAGATGTGGCAGTGATGTTGTGGGGGTTGAGGTGGTCGTGGTAAAGGTGTGAAGGAAAATGTCAGAATTCAGTGGTAGTTTGGGGGAAAATGATGGCGGTGAAAAGATGGCATTTGACAGTGTTGTAAATAAGTGAACGTCGTCACGAAAACTATAGTAATAGTAATGGTAATAATAATAATAATAATAATAATAATAATAATAATAATAATAATAATAAGAAGAAGAAGAAGAAGAAGAAGAAGAAGAAGAATTCACGTCTAATTTATTTTTATCGATTAAATTAGACCTATTTGTTCTTATAAATCTTATGATGTTTTAATTGGAAGTCCTAAGAAATGCTCCAGCATGGGTGCAGGGTAAATTGTATTTTCTAAAATAAATAAAAAAACAGTGCCAGTGGTGTTGGGGGTCACAATGGTGGTAAAAAAGACTTAAGTTGCGTTGGTGATAAGCGCCGATTTAGATGAATATTTCAAGTAATTATGGCAGTGACGACGGCAACGACTGTGGAAACTGCTGCAGCGTTGGAACATACCACATGTCTTGCGACCTTCACTTCTCGAAGGTAGTAAATGACAAGTTTCTCGGGATAACCAAAGATCCAATGAAAACCCAAATAACGTGAGAGAATTGTTCCAAGTGCACATAGCGGAGAGGCAGAGCGGCGGCTTTCGGGAGTAACTGTGGAATCAAAGCACTCAACGTAAATACCCTGAGTGCAGAGGGCAGGGAGGCAGGGCAGCGGGGAAGCGAGTGATGTGGAGAGGAGTGGAGCGGCGGGGAGAGCGTTGGAATGCTAGTAGTTTCCCTTGAAGGTGAACGCATACAACCGGATCTTTGGGGTTTCCGCTTGCAACAGGAATGCAGTCGGCGTAAACAAATGCACTATGGAATAACGGCCTTGCAGTTTACGCTCGGTCAGTCATTAGAAAGACTCTGTTGCACGCTACTTCGCACTCCACTTCGTCATCAGCGCATATGATTTCGTAACAAACGACTTTCATTTTTAGTAATGATGCGGACGATGAAAATAGAAACTAGCGATAAAAAAGGGGATTTGTAAAAATACGGTTCACACGGAAAGCAAATGTATACGCAGCTCTTTAAAATGAACACATTCTACGAAGTCAGTAATACTAACTTTCTAACAATAGAAAGAATTAAATTTAATACAATTTTAACAAAAATAAACCAAAGAATGTGCTTCTGGTTTCAGTGATCGGTAAAAATGTAACGTCTGAGCTTCTTTCATGTCTAAAACATTGTTTATAAACGGAACCAAAGAGCTCTTTTTAATTATCCTTAAAAAAATCAGTAACGAAAACACACCAGGTCGATAATGCGTTTCTGGAACTCCTCATATCACAAATCGATAGTCAGAAGAGTTGGTTCACAGTACGTATTAATAACCAGCAGCTTTCTTTTTTACACCACAACATTCAACGACACAAACAGAATACTAATGCCAACGAATGTTGAGACGCGAGTCCATGAAAAAGGCCCGCCGCTATCTGCAAATCAGAGAAAGGTCCGCGGACCTCCCGCCACCCATCGCGGAGGTCGCCACCACAACATTCACGACGCGCGCGCGAAGTGTGCCAGCCGCCGTCGCGCCCGCACGCTCGTCCCCCCCCCCACGCGTCGAACAGACTCCAAAGGATAAAAAGAAATCACGGGTGGCAAATGGTTTCTGATTCTGATACGTACGCCGCAAGCCAAGCTATATATTTCCTTGGACAATTGCAGTGGCGCATTCGGGTGGGTTGGGGTGGAGGTGGGGCTGCAGCAATCAATTCAAAAATATTTAATATTGCAATTGAATACCTTGAAAATAATAAATTCAATGTAACTGAGTTTTAAATCAGATTAAGAAAACAATGTTTATAAGAAACATAAGGATGGCTGGACACTACATCTACTCATATATTCTCCCCATAGAAAAAAACAAAACATGATTGCGGTCAAATCGAATGCGGTTTTACACTTGAGATTTGACGAAATGGGTCGGAGAATTTGACTGCGCACTTCCGATCTTCATACGTCGAACAGCAGAACTGATCTACGGTTGATTTAAAATAATATGACGAAAAAATGGGAAATAAAAAACAAATAAGATTGCTAAGCATTTTACACTTCACAAAATGACAACCCACTTTACTATGTGCACGCTTGTCTCCTACCTTCGTCGAATTAGCAGACCGTCAGAGCAGATTTGAAAGAATTAAAATAAAATTGGAAAAATAATGTAAAGTATAATGTTTAAGAAAGTTCTCAGTGCAAACTGAAATTCATCACTGCACACATGGATTGATTCCGTTCAGGTAATCCGTTATGCCCAAACAAAACATCACTGAAAAATGATAATCTCATTGCACTTGTCATGAATTTCTAATCTTGATTCTCAAAACACAGCCCAATTTAATGAAAAAATCCATTTTATGATAATCGAATGAAAAGAAAGTTAATCTTCCTGTCTTTACGCCGATTAAATAAGAGAAATCATATTATTTTCTTCTGTGGATTCACGCACATATTTCCTTTTACTTTAATTAAAAATAAAACTACATAATATTTTAGTATGGATTGTTGTATCTTACTGTTTAATTTAAACGAGCTTCAATGTCAGGCAAGACAACAGGAGTATAACAACTTATTTTCATAATCTTCACGCTATCGCTACTAAAAACATCCATTAAGATTTAACATTTATACTTTGAATGTGGGAATGATAAAAAGAGGCTTTCAACTCTTTAAAGCAACTAAAATCAGCTTGGAAAGGGAAAGCAGCTTTTAACAGACGATAGAAAGATCTCTAAAAACAGTATGTTACAGTGAAGAGTTGGATCGATTCATGGCAGTCATTAGCGTTCTGAATGGCGGATTAATCAACGGGAGCAATCGAGACGAAAGCGTCCAAGGCACCGCCTCTGCCCTAATGCCCTGTGCAGGCCTCCGTGGCTACCAGAACTGTTATCGGCCTTTTCGTCAGAAGCTGCTCTGTTCGGACAGGCGTCGCGAGCACGCTTCACGGGAATTCCACAACGTTTCTGTGGACCATTGTTCTCCGGGAGGCATGGCAACGGCTTTTCCGACGCACAAACTCAAGCCTGCGACGTTCAATTGTTTCAATTTTGCAAGAATGTTGACACGGCGTACGCAGATATAAAAGCAAGGTTTTGGTTAGAATACATAATACGTCAAATCTCCCGACGGCTTTATAAATACAATGAAACCCTGTAACATCTCTCCTGTACCAATGGGCATGGAATAATTATTTACTCTCTTCGGAAAAAAGGTTTTGTGTACCAACGTTATAAAAAAACCTTTTCTTTCAAAGAAATCCCTCAAAAAACGGCATCTTCTGGCACAGATTATGACGTAGTATTTGTCGTTTAAAGCAGAAATAATTGCGTTATCAGACATTCAGCCAATACCAGCGAGAGAATTTTTGGGGAGGGTGGTAAAGAGGTCACCCGAACACAGCTTTTTCGCACAGATGAAAACAACTATATTATGATGTCACAGGTATTAGACAAACAATTAACTTTGATTTTCTTGTTGCTTTATGGCATTCCAACAAATTTGAAAACTCGGTTCTACCGTCACTCATTTCAAAACATGTTCTTATGCAATAAAGCTTACTTACATATTGTGCTATTTTAATTCAATAAATATTAAATAGCTTTATGAAACACATAGTGGTCATATTTTGGGTAGCCTCATAAAAACAAGAAAAATGTTATAATAAGATTTAATGCTAATTTTGTCCCAATCTTGGTATAATTGAGTTGTTGTATATCAAAAACACGTCATGCACTCTCAAGATCTTCTCCTAATTCTGACAATCTCTCACGAGAATTAACATACAAGCATATGCTATTTATTTTTTTCCTAGGGCTTTTATCCAGCCGACAGCCGGTTGCCCTTTACGTCCCGAAGGGACGCATACTCGACCATACACTAGACAAACACTCTTGCGGGCTCCTCTGATTGGGGGTCAGCAGAACGCGAGGCCCTCCGCGACAACACACACGAAGTCAAGGGACAAACAGCCATGCCCAAGGCGGGACTCGAACCCGCGACCCTTCGGACCGAAGCGCTGAGTCGGTACTCGCTCTTAGGGACCTCGGCCATCCAGGTCGGCATATGCTATTTATGCTTCAGATTAATACGAAGTTATGGTCATTGAGTAATTATTAGTATTTGGCTCATTCACAAAGATGACCTTCTATTCCTCAAGTTCATGGAAAGTATTAATCACGATTTGTCCGTGACACTGTAACTACGCAGGCAATAAATAACCCTCATGATAGAGAGTGAAGTACGCAGCGTTGAGAATTAAGATACATTGTTTACAAATAGCACTGGCAAACAGCAAAAGGAGACACGCATAAGAACCTCACTCTCGACTACGTTCCTTTGACGTTTCAGTCTTTGTGCTAACTTTACTGTTGCAGCCCTATTAAGTGAATTCCACTCCCCAATGCGAAAAGATTTAGAAATAGCACACTCCTGAATCAGATTGATTGTATTTATTTCACCACCATAACGTCCTTCTTTGCTGTAACACCGATTTCGTAACCAACTTTATTCACTTTTTGTACTTCTGCAAATAAATACATTTCTAATCTTTAACGTAGTTCACAAAAATTTGTTGATAAATAGAAAGGAAATAAGTACATGTTTGTTCTACTAACAGGTTGTGCATCTTGATGATTGTTGCTAGTGGTTACTTCCTGGGCGAAATGGAATGAAGTTAACGTAATGATGGGAGAGCATAATACAAAGTAAAAAAATTAAAGCAATAAAATTCTCCTAAATAGGATATTCCCGAATATCTTCGGTTTTTAGGAAGATTTATTTGATATAGCAAAATAGCAAAGATGTAGCGGTGTTCACAGAGCGAAGAGTAGAGTTAGAAAGGTCCTTGCCAAAAATAGAGAGATTCCACATAACAACAAAATGGTACAATGGGAGCGAAGTTATTTTGATTTAATGTTTTGAATGAATTGATTTTGGTTTTGTAACCTTGATATTTCATGAACTGTGATGCATTGAGATCATTCTTCAATTCTTCCACTGGCTGCATTCCGTACTTGATTTTCACACGATTACAAGCCCAGGATACAATATCTCATACGTCATAACAGAACAACCCATAAGCATACCGGATCGTTTGGCGCGCAGTGAGTCGTATGAGGGAATTTAGAAGTGGTGCCGTATGGGAACTCATCCTCCATCATCCAAGTTATTCACTTGCTGAATGGTGCTCACCCAATGGCGCATTCGACGTAACGTGTGCGAACGATGCGTAGCTCTTCCACAGTGTTAGAATGTCCTGTGTGGTCTCTGCCTCATGCCACACAGCTACAGCCTCGCGGGCGGGCGGTGGGCTGTGTGCGAAAGAAGCAAAAATCCAGTGGCGGCCTCTCCGACAGGGGCGGGGTGGGGGGCGGGGGCGGCGTTCAATCAATGGCGCGGCGCATCGATTACCGCTCTTCCCGCGTACTCGCCCAAGCCCCCCTCCCCCCGTCCCCCTCTGCCCCTCCCTCTTATCCCCGGGGGGCGTGGCGGCCCGCGGGAGGCGGGCGCTGGCGGCGGCAGCGGAGCCAGACGGTTTATGAGCCAGAGATGGTTATCTGGAGCCGCTTACGAGGGCGGGGGCGGGGGAGGCCGCGTGACGCGCCGAGCAAAATGCACCGGGGTCGGAGGGGGCCAACGGAGAGGCGACCGCCAAGAGGTGGGCGATGTAAGCGAGAAGGAAATCCAGGTTACTGAGGAAGAAGATTATTGTTCTGGTTCTGCTTTAGTTGAAACATTTATATGGCGTTAGTGTGTCAGAGCTACAATGAGGAAATGCATGGAAAAACGCAGTTTCTTGCTGCCTTCTTTTAAGATACTATTGTAACGTATTGTAGGACTACAGTTAGCAACCGCCACAAAGGGCGGCGGCAGAGGATTAAACGCCAGGGGCCAGGCAGGATGTGACACGCCGAGGTATTCTGGGAAATCCTAAGGGCTAGGGAAAGGGATGCCCAAAGTACGGGACAGCGCATTTTTGCCGCGTGCCGCGTGTCAAATTCTTGGAATCCAGGGAAATGGATGTCCAAAAAATGCCTGGCAAAGCGGTCAGTGTGGGCCGTGTGCAAAACCCAGTGACGTTTCAGGTCACGTGGGTGGGGGCTATATAAGAGCGGACGCAGAGCGCGGGGGTGGGGGTTGTTGAGCTGAGAGGGAACCCTCGTGCGAACGCACAAAAACTTGCGCCCAGGGCGGTGCGGAGCCGAGCTAGGCTCGTGCGGCAAACCATGTGTTGGGACGCCGTTGTGGACTATATCCACGGGTGACAAGAGGTCGCCGGAGCTGTCTGCTGTGTGCGGGAGGCTCGCTGAGGAGTGGCGCGGGCCATGAGTCAGTTATTCATTTTTAAGGATCGCTCCTGCGATCAGGAAAGTAAAGATCTACCAGAGCTGTAACTTAAAGTAGTACTGTACATATTGTGAATAAACCTGTACATAATTATCATTGAAGCTCGTGTCTGTGATTATTGTGTATTCCCACGACGTCACAGACGGGTAGACATAATTGGTGGCAGCGGTTATAAAGAAGCCCACGGGGGAGTACGTGCACCCACCAAATAGTATAATTGGTGGCAGCGGTTAAACGAATTCCACGGGGAATATCACCCACCAAATAGTATAATTGGTGGCAGCGGTTAAACGAATTCCACGGGGAATATCACCCACCAAATAGTATAATTGGTGGCAGCGGTTAAACGAATTCCACGGGGAATATCACCCACCAAATAGCATAATTGGTGGCAGCGGTTAAACGAATTCCACGGGGAATATCACCCACCAAATAGCATAATTGGTGGCAGCGGTTATAAAGAAACCCACGGGGGAGTACGTGCACCCACCAAATGGTATAATTGGTGGCAGCGGTTAAACGAATTCCACGGGGAATATCATTCACCAAATAGTATAATTGGTGGATGCGGTTATAAGAATTCCACGGGGAAGTGTTGCTCAATTGTGATAATAGCAGCAGTTAAAACATTCACGCCGGAACGGCACGGCATTGTTGCACCATACTCATACGTGGTCGCAATATTACGAACAGTGGGTGGGCCAGTGCGTGGGTGTGTCGACGGGCAGACATAATTACGACGCACGGGAGCAGAGAGGGTCCGCTCCGAGCCAGACGCCCACGTCTTCACGGCAACGCCGGAAGGAAGGAAGGAAGGAAGGACGGAGAAGGAAGGACGTCTCCAAGCCAACCGGCTTTGATAAAATCAAGAAGTCAGCAAGGATCTGGTGTAAGTATAGCTATCTGCATTGTAAGGTTCAGTTCAGGTTTCAGTTATGGCTTACTTACCGAGATTCGGGAAAGATTGTGTAGTGCACGTGGCACAGGAATTAGGACTCCAAATTACAGGTGGGGAAACTTTGGTAGTTCTAAAAAAATTGATAGAGGAGCATTCCGATTACGAGGAGGAATTTGTGAAAGGGATAGCTCAGGCATATAAGGATGAACGCGAACGAGAAAAGGCCGAACGCGAATTAGCCTATAAGGATCAAAAAGCCGAACGCGAAGCAGAGAAGGAACGTGCATTTCAGTTAGAAAAACTGAGAATAGAACAGAGCCAACTGGCGGGTAGAGCTAGTCCGCAGTCCGAAGTAAATAGCAAAATGCACATTCGATTAAATCAAGTTATGAGCCGATTCAAAGGGGAGGACGACGACATAACAGCATTTTTAAGTGTTTTTGAGAGTCAGGCGGAACAATTAGAAATTCCAGAAGAAGAGTGGGTGGCAAATCTTATGGGACTGCTCCCACACCAAATCAATGCATCGCTAACTTTAGAAGGGCAAGGTAGTAGAACAGAATATGCCGATTTAAAGAATAGGTTATTAGAAATGTATCGATTTAATGCCGAGAAGTTTCGACAATTGTTCGCGAAACATGTAAAAGCCGCGAATACTACCTGGAACGTATACGCGAGAGAGCTGAAAAATTATTGCAAAGAATGGGTAGCAGGACTAGATATTCATACGTTCGAGGACTTAATGAATCTAATTGTAACCGATCAATTGAAGCGTCGTGTGCCTATTGATATTAAAGAGCATTTTATTGATGAGTGGGGGGAATTTAAGATGCCGTTAGAACTAGCTCGTAAACTAGACAACTATGAAAACAATAGGGCAGGCTGGAAACGGTCTTCGTTCAAGCCTTATAGGAAATCGGAAGCCGTAGGGGAACAAGTTGCAAGCACGAGCAAGACGATGCCGATAGTACCGGAATTTCAGGGGAAATCGAGCGGTAAGAAAACCGATGTTAGGGCAGCATACGAGAAGCCAGACAAGCGGAAATGCTACGGGTGTGGTGCCACAGACCACATGGTCCGTGAATGCCCGCAGCGCCGCGTGGCCGAAAAAATGAATCATGTGGCAGACAAAACAGCTACGGAATTGTTTTCACCGTACGTGTTCTTTGGAAAAATTAATAAAATTCCCGGAAGATTTTTGCGCGACTGTGGTGCCAGTTTCGATCTTGTCCATGAGAAATTTATTAGCGACGAGAATTTAACGGGAGAAAGCGTGTGGATTTTGCAACCGCTTGATGCCTCACCACGAAATCTCCCGGTGGCAGAAGTCACTATTGAAGGGCCATTCGGGAAAGTAGTAACTAAAGCCGCAGTTGTGCCTCGGGAATGCGACAGCGGATATTACTTATTAAGTAATAGAACAGCTGCTCTGTTGGAAGAAGTAAAGGCAGGATTTATTGAGCCACAATTAGTTGCAGCCGTAACGACGCGGGCAAAAGCCGCTGAAACGTCGCGGGTGACTCAAGAGTCGGGGCCGGCTGACCGACACGCAGGCGAGTTTGACGCGGACGAGCAGGTAGAAAACCTTGAACAATTGAGGCAGCAGGGAGCCGTTAGTGAAAGGGACGCCAGTGCAAGTGTACTAACGCCCGAAGTGAATGAACTCATAAATGTTACCCAGACTGAGTTCGCAGCTTCACAACAAAGTGACCCGGAAATCAAAACATTATACGACGCGAATAAGCACAACGTACCGGAAGCAGGGCGAGAGTCGTATTTCGTGAAAAATAGTATTTTGTATCGGTCAAGACACAGCAATCGCGGAGAAAAATTTAATATGTTAGTAGTTCCGACTAAATATCGGGCCGCCGTTCTCAAGGTGTGCCATGAAACCGCGAATGCACATTTAGGTTGCACTAAGAGCAAATCCAGCATGTCGCGATACTTTTATTGGCCTCGTTGTTTCCAGGATATGGAGACATATGTGAAAACTTGCGATGTGTGTCAAAAGGTTGGTAGGCCAAATGATCGAAAAAAAGCACCGTTAATGTTAGTACCGCCGATAACGGAAGTCTTCGGTAAAATAAATATTGATACTTGTGGACCTCTTCCCGAAAGTAAAGAAGGCAACAAGTTTATTTTGACAGCCATTTGTTTAGCGTCTAGGTATCCGGAGGCTATTCCAATTAAAGATTTGCAATCAACAACTATCATTAGTGCCTTGTTGACATTATTCAGTAGAATCGGGTTTCCTAAGGAATTACAAACAGACCAGGGCACGTGCTTTACAAGCGCATTGACAGGTGAATTTGCTAGGAAGTTTGGGATCAAATTGGTGAGAAGTTCGCCCTACCACCCGCAGTCAAATCCTATCGAACGCGTGCATAGAACGATGAATCGCTTAATCAAAGTGTTATGCTTGGAAGCAGGAACGGAGTGGGAGGACCAAATGCCCGCGATTTTATTTGCTTTGAGAACCACGGTGCACGAGAGCCTCGGATTCACTCCAGCTGAATTAGTGTATGGGAGGAACCTCAGAACTCCCATAACTTTATTATATGAACACCTTGCAGGCGAGGACGATGAGGAAGAAAATTCCGTCGTCGAATATGTGTTCAAGCTAATAAATAGGCTTCAGAAATCTCGCGAATTAGCTCACGAGAAGCTTGTTAACGAGCAGGAGAAAAGAAAAACGTGGTACGATCGGCGAGCCGTACACAGAGAATTCGCGCCGGGCGACCGGGTGCTGGTGTTGGCCCCGAATCGCACAAAAAAGTTATCTGTTCAATGGATAGGACCGGGAGAAGTAGTAGAGAAAAAATCGGACACGAACTACTCTGTCCGAATGCCTGGGAAAAAGGAAGAGCGTATCTACCACATTAACATGTTGAAAGCGTACGTGCAACGTACCGAATATCTGAATTATGTAGCAGATCGCAGCTCAAACTTTGAAGTTGAGGAAGACGAGCTGGATAAGTACGCTATTAACCTTGATAGTGCCGACTTCGATGCGGAAGCTATGCTCGAAGGAACAGAAGTCGAAGACGAGTTCCGCGACAAACTGCTCAAATTAATTGTAAAGTACAAGCATATATTTTCAGACAGACCAGGGTTGACGGATGTCGTCACCATGGACATTGAATTGACGGACGAGTCGAAAAAGATAAGAAGTGCGCCTTATCGAATGTCGCCGCGTCAATCAAAAATTTTGCAGGAAGAAATCGCGAAGATGTTACGGGATAACATAATCGAAATAGGCGACTCTGATTATGCTTCCCCTATGATTCTTGTAGAGGCGCCGGGACGAAAACCAAGACCGTGCGTAGATTATCGCAAGCTAAACCAAATTATAAAATCAGAATATTTTCCGTTGCCGAACATGGAGGAGAGGATAGAAGCAGTAGCGGCAGCTAAGATTATTACTACATTGGATTTAGCAAAATTTTATCATCAGATACCGCTCACTCCGAGAGCGCAAAGATATGCGGCTTTCTGTACAAGCTTTGGCACGTATAGGCCATTAAGATTGCCCTTCGGGCTAAAAAATGCACCTTTTCAGTGTAGTAGGATGATGGCAGCTTTATTAGCAGGATGTGCAGAATTTGCAGTCCCATACTTGGATGACATCGCCATTTATAGCGACACATGGCAAGAACACCTTAGACATTTAGAGCAGGTGTTTCTAATATTAGAGAAAGCGAAGTTGCATGTGCAGCCAAGCAAGTGTAAATACGCGCGTAAGAATGTGCAATACCTAGGCTACATGGTTGGTAGTGGCATGATGCGGCCGGTAGAGGCCAAAGTAAAAACTATTAAAGAGCACCCCGTACCTCAAACGAAAAAGCAAGTGCGTGCTTTTCTCGGATTAACGGGTTACTACAGGAAATTTATTCCCGATTATGCGGGTATATCAGCGCCATTAACGGACTTATTGCGAGGTCGCGAACGGCAAGGCAGGGTAACGTGGACGCCAGCATGCGAGATGGCATTCGAGAAACTGAGAAACGCTCTCTGTCACGAACCCGTCCTTCACGCGCCAGATTTTAATAAGGATTTTATAGCGCAGTGTGATGCGTCAAAAAGAGGTATTGGCATCATTTTGGCACAGTATAATGATAGAGGAGAAGAAAAACCGGTGTTATACTTAAGTCGTAAATTCACAGATTCGGAATTATTACGATGTACAACAGAACAGGAGTGCACAGCCATAATATGGGCATTGCAGAAATTAAAGTACTATTTGGATGGAAATGCAAAAATTAAAGTGGAAACAGACCACAACCCATTAGTATGGCTAAATAATTGTTCAAGTAAAAACCCGAGATTGATGCGTTGGTCATTAATGATCCAAGCATACAATTTAGAAATTATTCATAAAAGGGGTAAGGATCACGTAAATGCTGATGCCTTAAGCCGTATGTTTTACTGATACATGGAACCTGAACTGAACTGGGAATGCGGAGGGCTACACTGAACCGAATCACTTGATTGCATTGTATAAAATCAAGACAAGAGAAGAATCACTGTATATATGTAACAAATTGTTGAAAGTGTATTGTTTGTGTATTCTGTTTGTTTCATGTGTGTCTTATGTATGTGCAATTATGGGTACAAAGTGAAGCTCTGAAGACATTGTTGGTTCTGGGGGTATCAGGGAAAGTATCACATCATTTGATTGTGAATACTACGGAGGTAATTGCAGCAGACTGTATGTAATTTAAGATTGTAGAAAATTGTATATATTAGAATGAAAGGAGGTACGTGAAGTAGGTTAGTTATTTATATTAGCTAGATTTTGATAAAAAAAATATGTTGTAAATATAGAGTAGGTTAGAGAGATCAATAGAGTGTGAGCCCAATGGCCAGGTAAATGGTATAATCATATCCAGATCCACAAATCTAGTTGCGGGACGAATTTTTTATTGTGGTTATATCCTGCATAAAAAATTCAAAATAGGGTATGGAGAAGTATGTAACGTATTGTAGGACTACAGTTAGCAACCGCCACAAAGGGCGGCGGCAGAGGATTAGACGCCAGGGGCCAGGCAGGATGTGACACGCCGAGGTATTCTGGGAAATCCTAAGAGCTAGGGAAAGGGATGCCCAAAGTACGGGACAGCGCATTTTTGCCGCGTGCCGCGTGTCAAATTCTTGGAATCCAGGGAAATGGATGTCCAAAAATGCCTGGCAAAGCGGTCAGTGTGGGCCGTGTGCAAAACCCAGTGACGTTTCAGGTCACGTGGGTGGGGGCTATATAAGAGCGGACGCAGAGCGCGGGGGTGGGGTTTGTTGAGCTGAGAGGGAACCCTCGTGCGAACGCACAAAAACTTGCGCCCAGGGCGGTGCGGAGCCGAGCTAGGCTCGTGCGGCAAACCATGTGTTGGGACGCCGTTGTGGACTATATCCACGGGTGACAAGAGGTCGCCGGAGCTGTCTGCTGTGTGCGGGAGGCTCGCTGAGGAGTGGCGCGGGCCACGAGTCAGTTATTCATTTTTAAGG
The DNA here is from genome assembly GCA_011170035.1 of Teleogryllus occipitalis. Classification (NCBI taxonomy): domain Eukaryota; kingdom Metazoa; phylum Arthropoda; class Insecta; order Orthoptera; family Gryllidae; genus Teleogryllus; species Teleogryllus occipitalis. Next base: position 362,057 of record BLKR01000200.1, on the reverse strand, counting down.
ATCGCTCCTGCGATCAGGAAAGTAAAGATCTACCAGAGCTGTAACTTAAAGTAGTACTGTACATATTGTGAATAAACCTGTACATATTTATCATTGAAGCTCGTGTCTGTGATTATTGTGTATTCCCACGACGTCACACTATTTCGTCAGCATCCATTTAGAAGTTTTGCGATAAGATATTAAAGAAAAAAATGGCCATTTCGATTCATACCACCTCTGTTTACACCTGGAAGTACTTCACATATCATGGAAAATCTCTAATGTTGTAAGATCTACGTAAGTGGATCAGGTTGCGTAGGCATCAAAAACTGCAATAATACATTGCTGCACAGCGTTTGAATACTGAGGATTTTCAGTGCCATCATCAGATCTATCGTCTTGGGAGTCAGATTACTAATATTTCGGTCGATCTATTGATGAATGAGCTGTTGAAAGCTGACCATTGTCTGTACGGTAAAAATTGGTAAAGAAGATATCAACTTGCATTACTATTTCAATACCAACCCTACCTTACAACCACAATAGCAACGCGCAAACCAGTAATGAGGAGCATTGTTGTATGAGCAGGCGCAAGAATGCGGAGCTCCGGGAGAAGAGTGAAGGGCGCGGGGCGGCTGCAAAAGACAGCGCGGGAGGAATGCGGGTGGGGCGGAGCGGAATAAAGGGCAAGGGCGAGGGCAAAAGCTCCCGGGGCGACAGTCACACGCGAGGAGGGTGCACGGGGACGCGGAAGGGCGACGTAAGGGCGGGAGAGCCGGTCACAGCACGTGGCGATGACTTTGCGTCTGAGAGATCAGCAACCAATGACACACTCCCCGAACTGACTGCCCGTCTGCTGGACAATACTAGCATTTTAATTTTTGCCAAACCTGGCGTACATCCCAATGTACTACATGATATTTACAGCGTTGTCAAACCAATACTAAACGTCTGTAAGATTTCTATAGAGATAAACGATTTTATCTTTTAACATTTATTTATTTTACATCATTTATCATTTATTTATCTTTCAAGGAGCCAGACTTACAGGATATCTTTTCTTTCTACCGTTCCACAAAAATCAGGTCGGAAAGAGTTAATGATGAAACGAAAAAAATATTTTAGAAGTTATTGTATTCTAAATGACAACTTAATATTCAAATAATTATGAATTATTCTTAAATAATTGACTAACAATAATATTTTTTTTACAAATAAAACTCTCTTTAAAGAATTTGTTATGAGTAACAAAAAGAACTAGTTTTTTATAGTTACCGAAGTATTTACAATTAGGATATTAATTTAGTAGGTGTATATCGTCATTAATGTGTTTTTTCGTATCAAACAATCATATTTCTGGTTTGTGGTATTTAAAATCAACAATTCAGTAGCCCACGAAGTTCATCTTACCTTCTGCTGTGCTAGATATTCCGTTCTAATAGAATAAAAATTGCGGCGGTTACGGTCGTGGAGTCAGTGAACTTGCGAGATTACCGACCTCTTGTTTGTTATCGAAGGCAAATGGGTGACCGGCGTTGTCTGGGCTCGGTTGCCCGTTTTCTAGGCTTACGCGATACTTTCTTGGTAGTTAAATTGATTTATACAGAGCACTTTATTACATTCATTAACAGTGTAGTTCACGTGTCGAGATAGACACAATGATCTTGATATGCTTTATAGTATTTCTTTCCTGAACAACTAGGGCAACATTATACAAATATTTATAAAACATACAATATTTTTCCTGCATAATCTTTTGATTAACAAATGTGCAATGTATATATAATATATATATATATATATATATATATATATATATATATATATATATATATATATATATATATATATATAAATTTCCCAATATTTTAAGTAAGAAAATACAAATACATTTTAGTAGAGGTAGTAACGCAAGGGTTAATGTTCTCCGTTCCGTGATACCTCTAACCCAGAAACAAGAGCTGCACCATTTTGTTTCCCAGTTGCGCGCAAATGCAGCAATTTACAAAACAAGTCTAGAAGAGCCCTTGAGACCAGAGATAAAATAAACTACTTCGCTGGGGAGGAAAACTATGTCATACGAAACTTCTTAACTTAGTAATGCAGACGCAATTGTACACTCGTTCACATCGACTTTAATGTGATGAGTCAAGGATCGAAAACGGCAGACACGCTCGGAGGCCAAGGGGGAACTAATAACCTGTATGCTCGAGGAGATTTGGAGTGAATCACGGGCGACAGCTGAGAAGGTCAAGTGATTCAGTATGCGAACGTTCACGCTACAACTGTTTGTTCTCGCAGCCGCGTCACTTTCCTTTCGCAACGGAGGAGTATGCAGATGACTGGAGACATTCACGATGTAAAATCAAACATTTTGTCACAAGGAGGTATCATCAAAAGAAAAGACTTTGTCTGGTCAAAGCTACATTAATTTTAGAATAACTCGTAATACAAACTTCGTTACTAATGAACAGAATATTTAGTGAGTAATGATTTTCTGACAGATCTATGAGAAATTGCAATACGCACTTCACTACGAAGTAAAATAAAGTGCAATAATTTTCTCGCAGATTAGACGATGCTTGCCGCTCTGGCAGCACCTTTGCGTTAGGGATATGGATTCAATTTGTTCTGATTTGGGTGGCATGTCACCATACGACAGAAATTGGAAAGAAATAAAAAGAAATGATATTAATGCAAAAATCACAGTCTGCGCCTTGCATGTGATAAAAAAAAACATGTCTGACATAAATTATGCGACCTCATACTTCATTATTACATCAACTCTCCGAAGAAGTAGCTGGAGAGATGGAATATTTGTACAATTAGTTACGTTTCTCGAATACAATGGTCTTCCGCTTCTGAATTTAACAAATTATTATTTCAGCTGCAAAGCAGTAATCAGTGCTGGAAAATAGCGAAAAGGAAGACCTAAAGAGCATGGCGATGCTACTTATAAACAGGACTGACATTTATACGGAATACCTTGTGTCTAATGTACATAATTCATGTACCTAAAACAATAACTGGTACCTACATTTGTACATGTACCAATTATTGAGTAAAATATGAACTAAAAATTCAATTAAAACATAAAAATTAATAAATAGTGCGCGTTTGTTGCATAAATAATGCGGTCAAATAGTAACTTCATTTTAATATTAGCCATAGAACAAAATTTATTAATATCTAGTACTATAACATACTACACATTTTTGCCGTCCTGAAGTGAGGATTTTAATCCTTTTCTGAAAATTGAACATGTACCAATCAGTGAGTTACAAAGCGCGTTTTAAAAGTTCAAAAATGAAATTGGAACTTTAATTGAGACTTAGTATTGTTTTCTACCGACTAAAACTCCTCTCAATATCAGAAGAAATGGGGACTATTCCCCATATGTTAGAATTTAATCAAGATTTACTTCTAAATTTCTTAAAACTGCATTCTCGAGTTTTCCTTAAATAGGTAGGCATTATGTAACATTCCAGGAAACATTGTCTAATATGGATTCTCAAATACGTTTCAAATCACTTCAAAAAACCTAATTGGAAAACGTCTGACCAAAGTTTGATTGTAACTAATGAATAAACAAACGTGTAATTACACAAATCCTAGTCCTGCCCTACAAGCTCCACTTCCGCCTTTCCATTTCCCACAACAGCGCCGCTTCTTCTTCTTCCTCCTCCTCCTCCTCCTCCTCCTCCTCCTCCTCCTGCACGCAAATGTGGGTCATCTCAAAGCATCGTGCTCTGTGCGCTCACGACGTGCTAACCACCTCGTCTCGGAGCCACTCGATAATTAGATTACTATACGGCTAAACACATTAGCCTCCCTGAGGCAAAGGAAAGCGTGGTACAAAATGTTAATGCCGTTCCGTGAGCCTTTTTAAAAATTAAGACCTCTGAGGGTCGTCGGCACAGTGAACATACTATTACAACGTTAATGCCACGTAGCCACTCCAAACCCCGTAATTTCGAGGGGTTTTACACAGAAATTTTGGCGACACAAAGGCGCGGCCTTAGGCAATCTTGGAAAGCTTCTCGGCCCGTGCTTGCTTCGTAATTTGGTCTCGAAGCCTGCGAAATGCTAAGCGCATCAAGGGGAGCTTTTCCCACGAGGGCATTTGCACATACCTTGCACAAAATTATTAGCCGAATGGTAGATGTGAAAAATTAAATACTACACAAGAAACGAAAACTAAAAATAAGACGAGAAACAAGTTATCGGTGCCGGAAAATAGGCAGTTTCTTCGCACCTGGCGAATGGCAAATATCAAGTTTTCTATTTTCAGTCCCATCACAATAGCAGAAGGTTTTGTTCGCGGAACGTTTAGATGGCGAATCCGATATGCCTAATTGATACCTTAGTCACATTGCTATATACAAGAACTCTTTCCTAAGGGCGTTTCTCGCTTGCAGAGTCATCATAAGTATTCGTACACCTATACACAAACGCGAATTAAAGGAATATTGTAATTGACTATACGATTAATAAGAGTGGGGAACTACTAGTCCTTCAAATTTTAAGCACCTCATTCAGAGATTTAAGAAATGTTTACTTCACTTAAACATGAGTAATTTTTCTTTCGTAGTCAAGTACATAATAAATTACGATATAATTTCTTTCCACCCGTCCGAATTACACACTGTGCCAATCAGACCGCTCAGTAATCTATACGAATGAGCCTATAAGTGTCAGAACTTTAAAACACGAGACCGTCGACCCGCTCCAGCATTGGCGCCGGCTCCAGCGAATCAGAACCGCAGAGAAAATGACCTTCCTGAGACGTTCTGCTCAAATGCGCGGGTACTTACGATAACACAAACCTGTCTCGATGCGCATCAGAAGGCACGGGAAAGCGAGGGGGCTGGGAATTTGGTCTCTGACGACACGGGAATTTCGGAGGGACGCAAGCCTGATGCAATGCGTCGTTTGTTAAAATTAAGTGTTAAACACGTGTTACGACGTAAATTTCGAATAATTTACATCCCACGGTTCACCTACGAAGATATACTGTTCTTGCAGTAAGCAGACGCAAGACAAACTCGACGAATCTAAAATATTACTTGCCAGACACTAACAAGGCAAGGACGAATAGACAGTATTCCATTCAACAAAATATCGTTTCCTACATTAAACTGTAGACGTTTGTATTGAATTATGATTTTTATTCACTTTCACGACGCTTTCCTCAATGGCCGATTTATTTCCACATCACTACGTCAATGCTTTAAACATTCAAGAGCTTTCATACTTTGAGATATGCCATCAATTGAATAGAAATGTTCACTACTCTTCACGAAAACTGATTTTACAAGACTAGGACAAGACTGGAGTCAGTTAAAGAATATTTCAGATTAGAAATGTCAGTTCAACAATATTTGAAAAACCTCTCAATTAAGTACTTGAAGTATTGGACTCTAATAATTGGAGTAATGCATCCAAAAATTAGAGAGAACTAAAAACTAATATTCCTAATTATTATTAGAGACTTTTTTAAAAACATTCAACTACATAAAATTGTATATTATGTAAATAAATAAATAATATTGATCCTAAAACACATAATTTCATTTTCCATGAGCTCTACTTGAAACTACAACCGAACAGAAGCAGTCTTAATTCATTACTCTCTAAATTCAAAGTAATAAATTATGAAAAGAGGAACAGAAACCATGAAAAAATAAACAATTTCTAAAAAGAAATACATTTTAATTAAAGTGTTTCTTTATAATTAATTGTTTCAACAAAAAATTAGAGAAGAATAAGAAGAAAAGCAAGGAGAAAAACAAAATTAAGAATAAAGGAGATAACTGTGTTGGATGGGAACAGGAGAAAGAGAAGACGAAGGAGGAGGATCAAAAGGAGATGCAGGTGGAAACGAAAGTGAAGGGGAAGGAGGATAATGAGTAGAGAGAAGAGGAGGAATAAAATTATGAGTTGGAAAAGGAGTAACAACAAGGAGTACGAGAACGAATAGAGGAAACGTACAAGATAAGTATTACGAATACTCTTTTTTGTCTGTGTAAGTACTACGAATAGGAATGAAGGGAAAAAAGTCTGTAAGTTCTACGAATAGTAAAAGGGAAGAAAAGAAGGAAGAAGTTAACAGGAGAACGTAGGTAAGTAAAAGAAGCCACCACCGTCAGCCGTCCGCTTCCGCTCGTCGCAGGGATCATGAGCGCTGCCCTGGCGCGACCCGCGGAGGCAGTCGGAGGAGTCTCGCCGAGGGAAATTGTTATTTACCGCCGCCAGCTGCTTCGAAACGGCACTGTGCAGCGGTGCTCCGCATACTCGGATGAAAAGCATCCCGCTCCCGCCCCCTCCCCCACCCCGCCCCGCAACGCAACACTCGAGACGCGTAAATACGAGCGCGACGCGTCGCGTAAGATCTCTCAGACGGGAGCAAAACAAAAACGCCAAAAAAAGAAAAGGAAGAAAAAAGAGGAGAGCTCGTGAGATGAACACCGCAGCCGTGTTCGTAAACCGTACGTCGGCGTCGGGGGAGTACGTACTCGCGAGCTTCCATTAATAACAGTCGAAACAGAACTGACGCGTGTAGCGAGAACGTATGGAATTTTTACGCACTTGATGTGGTGGGATGTCAACTGAGAGGGGCAATTTCTTAGCGCACGCGTTCCCCTGCCACTCGGTTCAGTGGCATTAGATACGGTCGTTCTCGCTGTCAGTCACATTTTTTGTCAAAAACTATTACAATCATTATTTGCAAATAAAAGGCACACTGGACAGATTAAATTCTTCTCTCATGCTATTCACAATGATCTGTCAAGCAAAACTGATGGAAGACATTGCACGGATAATAATTAAATTACGAACTTATTAGATCTATTAGATAAATTATTAGTTTCATTACCTATCAGACTACCGAAACAATAAAGACAAAAAAGAGAAGAAAAGACAAAGGTTCGAGAGATAAACGTGGTCAAAGCGTATTTGTGGCGTAAACCGAACGTCGAGGGAGTAGGTAAGCAGTCTTCCATTAATAACAGCCGATACAGAGCAAGCACGTGTAGGGAGAATGTATGGAATCTTTCTTTAATGGAGCGGCATTGCGGAACGTGATGCACGGTGACGTCATTCGGGAGAGAATTTAACTGCGCATGCACGCACGGTCCACCAGTTTCATTGGCGTTCCATACGCCCACTTGCTGACCATTCTACTTTTCACTACGAGTCCTGTGAAAAAAGCTTATTCCAGTAATTAAGAACCTCGTAAACTGCACCTTTTTTGCTGTTTTGTATTCTTCTAGAGCTGTATCGCTGTAATGCAAACCGTGTACCAGAGAACTACTTTTTACGAATTAATTGCGGCAGACAATTATTAAAGTACGAATGATGTTTGTAATACATAATACATTATTGTTTACTTTAATGAAACGTAACTGCTCATAAAGTTTAAATGTTTAGCATTTTGAACTATGTGAATATTGGAGAAGACAATACGAAAAATATCTTAATAGACTTTCCTACGGTCTAATCAGCCGGAAAACAATACTTCGATTTTTGAGCCTTGAGAAAACCCACGATTCTTCCGGAATGTTCTCGCCATGACGCCATTCACGAACATGTGATAAGTACGAGGTTTTTAACTACTCTCGCACGCGGCCATGAGGTTGAACCTTTAGTACAATTCACAACTGAATCAGGGCGTCGTGCGAACTACAGATTTAAGAAACACGATTGTCGGGAAACATACAGTTGCTTACTTATTCAAGGAAATTTGGGTATAGACACAATTGCCTCAATAACTTCGCAGCACGATTCATTCTCACGACCATAAAACATACTACTGAAGATAGCAACAAATATTAGATAAGTGTTTGAAAATAATTAACAACATTTATTACTACTGATACTTCCAACAATAATCGCTGTTAATTTATGCATCAATCGATATCTTCACTATTTTATATTACACGAGCAGAACTACTCCTAGTTTTTAAAGGTTTCTCCTGAAATGTAGATATCATTTCGGGAATTAAAAATAAAAATCTGACAATAGTAAAAAATGAAACAATTGCCCTAACTTGGGCATCTAGATCGCCAATGGTCCACAAACAGCTAGCGATTCTTGATTCTGCTCGGTGTATCGTAAAAAGATACGAGCACTATAGAACCAACCACATTACCTCTAACGTTTGAAGTCTAAAGAGCATTTTTTCACAGCTTTTCGTTCTAAGACTAGAGTAAATGAAGTACTACACTTCGATTTAAACATAGGGTCCCGTTGACGTAAATCTGTTGTTACGGTGCCATCCAATCGGAAGCTTGGATGACACCTACAGTAGTGATGTTTAAGCTCCCGATTGGATAACATCGTAGCAGCTGATCAAACGTCAACGGACTCTGTAAATAAATCGAAGTGTAGTTCCGAACAGTGTGGGGAAGAGAACGGTGTTAACGTTCAATTTCAATAATGCCACATACTCTTGATTACCATTTTTTTCGGTTAGCAAGAGATAGCAGCTCACATTACCCCCACAGTTGGAACAAATTCTATTTTTCGTCAACATACGATGATTCTTTTGGCGAATTCTTCCTCAATTTAACACTATCGTAATATTTGCGTTCACGTATACGCAGAGGCTCACACTATCGTATTCGATATAGTAATGTCATGTTGTACAAAAACCCTCTAATAATGGCACCCTCTATCGTTACACCACGTACAACCCTCGCAAGCCCCCACCCCTCATCCGGCCCCCGCTGCGCCGCACGGACGGGGGACTATCCGCTTCTGGAACAAAGCGCCAAGTACTTGCTATCGGCGACATTCTGCACGGAGGCCTTTCATACCCAGTTTCCTTGTTAGCCACGACTGCGCCGTCGCCATCGCCGCCACCGTTGCCGCCCCGTCGCGGGAACCGCAACTTGGTACCAAGTTTGGCGGGGACGGGAAGGGGGGAGGAGGAGGCGAACGTCGATGCCAATAGAAATGTGGAACTCGAGTACTCCTCAGTGATCACGAAAATGAAAAGTACTTAGGAGTTCAGAACCAGTTACGGCCACAAATCACGCACGATCTACGGAGTGTGTTTATTTTGCTGTTTACTAGAAAAATGTTGTGCATGCAATTTACGACGCTTATCACTGTAAATACATATAGGTTTGGTTAGAAAGAAAATCCTGTCCACAATTTCGGATGTTCCGAATGAGAGATGTTGAACACCAACATTGGAAAATTAAATTACAAAAAAAAAAAAAAAAAGAATAGTAGTTCAGACATTACTTAGTACATCACAAGTTGAAAAGATCTTTACATATATTTAGTTATTGTAAAATACTATGGTGAAAGTATTTTTGTACCCTTATTATCCTTTTTCCCTTCATCCCTATTGCCCACATTTTCATTACTTCCTTTTGCTTTTCATTTTCATGTTAACTCCCGGGTTATATGAGGACATTTAATTTCCGCCCACTAAACTTTTGAGAACGTCGCACATTCCACAGTACACTGACACATACCTCAATGCCGAAAATTCGGCAAAACAGCCATCGCCCCCAGAACATCTGAAGCCTAGTGCGATTGTGTGTGTGTATGTGCGTGTGTCTTTATATATATATTCCTGTAGTTATTTCTTCTTAATCGAAGGCAGAGAAGTACTTTTAGGAAGGAATGCCCCGGAAGCCTACAACCTCACTGGATCTTAACATGTCCACGGTTTACAACAACCCGCTTGACGTCTCTCCCGAGTGTGCCGGTGTTCGGTGGCCAGGCTCTTTGAGCAGCGTATCGCCAACCGCCCTCCGAGCGGCATCCTTGCTCAAATTCCAGCGCCCGCGACGCAGCTTACACAGACGAGGCTTTTTATACCCCGCGAGGAGGAAGAGCGGCCGTCCCCCCTCCCTCTGTCGAGCCAGCGCGCGGCGGCCATGTTGACCCGACGGTGCGGCAGCGTCACCGGATATTGAACCCGGCACCCACCACTTTGAAATGCAATCCATCAAACGGCCCTTGTGATAGGCCCGCCCACTCTTGGCGTCTCTCTCCCTCGCGTGCTGGCGGGTGATGGTGTGCCGCCTGGCGTACACACCGCCCACGCATGTCGACTGCGCTCGCAGCGCTCTCGCGGAGCCACAGGCAACCACGATACAGCGGAATCTTTAGTGCAACCGTACTTAAACTGTTGATATCGCACATCCGTCGTCGCGAACCATACAATCCAAGCGTTCTCCCCTTTCTGGATGAAAATGGAATGTTAGGTAACTGTTTTGGAAGTTTCGTATTATCGTCGAGAAATATTCAGCAAATATATGAAAAGACATTGTTTTGTACTAAATTACGACAAAGAAATATTAAACTTCAAATGCTTGAACGAAGAGAAATTAGAATCGTTCGAAACACATTTTTTCTGCATTCAAATTACCTTAAGTTGAATGTTGGCACAGTTTGTGAAGCTTCCAGACATCCCACAAATGTGATTGAAGTGTTATTCGAAGGTTTGAAAAGCTTTTGATTTGAAATTGGGTCTCCATATATAATATTTACTTGTTGAAAGTTGTGTTTTGTTTCGTATCTTCTCAGAATGTCCACCTTGGCTTTATTTTCCGCACATAAAATTTAAAAAAAAAATAGAAGAATCATGTAGTAAAAGAAACTGTAGGGTGTTGACAGAGTATGTTACAAGAGGAAAACGCTGTGATGCTGCACAGAACAGAATAATGCGGAGGAAATAAATCAGTTGAGACCTGCTCCTGGACGGCTTTATGGATGACGAATGGTGTCTGATAATAAGTGATAATTATGATGATGCACACACTGATACATTCATTCATTCATTTCTTTCAGTTTAAACAGCCAGTAGAGACATCAAAATAAATATTCCGATTTTGAAGACACACGAATTGAATTTCAAAGACACTTCGAAGCGAGCGCAATAAAACGGAGCCAACGCAATCGCTCGCTCTGCTGCGGTGAGTCACGAGGGCCGCACTTGGAGATTATTCGTCTGCCACAAGAGATTGCGAGCGGCTTTCTTGGCGGCGCGGCAGACGCAGGTGCACGAACACCGGGCGTCGCGACGCCGGCAAAGATCAACTAGAAGACAATGCGGCGTGGAAAGAACCCACAGACTCAAGAGTCGACGTCACAGCCCACGTTGATACGCGTACAGGCACACATGCGCTACTGTCGCCGGGAATAACGAGCGAGTACAACCAAGTGGTATTCGCCGAGATTAAGCCTCAAGATCGTTAATGGAAAGGGACATTTGTGAATGACGGTGACTTTATTAGCTGTTTCGTGATGTATATTTTAATTATGTAATTTGAATTGCACTGAAAAGAAAATTAAATAACAGAAATTCTTTCCTCGATAAAATAGGAAGAAAGTAAAACATAGTGCAATAAAAACCTGTTTCTCGTGAGATGAATACAAGGTGTTAGAGTAAAATAACTTCAACATTTCACTATATCCGTTAGAATGTGTTACATTGCTTCTACGAATTTGTAATTCAGCAAATGAGTAAAATTCCTTCACGTCAGTAATGGAGCTCGTTAATATTCGCTGATTTCCGTGAAAATGTATAGGCACTATCTGTGTCTAAACTCTTCAAACAAAATATGGCAATAAAACTATTGTAATTACATTCTAAATTACGATTCCGTTTTCATGTTATCGGTGTTCATGTATTAACGTAAACATAAAAAATAAAATACTAAAGCCCATCAAATTATGTTCGGTTTTTATTAGGCAAGATACTGGTAACTGTTCATTTCTATTACTTTATAGAATACTCAATTTTATTTCTGATAAGTTATCATGTTCAGAATTACGTAACGTTGATGACGGAAAAGAACGTAAGGTAGAATATAACTCCGCAGTGTATTTCAAGCAAAATTGATATTAGCCGGTATGGGTGAGAAATTGAATAGGAAGAGAAGTTTGCAAAACCTAAGCTTTCAGGCTTATCCTCTTTGAAAATCAACCATTGAGAGAAAACAAAAATTAAAGCCCCAATTTCAGATTGCCACACGTTTTGCTTAATGCAATTGCATGATTATGAACATTCATGTCATTTCATCATAACATCACTTCCAACGACTATGCAACACTGATTCACCTAACTGCCCTTTCTTTCTTACACCGGTGTGACCACTCATCTTGTAACGAGAGTAATGCTGAACGAGAAAGTTGTCAGAGATTCTGTAACACCTAATCACGATAACGCCAAGTTTATTAATTAATTTTCACGAACTCCACTTGGAATAGTTGTGATCGAGTGACACCGCATTGCAGATAATATTTCCCACACCCTATATTAAGAATCGAATTCCATTACTTTCATTCCGTGAAGAAGCCAACAGAATGACGGCCGTTACGTTGCCAAAAGCACCCAGATGGCCGCGTCATCCTGACGACACGACGGAGAGCAAAAACGAGGACTGTGAGCGAGACCCGACGGCTGTCGCACTTTCACTCCGCCCCACGTGCGCCAACCCTCCCCCCCCCCCGGCCGGCCGACCCAAACAAACAGCGGCCATCGCCACCGCCGCCACCGTCTGCGAAACGCCACTGGGTGCGCACTTCCGCCCGTGCCCCCGCCCGTGCCCCCGCCCGCGCCGCGCCGCCACAAACCAACGAACGGGGCCCAGCCCAAGCGTACACGCGGGCCCAAGTTACAGGAGGAGATGGGATATTTTTCCCCAGGGGGAACGACAATTTAAAAAAATAAGAGAACAATCAGAGGTGACAAGACGAAACAAGCGTTTCCAATTTTTTTTCACTAACTGTGAATGTGATGAATAATAAATACCTTTTGTGACCTCTGTTGCTATATGTGGCCACTGATTGTTAACTTTAAAGTAGGTCGGATGCCCAATGCAGAAGGGCCAACAGATATTCCAATAGTTATTAAGGATTCGAAGGATACAAAACGCGAAATTTTCGTGAAGATTCGAAGGTTCAAATATTGAATCTTTTTGTGAATTCGTGACGTTCCTAGCCAACATTTTCGCATGCATGAATAGTGATTCCAAAATCTCCGTATAATAAGTACACAGTAGGATGAGATTGATACTGGGATCTCATGAAAAATTTACGGAAACTACCATACATTCAGTACTTAAATAGTCGTGAATTTATTAGTACACTTTTGTGATTGTTTATTTTGAATAATCATAAATGATGTACCTGTTTCCACCACGTCAATATTCCCTTTTGTATTTTTCCCTGGACTGTTTCCGGGAGGTTCCGCCCCCCAAATCGCGGTCGGCGCGTGCCTCCGACAAAAGTCGCATTCCGCGTGCGCGTGGATCGCGGCGGGGCCACGCGTCCGGCGGGGCAGGCGTGCGCGCGCGCGCACGCGTACTCCTATTTTTACCGCGCGAGGAGCCATGCTCGCTTGCGGCCTGGAATGCTGCACCGGAGCCACGCGTGGCGGGGTACACTCCCCGCCCACTCGCCGCCGAGATCCGCTTCCGGGCACAGGGTCACACTCCCTTCCCCCCCCCCGTAGGGCTTCCGGTGCATCTCCAGCGAGAGGTGTAGCGGGAATGATTATTTTACAAGGGACGTTCACTGATTGCAAGCCTTCGAGTGGGGGACTGAGTGAGAAGTTCGTGATTCCGTGTGCGTCTATCTACTCTTTCGGTCACTCGTTCCGAGAGAGTGGAGTAAACTAGCTGATACAAATTTCGCAGGTCCTATTTTCGTTGAATTATCTGAATTTTAAAAATTGCAAAACTTTAATTTTCTGGGTGACTGAGTGAGAAGTTTGTGATTCCGTGTGCGTCTATCTACTCTTTCGGTCACTCGTTCCGAGAGAGTGGAGTAAACTAGCTGATACAAATTTCGCAGGTCCTATTTTCGTTGAATTATCTGAATTTTAAAAATTGCAAAACTTTAATTTTCTGGGTGACTGAGTGAGAAGTTTGTGATTCCGTGTGCGTCTATCTACTCTTTCGGTCACTCGTTCCGAGAGAGTGGAGTAAACTAGCTGATACAAATTTCGCAGGTCCTATTTTCGTTGAATTATCTGAATTTTAAAAATTGCAAAACTTTAATTTTCTGGGTGACTGAGTGAGAAGTTTGTGATTCCGTGTGCGTCTATCTACTCTTTCGGTCACTCGTTCCGAGAGAGTGGAGTAAACTAGCTGATACAAATTTCGCAGGTCCTATTTTCGTTGAATTATCTGAATTTTAAAAATTGCAAAACTTTAATTTTCTGGGTGACTGAGTGAGAAGTTTGTGATTCCGTGTGCGTCTATCTACTCTTTCGGTCACTCGTTCCGAGAGAGTGGAGCAAACTAGCTGATACAAATTTCGCAGGTCCTATTTTCGTTGAGTTCTCTGAATTGTAAAAATTGCAAAACTTTAATTTTCTCCGCGACTTCCTACAACTGCAGAATTGAAGATATAATTTTGAAGAATAGATTTAATTGAGAAAATCTATCAATAAATAAGGTTCCGCACATTTTTCAAAATATGGATTGTTTTCGCGTAATTTTTCATGAAATAAAGTCAATTATAAAAAAATAATACCAATAAAGACTCCAAATTTGTTCTAATATTTTCGAATCGATACAATTAAATGCACTGAATAACATGACATAAACACTACTTTAATATAACCTTTACATTATTTAAAACCTGCTCAAAAGTAAGATCAAGAGTATTATAATTTACGTAAAGGTTTTAAATAATTCCAGAAAGTACGTGCTGTTGTGACACCACCAGTTTTTCATAATATATAATCTAGAAAATATATTACGAGCAAAGCTTAAGTTCGCAATTAACTTATTTTTTGTACTTTATACAGAAATAATGCTATTATCTAATGTGTGAACTAAGCTGAATACTACATAACACTGCGAGAACTCATAATATATTTTATAATGCCGTTTCTCAGATATTATGTGCCATGTACACAAGATGTACAATGAACATGATTTGCAGAAGGAAACTACGTTACCAGCAAAGTCTGAATGTAAAAGAGTGATAATCGTTGTTGCAGTATCTGGTTGCATAAAAATATTCAAATTACTGCAATATATAATTATATTTGCGTAAGCTGATGTTTTAGCAAGGAATTTCCTGCGTAACCATGTATGTGAATGATTGTGGATGACAACGGTGGTTCTGTCCTTGAGCAATGGTCTAGCGCAAAGTCAATGGTGAAGCGCAAAATAAAATTTCATCATGAAGGATGAAAAACCACATAGATAAATTTTCTTTTTAATGTGTTTTACTCTCTACCCACGCATTCACAACTTTTGAAAGTGAGTACTTTGCGAGTTACCGTTCTATATTTCTGTCTTGACAAGACGTCTCATAGTGCACAAATAGGTAAGCACATATGAGTACGACATCGCGGGAATATACACTGTAGTTTGCCTTGGGTTCTGGTTTAAGGATCGCGCTTACGCAACGTACCTTCTATTTCCCCATACACTTCGCGCGGAGAAAATTTCTAGAACTACTTCGTTCATTTCAATATCTTTATAAGATATTTCTACGGTATTACAGGACTATTCCAGGTAACATTCTCCCAACACATTCTAGTAGTCGAAAAATTAAAAGTACATAGAGTAACGTATTAAGAAAAAAACTCTGTTATTTACTTGCTATGAAAGACCGGCACCATGCATTTCTTTTTTATTTAAATAATGGCCACCAAATAAACTTTGGGACATGGTCACATTTTTTTTCTTCGTGAAATCTTAAAACAATGATATTCAGAAAATTAATTCCACATGTGACTAACATTATCACCTCTTCTCAGAGATTTATATTTCAGATGTGACATTTCCTAGCTTCGCAACGGATGCAGTAAAACAGCATACAGATGGACCGCTGGAAACATAACATTAAGAAACAAAACTATCTGACAAGCCCCCCCCCCCCAAAAAAAAATGAATGGCTGAGACGAGAGATGTACGTCCGAAACAACGCACATCCGTCCCATTAGCCAACCGGAAGGCGCGTTCTATTCACGGCGCGCTATGTCGCGTCGCGGCCTCTGATGCCACGCACAGCGAACGCACGCTGTGACGCAACGGACCGCTGCTGGCGCGCCCAGCGGCAAAAAAGAGAAAGGAAGAAACGCGCAAGAAAAAAGCTTGCGCCCGACTCCACAGCACCAGCATCATGTGGAGGCCTCTGATGAATTATCCAGGCCACTGACCCAAACCCTACGACTCAGCTCGCGTTTTTGCTGTCACCGGACACCAGTCCTCGCGAATGTGACCGTCACCATCAAGATCCTCGCCAACCACCCCGTCACCGTCCTCGCCAACGACACCGTCACCGTCACCGATCCTCGATAACGTTTCAGAATCGAGCCCAGTTTCATTCGCGCCAACGCAACCATCCTCACCTCCACCACTAGAGGCGGTGCCGACGTTCTCACCAACACAACCCCTCCCCCACCAGCTCCCCCACCCCTAGCTGCCTCCGTCCCCAGCCCCGAAACAAAATCCACGCCCGAGCCATCCAGCCGGCTTTCCGAGAATATAAACGTCACGCTTTCCGGGAAAACGGGCAACGTAAGCCCAGCGCTTCTAACAAAACCCACGGATCCTAATACCGCAGCGCCGGAGACGACGCACAGAAAAACGTAAAAGCTTCTGTCATCCGTAGCGGCGGCGGCGGCCTTCCCGGGGTCCGCCAGGCGCCGACAAAAAGCGCTCGCGAATGGAGCCATTCCGGTTTTGTTTTGGCCGCCCTGTGGCGGTGACCCACTGTCTAATGACGGCCAGGTGAAAGGGGAAGTGGTCGTGAGGTGGGGGAGGGGATGAGAGGAGGCGGCCCCAGACACGCGATGTAAACAGTGGCAGCGACTGGGTGTAGCTCGAAGCGCTGCTGGGGCAGTTGCGGGCGCTAGCGCGGCGCTCCGCCACCGCCGCGCATTCCCGCGCTGGCACACGCGAAACGAGCGTTTACTATAACTCGCTGTTCATACACATGTGGCGTTGGTGGCGGCGGTGGGTGTGGCGTCTGAGGGGGGCAAGACGGCGGAGAGATTGGAGACGGTGAAGGCGAGGATGGCGGCGACGATGAGGGCAGCGTAGGTGACGAGTGGGAGAGGGGGATGGCAGGGACGGCAGGGGGCAGAGTATCGCGGTGAATTACTCATGCGCGCCGCATTAAGGCGTCGTTAGCGACTAATGGGGGCGGACTGCACGGCGCCAGAGCGTGCGCACGCGTTGTGGCAACCGCCCACCGCTTGCGGCGCTCTCTCCGCCGGCCGACACAAGCGCTGCGCTCGGCCGTGCGAAAGCCGCTGCACTCGCGCCGCGGCGCTTCAAGAATGCCGGTGGCTGTGCACGCGGGAAACTTCCACAGGCGAAGGGAGGATTGCGCCGCCACCGCGGCGTCGGTCGTGGACGAGCGAATGTCCAGTGTCTTACAACCTATTTCACAACCAATGGCAGAAAGAGGGGTCTTGTAAATGTGTCAGCGATGGATGACCACATCAGCTCTGCAAAGTGAACAAAACCAAACAGACTTCACGAAGCAGGAAATCTTGCAGGAAAACAGAGCGAGGACCATGCGGAGATTGAGATACTGCATTTTCTTTAAACTCGTTCTACAACGAGTAAAAAAATGTGATACATTGTAAATTAGATCAAGCAGAATATTGCGCAAGAATGACTGGCTTTAAAAAATGAAAGATACTTAAAATGGAAATCAATTTTCTCATCTATCCTCAGGGCCATCAAACAATATAATCCGATTAAAAATAAGACATAGTATTGTATTTATTGTGTATAAGACATAGTAAGTATATTATTTTGATTCCTCTCGTTTTCTCAAAAATCATGTGTTGAGCAATTAGGAAAGATTGGTGTCGATTCGTATGTTTGTTTCCAGACATGCAGTTTCTCCATTTTCTTCGTTTTCTATTGAATTTGCAATTTCATCAAATACCCCCACGTTATTCCTAACATGTCTAACCTGATTATCTACCTTATATTTCTTTCCATTTTCTATCTGTTTCCCCTAACGCAGCTCCCAACAGGCGGAAGAATACTTCGCAACTTGAGAAATGAATAGTTCTTTCTTTCTTTCTAATTAGTGACGGAAGACGATTCGCCGACGGGAGACGGACGTAACAAGTGCCATGGAGATTAAAAACTTGGCTAAAGGGGTATTAACAAAATAGTCTTCCCGAAACGGAAAGTACTTTATCAGAAAATAAACTCAGCATTTCCATTAGATATTCAAAGAAATATTTCAGCTATAAAATCAGATTACTGGCTAACCGAAGTTGGCAACTTCTTTGCACGCGGTAAGAAGCAAAGTTTGCTTCCTGTTGCGGAAAACTCGGTGGAAACCGCGACGGCTGCGGTGGCGAGGACAGTGGCGGGGGCGGGGGCGGGGGCGGGGGCGGCGGGGGCGGGGTCCGCGACGGGGACGGCAGAGCAGGACGCGGACGCCGCTTGCGCCGTCGTCATCGTCGTCGTCATCGCCTCGGTGGCATTTGAAAGGGAAATTGCGGACATATTACCCTCCGCGTCTATTATGTTGTTTGGGTGCGCGCGAGCGTCAATTATGGCAGAAATTGGCGGCTGCCGGGGGCGTGCCCGCCGCGGCGACGGGAGCTCTCGTGAGGGCGCAGTGGGGAATGTGAGTGTGGAGTGAAGTGGAGAGAGTGGAGAGCGTGGAGAGCGAGGGGAGTGGAGAGTGTGGATAGTACAAAGCATGGATAATAAAGAGCGTGAATAGGGGAGAGCGTGATGAGCGATAAGAGTGGAGAATGTGGTGCGAGAGCGAGGATTGCGGAGAAAAGGGTAGGAGGTGGAATGTGATGTGGAGTGGAGAGTGTGGAGTGTGGATGTGTCGTTTCCATTGCGGCGACGGGAGCTCTCGTGAGGGCGCAGTGGGGAATGTGAGTGCGGAGTGTGGAGTGAAGTGGAGAGAATGGAGAGCGTGGAGAGCGAGGGGAGTGGACGGGAGTGGAGAGTGTGGATAGTAGAAAGCATGGATAATAAAGAGCGTGAATAGGGGAGAGCGTGATGAGCGATAAGAGTGGAGAGTGTGGTGTGAGATCGAGGATTGCCGAGAAATGGGTAGAATGTGGAATGTGAAGTGGAGTGAAGAGTATAGAATGTGGAGTGTGGATGTGTCGTTTCCACTGCGGCAACTGGAGCGGTCATGGAGGCGGAGTATGGAGTGAGGTGTTCGGCGACAGGGCTGAGCGATGTCTGTTGCCAGAATGTTCCTAAATTTGAGGCTGAATAAGTGTTTGAACTGTCAGAGCGTGAATTAACGTCTGAGTTGTATTCGGTTTTTAAAATAAACAACATCTTCTGACTGCTGGCTCAGAAACTTATATCTATTTAAATAATGGCATTACTACCATCATTTATGTCAAACTGGTGGGGTTCAAGATCATAAGTACGTATCAACACCTGAGTAAAAATCAATAAGTGAAAAAGGAGAAGATTTCGATTTATTTCTTACGAAATTTTTATCAGTGTGAGCTTGTATCAAAATACAATTCGTGAAAAGTCTAATCGTTTCATATTTGAGGACCTCGGCGTCAGTCTTAAGTCGAAATCAATCTTGGAATTTTCGTCGAAGGTTGATTCACTCTCAGAGTGGATATTCGGAAGCCGCTAGAGTCAGTTGACGTTAAGAGTTTCAACATTTCGTCATCGTGTGAGAATTCGTCCAAAAGAAATTTGTTTCACGAAACCAACCAAAAATGAGTTCTCAACTGAACTTGTATATTTTTTAGTCGCGAAATTAAATTCCAATATTACAGTCGAGTTTACCAACTGTTCGTTCAATTTTAGAGTTGTTTGAGAGTTTGCATCGTTTTCAGATATGCTTTCATCGATAAAATTAGTTTTCGAACACAAACATTATTATCTGGTATTAATATTTTTATAATCAGAACGTAATTCGCGAAATTTACTGAACTAAGAAATAAGCCATTGTTTAACAAATTCTAAAAAATAATTATTTTGCATCTTCCCAATCGTATAATGAATGGTACTCTCATTTGCATTTCTTTCAACAAACAACAGATTAAATAGATAAATTCAGAATTATTTTATGATCAAATCCTCTCTAATTAATCTCGAATTAAAACTAGCGATTTCCTAAAATCCGAATTACTTCAAAAAGTGATAATCTAAATACTAAATTCTACATGACCTAAATATTAGAATCAATCTTGTGTTGCTGTGACCATTACAGTCCACAAACCAACAGCTGTCCACCAACAATTTTTACTTGAGTTATAAGTACTATTTCACTTCATTTCAATTTTCGTTTTTTGCTGTTCACGAACGATGGCTTAAAAATTTTACAAAGTATCATCTAATACACACACTACACCTATTGAATGTGTTTGATGGATAAGCTCATGAGATGATCAACTAACGAAATTTATTCTTGCAAATCATTTTTCTGGCGATTCTAGAATTCAAACATTGGGTGAAATTCATATCTAAACGAATACTTTGTTTTCATTCCGAACTTTTTTCTACAAATTGAAAATTCGATGAAATGGATTTCGTGAAATTGCCTGGTGGCATACCAACTTCATTTTACAGTTTAAAAAACAATTTATCTTCTGTATTTTTACTATGACGCAATGGACGTTCAGCATGTCATCACATAGACATCAGTTAAAACAGACGCTCAATTAACTATTGGACAATTACTCTGACGCATCCCGAACTTTATATTGATGTACAGTTTCACAATATATATTTAAAAATAGCGTTTTCAAAAACGAATAATGAAATATTAATACACTCAACGCATCTCACAAAACATCTTTCCTCTTTTCACGGTTATAACACTAAAGCACCAAAGGGTAATAGGCAAGGCTCAACACAACACAAAAGAAACTGTTTCCGAAGGCGCAATTGTTTTGAGACACGTCCAACCATCTTGCGTGCAGTCTTTGCCTGTTATGTTGCCCGAGGATGCGTGTTCCGCTGCTCGTATAAATGTTCGACAGTTAGAAGTCATTAGCGTCGCGTATAAAGTCGTATCGACGTCAGTGCAGTTGAGAAGGATATCCTTCCGTATTATTAGTTTGTACACCACCAGAAGTAAAATCTCCAAACAAAATCTATCCTGAAAATTTTACTTTGGGCGTAGGCACAACAGTGGTGGGGTGGCGGTCTGTCCATAAACCAAGCACTCGCCTATATTCCCAACACTAGAGAGTGAACATCCATTGATCTAAATTTAACGAATAGGAGAGACATGACAAGGAATTTATTCTTAGAAAATGTTAAATCAAACATTTTTTAAAATTTAATTGGCAACAGTGAGTAATTCTTCCTTGCATTTGTTTGTTACACATCAGGCTTGACTTCATTCAACATTTTCTTATGCACATTACCTTAAGATTTTTCAGAATAATCCAATAAGATGGAATATTCGGGAAATATGTAAATGGAAGTTCAGCATTCTCGAAAATTGTAACAAGATATTACGTTGTTCAAAAATTTCAGAAAGACCCCAAAACCCTTGAAGAAAGTGTATTCTGTTGAAAAAATGTGAAAATTTCAAGAATTTTCCAGAAAGTATGAAATTTGTTTTCTGGAATGTTTAATTAATAAACGAACTGGAATATTATAGACATAGCACTACAATACCTGAATCCTACCTGATCTTATCTGAAGCCTAAATACGATAAACAGATACACAAAGTTCATATTTCGCTAAATTACCGAAAAGGGGGTCTGACTAAATAAACTACTTGGCCTCATCGTCCGATCCAGTCCTGTTGTTAGTACATTAAACTGACTTGGGGTAACTCGCTCGCCAATGCACTTCGAACCCCCACACGGCGGCGCAAACACACGGGTTTTGTCCTTCCACTCGATTCGCCGTGAATGCAACGAGAGCGCTGCGTGCCGATTCGCGGAACGGGATTTATGGCTCATGCAACATCCTTTAATCGGCACCTGGCCAACGCAAGCGGCTTCCGGTCGCGGTGGCGCTGCGATGGCGTGCGTGCCGCAAGTGAATAATCGACCCCCACGCGATTCTAACTGCTTTCTGTACCTTACTATCGACGAATCTGCACACGACACTCCATTAATAGTCTGGGAATGTGGAGAACCGCGAAGCGCTCTTACTGCGGAGAAAGAAGACACTTCTCGTAAAATGGTGAGAGTTATTGTGAGTTGCAGAGCACTTCATTTGTCACCGACGGCTTGTAGGTATCTTTCTAAATGCTATTTTTTCAGTTACACACTGGATTTTATTGACGGGATCGAAAAAGAAGCTATAACTAATATAAGCTAAAAACATGGATAAGTTTACGATGCGAAATAGAGACTGAAGTTTCGATTTTTGGGAAGAAACTTGAAGTTATTTCCTAAAAATCTCTTCTGAAAAGATAAACCATTCACAGACGAGATTATATCCGATACTAAAACCAACACTGTTAAATAAACATTCCCAGGTGATTTATTTTACCAAACTGTATTTCTGGCCGGCACACGAACGTAAATAATGGAACTACCAATAACATACCTACAACCATCAGTCAGAAGACGCCCTTCTGAAACATACCCCTACCTTCAAAAGTCTACAGTCTGTATGGCATTTAATCTCCATTAAACTCACTTCGCTGAATGTGGCAAACTTTGCAAACAGATACCACAACATCCTGCCTCTAATTATTTCACAACCGCAATAGAACAATTGCAATCAAAATCTCCTGCCTTTTGATCCCGCCTCGCGCTAGGCACGGCGCTGGCGGTGGCACCAGCGGCGCGCGCTCGCGACGCGGCGCGACGCGCCCGTCCAGCGGCCGGCGCGGCGTGCACCGCCGCTGCGCCCGCTTCAAACGCCACGCGCGGCCCCTCGCGGCCGGCGAATAAAACTAAAGCGCTCGCCTCACAAAGCGAAGCGCCGCCCCGGCGTCATTCTGCCCGTGGACAGGTTTGTTTACAACCTGCTCTGCTAGTTCACTGCGGGCCTCTAACTAAGCGTGTGCGCGGGCTGGCGCTCGTGGTGGAATTTCGGTTACATCGCCGCCGCGTCACAAACGAACAGCAGCCGACCATCCCCCTACCCCCACCCCCACTACGCGGAATGAAAAGGGAGTCGCGGATGCGCGGAGAAACGAAGCTGAAACCAGATTTCGCCCCGCGCCATTTCGGAGTAAAAACATCCATTGCGAGCGGATGCGAAGTGAGCGGGGTTCGATAGCAG
Organism: Teleogryllus occipitalis; assembly: GCA_011170035.1. Classification (NCBI taxonomy): domain Eukaryota; kingdom Metazoa; phylum Arthropoda; class Insecta; order Orthoptera; family Gryllidae; genus Teleogryllus; species Teleogryllus occipitalis. The sequence continues at coordinate 338,923 of BLKR01000200.1, read as the reverse complement.
GAGGCTGGACTCTTCAGCAGTGCGTGGCAGCGGTAGCCGGGTTGTTGCTGGGCAGCGCGCGGTTCCGTCGCCAGAAGAAGGTGCGAGGAGAACTGTAGCCAGTCGTGGTCTTACCAGAGGGATGTGGTAAAGAAAATTCTGACGCAGTTTGTCAAGTAAATTACTGATGATTTCTTTTTTGTATACCAGCATTATAAACGATCTTGTCTGTTGTAAGACATCGTTCATAATCTAGCATTTTACGGCACAAATGGTGACGAATTAACATTTTACGGCACGAACGATTGCGTCATCACACATTCAGCCAATCGCTGCGAGAGAATCGTGGGGAGGTACAGGTAAACGGAAGAGCCGACCACCGTTTTCTCGCACAGATGTCAGATACCCGAGACATCACAAGAAAGTTGTTTCGCAAAATTAAGTTTGATTTTCTTATAAATTTATAATGCTGTTACGCAAAAAAATAGCGCATGCAACTCGTTTATAATGTTGTTTTATTGCATTCGTACAAATTTGAAAACTCTAACGTCGTTCGATTTCAAAACATGAACTTATGTATAATGCTTAACTTTATAAACTAACTGCATAAACTATTTCGCCACTCTCCCAGTCGTTCAGGATTTAACAATCCGCCGTTGGTTGAGAACGATCGAAACAAATCGAGTTCAAGTTAAAGATGGCGTAGGAGTACACTTCTTCCAAGAAATGCTCTTTCTGTGATACGATTTTTCCTTATAAGAAAATGGTATTACGAAAAGCATTGAACGACCCACGGTCAATAACACAAATCTCGGCTCGTTGAGGTTTATCGCCTTTCTAGCGTTAGTGACTATTGCGTTGCATTTTAGGCCGACGATGATTGGTTAGTTCTCTTAAAATATGCGGTAGCTGAAAGTCATAGTTATATTCCGAGAGACACAAGTCACCTTGTCGTGTTTTCGTAGAGAGGTGGCTAGTAATGCGGCAAATAAATCAAACCGTCAGGTATACGTCACCGCAGTACTGAACAGGTCCGTGCGAGTCGTACACAGGGGCAAAAGTCGAGCGGGTGGCGGGCAATATTACATCCGCAAAGGGCTCAGCCACAGTAACTTACATCGAGCCAGGTCGGGGATCTTACAAACCGACCACCTCGTACTCTGCCTCCCTATTTCGAGACATCTCGTGTTGTCAGACGCCGCCCATCAAGCTCGCTTATGCGCGATCGCCAGCACAGCAGAACCTCTGTCCACAGAGATCGCGGTCTCGGTTGTGGTTGATGCTTCGGCTACCGGCGCGAACGGAACGAAATGTGATTGCCGGAACTCGGGACTCGGCATTGTGCGGCCTCCGCTGCAGAGAACGATAAATAAGCTCGGGCATTATCATTCATTCGACAAGGGCGGGCCAAGTGCCGCCACCGATGCCGTCGCGGCGTTGAAGGAGATCAATCGGCGACGGCAGACGGGTGGGAGACGGCCAGACGGGAGAGCGAGCCAGCCCAAAACCGCGACAATGGCAGAAAACCGATTCCCAGTCAGAGTGCCGGCGCCCGCGCCGGCGGAGAGAGAAATATCGGGCGAACTGCGCCGGCGGCGGACAGCAAGGAAATCAAGGAGCCGACGATGGTGCCTCGGAAACCGTGGTGACCTCCGTCGGTCGAGAAAGTGGTTGCCTTCGACTGCAAGAACGTTTGTTTAGACACTAATGAACCGCTTAAAGGCCGGGAAATAAACGATGATACGCGTCGGAAAACTCGGGTTGCGTTATTTAGTATCGAGTAATGATTAAGTTATTCAAAGAATTGAACTACTTAAACATCAATTAACCAAAGATTACCTGAAAAATATTATCCTCGCTATTACGATGCAGGAAACATTGCCTACGTAATTCCACAATCTATATTACCAAGACGTCAAGGCCAATGAATTTAGTATCGTTAGTACATTTCTTTCAAGGGTTTCATACCGTACTTACTTCCGTGAATCTTTTATACAGTTAATAAAGACTGTTTTAAGTAATTCCTTCTGCAAGATTTTGGAACTAATTTCGTAAACCACGATTACACCCAGAATTAGTCGGTCAGAGTACGCGCGGTGTGATGAGTGCACATTTACTCTATTTAGCAACTCCGAAAGTAAGCAAGTACACAAATGCTAATTGTTCATTTCAAACTCTTCTCACTGAACCATTCCTGCCATTGAAGTATGTAAAAACTATTGTCGTGGGATGAGAAGACAGATGTAATAATACATCGATGTTCTGTATCATACATAAGTGTAAACACGCGAAGATGTGATTGGAAGTTCCAAATCGTGTCAATAGGGAATCGGGTCTAACAGTTTCCGTTCACAGGAGTGGGCCAGGAGTAAGGCAGTCGTGTTTCCAACTGCACGAAACCCCAAAAGGCGGAAAAACAGAATTGGCCAGAAAGTGAAGAACGGCTAGGTAATTAGCTTTAAAAATAACACATATCTACGTATATCCGTCATTAAGATTTAGAAAGACAGCCACCAAATATTTTAGTGTGCTCATATTTCATCATAATCGGCACACGAGTGGCGAACGAAAACTGAAGATTCGTTACAATTGCAATATCCCCGGTATTTTAGTTCCAATTTCTGAAGGAGTTTTAAATTCGAATATCTGAAGGAACTCTCATTTCACAGTCTCACTTGATTCAGAATCTATTTAGTTTCCGATCTACAATTACAATCCAGCAAATAAGATTAAGTTCGAAATAATGTGAAAATATAAGATGAACTTGGTAGCGTGAATACAGTCTACTATAACTAACCAAGATCTCGCACATATGTGTAACGTAACTGTGGTAATACAACACATACTATCACATCAAATGAAGTTTCGAAGTGTATGACGAATTCGAAGCGAATGTATTTCGCTAATTATTATGCGAAACCTGTATTACGTACAATTGAAATCATCTAAATCAATGGTACCGATATCTTTTAAGGATTACGCAAGAATACTAAAGAATTAAGTTCATAAATGCAGTAAAAAATAGCAGGTACGCACTTAGCTGATAACTTAAGAACTGATTTAACGAACAGAACGCTTCTTGATGATGATTCCCTAAAAGATCTATGTTGTTAACTTACGACACTTAATTAAGTGTACAGGTACGGTTGGGATTCCGTGTGTTCTCTAAAGGGTTCCTTGATCACAAAAGTCTAAGAACCGCTAATCTAAAGCACACTGTATCGTCACGTCGTCCTCGCATTGGAAACAGAAGTCGTTTTCTCAACGGCTCCAAAACCGCTCGTCATTGCTAAAACGCGTCAACTCACGCCCCAACACAAAACCCGAAAGTAGTTCACTAGCATCAGCTTCACATTCACTCACGTGCAGAGATTCCCCATGCAATCGGCGACGAACACTACATTTCCGGACACTGACACCACAGGAGTGGGGCATCTAGACGCCACCAGGAACTGTCTTGGAGCCTATCGTAAACACAACAAACTTACGCGAACAACACGTGAGGCTCGAGACCATCACTAATTACATAACCCACGGTTGTGACAGACTTACATTCGTCAATTGCGTAGCACTGTAAAAAAATGATTTAGAATTCCATCTTTTGGTGGGACCGTCCTTATTTACAAGCCGCCCGACGCGCACGTCACGAGCTAGCTTCCGCACTGCACATGTCGCTGTGTTTACAGTGGTCGTCCTCGCTACCCGAAGGCGCGTTGCACGTTGCGCGGGCGGGAGCCGCGGCGCCGCCGCCGACGCCGGGTGCGCCGGGCGCCGCGACGGCGGCGGCGGTCCGCGGCTGCGAGACGCACGAGGCGCGGGGGCGTACCTGCTGCCAATGGTCCTCCAGCGACGGCTGCGCCGAGAAGAACCCGGTGTCGTGGATGTCTTGCAACTCGCGGAAGATGTTGCCGCTCGGCAGGATATCCATCGTGGCGTCGTCGGTAAAGGTATCCACTTAGGCGAAAACAACACACTAGTTAACAACGAACAAAAAACCTACGCAACTATGGATCCACCGTTGTTAAACGAGGCACCGTTCCCACGTGTGGAAACGAGTCGATATCGAGAACGCAATTTTGAAACTGTCACGACGAAGTACCACCACAATCATAAAAGCGAAGTTAAGTGTTGTCGTCACCTCACACACACACTCACACACACCACACAGGTTTCTGCCACCGGCCGACCGTTTAGTTACGCTTGACACGTTGACATGTACCACTTGGCCGTCGCACTATCACTTGCACATGGCACGTCACTTTTCTTTAAAATATTAATATTATTATTTTTGCACTGTCGAACGCTCTTGCTCTCTCACACTTTCACCGCTGTTTCTCGGAAGACGGCGTGGGCGGCTCGGAGCGGAGGGTCGGGCGAGCGCAGGTGGCTGGTCGCGCCGGCCGGGCCTCGCTCGGACATCCACGGGGTGTTTGTCAACAACCGCGCGGCGCCGCGTCGCGGACTGTCACAGGCGGAGGGGCGTGGCGTGGCGGGGCGGGGCGGCTCACGGGGCCGCGTGGAGAGGCCGTGGCGCCGATGGCATCCCTCGCTGTCCCTCGAGCGGCGCACCGCCGCCGGCGCCAGCGGCCGCAGACGCGTGGTGCGGAGCGGAGCGGGGCGTGGCGGGGCGGGGCGGGGCGCCAGCTGCCCCACGCTTCACACGCGGCGTGCACTCGCAGGCAGGCAGGCACGCAGTCCGCCCTCGCGGAAGACAGCGGCGCGGGTGCGTGTGAGAGAGAGAGACAGAAAGACAGAGTGGACGTGAGAGAGACAGCGTGCGTGTGTGTGAGTGAGTGAGCGTGTGTATGTGTGGGAGGGAGAGAGAGAGAGAGCGAAAGAGAGAGAAAGAGAGAGAGAGGCGGGTGTGTCGCGGTCGGCGAGAGGCGCGGCGGCCTGGCAGCGGCGTCACCTCGGCGGCTGTCGCGGAACGACTGGAGGTCCGCGCGGGCTCGCCGCGTACCTCGTGGAGCCGCCGCCAGGTCGCAGCAGCGGCGCGGCGCGGTGCTCGTGCGCACTCCGCCAGGCAGCGCTCATTGGCCGCCGCGCGCGCCCCCGCCGCCCCCTCCCTGCCCGCCCCGCACCCTCAACATCGCCCTGCTCCCACCCTGCGCCCTTTCCGGAGCCGGCGGCGCGGCGGTGGCTGCGGCGTCGCTTTTTGTCGCTACACAGAATTAATTATATCGTCTTTGTATGTTCACTTAATTCATCTTTAAAAGAAGGTTCGACACTGTTCGCGATGGGGGGCAGGAAGAAGCGAGCAGCCATTAATACTAATATGTTTCAGACGGGGGGGATGCGGGTGCCGCCGGATGTAATACCCGCGAGCATCTTGTGCGCTCACTCATCATCGTCAATCTCGGCACCGAAAGTTAATCACAGTTGATTATTTAATTAATGTTGACGTTCCGCTCGTCTGAACTTCGCGTAATCTCCGAACCTCCTGCCTCATCCCCTCACGGAGGAAATTTCCTTCGTTTTACAAACTATTTTTGCTGGCTAACAAACCAAGATAAAATGCTTGGAAATTAAAGAATCCCTTTAACATAATGTCTGAGAAAATACTTCCTGTGTCACCGCCAATTTTAAAGGGATTTATAACACTCATTTGTCCGTAGATTATTAACTTAAGTTTATTATAAAATCGGTTAAGAACGTGATAAATTTAGGTAGGTCTACATGTCATTAGCTTGTTTTATTAATCACGGATTGTGTAATTTGCAATTCAGTTCCAAATGGTATTCGGTTACTCGACTAATTGCGTCTTCCAAATGCCGAACTCTTACAAACTTGCAAAAACACTGCCTAGGTGAAATCGACCATACACTATACTTCAGAAGACTTGTCATAATCGATTCGTATATTCCGCGTTTCATAAAGTGATTCGTGATAAGGGGAAACTTGAAGAATGAATAAAGAAAAATGTAAGACTGTTCGAAACTTTCTGTGCCGACTTAAATATGTCCATTAAATCCTCCCAAACAGGAAGTATAAATCATTTCCAAAATAACATAAATCGCATAAAATTAAAAAGTTGTTTGAGTGGCATTTCTTTCAAGTTAAATTCCACCTCGTCTCTGGACATAAACTTGGCCATTGAAGTTGATTAGACGAATAGCGGTTTGTAATTAACAATTCCCCCTCGGAAAGTAAATATTCCATTTCGGTCATTTTATTCAAAACGAATCTTTTAAACTTTCCAGTCCCCTCCTTCCCAGTTAAGGAGAGTTTCATTTCCTTCACAAATAACATCATCGCTTCTAAATGAACGCTGCTGCTGCCGCCACCGCCACCACGGCCGGCGCGCCGTACCGAGCGGCGTCCCGCCGCCTGCCTGTGCCTTCAGCCGGCCGGACGCCGCGAACGGCGACGGAGGCGCCACGGAGCGGCCGCCGACGGAACTCGCGGAGCCGCCTCATCCCCTGCGTGGCGCCGACGCCGCACCGCTCTCCTCCGATGTCGCGTCTTTCGGAGCGCACCAACTATCTTGAGAGACGGAGGCTGCTGCCGAATTCCGCCCTGGTTAATGGGAAAAAGTGGATTAAATGGCTCCGTATGATACAACTGCTCCTTCATCCAGAATTTGTTCGTAATATTTGTCTTAGGGTTTTGCTCATAATACGGTTTCATTTGGATTTTTTGATTGATTGATGATTCAGGGCGCGTCAACTGCTAAGGCCATCCCGCTAGCTCGTTCAGTCGTAACTGTAGTACATGTTTTCTTATCGGGGGAGGTGGCAATATTCTTCCCCTGATGGATGGAGAGATCTGGCGGCTACGTACCTACTGGCTCGCAGGATTTTCCCCAACCAGATACCTCCCACCAGCTGGGAACCGCCCCACTCGGGACAAGCTCACAACTCATCTCCCGACTTGGGTGTGGTGTAGTTCATGTAAGTGTAAATGTGTGTGATTAAGGGTTGAGGAGAGGACAAGGAAGTGGAAAGAAAGATCGCGTGTGGTCTGTGCCCTGTTTGTTAGAGTACTGCTCCGGCATTCAACCAGTGTTGATTGGAGGAACCACGGAAAACTACTGATCACAACAGCCAACCGCTACCGTTCTCCTCCAGGCAGCGACTGAATTCGACCTAGCTGAGAAGCCAGTGTCGAAAATCCTGCCGCCATGGGGAGTGTAACCCTAGGACATCCCGGACAGAGACGATGCAGTGACATCAGTTGATGCCCTGAGCCACTCGTGCCTGTGTAGGTTGCTGCCGAATTCATCGCTGGTTAATGGAAAAAAGTGTATTAATTGGCTCTGCGTGATGCAACTGTTTCTTCATCCAGAATCTGTGCCCAATATTTCTCGCAGAGTATTGTTGAAAATATGGCTGCATTTGGAGGAAAATTTAGAAAGTACATCTGCGTTTGCTGCGGAAAGATTTTTTTGTCCAAAATAATGGTTTTGAGGAAAACTGGTTTTAAAAATTTATTATTAGACATGCTTTTGATTTCCAAATATAGGCCAGGAAAATGTCGACACTTCTAGTGTAGTGTGACTATTGAAAACTCCAATTCAATATATTTTCAGCCAAATCTGGACATGACCTTCTTAATGCAGTATAGTGTTTGAGCTTTTACTTACACGCTCGAACTTCAGAAACGAATAACTCTGTGTAATAGTGGCTACGTAGCTCTTATACCCAGAAGTAGATTTAACTGTCATACACATTTGTATGACCAAAATTAGATTTTTCATAGGGGCATACACCTAGGAAAAAATGTTACTTTTCTCATTTTCGAACATAACATCCTTTACGCATCCGTCTTCTTTCGAAAACTGCTTCATGCATTCATATTAAAAAGCCGCGAATTTACAACAACAACGAATATACAAACATGATTGTGACTCAGTTATAGGAAAGAACGATACATAAATATCACAGACGATTTGTTAATCGTTTAGTGCCACATAAAAAAGAGAATATATTAACACCAGAAGGTTGCGAGGAACTCTTTCATTAGATGTTCAATTGTGGTCTTTCTCCGGATTTGGAAGAAGCAAGTGACCGTATTAGAATTTTTTCACAACGAAGATTAGCAATCTCACAAATTTTGTTACAATCACAAGACAGTGAATCGTGGCATGCAGTAGTACACGCAGTTTTGTACCTGGCTTCTTCTAAAACCTGATATTTACAACAAAGTTTTATTCACAGATGCACAACAAAGTTTTATTCACAGATGCATATTTCATGAGAAATGGAATAATTAATTCTACATTCCTTTAAGGGCTCTTAACCCACATACAACACATGAAAGACGCTTCCAATTAGAATTTGTCTTAAATGTTTGGTGAGGAATTGTTGGAAACCAAATTGTAAGACCCGGCTTGCTTGATGTAAGGTTCGACGAAGACACTTATTTGATTTTCCTAGAATGAGAATTACCGTCTCTTCTCAAGGCGCTCCTCCCTCACTGCCTTTCCTCGATGTACTTGTACTTTCAAGACGATGGGGCGTCACCGCATTTTAAACTAAATGGGCAAAAATTGCTCCTCTTGAAATATCCAGGAAGATGGGTAAGGTGCGATGGACCCCAAAACTGGCCGGAAGGATCTCCGGAAGTCAGTCCACTAGATTTTTATTTTATGAGTAATTTAAAGTCCATTGTATGCACGAGATGTTGATAAGAGATCTGTACTTGAATCGCGACTTTCCGATGTTTTTGAGGAAATCGGGAATAACAGGAAAGTATTGCAATCAGTAACTGCTCCCGTATTACAACGGACGTAATTATAGATAAGAAAAGGATGTTTTGAACAGCTTTTGTGAGTATACGTCAGTGACAAGTTAAAGTCGCAACATATAAGATATAATGAGTATAATGCTATCAAAAATTTCAAAAAACACTCAACTTACACGATTCAATTCCTTTTTATAATTTATGAGTTTTTTATTTTTAAACAATTGAATTATTTGATTCACGTAAAAAAAAGAGCTTCTGGAGTTTTGAAAAGCAAATTATGATCTTATGAAAGAAAAGAATCGTTACTTTTTCAAATCATACTGATAAAGATAAATGTTCAATTTTGGCAGAGAAATTTCATGTACAGGAGGTCAATTCAGACTCCAGATTGTGATGGTGTGGTCAGACATATTTTTACTCGCTGACTTGTTTCACGATTTTCTAATGAATAAGAGAGGTTTGGAAAAATGTCGGCTAATTTCTCTGATTTCATATGAAAAATTATTTTTCTTTACTATGAAGTGGAACATTTATAAACTAGCCGTATTATAAGGGGAACAAAGTTGACACGCCGCCATTTTATTCGTACTTCTAAACAGTATTTACACAGTTCGTGGCAAATTCGTAAAAACCGAATGAAAGCAGCAAACAATTGTGACTTGTGGGGGATGATCACAAAAAAGGAGTGTACCAATGTTTTCCCATACATTGGTAATATTGAGGAAATATTGTTAAAAACAACTAGTGGAAATGCCTGGGAAATAAAGCCATGAACCACGCATCAGGATACGAAACAGTTATTGATCAAACGTCTGGAAAGTATTCCACAATGTGTGCTTGAAAACTGTGATCTATTCCACAAAATGTGCTTGAAAATGTGTCTTTGCAAGTATTTAAATTTCAGATCTTTCATCTGTACGTATTTTATACCAAAGGCACAGTAAAGCCAGTAATGTAGAAAGTCAATACAAAGAAATCCCGAACAAGAACTAAGTGTCATTTATAATATGAACAAAATTTCTTTTAGAACTCCGTCATGTGAACGCATCAAGTTCCTCTCGGTCTTCATCTCCACATATATTACAAGTTTGTAATATGTGTGCTTGTTTATAATATATATAATAAAATAAATTATATATATATATTGACATTGTGAGACAGTATTTGAAGTGTATTGCAAAGAAAATATATTTGTGTGAAACTGATATTACTTAAAAATATATGTTTACAAAAATTTTTGTTGTTATTGTTACATAAATATTATTCGTTGATAAAAGTTTACTTTTCAACATTTTATTTTGTCTGTTGCGCATTCCGTTCAAGATGTTTGTTTCGCTTCCATTTCGCGGAACAATAATGACAAGAAATATTTAAAATATAATTAAATTGTGGTATAATACTTCTCTTACACACTAAAATATTATTTTTAATAAGTTATAGAATGGTAGATAAATATTTTTGCAATCATTCCTTTTAAGAAGCATCATTGAAGGCTCGGAGTCGAAATGACTCTGCTGAGCAATCTAGTGTTCAAAGGAACAACATCATAAAATTTGATTAACAAAAAAAATTGGCAGACTATATCCGCTCATCTACAAGAAGTCTCATTTGAAAACAGAAACTGCCCTGTCAATTTATAAATCAGTTGTATATGCATGTGCGACTTGGGGAGAAGCCTCCAAATAATCTCTTAAAAAACTACAAAAAAAATTCAGAACAAATTCCTTCGACTGGCTATTAAAGCTCCTTCGTGTATTAAAAACGAGCAAATTCATCATGCACTAAAAATACCTCTACTATCAGAATTCCTATCAAAACTCTCTAACAATTTTTTAAGCAACGTAAGTCAACGCCCAAGCACAAACATCTTCAGTCTCAATAGATGTGGCCCAACAAACCCTAGAATTATCTTTAAATTTTCCAAAGATAAATTCCTTTCCCCATAATAAAAGACTTAAGATAAATCAGCTGGAATGAAGAAATTTACATCTGCCATCCACAAGATCAATCCCCCATGTTGTAAATAGAAGTAATTGTAAGAACCAGTGTTCTTATTTACATTCCTTTAGTGTTGTAAATTATTAAATTATAATTTATTTTGTTTTCATTGTTATGTGATTTGTTAGTTTCATTAGGAAAGAATATGTATAATACGCACAGCATGTGAACAAAATAATTTAAAGCAGCAACCAGCTGCTAATCTTTTTGAAAAATAAATTTACAAAAATCAATTTTGATTGTATATCCGAAGGATACATGATGAATGAATTTCCCAATTTACAATATGCCAGCTCTTTATTGCCAATAAACTTCAGGGAAGGTCGCTTCATTTTTATCCGTACGTTCTCCAAAATCCGGGTCCTCCGCCACTAGCCGTGTACTGTACTTATACTTCTCCTCCATACGTCCTAGTTAGTTTTTATTGTCATTTGACAAAATAAATCAAATCGAATCAAATCAAGCGTGCTTTGCGGTGTTGCGTGTCCTCGCTTAGCCCTAGTACACGCGCTAGTGAAAGTTATTCCAGCTCATGTGGTAATCTCTCAGATGCATCATTCGAATTTTAGCACATCTTGCTTCACAAACTGACTTTTGGGTCTTTCAGGCACAAATACACATTAAACACATTTACTAACATCGAAATCATGAAACTTTATTAAACTACCATATTTATCAAAAATAAGAACAAGGTATACCTTGTTGCATCAGTTGTAAATGTACTACAAGCTCCGATCTGTGATATGCTGCGCTTCACACGGTTTGATTGAGATTATTCTGGTGACGACAGCATAAATCCTGTTGGCACGAACTGGAAGCAAAGACATCTGAGAACAATAATAGAGAGTTTATGAGAAGGACCTTGTTCTCAAAATAATCTATGACTATCAACGCAAGAACAACTCAGTCATCTGAGAGAGCGACCGCGTGTGCCGGAGGGTGAACTTCCTAACGAAATGAAAAGCACTCTGAAAATTTCCATTAGTTGTGAGTTGAAAAATAAACTCAAAATTATTCAGAGTAATTATTATCTAACATACGGGAATATAGCTTATACATCACGATAGTGTGAAATGTTCAATTATTGGATTCCCTGTTTTATGTTCTATCTATAATGATAGATTCAAAATGCATGCACAGTGACATTACAATCGTTGATCCGAATATCTTGAAAATAAAGTAATAAAAATAAATAAATTATTAGGTAATAATTTGCATTGCAATATAATGCTAATCATTTGCGTTGCAATATTATGCTAATAATTTGCATAATAAGCGAAAAGCCATGTGCCATCTCCGTACGTGTCAATTAACATAATATGATGTGGAACAAATTTTCAATTATAATTCTAAAATTTCTTAGTTCTTTACCATTTCTTAGTAGAAGTAAAACACATCATTTCCAATGAGGAAACCGGAAGCCGTAGCTCAGTGGATCAACTGATGTCACTGCAGCGCCTCTGACCGGGAGGTCCTAGGTTCGAGTCCTGACGGCGGCAGGATTTTCGACACTAGCTTTTCAGTTAGGTCGAATTCAGTCGCTGTCTGGAGGAGAATTCTAGCGCCGGCTGCTCTGATCGGTAGTTTCCGTGGTTTCTCCGATCAACACCAGGCGAATGCCGGAGCAGTACCCTACCAAACGGGCCACGGATCGCGCGCGATCTTTCCTTCCTCTTCCTTGTCCTATCCTCTCCCCTTACACACACTTACATTATCATGCTGTCACATAGTCCGGGAGACCGGCTGGGGCGGTGTCCCGCTGGTGGAAGAGTCCTGGTTAGGGGGAAACCCCACTAGCCGACGGTAGGACGGCGCCGGATCTTGCCATCCGGCGGGGAGAGATCACCGCCATCTTCCCAGAGGAAAAAAACATTCACTACACTTACGGGACTAATGACCAAAGCTGTTGACGCGCCCGGAAAAAACCGAAAAAATCAATCAATCCATCCAATGAGAAAAGCGAAATCCATATTCAGTGTCAAGTAGAGTAGAGACAGCATTTGAATCTCATATCTAAGGAACAGCTGCGTCAAGGAAAATTACGAAGTGAGTCACGAGAGGACGCCGTCCGCGAAGATCCGCATCACCCCATCCGCCCCTCGTGTGCGACAACCAGGTCACGACGTCGCGCTTCAGCTGGCACCCAGCTAGAGCAGGCTGCGCTGGCGCTTCCTAGAACGCGCCCTGAGCAGTGGGCAGTGGGCATCCCAGTTCGCCCTCGCGCGCCCGCCCGCGCTTCCTCTCCCAGGGCACGAGAACGGTCGGATGATTTCAGAGAGGGAAGGTATTCTTAAAAACAGAAGGAAAGGATTACCTGAAATTGTTAATGGTGTAGCATATTAATTATCGTAAAAAAAAGAGCGGAAGAAGAAAGAGCATAAAAGGAGAAAAATGAAAATGTGATAGAAACAATGAAAAGGAGGAGATGAAGTAACTCTTCACTTCGTCCAATACTAATATCATATTGTATGGTCTCAGAATTCCTCTGAAAGTGCCATTCTTCTGGCGGCCTCATGAAGTGTTAATAGAGAAATGTTTTTCGTCTGCTGAGGGAATATAATAATGACAGATTAGAAATGAGTCATGTACTAGATAAACAGCATAAATGTCTCAATCTAATTTTAAATCATTACAATGACTGAAGGCCTGAGAAAATTTCTATATTGAAGAGTTCTGAGATTGACAGAATTCTAAATAGTCTGAGATTGTTGTATTAATTAAGATTTAATGTTCGTGACTGGAAATATTTAGGAGGTAAAGTTTGAATACTGTTTATCCATTATTAGAAAAAATCTCTTTGGCCAACTTCGAAAGAAACAAGTTATGCATTCACATTATTAGTATTACATGAGCAACAAGAACAAAATAAAAACTTTTTGTCCATGTTTTCATGTTTATATTTGCTGTTTTGTGCATGGTTCAACTGACCTCTATAAGCAAATATTCTGGTTACAATTGTCTCAATTTACATTTATTACATTTATTTTCAATTGCAAATACTTTACAAAAAAACCAAAAAGGGAAAATAAAATGCGATTCCACAAAGAGAGAAAAACAAGAACAATCTCGATTGTAAGATTCCAATGATTATATAAAAACGTGGTGTAGTGTTGGCGATACTGATACTTCAGTTTTGCTATCGATGTCGCGGTATTGTCAACGTAGGTACAAATGTTGTAATCAATTTAAAAATTGAAAAGTACACTGGGTTGTGGTAGCAAAACCGACTATTATTACGACGAACCGTCTAGTAGCTCGAAGAGTTTTGGGCCCTTGGTTCTCTATATATTGTCAGGTGTATCATTTGATATTATGATGTCGCCTACAGGGCCAAATCTCTCTTTACGATCTGAATTTGCGACCCCTTCAAGAGCAATGATCGAGTAAAACGACGAATGTGTAAAATCACTTCATAGAATCACTTCGTATTTCAATTAAAAGCAAACTGTGGTGTGCCCGCTTGCTCTGAAATGTGTTTTTGTAGTGATTTAGATTCTGTTATAGGTATTTGGTTTACATCTATAATTGATTATGTATTTTATTTACTGGTTCGTTCTGAATGAATGTTTTCTATAAAAACTTCTAAGGGGCGTTTTTCAAAAATATTTTTGATTAAAATTCAATCAAAAAATTAAAATGTTGAAATGAAATTGGATTGAAAATACTTTTTTTGCGAAAAAACATTTTGACACTCACTTTTGTTTACACATTAGAATGGTTTTAGATCAGCTCAGTGTGAATAATGTATTTGTGCAAGTGTGAAACAATATAAAATCACACAAAGGCAATTTCTTTTCAGAGTAAGAGATATTTATTTGTTCGTTACTAGTGGTTTAACTCTAAAATAATTGAGTGACAATCGATAAATCTAACTAAAATTCTAATTCTAAAACTGAACTAAATTTTTAACTCTTTTCAATTTTATAATTACAGATGCTTTGCTGGATACAGCTTTCTTCTTTCCGCTTGTAGATTCACAGCATTTTTCGAGTCTAATCATCGAACCCACCACACAACTCTGATACGCAATCTCTTGGGGCGAAGCCATTTACCAATAGAAGAAATAATATTGCGCCAGTAGCCCCAGGGAAGTCCGAACCCCAAGGATGTGTGTGTATGTGTGTGTATGTATGTGTGTGTGTGTGTGTGTGTGTGTGTGTGTGTGTGTGTGTGTGTGTGTGTGTCTGTGACGTTTCCATTGCAGGAAGCATGCCCTGCCTCGAAGCTGAAACTAGTTAAATTACTTTTAACGTTTCATTTGTGGTTTTCCGCAGGGGATTAACGAGAAGGGGTCAATTATTAATCTGTTTATTCGCGAAAGATACCTCCTTCCTCCTCTTATGTTCCCGTTCACACGCGTTCTCCTGTGCAGACGGCCGACAGCGTGCAACTAACAACATCGAATCGAATCTTAAACCAGGGGTGACCAATCTTTTTTTATGCGACCTTGCTTTCATTCGAAGTCATGCTATGAATATCGCGTTGCACTACAAAATAATAATATAGCCTTTCTCATATTGTCCCCTGAGCAAAGGAGGGAGGGTTATGTTTTTCACCTTAACTTCTTGAGTGCCTTCCATCTCTCGTAACGTTTAAATAAATGGATTTTAATGATTGAAGATCCAAACAGTCCGATTTAAATGAGACTCATACTAAATGTACGTTAACTACTAAAAAACTCATATTTGAAAACTATGTACCAGATTCTAACTGAACAAATCATAATACTTTCCACAATTTTCACCCAAAATACCCCCTAAATTCATCATAAAGTTTATTATTTTATATAAGCACACTTCTACTCATGGTTAATTTATTTAGCATTAATTACTATCGTCCATAAATATTGTAAATATAACAATGGATAAGAAAACGATAACACAAATAATTTAATGGAACATTATGTTGAGCAACACTGAAGGTAACTAAACATTTTTTCATTTAAAAAACATATTTATTCCTTGAAGTCGTAGGATTTTATCCTTTGTAAGGCCTATAAGACAGTAATTACAATAAAAAACTTTGTCTTAATTGAAATTTTCATGGTGCACCATATTTAATGTAGATACATCATTTCCTTTCGATTTTTCCTGATCTGATTTATCGGTACTTTGTACTTTCACACCATTAATATCAATATTGATCGTGTGTGAAAACTGGACAGAAAAGCCAATTTCATATTTTGGTTCAGTCTTGTAATTAGCTTATGATCCCCAAATTATCCTCGCACGTTCACAGCATGTTCGCACCTGTGAATCTAAATTAATTGGAAATTCAAAACTTAAGTGTTTTTACTTTCTTACATATTTTATTACGAAATACTTTTGAAAACGTAAATAGACAGGCATACCTTTGCGAGAAATCTGGCATGTTAAACCCCACCCTCTTTCCTACCCTTCCATTTTCATATGAGGGAAAGTTGTTAACGAAACATGTTAATTTCCTTAAAAATGTATAAAGGAAACTTCCAAGTACTTACAGAATACCAAATAAAAACAATGCAATTGATATTTGAAACATATTTTCAATAAAGGTTTATTCAGTATCATAGGCATACATTCTTGAAACAATTCACAATATCTCCTTAAAACATTTGAAGTAATTATTCAATCTTCCTTGACAGTTAAATTTTTGCTTCCCTTGACAGTCACAAAAATATTACAAAAGCTTTTTAATCTTGAGAAAGCTACGTCAAGTTGTCCGGGTGAAAATATAGGATCAGCAAGTACAACCCTACTTTTTGCAATATTATGTAACTTTGCTACCGAACAGAAAGGTATAATCGTACAATTCAATTGCATATAATATCAGGTAATTATGTTAATTTCATATGTATTTCAAAATGCGGCAATATCGAGAAGCGCCCAACAGCAAAATATAAAAGAATGTCCAAGGAGATCTAATCCTGTAGACAACGGTGTGAGGATGGTGTCACTAAGGCCTTTGACCTCAAAATTAAAAAAAAATTAAGGTCACAGAACGCTTCGTTTAGGAGTTATTTAACTGTATAGATTTAACTACGCCGCATGGATGTTGCGGGCAGCATTTGATACGAATATTTAAATGACCTATTTCAACAAACCCCTCATATTTTTAAAGTCAAAGTGCAAATCGTCACGCCTACGTGAAATTCTCTTTCTTCAGAGGCCTCATTTTCAAATATTGGTTGCGTGTGAGAGCCGCAAAACTCATCTTTAGTACTGAAATAATATATGAGACGATATTTAGAGTTTATATTATAAATCTCAATAATAAGAACAAGTGATAACACAACTACGGACCTCTTCTTTCTTTTAAAAATAACCACGAAATTTTGTTGATAATAAATCTGAATGGACTTTCTAAACAAAAGTTCTTGGTGTATTAAACATCACATACAACATAGAACAGTGACACATCTGGAAAATGAAAGGTTTTGAGCTAATACAAGCATTGAACAAAACAGATTTCAATTTACATCATCGTACTATTCAAATGAGATATATTGGGAACATAGAACAACAGAGTAGTATATTAGTATGAAGATAATTACTACGAAGCGGATTTCCATAATCTTGCATATTTTTATCTGTTGCTTCAGGGCATAGTGAAGTGAAATCTCTTGATATTTGGTTAGAATTGGATGTTAAGTAGATTAATATATTAGTGCATATTTCGCCGATTTTTCCTTTTTGGTGCATACTTTCTTTAATTATAGGTGCATATTTTGCATTTTTCATCAAAATAGAGACTTCTCTAAAAGAAGGAAGATGATTTGCAGCCAAATGGACTGTGCTATATCAAGAACGTGCCTCAAACTTTGGTAGACGTGGAAAGATGGTTTTCGATGTTCAAGAAACTATTGGCAGAAAATCTCCGGACTTTTTCCTTGACAATATGCGTGACATACCGTAATGGAGCACTGAAATTGTAAAAACAAAGTAAAATTATAACAAAAATACATTGACGTCAAGCTATTGCGTTTTTCTCTTTTAAAAATGATAAAAATATTTGTAAATATGTAGGATATTTTACAATTTATTTTTTAAACCAGGCATATCTTTTTAATCACCAATTCAACAAAACGTATTACAATGTACTTCAGTAAGGCGAATATTTATTTCAATACTTTCTTCCGAAAAGTAAGGTAGATTATATCATGTTTGCGCAAAACTAAAATTTTTTATTCGAAGCATGCTTCTCCTGATATTTTTTCAAGAAAGATTTATGGAGAAAATGAAATTTTGTTAATTTTAAGTGCATATTAAAGTGCATATTTCAGAATTTTGGGATCATAAATGCATATTTTTAAAGCCTATTTCAACATATTTTAGAGCATAAAAATCCTCTCCGTAGTAATTACATTACATTGCAAGATTTTTTAACTGTTCTGAAAGGCATGCGTTTTCGAGAGGTGTCATTTTCTTGCGGGATGAGCGACGTCTAGTTGCAATGCAGCTCGAGGCGCGCGCCGCGGGGGCGTGGGCGGGGACAGCCATTGGGCCTCTCCGCAATTTGCGTGTCGGCCGCGTGACGGCGCGCGAGCGGGGCTCCAATTCCCCAAACCCATTCAACTCCACGGAACTTACGCGCGCGGCGATCGCGAGGCGCAGCAAAATTGCAAATTTGACTTCCGACACGAAGCAGAGGGCGCCCGGCCGACCTGCCGGCCGGCGCGGCGCGGCGGGAGGGGGCGATATGAATGTTCTCAGGTTGTGCAAGCAAACTCCCAGGTCTTAGTAAGCAGATGAAATTGAAAAATTGCCTTTTACTCCGGCAAAATCTCAGTTGAACTTTTTAAGTCCTCTCGGCTTCCTCGCCATTTTTTAAAAAACTGGAAAAGTTTGTTTCCGCCTTCCAGCTGGGGGAGAGTGGTTGAGGGGGGTGGAGAGGCGCGCGTAGGGAGACCGGAGCGTAGGGAGGGGGCGCTGTGGGGCCAAGGCGAGGAGGAGGGGGGAAGGAGAAGGAGGGAGAGGAAGACGGCGTTGCACTAAGACGAATCGCCGCTCCGCATGTGCAGATCTCATTAGCCCGGGGGTATTCAGCCTGTGTTTGCTGATGACGCGTCGGAGGAGCTGCGGAGGCGCGGGCGAGGAAGGGACGTGGGATTTGGAAGACGGGAGGACGAGTAAGAAGCGGGGTTAACGGGAATTAGTGGGGTTGGAGCCCAGAACAAGCTAAAAGCAGAGTCAAATAAATAGCAATGGACGGAAATAGTAGGAATAGCATGCAGGAGAGAGAGACGGAGAGAGACAAAGAGAGATAGGAGAGAGGGGAGAGCAATGAGAAGTGAGAACGGATTGCGAGCGAGGACAGGTCGAGAACGAGGACGGGTCGGAGGCGAGGACGAGTCGGGAACGAGGGCGGTATGGAAGCAAGGTTGGGTCAAGGGCGAGGGCGAGATTGAGAGTGAGAGGGGGTTGAGAGAGTGGGCGGGTGAGAAGAGAGGTTAGGTTAGAATCGAAGACTGGTCAAGAGGGAGAGTATGTGTGGGGCGAGAGCGGTCAGGAGTGAGGGTGGGTCGGGAGCGAGGGCGGGTCGAGTGCAAGGGCAGGTTTAGAGTGAGAGGGGGTTGGGAGGGAGGGCGGGTGAGAAGAGAGGTTGGATCGGAATCGATGACTGGTCAGGAGTGAGGGTGGGTCGGGACGGAAGGCGGGTCGAGCGCGAGGGCAGGGTGAGAGGGGTTGGGAGGGAGGGCGGGTGGGAAGGAGGTTGGGTCGGAATCGAAGACGGGTCAAGAGGGAGGATGAGTCTGGAGAGAGAGCGGTCAGGAGTGAGGGTGGGTCGGAAACCAAGACGAGTCGGGAGCGAGGGCGGAGTAAGAAGAGAGGATGGGTTGGGAGAGAGGACTGGTTGGAAGTGAGGGCCGGTTAGGAGTGAGGGTGGATTGGAAACCAAGACGAGTGGTGAGCGAGGGCGGGTTGAGAGAGAGGGGGGTCGGGAGCGAGGGCGGGTTGAGAGAGAGGGCGGGTGAGAAGTGAGAAGGGAGAATGGGTCGGGAGGGAGGGCTGTTTCGGAGCGGGGCGTGTCGGGTGGGAAGGCGCGGGGGAGATGCCTAGAGGAAGAACTGCGGGGCGGGCGAGCGGTGGCTGTGGAGAGGGCGGAGGAGCGATGCTGCGCCCAGGGCATGAGGGACGTGTGGGGGAAGCGGGCGGGGGGAGGGCGAGGGCGAGAGATCAAAGCCGCTCCGTCTGTTTCCCTGCGTAGGGAACAAATGATGCCGCATCAATCTGCTTTGAGATTCCGCGTCCGACTCGCAAGAAACATGCGTCTCCGTAGCTGTCCGCTTAAGCTCGCTCCGCCAGCTTTTCCCTTTTCCCGCACCGCCACTGCAATGCTCCCCCGGGAGGAACGATTTCCGTGAGAACGGGCCTTTTGAGTTTTACGAAAAATACTTAAATACTATTAATCATGTTTCGCGTTTACAGGAAATAAGGAAGATTTTTTTGCACAGCGTTTGTGTTGTGGCACCAGTACACTTCACCATTAAAGTGTGTTAAAATATGCAGCAGATACCCTAGTAGCGCTAAAACGGCGCGCATTTTCTCGCTTCACTAATGATTACGTAAAATTATAATAACGCAATTTCAGTCCATATTAACACATTTCAGCCATCGTTTCTAAAACTAGTTTTCAATCGTAGCGCATTAGGCGCGAAGGCTTAACCTAATACAACAGCATACATTCCACAATTCAAAGCACCGTTCTATTAGCTCAGAAACGCTACCCTACAATGAGAAGTTATTCGAAGACTTTCAAACTTCTGTGTCGTGGCGTTGCATTGCAACCTGATAACACCTGAAAGATTAACGAAGTGGGGGAATTTGAAATCTGCAATTTTGAAAATTTGCAAAATTAAGCTACATTACTATCATTAAATTATGTTCTATTCTTTCCTTTTGAACAGTCATTAAACGTTTTAATAAAAATTACCACATCACAATTATAATTCTTTATTATTAAAATTTATATACATAAACTCTTTATAAAATACGACGTTTTGGGTTGTGGCTTTCAACCCATCTTCAAACATATGAAAATTCTTTTAAAATAATTTCAACTTTAATGTTTGATAAGCCAGGAATCCTGAGTTTAATTTGAATGCTAAAATCGGTATCCATCGTTAGTAATAACGGCATTGTCTGCAAGCTCGGAAATCAAAGAATATACGTTGTTAGGCCAACCAATAAACAGAGTGTAGTATTCCATGTTTGGTGTCACATAGCGTTGTTCAGATGGGGAGACGGCCCCTAACACATTACATGCAAAAGGTGTGGGGAGGGAATTGAAAGCCGTGATCTTGTAAGAAGACGAAAAGAATCACTCTCTTAAAATATATTGAAGCGTACACAGTAAGCAATCGATGAGGTGAGAATAGTTTTTCAGCATAGGCTGAGGTATTATTTTAATGATAGTGAGGCGGGAACTAATGATTTAGTCTGAATTGAATTATAATTGTAATATATTTTAATATATTTGGAGATTTGAATTCAAATAGACTCCGTGTTTCGAGGACATGTATATTAAGATAGCTCCGTAGATGGGAGGAATTTTCGTTAAGGAGCTGTAGATAGACAGTCCCGCATAGGTGAACGAAGCACAACTAGGGAAAGTCGCGACCGCGTATTGATTTTATGGGAAATATTAAATTCTATTAATACCAATTCGGTGAGGACATTACGAAATATTTTTAATGTATTCTAATGATGGGCAAGAACGCAATAATAGGGAAATCAAGGACCAAAAACGGACAACATTGTACTGATTCAACCGAAAAATCATCTGAGAAGACGTTATAGTAAGATTACGAACTCTATTCAAAACCGTACGGTATTTTAATGTTTGTAAATAAGAAAAGTAATTATTCATGAGCTCAATAGAATTTGTAAATATAAAAGAATAAATGTTAATTTTTTATTGTTGAAAAAGGCTGATAATTTATATTAGTTACCATGAATTCAATAATTGGTTTTAATCAATAGAACTCTCAGGAATCGTGATTCTCAGAGTAAAATGTTGTACAGGGAAGGAGTAAAATGTTGTACGTCGAAACCCATGATTAAATTGAAAGTAAAATTAATAAATTAGTGTTAACATTGAGAGAATGTATAGCAGGGCAACGGTAGAAATAACAATATTAATAATAGCAGTAGATTCATAAGATAGATTTAATTATTTGTAGATAACATCAAGAGCAAGTAATGTTAAATATCGTAAAGGAAGGGTATTTCTCAATATAATTGTTAAATTTTGCTAAAAAATCCTACAATTTTTAAAAAAATATCAAGCATTGAATATTAAAACTAACATGCATTTTCAAATGTGCGTATATATAACCATAAGGAAGCTCTTCACATTGTCTATGATGTATATTCACATTTTCAAGTCCGGTATGGATCTTGGTCAATTTTGTTTGCCAAATTTATCTGTCATTCTTTCCTGTAACTACTCCTGATGGAAAGATTAAAATCGGTCTCGGAAATTTTTTTAAAAAATGGTGGAAAAAATTCTTGTAAAAAATGCTTCCATAAAACAATATATTAAATAGTAAATAAAATATTGCTGTAAAAAATTCTTTCACTATGTGTGTTTAAGTCACGCAGACATATTTTGAAAATATTGCAGTTATTAACTTAATGCTACATTTTCTATTCTTTGTTTTTCGTTCACTTTCAATTTTATTTTTTGTTCAATAGACTGAGTCTTAAAAAATTGGGATATATTTTGAGCTTTATATTAGATTTACAATTTATTAGCACTTGTTACTTCATAATAAAATATTTGAGTCATTAATTAGCCTCCATTAACTAGTAGGTCGATTTGACACGACGTTCCCACTGACATCAGGATTTTTCACGTCCTCATCGCCAGGTTAAAATTGTTAATAAACTGCAAAATGTTTCAAGCAAAATTACGAAAAAACTACTAATTCTCGGAACATTGTTCATGATCTTATTTGAAGATGTTTTTGATGAACGGATTTTCTTAAGAAAACTCCTTATCTTCAATGTTGAAGTTGTACGAAGATGCCGAAACAATTTGGAACTTTTGCAATTTTGAAAAAATTAGGGATTTCAATGAAAATGAGGTTTCCATTTTTGTAATTTCTCACACTTACGAAGGTACTTCGTAAGAAAAAGTTATGTATACGAGTTTTGGGCAGAATATCTATTGGTTGCAGGTAACGAAAACTTGACAGGGCTAAATATAGAATAAAATTCCTTTAAGCTCGGAGTAGCCAGAATCCATGTTTTGTGGGTCCTTGATATCGAAAATTTGATTGACGATGAAACGTCTGTCTGGCCGTCTGTGGTCAACGCTAGATCCTAAAACATTCATCTGGTTTTCTCCAACACTGATACTCCCCGATCAATCTAAATGATCTCGAAGCTTTGGGAGTTCAAACGGATGTTTTGATTTTTGAGGGAGTTTTTACATGAAGCGACCATTGACGTATTTGTGCCCCCGCCTAAGTTCAACCCAAGCGGCACTTGTGGCGTAGTTGCGTAAGTGAAGGCAAGTTAACTCTGAGGATCTGTGTTCGGGTCTCGGCGAGGAAAAAAATTGCTTGATTGAAATGTATCAAAATCAGTACGCCAAAGTCTTAACAGAAACCCAGGTTATTTGACTGGGAGAAGTGACTCAGTGCTTCAACTTACACTCATAGCAGTGCCTCTGACCGGAACGTCATAGATTGGAGTCCTGACAGTGGCAAGATTATCGACACTAGCTTGTTAGCGTCGAATTCAGTCCCTGTCTGGAGGAGAATCCTAGAGGCCGGCTGCTTTGATCGGTTGTTTTCCGTGGTTTCTCCGATCAACACTACGCGAATGCCGGACCAGTACCCTAACAAACGGGCAACGGACCGCGCGCGATCTTTCCTTCTCCTTCTTGTCCTATATTCTCCCATTACATACACACTAACTTACACTACACTACCACACATGCCGGGAGACCGATCGGGAACTTAGAACTTGTCCCGGCTGGGTCGGTTCTTCGGTCGTGGGAGGTACTTGATTGAGGGAAACCGCGCAAGCCGATACGTCGACGCCGGATCTCCCTCTCCAGCCGGTGAAGATCACAGTCACCCTCGATGAAAAAACATGCACTATCCTTACGGGACGAATGACCTTAGTAGCTGATGTGCCCGGAATCACTAACAACCAAACAACCAACCACAGGTTATTTGAACCTTCTTAACAAATTTCCATAATCCAACTAGTACCAGTAAACGAAGTCAACTAGCAGATTATGTCAGGAGAGCAAAAACCAAGCTCAGAAAGAATGAACTGCCCAATAGAAAAAGTACAAAGACGTAGCTCGGTCACCAAACAATAACAGGGCACAACACTATAACGTATCTTCTGTCGACGTATTACACAAGACGCTCACGCCAATACCTTCTATGAGTAATAGAAGGTATGGCTCACATCTGTCCGTTACCGAAGACTCGGCACCGCACGCTGTGTCCCCTAGAGGTGCTGCCTAGCCCCTCAGAGTCCGGTGCCGCTGCCCGAGGAGACTCGCTTCTCCGTCTCGGCGCCGCGGCGCGCCGCTGGCCGGTGTCCCGTAGAGTCCCTAGATACAGAGAGTAGCGCAACCCGAACGGACGCCGCCATTTAATATCCTCTCACCCAAGATTCCCGACAGGCAGCATTCAGTAGTTAAGGAGAAACAAGGGCAATCGGAGGTATTATGAGGAATTTCGAGTATATTACCATTGGTTTTTGGTAGATTGGTGTTCCCCACTTATGCAAAATAGCGCTTAGTTCAACTGGATTTAAAATGGCGGCACCGGTGGCACAAAGGAATGCGCTACTCTCTGAATCCAGGGACTCTAGTGTCCCGTGGTGGTTGCTGCTACAGCGGCCCTCCAGGAGCGCGCGGAGCTCATTGCGCGCCAGCGGCGAATTTAAAAGTTCGTCGTACACGACATGGTTGAAAACTCTGTTGCAGGATTATAGAAGTAGTAGTATAATATTGCGAAGCAGTTAGAAATAATGCGAGAAAGTATGTACCATTGTAGCATCACCAGTTTAAGCGTTCTTTACGCTATCCGAGAAGAAAGTTTCACCGACAAATTTGGTGCCATTTTTGATAAAACGTTTTACAAAGTTGTTGAGGCTTGTAGAGTACACACCAAAATCAAAATATCCGTTTCAAACTCTCTGGCCGGCAATCGGTGAACATCAATTTTGGAGAAAATCGTCTGAATGGTTCACGCGTCAGCGTTGACAGGTTGACAAACAGGCAGATGTCAATCGATTTGTAGGGGTCAAGGACCCACGAAACGGATTCTGATTGCACGTGTTAGAGGAAGTAATCTACTGCATCTAGGAACAAGAATTATCCAATTTTTAGTTACCAGGGTCCCGCAATAGAAGTTTTTCTGTCGAAAAATTGCCGTTTTTACGCATTACAATACTTTCTCTACGTGCTACGTACTATGTTTTGCGTAGTACGTAACACACTGAATACTACGTACTGCGAAAGTAAAAATATAATGGAACTTGACTGTCGGAAGCTTAATAATAATTTTCAGTTAATATTTATCAATTTATTTATCAATAAATTGATAAATATTAACTGAAAATTATTATTATTAAAATTATTAATATATAGTAAAATTTAATATGATTTGAATATATACTAAAATAATACATAATACTTAACATGTATAATAGTAATACTTACTGTAAGTTTTATAGTAATATACAATATATAAATAGGATAAGAATGGCACTTTGATAAATCTGCTGCTCATTCCATCGACCGAAATTTACAAATACGAAACTATTGCCCAACTGTGAACCAATCGTATATGCACCGCTGACTAGGAATTGGGGATCTGTAATGGATAATTTCGTTTTTTACTCACAACAGAGCAAAGCCCCAATTACAGCAGGTATTGCAGAAAAAAATCACCGAAATGAAACGAGAGATGATAAACACTGGAAAAAAGCTTTAAATCACAATTGAAAGTAAAACGGGAAAAATAGAGATAATACATAATATGTATAATACAAATAATAAAATACTGATGTGAACCCGTCAAAATTTGACGGTGAGATCTGAGATAAATGTAAAATACTGTGCCCAGACTAATGTTCACAATATGTTGCATTGTTTGGATCTTCAGGGTATAACGAAGATATTCTGTAATGTGGAGTTCCCAAAATTTTGAACACGTATGGCCCAAAATTACACATCTTACTCAATTCATCGAATCTTAAGACATTCTTATGAGAGTTCAATATTTATGCGATAATGTATTTGGTTACTTAAAGTTTAATAATTCACAACTCCTTAAATTTGTTACATGAGCATTAAACGTCAATTGCAACAGCAATTTGCTGTTATTTGGTAAGCCATTGACTATTTTGAATAAAAACATTTGTTCAGCAAAGTCTTTTGATTGGCATGAATATTTAGGTTAAATTACTAGAATATTATATGAAATTTCACAATCGTTGGCCTAAAAGTTTTGTGATACAAATACTTCTAAAATCGGTTTTGATTTTTTATTCAATTTGATTAATAAAGGATTTACAATGACGTGTTATGTGTAGTGATGTAAAGAATCAAAAAAGAAAGTCACCCTTCCAACACTAATATTTCGTTATTGTTAGTCACATACATGTGAAATATATTAAGTAACTAGTCGTGTTACAACTCGCTAACCTTTCTCGTACTTTCTGTAATATCTAGTTCAAAGAGAGAAATCGTTGCACAAATGGACTTGCTTGCATTGCGATTGGCAATGAGATCTTTCACTTGGGGATCGCGTCATTCGCCCAACACAAGGCTACGGCAAAGATGTTTTCCTGGGCTGCGATTTCAACGTCCAAATTGCTAAACACACTCGATATTTGGATTTCCTAAGGATCCTAGACGTTTCCATAAAAAATATGGATCTTTATTTTTTTTAAGTCAAAAGCTTTAGAGAAAATTGACCTTAATGTGCAATTTACTGTCATAATCTATCTTTGCAAAAAATTCAAAGAAAAAAGTAGCTCTTGTTAAGACCCATGTGGAAAATTTTCTCTGTGTCACTGGCAATTATGTAAAAACATTTTGACAAAACTAGTACATTAAATTATTTAAAAATATAATATTGGAAGATAAATTGCATTAATCTGTTAAATACCGTGATCACCAAATCGGGACGACGAACGTTTATTCTTACTCCGTTGCTGACAGTAAGAATATTTCATCACACTCATAACATTCTTTTACCTAAAGCGTTGACAACATATTTTTCTTAGGGTTTCAACAAGAGAAGAGCTGACGAATATCAGATTGAACTTTTCTACTGCGCAATTAAAACGCACACTTGATCGATTCTCAAACCCATATTTTTGTTGATTTGAAGATACAATAATGAATATTTATTGTATTAAGCAGTAATTCTTTTACTTCGATGGTGAAGAAAAACAGGTTCGAAAAAAATTTCAAAAACATTTTAATGGTTTTAAAGAAAATATGATACACGCTTTATTTATAAGGGCACTTCGCTTTACTTGGACAAAAATTTAAAGAAAAAAATGAGGACGTCCTGGAATTCGAACTGCCGTCTTTCGCATATGCCGACATTTCTGTCAAGTACACAAATAACACAACGATCGATTCTGGTGATTGTGCGCCTCTGCCTTTATTTTCATGTCATAACTGTATCCATAGCTGTGAAATTCCCATGACACAACTTCATCTGCTGATGCTGTCAGCATCCCGTCACCAGTTTTCGTGCCTTCAACAGCATTCAAAAGACGATTTTTACAAACAGAATTCCCTCGGTTATGCTCGCTCGAACCTTTTCCTACAGCACTGTTCGCAACAATATATTTTTGTTGCTTATTCCTTAAATCTTTGTTTTATTCCACTATCTTCTTAACTTCGTTTTCATGGATATTGCGCCAAATAGTGACCTACAACAAAAAATTACCATTGTCATTGCTGTCCACTCTACTGCCATCCCTCTCACTGCCCCCTCATCCACAGATATATCGTCGTCCTCATAATTCAATATCTCATTCACCTCTGAATAATAATGTCGTCTGCGACGCAAATATCGTCATTTTCCCCTTCACAATCGTCTCCGTTTCTCGTCGTCGCCATTGTCGCCTACATTGTCGTCACCATGAGGCGACACTGCTCCCGTTTTAAAATCATTAATATCGTAGCCCCTGTCTCAATTGCAATCTTCACTCCCTCATCATCGCATTCTTCTCCGGCGACGCCACCGCCATCCAACAGCTTTACACATTCTTCGCAATCGTCATCGCCACGGCCGACGACTCCTCCGCGCGATTGCCATCGTCGTGCCGCGCGACTACCATCTCTCGCGCTAAATCGCAACCCTTCTGTCGTCATCACGGTTCGTCACCACGGTTCGTCACCACGGTTCATCACGACGGTTCATCACGACGGTTCATCACGACGGTTCATCACGACGTTTCATCACGATGTTTCATCACGACGTTTCATCACGACGGTTCATCACAACGGTTCATCACAACGGTTCATCACAACGGTTCATCACAACGGTTCATCACAACGGTTCATCACAACGGTTCATCACAACTTCATCGCCTACACCTCCACCGCCGTTCTCTCCACTCCATCGCTCGAAAGTCACTCGGGCGCCAGCATCGCCCCGCCCAGCCCCGTCACATAGAACCCGCCCGCCCGCACCGCATCGCCCCCTTCTTGCGCTGTCAAGTGAGAGTCAAGTCAAAAGAATTACATTTTTGTAATTTTTGAAAACACAAAATAATAGAGCTGTACGTCGTTTATTTTTATGTAAAGGGTTCGTTTGGCACTAACCCTACCAAAGTTTAAAGAATAAATTCGGAGCCGTTTTTGAGAAAATCTTGTTCTTGTTATTTTTTTTAAATTGCAAATGTTTCATGCACTTTTGCACGAAAACTACTATAATTTTCAAAAACAATCTACATGAACATAATGAAATAACTAGTTATGAACAACAAATTTCATTTGTAGGAAAAATCTGTGTTTTCAATTTTATAGTTGTAGGAAGACGCCGAAAAAATTTCAAACTTTTGCAATTTTCGAAAATTCAGAGTTAGCCGTAAAATCGGACATATGCCACCCCTATAAGTGTATTTTACTCTATTCTTACAAGAAATTTAAAGAAAAAAAATTGGAGCCATTTAATTCAATTATTTGGATATTACATTTCAGGTTTCACTAAACGAAGACGTCCAGAAATGATGTTACCTTAACATCAACCAATTGTACGAGTATTTTGTTAATTTTCTATCACGCATACGTCTGCATGGTGGTTTGAACTGCAAAAATGCGTTGAAACAGTTTTTTTTCTTCGTTTACTTTTAATTTATCGAGCACTACGCTGAGAAGTCTCCACATACGCCTCTCAATGTTTCCACACACATCGTAGATCAAGAGAGAGATTTCTTTGACGTGCGGACACATCACGCCAGGAAGAGAACGTGGTTTGTATGAACCAAGAGAAATATACACGAAGTTGTTTCTTTTGGTTGGAACTCGTCGTCAATATGCATTATCTTTATTGTTTGAATTAAAGTGTTTTTGTAGGTGAAATGTTCTTGTAGAATCTTTGAACATACTCATTGGTATGGGAAAATGAAATACACAATGTTTAATTAATATTTCGTTGTACATGTCAAATATTTATACTACGCAAATTCATAAAATGACACATTCAATGAAAAATGGAGTTTCTTTTGCACCCATTATTAGAACTATACAAGTCTCGAATGATCAACGTGTTAAATTCATTCCCTGAGTAAATAATGTAAGCTAAAGCTGTCGTAGTCTATACATTTTGAAATCGAGCGTATAGTTTACTTGTTATTGTTTTTATTTCTTCCTTCTTTTTTACTTTCAACTTTCTAACGATTTATTACATTTATTCACTTATTACTTTCTCGTATATTACTTACATAGTATTGAGTAATGCTGTCATATTGTAATGCTGCGGGGAAAAAAACGGACAATTTTTTACAGAAAAACTCGTATTGTGGGTCTCTGATACCGAAAAAGTAGACATACATTGCTAATTTATAGTAAATTACTTCCTCTCACACATTGTGTACACAGAATCCACATTTTGTGGGTCATTGATACCGAATAAGTGTTGGCAGGTGTAATTTTCGTCCGTCGTCCATCCGTCCGTCGTCTGCCCTTCCGCCTGTCGTCTGTCCTTCCGCCTGTCGTCCGTCCTTCCGCCTGTCGACCGTCCGTTAGCCCGTTCGTCCATTAGTCCGTCAGTGTGCATTGTTGAGACGATTTTCTCCAAATGATTATTCCCTCATCGATTTGGCCAATCGAGTAATTTAGTGATATTCGAAATTGAAAATTCGAATTTCCCGCCCTTCTTTTGCTAGTCTTTCACGAGCCGTAATAAAACAAGGGCCTCTAAATGGTAGTTTGAGATTCAGAGAATTCTCATTCTCAAATTGTCATTGTTGTGCGATAATGTTCGTTGCTAAATGGAACAAACTTTTGCACTGTCGAATACATACACACATGTATTCCCTTTAAAAGAATTAGTTTTCACAACTAATGTGCTACGCTTGTTAATGAGTTTCACAAACGTTTGCTGAGATGTGTTAATGTGAACAGAAATTGCAGTATATAATTTAGTGGGTGAAAACCAGAACGGTATAAGTGACATATTATAAATTCGGAGAAAAACGTGTTTATTTTAGTTTTTTTAGTGGCAATGTAATTTTGTGATTTAATGAACAATTGAAATGCCGTGGTTTTAATGATGAAACAAAGCACCACGAATTTACAGTGATATTGAATTAAATAGTTTTCTCAGAATTTATAAAAGCCACTTATACCGTTCTTGTTTTCAACCCATTCAATTTTACGTAACCGTCACTAGTGCGCGAATGTAGGCGCGTGCGCCGCAGAAAGGAGGCACCGTTCCTTTCGCCCCCACCCCCCGCCCCCTCCTTGTCACAACGTGTTCTTGGATATCATGTTCTTGTATTAAATGAGTGTCCTTGTTAGAAGGAATGTAGGTAGGCAATGGAACGCATTTGCCATGAGTTAGAGATGCAGAAGGCTAAGATGATGGGTTAAAAAAATAGTTAAAGAAATTTTCTAATTTCACTTGTGACGTGTGTTTTAGCAGAGAGGCTTCTCTTTTCAGTTGTGTTTCATTGAGTGGATTTGAGAGACAATTTGGTTGAATGGGCTTGGAAGAGAGTGTATCGCTGAGGTGCAGGTCATATGTAGAGAGCTTAGTTTGCATCACTCAGTGAAGTTGATTCAATGAGTTTCGTTCTGTATATTTGATTAAGTAAGTTGTGCTCAGGCGATTCACTTGGAGGATACTCGTAAGGGAATGTGATTAAACAGAGAGCTTCCCATCTATAACAATTTCCTGCATCCCCGATGGTATCGTTAAGTTTGACCAAATTGACCAAGATAGAGACTCGTTTTCGTGCATGTTATAAGTAAATTATAATTTAAGGATATGCTGCCAATATTGTTTCGAGTAGAACGCTCCAAGAGGCAATAAAAAATTAAGAATCAACAGGGCAGCTACGAAATCGTAATATATTTTGTGCTGTGGGAGCGACAACTGGCTGTGCAGTTCGGTAGTTTATGCTGCACGCAGTTCGGTATTTTGAACTAAGAGGTGGGTACCAACACCACATCAGAATTCCCACAATAAGAGGTGGGTAGTTGGAGTGAAGTCTTTGAATTTCGAGAACGAAGGAAGTCTCGTCGAAACGTTCCAGTTACAAGGTTGTAATAGATACTTCAAAAACGTTATAAATGTTTTCCAATTAATAAGCCTAATAATAAGGCTAATCTTTTGACAAATTATTTTGTAATTGAATACTTTTATGTAGCCCCCTCAGAAAAGAAAAGTTTTATAATGAGAGGATTTCTTAGAGTAATTTGTTTGGGGAAATTTTTAACAAAGGATATCTTAAAATGAAAGAAAACCAACTCTCCCTGCATTTTGTTTTTCAGAAAAATATTTTTTTTATCTTCCATTAATGCAACAATTTAATTTTGAAGAGTCATTTTTGTGGAGGTATCCCTAATAATCCATATTTTTCATGAATAATGAAAGTGAGTTCGACAGGCCGCATTAGATACAGATTGGGACGGACGCTATAAAATCAGACCCAAACGAGAGATTGAAGAGTCTTAGCCGAGAGGGCTGGTCTGAGCACGTGGCTCAAATGCGATCCAGAACGCGACCAGAACGTCACCGTAACGTCACCGTAACGTCACCGTAACGTCACCGTAACGTCACCGTAACGTCACCGTAACGTCACCGTAACGCAACCGTAACGCAACCGTAACGCAACCGTAACGCAACCGTAACGCAACCGGAACGCAACCGGAACGCAACAGGAACGCAACAGGAACGCAACCGGAACGCAACAGGAACGCAACAGGAACGCAACCGGAACGCAACAGGAACGCAACAGGAACGCAACAGGAACGCAACAGGAACGCAACAGGAACGCAGCCGGAACGCAACCGGAACGCAACCAGAAAGCGACCCGAACGCGACCTCAACTCGACCAAGAACGCGACCAGAATGCGACCAGAACTCACCAGAACGCGACGAGCCGCGACTCGCGCCGTCACGCCCCGACAGCCTGTGCGCGGGCGCCGACAACTCCCCCGCCTCGCCCCACGCTCGTAAGAACATCCGCGGCTGCGACATTCCGACACGGAAGGGCTCCCCGGCGCGGCGCGGCGCTGCTTCATAATACATTCCCTGGGGGGCTGCGAGGCCGAAAGAAGTCATTCCGCGCAGGTATTCGTGCGTGCTTGAAAAAGTATTCGCCGTTGCCGCGAGGGGCGCGCGCGGCGGGGCACGCGCGATGGATGGCGAGGCGGACGAGATGGATGGGGAGGGAGAGAGGTAATGAGAAGATGGGGTTGAGGAGAAGACGCTGACTCGCGAGGGAGAGACAATTGATAGGGGCGGTGGATGCGAAAAATCTGGGAGTGTGAGACGGCAACAGATGGTGGAGAGAATATGACAGGTGAGAAGTGGAGGTGATGAAGGAAGGCTAGTCAGAAAGTGGAGTTCAAGCAATGAACTGAGAAGAAAGGCACGAGAGGGGGGGGAATGAAGCATCCATCCACAATGACTATGTATTCCGTAGAGGTGATAAAATTGAGGACGGGAAGGAATGTCAGTGAGATAAGAAAAACAAGAGAAGGAAAGAAGATATTTAAAAAAAGAAGCAAGCAAAAATCCGTGCAATCACAAGTACAGTATGATACAACCTAGATGAGAATTTACTGTGCAAGCATATCATAAACTTATCCTAGAGACCGCTGTCGTTAGAATAAAGTTGAATCAAAAGAAAATAGAATAGGAAAAAGAGATATTATGAAGTGAAACAGTAGCACGATAGCGGGAATGAAACATGTCCAGATAATAACACATGCTTGACAAATAAGCCGAATGATACAGACTACTGACGAAAAAATGATGGATGAAAAAATGGAATGAGGAGAGAAAATACACTAGTCAAATGAAATCGCAGCAAAGAAGACTTAACCAAAGCAATCGATCGGAGTAGAATTTGAAGATGATTCATAAGATAAATTGGGCAGAAACGAGAGAGAGATAGAGAAAGAAAGAGAGAGAGAGAAAGAAAGAAAGAGAGAGAGATGGGGAGGGTGGAAGGGAGGCAGGAACGGGGGCGGGAAGGGAGGGTGGGAGGCAAGGAGAGAGGCAGGCAGAGTGTGTAGTGAAATGGAAGGAGGCGGGGAGAGAAGTGGGGCGGGAAGGGAGGTAGGTTGGTGGGGAGGGAGGGAGACGGGAGGGTGATGGAAGGGAGGCGGGGGGAGGGAGGGAGGCGTGGTGGAAAGGAGGGGGTGGGGAGGGAGAGAGGGGGCCGGGAGGGAGGGAGGGTGTCGGGGTAGGGAGGGAGAGGGGGAGGTAGGGTGGCGGGGTGGGGAGGGAAGGAAGCGGAGAGTGGGTGGGGCAGAGGGAGGAGCATTGGTCAGCGTGAGCGGCACGCACTGCATGGCGTGCGCATGCGCTCTCGCCGGGGCCAGCCCGCGCGAGCGCCGCTCTTGTAGTAATTTGTAGTTGCTTTCTCACTTCCTATTGCCGATAAATCAAACCATTTGATAACGAATGGCCATTTTTTTCTCTCTCCGCGTGCTTCGCACTGTCTCGCTCTCTCCGCACACTCGGTCGCTCTCCGAAGCCGCGTAGGGCCACGGGCCCTCTCGCTCCGTCCGCCCCGCCCCCTCCCGCCCCTCCCGGCCTCCTTCGTGCTCTCCGGCGCGCCCGTTAATTCTTGCCAGAGGCCTGGAATTTACGGCGTTCCAAACGCCTGTGAAATATACTGCTTAAAAATGTCGCGGCGGCCGAGGGGGTCCTCGCGGCCGTTGGAGGCCTCGCTACTTAACCGCCCACGAGGATTAGCGACTGTAATTTGACGGGAAGTCGAACGACGTAGACCGATGGAGCCTCACACAAGCACATGTGTCACTCGTGTCTGATAGAACATTAAATATATAACGCTTTTCGCGAATGAAAGTTTCTAGAATATACCTTATTTATTCCTAAGATGTTATTGTAAAATGAACTAAGAAAAATGAAAAATCTTTTAGAGACAGTATCGTTTCTCCTTTAGGCGAG
This sequence comes from Teleogryllus occipitalis, assembly GCA_011170035.1. Lineage (NCBI taxonomy): Eukaryota > Metazoa > Arthropoda > Insecta > Orthoptera > Gryllidae > Teleogryllus > Teleogryllus occipitalis. The sequence continues at coordinate 304,632 of BLKR01000200.1, read as the reverse complement.
AAAACAAAAATATAGACAACTCTTTAAATGGAAATCTGATGGGAAAATTTAAAAATTGAAACAAATTCGAATTAAACAACGTAATTTCATAATAAAACCCTATTTAAATGACGACGTTTTTCTGTAGATCGCTGCTCTTCCCGCATTCATTTAAAACCGGTTCGTTAAAATGTTTGAGAGTACTCATCAATATTCAATTTTTCAAAGCACACTCGTCAGTAGCAGCAGATTGACTATCTTACTTTTCACATTATTTTGCTGTCCGCAATAAAGATCAGAATTATCTATGAGTGATATCTTAATGTTCCTGTAAACGAGTGTCTTTGCCTAAAAATTCTGAAACTAGCTCTTCAATTACTCCATGTCTGAGTATCAGTGATTTAGCTCAAACTGTTCAGAGCGGCACGAATCCTTAGTGCTGGAGAGACACAGGAACTCCATTATCATGACAAAAAACATTTTCGAAAATAGTTAAGCTCATGTGCTTATATGTATTAATTGCGAGTAAATGGCAAATCAGACTTAAGTCTTAGCCACGACTATAAAATAATATACTAAAATCTTGTGATAATAAATATATCTAAAATATAATCTTCATAAATATGAGAAGAAGAAAAACGAAGGAGTTGGTAGCAAAGAAATTAACGTTTCTTAATTTTAAAGTAATGTTTACATACAACCACAAACAACCTCTGAGTTGTGAGTATAATTTCATAAACATATTATACAGTTTAAGGTTAATGGTTATTTTCTGTAAATTATCACATTAAAAGAATAAGTAAATAATATCTACAAGGGAATTTAAGGCCTGCAAATAAAATTCTTTTACAAAATTACAGCTGGTGAGAAGAAATATATTGTAAAATCTCTACTACATCGAACTAACAAAAGACATGTAATACTAACCAGACTAAGCATTGGCCACTTCAACCTTCGCCATAGTGATCTGTTCAAAAAAATCAGGCCCCGTCTCATATCCAATTTATGGTTCCCTTATTCTAAGTCTTATATCATTGAATGTCCAGGTCCTCTTGATCTTCAGAAAAAACTGGAAATTAACCAAAAGATAAAAATGTATTCAATTCCCCTTCAGAATGTACCAAAATTATCCATTTAATGAACAAATCAATTTTTGTTAATGTAATGGTACTATTATTTAAATCTTGATATGTTTAAGTCAAACTTTTGTAGATGTAAATAAGAAAGATGTAAGGATAAAGATGTAAGGGTAAAATTATGTGACGTTTCACATGGAGGCATGGAAGTGCGGCCAGAGAACGGGAGATTTGAATGTCACCCGTCCCTGAATGACGATCTGGTGGTAAGTGCCCGCGACGACACGCTCTCATTCTGCTCTGCGAAACGGTCGAGTGCGGAGCGCGATGCAACGCTGAGGCAGCGTAGTGAGTGGTGCAGAAGATGACGGATCAGCGGCCAGGCGAGGAGCTGGTTTCTGCGGTTCGAGGGTTTTTTGATTGATTGATTTTTTTCGTGTTTCCGGGTGCGTCAACTGCTTTCGTCATTAGTCCCGTAAGTGTAGTGCGTGCTTTCTCGGGAGATCTTCCCCAGCTGGATGGTGCTGATCCGGCTGGTGGAGATCCGGCGCCGACCTACCGTCGGCTAGTGGGGTTTCCCCCTAACCAGGACTCTCCCACCAGCGGGGCACCGCCCCAGCCGGGACAAGCTCTAAGCTCCCGACCGGTCTCCCGGAATATGTGGCAGTGTAGTGCATGTTGGCGTAAGTGTGTTAGTGTGTGTAAGGCGAGAGGATAGGACAAGGAAGAGGAAGGAAAGAACGCGCGCGGTCCGTGGCCCGTTTGTTAGGGTACTGCTCCGGCATTCGCCTGGTGTTGATCGGAGAAACCACGGAAAACTACCGATCAGAGCAGCCGGCCGCTAGAATTCTCCTCCAGACAGCGACTGAATTCGACCCAGCTGAAAAGCTGGTGTCGAAAATCCTGCCGCCGTCAGGACTGGAATCTAGGACCTCCAGGTCAGAGGCGCTGCAGTGACATCAGCTGATGCACTGGTTCGAGAGGATCCGAGGCATGGCGTGGAGTCGCGGGAAGGCTTCGAGCGTGCTGCTCGACATACGCATGGTTTCCTGCCGTTTTCGGTTTACGGTTTAAGGCAGGCATGTCAAGGTCGTGGGCGAGGTAACGAGCTTGCTAGATCTCGCGGGCACTGCGTCCAGAGAAATTGGCGCGAAATTTAAAAGTTACGATGGTACATATTCTTCCGGAGTGGCGGTACGTCATTGGATACCTGGCCCATGACGGTCTTTGGGAGATGTTACTCGACAGTTATTTTCCCAAATTTAGCTAAATTAATTCCCGTTTTCTCTTTAAGGCAAAGAAATTACCCATTAAATAGAAATAATATATGCCCGATTTCAAAATTTCAATTGAGAGTAAAATTTTAAAAAGCCGAATCAAAATAATCTTGATTTTGTAAACTTGTTTACTTAACAGTGGAATAAACGCCTGAACTTTCTACATTCTGGTTAGAAGGTTTAACAGACAAATTTTCTTGTCTGTTCAAAGCGCTGTATGTCCTTAAGGTAGAATGTTGAACTTCCAGAAACTTGTTAATTTATTTCACATTATTGCTCAATACAATAACTGAATGATTTAATAATAGAACACAAAACCAAACCAAAAACATAATTCACCATTCTAACGTATTCCTGAGACTTAGAAAAGATGTTTATATAAGGGATAATTTAGTACAAAAATAAACATCAAATAATAATAAGTGAAGAAGAATACAAAATAGAATTCTCGGTTATTTGATAGAAAAAAATCTGGCAAACATTGTCGTAGGAAGCCGCCATTCACTGCCACGTGCCGCTTCAGCTTGCGCCAGTATCCCTTTCTGGATTTTAAGGGGAAATGAGTGCGGAGTTAGGGGAAGTGCCCGTAGAAGCGTCGGGCTCCCCAGGCGGGCAAGTAGCTCATGCGGGCGCAGTTTGACGTGTCTGGTTTAAGGTTTACGTTTTCGGTTTAAGAACTTCACGGCTGCTCAGAACCTGCGCGGAGCCTCCAGGGCCTTGCTGGAACGGTCGCGGCGTTCCAGAGCTGAACTTGTTGTCGCATCCCGTGGCGGGTGTGCCACACTAAGGTAGGGTCGGAGGTCGCAGGTGCTGTAGGTTGGAGTGTTTGCAGCATATTCAGCGCCTTATTGCAGATGCGAGTGCAGTGTCCACCAGGTATGCGGCATGGCCGGTCGGAACGTGATTGACGAACTGAATTTTAACGAATGAGAACAAAAAAGATATAATGATAAATAACTCACTACAATCTATCCAGCCTACCTTTGTACATCGAATTTGAATTTTGAATTTTTGTGAGGGGGTGTAGAAAACAAACCTGAACCCGAATTTTCAAAGGTGTTTGAGTGATCGTGCGATTAGCGTAGATTGACGTGAAGATTATGCCAATGGCTCAATTGTGGGATGAAGAATCTTCATTGAAGGAAAATAGGGAGATAGTTTTGTTTACAGGCACACAGAGCTCTGTTGTTTGCGTCGTTCTTTTTGGCTATCCATTCAATAATTTCTTATTTTGGCACTAATTTTGGAAGTGATGAATGACATTTGAGAAATATTCATGAGTATTTATTTGATGTATAGTATATTGTTATAATCTGTAGAGTTTAGGGACGGATGGATTTTCATGCTATAATTGTGTGTTTTTATTTTTATCTCTCAGTTATATTCACTCAGTTTTCTAGATCCTCATCATCCAACCCTGATATGCAATACATTCTAAAATTTCATGTAGACAAAAGTCTATTACTATAGAGCAAGCTTTACTCTATACATGCAGCATACGCCCGGGCACGTGTAGCTTTACGACCAGCTTTCAGAGCAGAGGTTGGGAGGTCGCATGTTTAAACTTAATTTTTGTTGATATGTTTAAATCAAATTTTAATATGTCTAAAAGAATCTTTCATGATGTAATGGTAAAATGTGTGCAAAATGATGTTTTGTTGATGTAACTGAGAGTTTAAGTAGTTGTAAAGCGACTTCCAAAAATCAATTTGAAGAAAATATGTAAACAAGTAATATGTTGATGATTTATTTTTGTGGCAGGTATAATTGTGGTTTAAGAAATACTCCTAATATCACAGGGTTGCGAACGTCACATGCATTGTTTCGTAAAGTGAAAGATCAACTCATCTACTAAATAAATAAATAAAAATATAAGAAAAAAATAGTTGAGGGATAATAAAGCGGAATCTTTCGCCAACAGAAACGACTGTATGCGAACATTGTTTCATATAACATCCTCTGCACTGCTTCCCCTGTTGCAATCCAGCTGGAAAACGCAGCTCTCCCGCCATTTGCATCCCCGCGCAGGGCACCTCTCACACACCGGAAGTGCTTTTTGCGTCTGTGCAGAGCCCTCGGCTGGAGCGCCCCCCACCCCACCCATGTTTCGTGAAACGAGACCGACCTCTGTGCACTTACCCGAGCCTCTGGTATTCGTAATAACAGCGACAGACTTCCCTTCCCCCTCGCGCTATTTTTTTGTGTTCGCGCGTGTAGCTGTGCATTTGAGCGTTGCTAATTAAATGCCGGCGAATGAAGTTACACCAAGCGCGACGCAATGCTGGCGAGATGAATAGTTTGTATTCCGAAAAAGGTTTGTGTGCCTGGTGGATACCTGTGAATCCATTTGTATAAGCGTGGCACGTATCTGAGTGGCACGGTTAGATGAAACACGCCACCGGATTTCCGATGCGAGTGAAACAATGCGCAAGGCATGAAATACACTTACTAATAATTTCTTTTCAAAGGAACTGTATTTTATAGTGTATGCATAGGATACGTTTAGAAAACGAAACAAAAGACTAATTGCTAATGCAGTTATGCGATTTTCAAACCTGATGGTATCCGTTAAATTTTTCAAGCGACATTTCTTTATATGTTTAAAAATTCAGTGGCAGAAACAATTACGTGATGTGCAGAGATTAGTAAAATATGAATTCCTAGAATAAAATATCAATTCTAGTAAACGATCACAAGAGAAGTCTGAAATATCACTTCCATTTTCATTAGTTTTTGCATACTCTTTAATGATAGATAAATGAAAGTCATGTTAGTCAATATAAAAAAAACACCTGGATATTTCCAGGATATTCATCCAATGTATTTTCAGCAAGAAGATTAAAAGGAAAGCCATGCAGTTAAAAAAAATCAAGGTAGAACTAACTAGAAGTAAAAGTTCATACAACATTAATGATTAACAAATGAAAACTGTCGCTACATTAGGTTAGCACAAAGTTCAGATAAGAAAACGTTCGCATTCCTTTACAATAAAGTAAATCTTGAGATAACATTGTGTTATTAGGGGCGAAATACAGAATTAGGAAAGAAATCTGTCGAACAGATTGAATCGAATGTTGAGTAATGTTTTCGTTTTGAGAGCCAAAACATCACTCAACATTCGAAGTTAAATTTTCGATCCATCAGAAATCCTATACGTATGGAGAATGCAAAAAGTTCTAGTAATTTCTGAACTTTGATACTTATTGATTATTTGTGCTTTGACAAATGTTATACATTTTCAAAGTAGGCCTCTAAAAAGTATATAATCACCTTTTCATAAAAATTGGCAGGGGAAAAAGCAGCTTGCAGTGAGTGACTCTCTCAATTCAAAGGCGACTGGAATCACCTTGTTCTTTGGAACATCGATACGGAAGACAATGTGTTGTTTATGTTGCTTTTATTCGGACGAGCAATTGAAATACTTTTCCAACTCCATCAGGAACGATTGTGAGAGAGACGCACTTTTTATTCCGAAAGAACCTCCGTTTGACGACGCCAAGTGTTTATGCGGATTCTCATTCCGTTTTTACGCCAAAGGAAACGTCATTCGTCGTTTTTTTGCAACGACGCCTTTGGCTTTCCGATTCTTGCCGTGTGAATAAACAGACGAAGAAAGGGGTGCATTCAAATTGTTTTCCTGTTTCTAATCGAAGCCTCTTTCACAATGAAAAGTGGGCCTGAGCGAGTGGACCTAGGGAAAAAAGTCAGGCGTGTCAACTTAGGAACTTTGCCTTCTTAAACATTTGCTGTAAAATATTGGAACTATTTAATACACAAGAATAGTAATATTTGCTTCAAGTTCTCGTTGAAAGATATTTCAAATCTGAATTTCGTAAAATCGATACAAATAAGTGAAGCGAGTAAGGAAAATCATCACAGAATACATGATAATTGTAATGTTCTTATTAACAAATAGGATTTTCACGATAAAATATAGTTCAAAAATCCTTTGATGGTAATAAAATACTGTTAAGTATTATGATGTAAGAAATACAAACATTCAATAAAACAAATAATGATTTTGAAGAGTTCAGTAATAGATCAAAATTGTTGCAATTGATGCAAAAAGGAAACATGCAATACTCCTTCAAGAGTTCATTATGAGCGTAGCACATTCCCCAACAAATACACCGGGAACGGTGGCTCAGTGCATCAACTGATGTCACTGCAGTGCCTCTGACCGGGAGGTCCTAGGTTCCGAGTCCCGACGGCGGCAGGATTTTCGACACTAGCTTTGAGCTAGGTCAAATTCAGTCGCTGTCTGGAGGAGAATTCTAGCGGCCGGCTGCTCTGATGGGTAGTTTTCCTTGGTTTCTCCGATCAACACTAGGCGAATGCCGGAGCAGTACCCTAACAAACGGGCTACGGATCGCGCGCGACCTTTCCTTGTCCTGTCCTATCCTCACCCCTTACACACACTTACACTAATATGCACTGCACTACCACACATCCCGGCAGTCCGGCTTAGAACTTAGAACTTGTCCCGGCTGGGGCGATGCCCCGCTGGTGGGAGATACCTGGTTAGGGAAAACACGCTAGTCGACGGTAGGTCGGCGCCGGATCTCGCCATCCAGTGTGTGAATATCACCGCCACAGCCTGATGAAAAACATGCACTACACTTACGGAACTAATGACCACCAGTAGTTGACTCCCCCAGAATCAGTAATCAATCAAACCCAACCAATAGAAGAAAACAGCGCAAAAAAGTGCTCACACTCCTCCCCACCCGGTTGGGACTTCCGGATTCCAATCCGGAAGTGGGACCAGGTTTGTGGGGTCCCAGGAAGTGGGGCGTGGCCACCCGACGTGGCGTGTGGGGTCATGAGTACATTTTACGCGGTAGGGTAAGCGTAGCTCCTGAGCCCACATGGACAAGCGACGCTCGAGGGCACATCGCGCTTTGCCTCAAGTTAGAGGAAGGAGGATACAGGTTCAAGGGCGATACACACAACATCTGCGCCCTACATTACACTCAAATCTTCCTTAGCGTTGTAACGCGTACTTGGGTGTTAAAGCTTGACGTCCCTGCGCCAGCCTTAAAAGCCAGAGTGGAAGCAAGAAAGTGGGAAGGTGACAGATGGCGGTTGGGATCGTCTCACCATCCTACAACAAACAAGCGCCCGAGCGGGAGCACACGAGCCCAAGGCGGGTTGCTTGGAGAATATATGGTAAATACAATATATTCAATAAATGGTAAATACATTACATGTAAAAATTATAAATATTAATGTATCAAAAATATAACCAGACGTACGAAAAAAATAGCAAATATTTTCTCGTATTAGTTTTTTACCTCTTTCGTCTGAGCTAATTTCTCGGTTTTGCTCCGTCCTCTTTCCCGACGCCATCTATTGTGCCCTAAAAGACATTTTTCAAATTATCTCAAGTTTTGATCCCCAGTCGTATTGACTTTAATTGAAATATAGTAAAACGTGCTCAATGCGAAACGTGTATAACGCGGAAATTTGTCTACTGTGAACACTTATCGCGATCCTACCAAAGGTAAGGTGTATAATATTACATTGCATGATGTGGAATCTTGTCTACTACGTAAAAAAATACTGGTCCCTCCAGGTTACGCATTGAGCAAGTTTTACTGTATGTAGAAGAGTAAATCGTGGCCTTAAATGCACATTTTCATTAGCCGTTTCGGGCGAAATGTCGTACAAGCCTGTTTGAAAATGCGCAATTTGAGCTCATTTCCACTGAAAACGTTTCAGTTTTTGATAAACTTTGTATGAAATCACTTGAAGCAAGTGAATTCACAAATGAAATAATGCCCAAAAACGTCCGTAATGTAAATACCAACGACGTGAGAGATGTATATATAATATATGTGCATAATTATTGAAAAATAAAAAGACCACATCAAAATAAAGTTAACATAATATTTTTGAGTACATGTAGCAATTTCGAAAATTCAGAATTAACAGTGAAATTCGAAACTATGCCAAATATAAGTGTATTTCACTCTACTTTTATAAGAAATGTAAATAATAAATTGGTGCCCGTTTTGACAAAATTTGGAAAATGTTTTAGAAGCTTCATCGAAAGTACCTCTAATATTTAAAGATTATTTTTTAAATCGTAGAGCTTTCAGCCAGTTGAGATTGACGGTGGAATATTCATTTATACAAAATTCCTAGGAATAGTTTATTCGCTAGGGCGGGTCGTGGACGGATGAACGGACTCAGTCAGCTTGATGAACGGACTCAGTCAAATTGATTTTTCGCACCGTTACCTAACTTTCTGTATATTACGTATATTATTCGGTATATACGTACGTATACGAGAAAGCAAAATCAACTAAAGTTAGTCTATTTGATAATTTTCAACTTCGTCTTTCAACTTCGTCACCAATCGTGCGCAAGCTCGGACCGCAAGCCTTCGAACCGAGACTAGTAAGTGCAGAGTGTCTTCGTGTTCTTGGCGGAATTTACCATTATTTCGTGTTTCACCATTTGTGTACTTGACTGTTCCAATGTTGGAGTGACAGATGGACCAATTTCTTTCGTTGAAATACGAACGTACCAGCTGAAAACGTTTTTATAATTTTCAAATGAGTTGCAGCTTATGGCGCTAACGTATTATGAGATTTGTGTTACAGCTAATTCAGTTGTTATTATTCTAACTCAATTAGATTGTCTACAATTCATTGTCCTTTAAGTCTTATCGTAATCTAACTCTCCGCGCACTGAACTCTCGATCGTCCGCCTGATACTCCTCACCCCACAACGTGATTTCACCCTGCCCCTTTTTTCTCAATCACCGCTCCCCTCCTACCCATCTGTCGGCAGCCCCCCTCCCGCCCATCGACACACAACCAAGAGGCATGTCTCTAATGACGCGCCACGCCCCACAAGCACTAGCATCCGCCGAGTAGGATTCGATATCGATTATCGACCTTACAACGTGTAAAACTTTTAAAACTACAAATTACTTCTTACTTTTTTATTAGTGCCGAGGAGCAAGTGCTGCAAGTCTCACTGTCGTTTCTGCAGCCTCTTTCCGCTCTTTCCGAGCCGCCAACGGCCGAACGGAGGCGGGAGGGGGAAGGAGGAGAAGGGGATGGGGAGGTCGTAGGAGCCGTTCCCGCAATTACGACTACCCTCGCTCCACGTAGATAATAGAATGATCAGTGGAGAACATTTATATTCTACGCGGGATGTCGCTCCGTGAGCTATTTGTCAAACAGCTTCGGGACTTTTACGAATCCGGTTTTCGGCGCGGCTGTGGGGGCGGCTTATCGTGGTATGCAAATGATAGTAACAGCGGCGGGCTGCCTCATTATCTACGGATAGTATTCGCAGGCAGCCGTTCGAATGTTTCGGAGAGATACGGTGCGAATGTATACGCACAGATTCCTAGTGACACTAACCTGTCTCGTCGGGAGTGAAAGCAGGCAGGCAGCTTTGCGTTGCAGGGCGGCGGTGGTGGGGGTGGTAGTGGGGGCGGGGGCGGGGGAGAGCGACCCCACCGCACACGCGGTGGTGTTGAGTTTGGAAGCGGAACTAAACAGAACAACTACAGAAGGGGTCTGGCCCCGGAGGGTGGAGGGGAGGGGAGGGTACACATCGTATCATGCGTGCGGAGTACGTGTCGGGCCTAAGCACAGAATGGGGCGCGCGGTTCAGGAACAAGCAAGTCTACGTTTCTCCCTCTTCTGTTGATTCATTATTCCAAAAGAGTCTTTGTAATGCGTTACTTTGTTCAGTACAATAATATTTAAGTTTTTCATATTTGAATAAAGAAGAAAACGAAAAAAAAAGCAATACGCAGAAAAAAAAGACACGAAATTAGTACAATTCCACAGAACCATTGCGGTCAATATATAATTGACGGAGGGAATATTAGTTTTTAAAGAATGTATGCAGTTGAATTGTTTCTAGTACTAAATTATATTCACATTTTTCTATCGAGGGTTTACCAGAATACGGCAGAAAAGAACATCTTTCCTTTCGCGTTATTCAGAATAGTAAGGTTAAGTGTGTTTACAAAATTTGGGTACGTAAATATTGCCAGGTTGCGCTAATAGTTTCTCAGAACAATCGCGAACATCTCCCTAGATCCTAGAACTTCATCATTTTCACTGACAATGAGTAGTGACTATTTTAACCGCAAACTCCTTCTCCCTCGGAATAAATACTCCATTTAACGTTTTTACTGAATTTCCTCTTCTGAACTTGAGTACCACAACCTTTCAGAAGTGCAAAAAGAACACAAAGCCGCGAAAACTTCCCACCCATCCAGCAAAAAAATTGTAAGTGACCATGTCCAAAGATGTGTTTTTAGAACATATTTCTTTCAAATCAAAATTCTCTATCTTGAATATTGTTCTTTTGCAATTTTCAAAAATACAGATAGTTCGTCAAAACGACATTCCACTTTTTAAATTGCCTTTTTCTACAGAGGAGAAAATTAAAAAAAGTTGAAGCCCTTTCTGAGAAAGTAATTGTTTAAAAATTTTAAATACTGCCTATATTTCACACAAAATTATGCAAAAACTACACATTTTAGAAATATTGTTTAGGACCTTATTTCAGGAACTGTCTTTAAGAACAGATTTCATTCAGAAAGCTCTCTTTCTTCAATATTATAGTTATAGGAAGACGCCGAAAAAATGTGAACTTTCGCAATTTTAGAAAAATTAGGAATTTCAACGAAAACTAGCAATTAATTTTTGCTATCTGAATACAAAGTTTAATAAAACAATTTGGAGCCATTTTTGAGAAAATTTTGAAAATGTAAATGATGATTCATGTAATAAATTACCCCCACAAATTAAAACATCTCTTTCAAAAGTCAGAGAGCCTCGAATTCCTCTAAATCGATCGAGGAATATCAATTGTGAAGAAAAGCGACTTAACGGCTTTGGCGCCAGCTTTGACCACAGACACACGCACAGACGAACAGACGGACGGACGGACGGACGTTTTTAGTCAATCGGTTTTTCGGTATCAAGAACCCACAACATTGATTCTGACTACCAACATGTAAGAGGAAGTAATTTGCTTTATGTAGGAACAAGATTTATCCACTCTTTCGATTCCAAGGCCTGGTAACAGGAGTTCGTCTGTCAAAAATTCGCTATTTTCCTGCGCACAATAGTAATACTTTTTCTTATTAAGGGCAAAGCAGTACAAATTACATTAGTGTAGTTTTTTTAATCAACATACTATAAAAAGACACGAATTCGAGCATTTTTCGACAAAATGACGTTCGAGCGCTTCTGAAAATGTGCACTTCCGCGTTCGTTTTCACAGAAAACTTGTGAGTTTTTCAGAAACTTCATAAGAAATCATTTGAAGCACTTGTACCTACAAATGCAATAATGAACGCCCGTAACGTAAATATAAAAGATAAATTAAAACGCCCATAACGTTAATATAAAGGATGTGAGAGGTCCTTCAAAAAACTTCAAATGTGAAATTTTTGGAAGATTAAGAGTACATCAAAATGGCGTTAATGTCATATTAGTGCATTTAGCAAAATCATTACAAAAAATTTAATGATACATTTATAGACACCTTTGAGAAACATATGGATAACGTATAGATGATGGACGGATCACAGGAGGACGGACGAACGGGCGAACTTTCAAGACAGACGAACGGACGATCCGTCAGATTCTGACTACAGAATGTTTTAGAGGAAGTAATTTACTACATATACGAACAAGAATTATACTCTTTTCGGTATGAGGTTCCTACAATAAGCATTTATATGCTAATGGCCGTGTTTTCCTGAAGCAATATTCTATGTATGTAGTATGCAAGAAAGTAAAAAGATAAGAGAACAACTGTTAGCGCGTGGAAAATGCGGTATTTATATAACTAAGTGTTGTGCTGAGATTGATGGTAATCTGGAAGAATCATGCAACGTATATCAGCAGCAATATCTAAATCTTAACTAAACGGTAGGATGGGGACAGAATCTCACGCTCAGCAAATAAACTGAAGAAAATGGCACCGACGTAGATAGTGATACACGAATTGCATTCACAAAAAAGCTGACGAGAGGAAGAGGCTGCGAACGAGGCGAGGGAGATGCAGTGGACGCGGCGGAAGCAGCAGCGACTGAGAAAAAGCGACGACGACGGCGGCGGCGGCGGCGGCGGCGGCGGCGGCGGCGCGGAGGACACGAGCAAAAAGCGGAAGGGGAAGCGCCGCGTCGCGCCGCGTCTCGCCGAGCCACACGCTCAGCGCGGAGGGTGGAGGAAAGCACAACTTGGAAAGCAGCAGCATTCCGCCGCTGGGAGCAGCACTTTGTAGCCGTGTGCCATTTCACGGACGCTTGCATCGAGTGACGGTGCCTCTCAGTGGGAGGGTTGCCGGCGCCGGAGGAGTAGAGGAGGCTGGCGGGAAATTTCGTGGGAAAGATGGAAGTAGAAGAGCGGACGGTGATAGTGCCGAAAAGAAGGGAGAATGTGTGCGGCCGCAAAAGGGATTATGAACTACTGCGTGAGTTTTTCTAAAAAAAATTACGTCTATGTTGACGCAACGCATCTCCTAGCCCCTAAAGGAGCGTTGAGCGCTTGCCCTATAGAGTAATCCCCCTTTAACACTTACTCTAGGGTAATCCACCGTGAACATTTTATTAGTTATTACGTCGAGTGTCCAGTCTCGTCGTAGTCACTTGTCAAGAGCACCGCCAGGTAGCATCTCCGCGTACGCGCTTCCTGCCACGCGCTCCTGCGTCACTACCCAGCGAACAGAATTAGGAAGGAAATAGGATAAGGGTATGGTTTAAGGCACTTCACAGTGGTTGGACTAGCCCCTAATGAAGCAGCCAAACTCGTTTTGTTGGAACAAATTTCACATGAGATTGTTTGCGAATCCAACCCGGACCTCAGTGGTGAAAAGCGAGCGACTTCGCTCTGAGCCACGAGCGAGCCTTGTGATGAAAGAATGGGAGGCTGGGTAGATGCCTCAGAGCGTTAAAATGGCTCGTTGCTAATGCCGAGGCCAGTGGCCGATGGTGAAAACCTCCGCGGGTTAACGTTAATCCAAGGCCGATGACGAACAATGTCGATGATACGAGTTCAACGAAAGCGATAGGGCAGGTAGAGTTTGGTAGCTCCAATGGAGTGGGAAGTAGGGGAGGTGGCAATACGTTTTCTTGTTATTTTTAGGAGTGCTTCTGAAGGAGGTCGTAATGGAGAAGTACAGTATTTTTGCTAGAAATGACGGTTCGGTTTATTGTCAAGTTTTAGAGGAATAAATACTGTGTGCAAGGGAATGTGTGTATGTATACACTGAAACTTGCCTAAGCTGGATTCGTTTGAGTCAAACATTTTCCTTCTGTATTGTATAGGTTTCCAGGCTTATTTAGTTTTACAGTATGAAACTAAGTTCAGAAAAGAAACCAAGACGGCGCGGGAGAGACAAAGAAAATGGCGCACAGAAGCACATCAAGAAGTCTAATGAAACAAAGAACTCCATAAAAAGTAAAAGAAGTATTATTTTATTCAAGAAGTGTTGCTTTGTTCGGTTCTTCAATTAATCTAAAATTTCTCATCAAGAGTTAACGTTTTCAATTTACCACCTGACAACATGTAACACAAGTTCACTCGAAGTGAACAACAGTAAACGTTTAGAACTCAAAGCGTGCATTACAAATAATTGTGCAAGGATTGCTCTTCGTGTCTCTTCTTCCTTCACACGGGCTTCTGAAGGTCAGTGCTACAATAAAAAAGCAGTGGCTTTCGCACGAGTTGTGTGAGAAATACAATGTTCGGACGAGGGTCGCTGAGAAAGCAAATAGGCAAGCGCAGCTCTGAGTGTCTCTTCATACGATGTCGCCACAGAAGTGAATGATTAATTTTAAAACAATATTTGTTTTCCGTCCTATCCAGAATTTTTAATACCGTCGTACTAAAAATTCGTTTCCGTTTCCGCGTTTCGCACATTTCCGGCCTATTTTACTTATCCGTACTTTGCGTTGTAAAAAGGTCCGTTCTAAGATTTTTCCGGCAAAGGCGGGTTTCCGCCTTAGGTTTTACTGTATATGGTAACCTCCCTACGTTCACCTCCGTCTATTTCCACTCGTAAAGTTTTGAAAACTCCCCATTCCGGAGGGATTCGTGAGCTGATCAACTTTCCGGAAGTCCCGTTTTCGCCGACCCAGAAGGGTGAAAAGGAGCAATCAACCACTTTGTCCAAGAGTTGCACGGGTTCCGAAGAAATCCCTATAGTTTTGTTCAGTTTTAAAGAATTGTAGGATCTAAACAGAAAACGAATGTCGACTCAGGGCGGAAGGTTGCGGTTATAGGCAAGGGGCGGATTTTGACAACCTAAAACATCGCCAAAAGTGGTCAGTAAAATGCACTTAAATTTTTTTAAATGCACTTAAATTTTTTTAAATGCTCTTAAAAAGTTTTTAAAATACCCTAAAAACAAAGAAAAATGACGTAAAATTTTTTTATCAAAACCCGTTCAGATGAACAACTCAAGCTGTTGGATATGTTACTTCTGAAATCGAGGCTTCTTCCTTTCAAGTGAACTCAGCTTGCAAATTTTTGGTTTAGACTCTTTACCAGAAAATCTGTGCCTAGTTACAGCGCAATCGGCCGCACCGACAACAGCGCTGATAGGCGTCGCAGGGACTTTAGATTACATACAACGGCTGACATTAAAAGTTCCGGGCGAACAGATGGAATAGGCTACTCAGGAATTCTGTGGAGAATTTTGCTGCATCAAGTAAATATTATTTGAAACAAGTTCCATTAAAATTATATTAAAATCGATGAAATCAGCAAAAATGCTATAAAGTGACGCAAAACGGTAAAATATGACTTATTAGTCGACATCGACGAAAAATGCAAAAATGTCATATAAAATAGTCATTTCCTTTTGTTACAACATAAAATTCTACAAATTCTACTAATACCACTATAATGACTACATGTAATCCCAATAAGCATTATTTTAATGTGAAAAGAAAATATGACTTTTCACTAAAATCTGCTGCCTAGTTATAAGCATTGCTAATCGACTTGTTTTTGATCAAACACACATAATCTGCCCTTTGACCTGAGATCAATAATGTAGATCAACGTCAACAAATTAAAATGAGCCTTCTATATAAATAATTATATGACATAACTTGTATCTATTTATGTTCCGCCAATCTCATTTCTAATACACAATTTCCAATGTAATGAAATTTTACACTTAACATTACGCAACATGAAAAATAAAAAATCATTACCGTTCAGTAATAAAATTTCATACTATACTATTTGTTCAGTTAACATAAAATAATTACATTACGTTTCTTAACGCACCAAGAGTTTGAATGTACAAGGATTTTATCATTGGCAAGTTAAACCGTTAATTCCCCAAGCGTTAAAATTCGTCAATTTCAGTCTTTCCAAAACTCCCGTTATTCCCCGGCGTGGGCGACACCGCGATAATCATGAGCTTATCACTCCTCGCGACAACTGTTCGGTACTACCTTCAGACTCAGAATATTCTATCTGTTCCTGTTGTGTACCATGCTTGTTGCACTGGAAATAAATCTGAACGTTCTTATTGGTTTCGAAATTCGCATCAGTGGACGATGTTTGGATTGCAAGGGGCTGCCTAACGGTACACCTGTGCTCCATCCAGTCCGACATGACGCCCTCGCAACAGTTGTGTCGAGCGAGATCGTCTCCGACCATCCGCGGTTACAGGTCCAGAATCGAATTCAGATCCGAATAAAATTCAGGTAAAACCATAATAATAACTCGAAAAGTATAAAAAGCAGAAACTTGAGAAAGTAAGGGATTAATATTTTATTCCTAATATATATCTTCCATTTCTTCTGCCTCTAAGATTATTCATTAATACATACCTCTCTTACTGCAACTTTTCTTATTACTTTCCTCGTTGAAAATATGCCAGATTTGTAACTGTGGCACAGAGCCACGATTCCATTGTATTCACAGTCACATACTACCAATAAATGAACGAGTGATGTTTTTCTACCGGTTTCTTACTTCCTTCTCCATTTCCAATTGGCTGCCACGTAAAATGCCGATCTGTTCCATAATACAAAACGTTTACATTTACTTTATTCGGTAGAATCCAACTTCTCAGGCGGGTTGTTTAAAGTCGCATCTTGCGTAAGCTTGTGCGTTCAAAATTTACTAGTATATTGAATGGAATAGTTACCTTAATCATTCCTGAGATATCAGAACGCTGTTCCGTCGCGTTCCGCCAGAAATGTATTACGAATACAAGAAAATTGTACTAAAGGTACATAACTATTTGTGTTAAATTAATAATTACTTTGGGGCGCGTTCTGGGACCTAAAATTGTATAAATCAAGCACTGTATACACACATATACACACACACATCGAAATATCCGAATGGGCATGCATTTTGAATGGTTAGAAAAGAAGCGACGGTCCGAAAATTTGAATGTGGAATGCAACAAAAAACAATGAAACGATCATAGCAAAATGTGTCGCTGTTTCAGCAATCACTGCTGGGTCGGTGTGGAATGCTCCAACAACTTTTGTTGCACATACACGCGTATCTGCCTTTCTAAAGATCTTCACTTTATATGGACACGTCGTAGGGAAGGAATGCAACACAAATATAATTTTTTACGCATAAACCAAGATATTCAACTTAGCACTGTAAATGCACCTTACTATCACCAGCAGTCTCATTGTTAGGCTGTACATATATTTTCGTAAACTTCTACAGTTATATCGACGTCCAACCGGAGGAACGAAAATACACTCTTAACGGCCTGTGTCCGTTATGATCAATGGAAAAAAAGGGTGGTAGTAAAAGTTGGTATACGAGTACACTTCTGATAAGAAATTATATTTCTTGTTTATAGTTTTTTGCTTATAAAACGCGACCGCGCTATTCTATTTGGTGATTATAGGTTTAATGGCGCTGATATCTTTAAATAAATATGTATTGAAAAAATTGCATAAACTTTGAAGTATTTTTCACTCTTGTTTTGTCAAATTTTTCTCATTTTTTCCCCGTCGCTTCATTATTTATTCCCTCTTCATCAGACAACTTTCCAGCGGAACTTGACAACAGCTCCTGAGAACTCTCATTTGAACTTGAATGTCCATCCACCGGTTGCCATCCGCAGTCCGCCTGCGCCGCCCGCTGGAGTGCAGCACTGGCGCTTCGTGCACCACGTCCGTAATCCGATTACACCTAATGACGGGGCTGGCCGCGAGCGACCCGCACCTCCGCTGCACTCTGCTCCTCCATCCGGACTCCGCCCTCCTCCGCCTCCGCTTCGCTTCCTCCCACTTCGCCCCTCCCCGCCCCGCCACTCCTCCCTCATCCCCGCCCTCCTCGCCCCGCCCGCCACCGCACCGCCCCGCTCCGCCCGACCCCGCCCCGCCCGGCCCGGCCTCCGCACTCCACCAACACGCATCTTTGTTGTCTGATCAACAACGAAAAACACAAACTGTAACACGTTTATAATAAATACTGAAAACCCTCGTTATCACGAACTCGCTTAACACGAATTTCGCCGTAACACAAAGAAAACTCCGATTCCGGCAAGGAATTGCAATGAAACGGATATTTATAATACTTGGATAACACGAACTCTGATAATTTTGGTCCCTTGGAATTCGTGTTAATGAGGGTTTACTGTAGTACGGTCTAGTAATTCGACCTCGTAAGACGGGAGGGTTGGGGAAGTTGAAGCCACGCACGTGGACACCAACTGTGGGTTTGAAACCCACGTAACGCATGAATGTTTTAGATGTGGTCCAGACACTCCGTTTTGCACAACGTTTTAAATCCGCGCAGTTTTAAGACGGAATGAAACCGTTGCAACTTTGAGCGTCCAGACGGTACAGTCTTGACGGTGCAGTCTTGTATTTTCCGCTCAGTTTTGTGTGATATCGCCATGGAGGTTCTCCTGTGGTCAATTTTCGCCTGCTGTATTGTAAAAAAAAAAAAAAGATTGGAACACATCAGAGGAACCGTTCGTTCAAAATGGTCACGGAAATGGCTTTTAAAAAGGCGGGACTTTTCCCATATAAGATTATTGCGTGAATTACGTGACGAACCTAATGATTGGCGAAACTACTTGAGAATGGACATGGACACGTATATTTACTTATTGGAATTAGTGACACCGCATATCAAGAAAGAAAATACTTGTATGAGAGCAGCAATATCACCACATGAAAGGCTAACAGCAACTTTAAGATTTTTGGCAACCGGCAGAAGTTACAAAGACCTGGAGTTCACAACAATTATATCAAAACAATCGCTAAGTGAAATCATTCCCGAAACATGTGAAGCTATCTACAAGGTGCTGAAGAAGGATTACTTGAAGGTAAGAAATATTGTTATTTTCCATAAACGATTTATTATTTAATTGAACATTATAAACTTCATTATTGTAGAAAAGTTATTATGGTAAGCAATAGAAATGCACGCAAGTATACTTCAGTTTGGTTGAAATGATGACAAGTAGGTTCCAACGGGAGAGTGGGCAGGGGCTTGGTGGGCGCGTGTCTGTACATCTTGTTCACCTTGCTGTGGGATGATGCATGAAACTGCCGGAATTTTCCCAATTGTTTCATACTCCTGAGTGTGAGGTATTTGTTCTGGGGCGTAGTTATGTGGCATAGGCTGCGGCTGCTGCGAGAAGGAGTGGTATTGTCCAACTTGTGAAGAAAGATTTTGTTGCATTCTGATTTGATGTGGCGTATTCTGTTGAGGCCAATAATTCGTGGCATTCATTGAACCAAAATCATCTTGTCGCTGGCTTTTCATGTCATAAATAACACTCAATTTTATGAAAAACTCGTTAACGAGTTAAAAATTCCAAAACCCCGATCCATTGGAAGTTCAAACAGAGTTTTAAGATATGTTTTTGTTGGGGATGAAGCCTTCGCTATGCGTCCAGACCTTCTCAAACCATATCGACGAGAAACATTAACAAGGGACCGAAGAATTTTTAATTACCGCCTATCTAGGGCGAGGCGTGTTGTTGAAAACACATTCGGCATTTTGGCTTCCCGATTTCGTATTTTCCACACAAGTATTAATTTAAAGATGCACAACGTCGATACTGTAGTTCTTGCGTGTTGCGCTTTACACAACTTTTTGCGGAGAAAGTCCCCCCAAAACTACACCCCTCCAGAAAGTATGGATCAGGAAAATATTTCTGAATGTACTGTTCAATTAGGTGAAAGATGTAACCCAGAATTAGTGCACGACCTACAGCGTGGACCAAGAGGCCACATGTTGAACAATGCTAACGGGGTCAGAGATCATTTCAAGGAGTACTTTAACAATGAGGGGTCTGTTCCTTGGCAAGATAGATTTATAACTTTAAACAATTAATGGCGTACATAAATAATTATTTGGTACTTGTAATTTTTTAGTAGACACTTGTAATAAACATTGTAAAAGCTGATTGTACCTATTAAATAAAAGAATATGTTTCAGTTAATAAAGCGATTAGGTAATAATAGGAAATTTTGTTGTTTTTTTTCTTACCAGTTCTGATGATTCGTCGCAGTTTACAGACTCTTCACTTTCGTCCATGGTATTCCTCGACGGCCTTGGTGTCTCCTGATCATTGAGAAAATGCAGCAAATCGAAATACCACAGAGATGGCTTGTAAATTTCGTCTTCTCCTGCCCCAGATCGAATCGATTTGTTTACCTTTGCCAATTCTTTGCGATAAACGCTTCTCAAAGAATTGATTTTCTTCACCACTGTCTCCCTGCTCGCGTTGACATCTATTTCTTTGAACTTTTCAACCAATCTCTCGTACGCTTCCCCCTTTTTGTCCCTGTCACTGTACTCTTTGGATTTAACTCGCCAAAGGCACGGAAAACTTTCATAATGTGAAATAAAATCCGTCAAAAACTCGCGAGAACATTGCCGCAGATCTGCCATGGTCGGATGATTAGAGAAAACTGAGGAACAAAACGGATTGGAAAACGGAGCAAGTGTCCACACGCAACGACATGTCTGAGCAGGTCACGGTTTTCAGAGCTCACGAGATCAGTTATCGCTGCAACTGTGCAGTCCTCCCGACGGACTCAAAACTGCGCAGTTTTCCGGTCCACACGCAACGTTTTGTCTGCAACGTCTTGAACTGCGGAGACAAAACGTTGTGCAAAACGGAGTGTCTGGACCGGCCATTAGTCCCACCTGCCCCGCCTCCGCACTGCCACCCACTTGCACTTTTGTGATCTAATCAACTGTGAAGTACATAACTGTGGTCACGGTTGCAAAGCCAGTACAGTCTAGTAATTTGTCTCGATGGGAGCAAAGTGTTCATGGGCAAATATATGTAATGGTACAGAACTGAAATACAAATTCTAATAGCAGGGACTGAATACCGAAATAATAGCGGTAAAGGTATTTATACCGGTATACAAATACCTTTACCTCTATTATACCTTTATTCAAAATACCTTTAAAAATACCGGTATAAGACGTCAAATACCGGTATTTTTAGAGGTATTTTACCTTTATCCGACGTCTATACCGGTAAAATACCTCTATTTAAAGGTATTATACTGGTATTCTCTCATCAAAATACCGGTATTTTCATAAGAAAATACCGGTATTTCAGTAGAATCATACAGGTATTTGGGGGAAATTCATTGTGATTTTTTCCGCTGAGATGGCTCAGAGGAAACAACTATTTACACGGCAGAGTTTCTGACCGGGAGGTCCTAGGGTTCGAGTCCTGAGGGTGGCGGATTTTCGACACATATTCTAGCTAGGTCGAGTTCTGCCGTTGACTGGGAAGTCGAGTTCTGTCGTCAGACGGAGGGACCAGCCAACGGTCTTTCGCAGACATCAACACGAGCTCGTTCGCTGACCTTGGACCTCACGTCCGGGCGCAGAGCTTGGCGACACGTGATAGAGTGTTGAAAATTTATCCGTATAAATCTTGCCCTTTCTAGTAGCGATAAAAAATGGAGAAACGTGTCTTCTTATCCATAAATGAGTCTTCCCACGCATACCAAACTTCCTTCGTGCACGACTGTGTTTATCACTAAATACGATTATTTGCTTAAATTTGATCGTATCACTAACATTCCCGAAAACAATTTTTTCAGTTGGCCCAGTTTCCTTATTCTGCATCATAATTAATAATTATATATATATATATATATATATATATATAAATT
This sequence comes from Teleogryllus occipitalis, assembly GCA_011170035.1. NCBI lineage: Eukaryota > Metazoa > Arthropoda > Insecta > Orthoptera > Gryllidae > Teleogryllus > Teleogryllus occipitalis. Next base: position 283,156 of record BLKR01000200.1, on the reverse strand, counting down.
ATATATAATTATTAATTATAACTAAAACAATATTAAAAATTGACATTGAACGCTAATAGACATTAACTATTCTTAGGCGAGGAAACAGAAGCGTTATGTTTAATTCAAAATTAATGATTGAAGCATGTTTAATTTACATCCATGTATTATTTAATAAATTTCATTAAGAAAAAATATTAATACTAATTAAATTTTAAATGTTTGCTTTAAATTTGTGTAAATTAACTTATTATTTTGTTTGTTAATTTCTAAATTTATTTAAATTAAATGTTAATTTTAATTAAAAAGTAAAATGTTAATATTAATAAACTCTTTTTTATTAATTAATAATGTTAGTATATATTTCTTATTATTAAGGAAGAAACATTCTTCTCGAAGTGGGCTCCTCCAGATGCATTTTACAATGTAAGTTACCCGCGTAGAAGGGAACCCTTGCACACATGGAATATTAATAGCTAATAATACTAGTAATAATAATAATAATAATAATAATAATAGTAGTAGTAATAATAACATAATAATTTACTTTTATTACAAATTTTCTCAATATTTGCAGTTAATGTCAATATATATATATATATATATATATATATATATATATATATATATAATATTATATAAATATTATTATATATAAACTAGGCAAATAACATTTTATTTTAGCCCTATTTATTAATGTATAATTAAGATTTAATTGTGAAATGAAGTAAAAGGAAATCATTTTTTAACAATAACAAAACTGGGCCTGAAAGCCTGAGCGTTCGTGATTATCTCAAGGTGTCAACGCTTCCTCAGTTCGCCGAAGGAGGGGTCGGGGAGGGAGAAAACGGTCCTACGCCTACGGCCGGCGCATACGTTGACAGCCTCTCCATGTGCGAAATACAAAGACAGGCTTAGGTCATCTCACAGGTCAGATTGGAGATAGCTCCATGAATGACACTAAGTAAGAAAAGGTTCTCTTCAATGAAATCAATAATTATTATTTCATATTTCAACTTTTCCGAAGTTTAAATTAAGGGAGGTTTTCAATACATACAACGTATGCAAAACGTAAACGCCCGAACACAAAACATTTACAATAATAAGAATAGAATTTAATACAGTATATATATATATATATATATATATATATATCCACAAATAATAATTTAAACAATAAATAACAATTATGAAATGATATTTGATTAATAAACATTTTGTGAGATATTAACTAAAGTAACCTATTTTTTCAACATGTATGGATGGTAAGCTATATTTCTTCATTGAAAATACCGGTATAATACCGGTATAACCTTTATGGACGTCCATACCGGTATAGACGTCCTATAGAGGTATTTTACCGGTATAAAAGAATAAAGGTATTTGAAAAAGGTATGGAAAAATACCGGTATTATACCGGTATTTTTTACCGGTATTCAATACCTTTTCAGTCCCTGGCGAGCACATAACATAAGACACTTTAATTTTGAAGACAAGTTTCCAACATCTGTTGAATTTCTAGATTCTTTGAAGTGGTGTTTTTTTTTTAGATAATATTAGACTTCTTGGCAGAACGTGCTATTTTTTATAATCACCCATACATTGATTTACGTTATGCGATTATAAACATACGTACAACATATGGAGATGTAATTCAAAACTCGATATTTGAATGTCGGGCTTGTAATCTAAAGGCATCTATATAATTAAAAATAATGAATAACCACGAAGGGCAAAAAAAAACATGTTTTAAACGACATTTTTTCAGAAATGAAGAGAAGATATAGAATACACATTCTATATCTTCTCTTTATTTCTGAAAAATGTCGTTTAAAACATGTTTTTTTTTGCCCTTCGTGGCTATTCATTATTTCTTTCTTTTGATGTATTTTCATAGCCTGACAATTTTCCAATCAAAACAATTTCAATTTCTCAGAAGTTTTTAATTATAGAAAGAAATAATTTAATATTTATAGTATGCTGTTAAATTACTAATTTTACGATATGTTTTCGTGTTTATTCATGAACGTCGCTAACCGTATATCTTTTAAAGAAATTATTATGTGGTTTTATATATTATCATTCCAATTTGCAGGGAAAATATAAAATGAGGGGACAAATTTGGAGGTCTGCTGCGAAATGTATTCTAGCACCCAAGCAGAGCAAAAAGAACGTGTTTAGAAAAACAAACCAACCGGATTTAACCATCAAAGAGCTTTCTGAAATATTCGAAGCCAAAGGCTTACGCAGTAATTGACGCTTCTAAATTAATGGTGGAGCCTACAAAATTCAGTTTTCTTTGATGTTTTGAGAATTGTAGATTCGGTGAACACTTTAGGGGAAGTATTTTTAATATACGAAATAATGGGGAAATTGATAGCTATTCAATATTATTTAATTGCAACTCACTGCCTTACTGAGGACAATTGAAATATTGAATAGCCATCAATTTTCCCTGAAATACTGAGGAAATTGATAGATATGAAATATTTTATAATTGTACTCAATCCCTTGCTGAAATAAAATTCTTTTTTATTTTTTAAGTTTTGTAAAATCTCTATACGATTTCTTTATTCAAAATTAAGTAATATTGTACAGTGCTACTGTACATCAAAAATTAAATAAAATATTGTGTAATACCTTCCAAATCAATATGGGCAATTAATGTGAATTCAAATTTCTTTGTATTATTTGAACACAAACCTTTGAGGGAGGAGAGTGATCTCCAAAGGCTGGCGGAGACAACCCGGAAAACACGCAGGCCCAGAGGCGGTGAGGTGATATTCCCCGCTGGGCAGTGTGGCGAAGGGCTAATCACCCACCCATACTTGTAAGTGGATTCAGAGCAATTTAAGTAGCCTCGGACAGAACGAACAACTTAGATGACCGTGCAAGAAACAGGTTTTGAATATAGGTAAATGGAATATAACATCAATGACCGGGAAGCAAGGAGAAATACTTGAAGAGATGTAGAAATATAAATTGGAAATACTATGCATCAGTGAGGTTAAAAAGAAGGAACAGGAAGAGATGAAATTACGTAAGTGATATGTATTGAGATGTAGTGGAGTGGATAGAAGAGAAAGAGAAACTGGAGGGTTGGGAATTATAGTAAATCAAGAAATAAATAAAAGAATAGTAAACTGGAAACCCATAAATTCAGGAATAATACAAGTAGACACTCAGTTGAAAGAGTAGCCCTGATAGAAATTTATGCACCACCAGAAGACAAAGATGTCTTAGAGAAAGAATGTTTCTATTCAGAACTCCAAAATATAATAGAGCAGGCACGAGAAATAAACGATCAAGTGGTAACTATGGGATAAAGGAATGTTCGAATAGGATCGGATAATAGGAATGGAAAGAGAACTATGAGGAAGAGGAGAATCACAAATAAAAAATAAGGATAGGATATTGGAATTCTGCATTGGTAACCAATTATTTATAGGTAACACATGGTTCCCACACAAGAAAATACACCATTTTACTTTTGAAACTAGAATAAACCAAAACACCATAGAATATGATTGACTACTTCACATACAAGGATTCCTTTATATATGCAGTAAGAAATATCAGGGTTTAGATACGAGGCGGGGGGCGAGGGGCGAACTGAGTCCTGAACATATAAATTAATGGTGATGAAAACTTTTATTAAAATCCCACCATGGGAACACTACAAGAAATATGAGAAAATCAAAAGCGAAGACCTTACACAAGAAAATCTGAGGAAAACATATTAAGAAGCCGTCAGCACAAAACTGTAAATGAGAAAAGGGGATGAAAACGACGAAATGAAGGGCAAACGGGAAATATTAAAGAAGCAATACAAGAGGCCGCAATAGAAGTATATGGATAGAAAACTGTTAATAAAAAAAGTTAAATGAATCAGATGGTTAATGAAAACGTAAAGAAGTGGGTTAAAGTAAAAAATAAAAACTACTTTAAGTTTGTAGAAACTAGAACACAAGTAGATGGGGAAAAAATGCGGAAGCGAAAAAGAAAGCAAGTACAGATGTCAAGAAGGCCAAGGAGAGGCGTGCGAAAAATTCCGGCGGAAGTGGAAGAAAAGCACCACAAAAAAAAAATGTTTGCAAGTAATCAATTGATTGAGGGAGAAACATAGTAAAACCACGAGGAGTGTTAGGGATTAAGAAAACAATTTAAGGACAGGGCAGGTTGAGGTATGAAAAACATGGAAGAACTTTTATGAGAACATTTTTAGAGAGGAAACCACTGGCGAACGGGAAGAAGGCACGAAACCTGTACGTCACTAGGAAATGGAAATGAGAAGGGAACCTGGTGAGTGAAGGAATCTAAATAACAGAGGGAGAGGTAGAAGCCCCGATGAGAACCCAAATAGGGAACTCCACAAGACCGGATGGAAGAACCCCAGGAATGAAACAATACTGCGGGAAAACAGAAATAGAAGGGATAACAGTGATGTGCTAACAATGGAAGGAGGGAAGAATGCCCCAAGACTGGGAGGAAAATATAATAGCACTCATACATAAAAAAGGAAGCTCAGTGAAATGTGAAAACTATATGGCTGCATATTTCACCATGTATGAGTGAAATCAACTCTAGAATGGTGGAAGGTAAATTGACAAGAATAGTGAAGGAAGACCTAGAAGAGGAGCAGGGTGATATATATATTATGAAAGAAATATGATCAGCATTTCATAAGGCAAAAGTTCCAAACAAACTGATAGAGGTGGTTAAAAGCATACATAAAAATGCCTTTGCTACTGTGAGATTATATGGTCAATATAGTGAGAAATTTAAAATCAATAAAGGTGTGAAACAAAGTGACTCCCTAAACATCACTATTATTTATTACATTCATGGATCAAATAATTAAACAGACCCAGAGACGTACCAAGAAATGTGTGGTAGGAAGTTGGCGGATGAGGCCGGTATAGATAGAGTCACTGATTTATGCAGATAATATACTGCTCAAAGCCAAAACCCCAGGGTAACTACAGGAGTCAGGAAGCAGGGACATACGTTAGAAGGCAGAGGAATGAAAATAAATAATAGCAAGAGTAAAATAATGTGTATAGGCCATAAAAGAGAGTAAATGAGAATTATTTGAGGGCAAGAAGAATTGGAACAGTTTAGAGTTTTAAGTGCCTGGGTACAATTATATCAGAGGAAGGCAGGTATAATGGTAAAATGAATAACGAAGTTAAGAAGGATAATTCCGTCTTTTATCAAATAAGTAAAAATTGTTTACGCATGAAAGTTGGTATACTAATGTAAACTATCTAAACTAATATACAACTAAATCTAAACTAATATATGTAAATTACATATCTATAAGTTGGATAACGTACCAAGTTTTATTCACGGAATGGAAAGTCTATCATGCAATAAAAAACAGAAAATAGAATAACAGCTACAGAAATGAACTTTCTACCTAGAATAGTGGGCAAAACTAGAAGAGATAGAATACGAAATAGTACTATAAGGGATCAGCTAAACGTCACACTACTTATGAAAACTACTGAAAATAATTCTCTAAAATAGTTCGGATATGTGAGTAGAATGAAAGATAACAGGAAAAAAAGGAAACAGATATTGGAGGCAAGGCCAGAGAAGAAAAGACTTCCTGGAAAGCCCAGGGGAATCTGGGAAGGCTATAGAGCAGATGTCTGTCTTAGGAATGCTATTACAACAAAAAAAGTAAAACGCAAGGCACAAAATAAGGAGGAATTTGACAAATTGCTATCCCGATGCTGAAAGGCACAAAGTGAAAGAAGAAGAAGAATATACACTTGGAAGTTAACTCAAATACCCAATTGTGAAAGTCATTAAAATTTCTTCTTTGGTCCTATCCGTAGGGGGGTTTCCCGTTGCCTTTCCTTCCCTTTTCGACCCAGGCTTCTTGAGAAACCTACCTCCGACTTGGGTCTGGGGACCTTATCGAGCGGGCACACCTTGCGGGCGGTCCCCTGAACGCCTGGGATTTGACTCTCGCTTTCTCCGGCAGATGTCGGTCTCAGTTACTATATCCGAACTACGGAAATGAGATTTCGGTAGGGAGAATGTTGTCGAAGGTATTTAATTTTTCTTGGCGTACCGCCAGGGTACTTTTGCATGCAACAAATGTGACATAGCCACTGTGGATATTTCGCTCTTCGAAACTCCACACACCTCGGTCGGGATTGAACCCGCACACTAGGGGTTCAGAGGCCAATAAGCTAACCCCTCGCCCACTGAGGCACTTTAAAACGTATAACGAATGAAATTATCAACAAAAATTATTTCGATTCCAATACCATTAACAATTAAAAATTTAGTTCCTTAAAAGTCAATTTTTAATTGCCTTCATGACACTCTGAGACTAGAAATTAACTAATTTTTTCTCGACAATTTTCTTGTGAAGATTTATTTTATTTAGTAGGAGATATTACCTTTTAAAAAGATCTAAGAAATATTAATTACATCGCATTATTCTTTGCGGCTCAGTTTAAGATTATCCCTTATTTTCTCCAAGTCGTAGAATCTCTTAACCCTCCCAGGTCCCAAAGTTCCCAAACTTTTAAGCCTCTAATTTTCTCCTCTAATCATGAGCCGTAGAGAGTCAAAGGAATCGAATTCGTTACAAGTCAAGAAAATGCGATTTCCTTTAAAGTAAATATTTTGTAATAAACGAAAATTAGCGAATACATAGATTCAATATCTCAAATTATTAATAGAATTATAGAAGTTAAATAATAACCCGCAAAAAAATCTTCTGCTGTGCCATGTGGAAGGGGTAAACGAAATATAGAAAACTAATAAAAGAAATGTATAGTAATATCTTGAGAAAAATAATGAAATATGGGGATGGCAACCATGAAAATATTTGTCAATCCTCGTATTCATTAGGTTTTTGAAAGTATCGTGCATTATTAATTAAAATTAAATAAAATGTTGCCTAAAAATTTAATTGATTAATGGATTGGCTTAATGTGGCGTCGCCGACGTAGCAAACTGTTTTAAAAGCATATGCGTGTGAAAAATTCTAAATGTCGTGCGTAGGTTCATTCAAATAAGTTCCTACAGTATCTGGCATTAGATGTACCAATGAATCTTAGTAGCGGATAACGTTATACATTCATTCAAAAATTCCCAACACCCAATGGCCTTGCATGTAATTTGATTAGAATGCCTGATCAGAGAGTTGAAATTAGTTATTTTTTAACAATCATAAATATTAATAATTGTAAATAAAATTAGGAATTTTTGTGAACCTATAACTTGTCTATAATTCTTGTGTAGGTAGTTTTGTTCTAACTTTAATTTTTGATTTTGTGTTTGCTAACTTTATTCTAAAACTAACTGAACGTTAAATTTTGAAAAAAACTGCCAGAGCCTAAAATTTGGGGATAGAGCATTTAATTAGACAAAACTAGCCTAAAATAATGAGCTACTTTTCTTTGTGTTCTACCATAGCGTGTCAGCCAGCTTTATGGACATTACCTCCACTTATATTCAGAGAAGAGATTCAGAGGTCTTTAGTCCGTTAGGTCCGTATGGTGTCATGTAACCTGATGACTGTTTTATCTGGGCAAAAATGAGAAATCCCTACTTCTTGCGCTACATATACACAAAATTACTGTGTCTTTCAAAATGACAGTTCGGGGTGTTCATTTCTGTCTCAATTTTTTCCTTAATGTTATGTTCAGAAAAATCACTCACTTTTCAAACAACAAGTTTATTTACATAGAAACGGAAATACTTACATAGAAACAGAAAAAATACAATAGCGGTCAGTAAATAACTTTGTCTAATGCGTACTCTCCCAAAACCACTGTTTCTCCGATAATACGTCTCCCGCTCAGTCTGCTCCGTCTCTGGCAGCACCCCCATATCAAGCAGCCGGCGCCGTAGCTTCGCTTCACGGCCACCGGCTCGCCGGCTAGCTGATTGTCTCCTATTGGCCGGGCGTCTTTGCCGGTCTGATGCCCAGCCGCTACCCGCCGCCGCTGGCGCCTCGCGCCGCTTTAGGCGCGCTCTTCAAATTTGTCACACAGCCGCAACACTTAACACCGATAATTTAATAGCAAAGGGGGTAAATTTTACAGTGCAGTAGAGACTAGCATCTATGAATTTTGGAATGGAAGACATTAAGACAGAGGACCACATATGCAGTAATATTTCAATTTAGAGGAACATTTCCCAATTTAAAGTTTAGCTGACATTTTCCCCGTCATCTCGTCTAGCTTTATTCCTTTCCCACCAATGATTTTTATTTAGAGTGATTACACGGATTTCAGGCAAAAACAAGTACACCGCACAAAACGCAAAATGCTGTTTAATTCTGGTCTCACGCTCACCAAAATGTTAGATGATAAAGGTAAGACGTTTTAATTCACAAGACTCATTCCAATATTTCATTTCAAAAAATTAGCTCTCTTGGTTAAGAAAGATGCAAGTGCGGATAGTTTTTAAATTATTGAAGCTTATCTATACTAGAAATACAAAGTAATCATGACCGCGGTATGGTTCATATGAGGTCGCAATACAAGAATGGCAACACGACAGTTTGAAATTCATAGAAATAAATACTAATTGTTAGACAATAATGTGTCTCACTTGCAGAATACAGTTTTGTGCTGTGGAATTCCAGTTGATATGTCTTTGATCCCGGTGAATAAGCAGATATTAATTTTACAGGGGAGCAAAAAAGAACTTTAAACTAGTGCTAAAGTGAGGTATTAATGATATTCAAACAAAACCTACCCAAAAATAGTTTTGTTTGAATATCACCTTCGTTTGAATATCATTAATCCCTGGTTTAGTTCATTTAAACGTTGTTTTCTGCTCTCCTGTAAAATTGTTTATGACTTATCAGCTTATTCACCACAAAGATATTACTTTTTAAAGAAGTAGATTTCTCAACTCGTGTTCTACGATTGGTAATGAGTTTTACAAGTGATGAGTGAGAAGATGTGTTTGTATGGACAGAAATTGTGGTAGTATATTACGTAGCCGTTACTAATGTGAGAAAGTACGTGCTACTGTAGGACCACTAGTTTGAAAAACAAACGCAACAACCGAAACATGAAACAACATGAAGAGACCAGTCGCGCGGTAAACGCGCTCTGAGGACGTCATACTTTTCTATTATTCTGCGCACGATTCCTTCTGCTTCATCAAACTTTTAAAATGACGGTTTTTGTTAACGTCCGGAATGTGTTTACATTCGCAGCGCAAGTTTGAATATAGATGTAATCTCTGGGGCGCGCGCACCCTGCATTTCAGATAGGGCAGAAGGCGCGAAGCGTCCTACGTCTTCCTTCTGCCTGCAGTAAGAGGACGAATGCGAGCCCAGAGGGCGACGGCTGCAGCAAAAGCGAGGGGAAGGGGAAGTGAGTATGAAGCCGAGGGCTAGAAAGTGGGAGAAGGAAGAGGAGAGCGAGGGAAGAGATGAAAGGAAGACGATAAATAAAGGGATAGAGGAGGCGGAGGAATGACAGAAAGATATGGAGAGACAAAGGAGGAATCTGTAACTAGTACGTGAATTTGTAAATACTGTATAGGAAAAAGAAATAGTAGAGGAAACATAAATGTAGGGTGGGACAAAGAGTGAGGATGAGAGAAAGAATGAAGGTGAAGGAAAGGGTGAAAGAGGGAAAATAAGAGAGTGAAAAAGGGAAAGAAATATAGGAAAGAGCATAAGAAAGAATATGCCAAAAGAGAGCGAGAGTGAAAGAAGGTAAAGAAACAGGAAGGCGAGGGAAAGATAGGGCTTGCTAAATTTAAATGAGTCTTGATTTGAAATGAGGCTAACTACTTTTATATCAGAAACCATAAATACAGGTTATTTATGTTCCGTAATCTTATTTACACAAACTCTTACCAAATGGCGACGATAATCTAATGACTTAAGTTTAGACTTAATTCGTTCGACGATTTATATGGATAAATGTATGTTCTTATTCTTAACACTGGGTTAACCTATTTCAGGTTAATCATATTATTTACTTTTCTCTCAGGAAACTCATCCCCCGTGAAAGGAATAAAGCAATTTGTAAACGAAATAACTTGAGAATTTGGGGCGCCCTTCTTCGAACAGGCGCGCTTCATGGGCGTCCCCTGAAACACCTAGTTTTGACTCGCGCTTTCTCCGTCAGATATCTATTTCTGTTAACTATATCTGGTTTATCTGGTTGGGAGAACTTGGGATTTCTTTAGGAATAAAATTTTCCAGAGGAATTTAATTTAATGAATAATATCACACTCACACAAAACTAATTTTATTTTACAGCATTCATACTCTGAAAAAAATTAAAAGAACACTGAAAATGTAAATCCAAGTGGGTATTAGTTCTGAAGCAAAAATAATCTTTAGAATATACTCTTAAATATGTGAATAAGTATCAAAGAACCAAGATAATTCATTAAAACTTAAACAATAAGGATAAAATTTTTCAGCAGCTTCTAAGTGCAAACAATTCTCTACATTCTCTCTACATCTCTCTCTCATATTCTAGACACCCAAACCCGGTTAAATTTCTTCATAGACATATTTGAACAAAACACAAAGAATGAAAAGAAATTGCTTTCCACTTAAACGACCCTCAGGCATTGAACAACTTTCGTTGATTGATCTCACGGTTATTATCGAAACCACATCGCTTTCCTGTATTTGACGCCCGTTTCCCTTTAGGGAGCAGAGAGATTGGACGACTTGTTTGTTCGCCGAAGAACTTCCTCCCCCGGAGGAGAAATTCCAGCGCGGTTCTGGAATGTCTGGGAGGGGAGGAATTTCGTGCCAGAAATCCGACACCAACCAAGCATTCGCAGGGAACAGGGAGTAATAACGAAGAAAATTTCACAAAATATAATGAAAATTTGAAACCCTCAAAAGAATCGTGAAATCAGAAAGGAGAAAACGACTTTCCGGAGCGCTGTGATTTTTTGTAAAGAACTCTAAAGCATATTTCATCTTCCGACTACTCTAAAAAGTTATTCTTTTCAAGTTCAAAAAATTCAAATATTGTAGAATTTACAAGATGGGTGGAGATGACTAGTGGATCGAATCTATTAAACACTCACCATTTGAAACTAATAGACATACAGTTTTTCTTTATTCTTTTTTGACATTTCTCCAAATTCAATTTGACTTCTTCAGAGAACTGCTATAAAACAGACAAATTGAACAATATTTGCAATTTTTGCAAACGCATCGCATTTCGTGGATAAGTTTGTGACATTGAGATCGCCAGGTGATTACATTTACAACGCCGCCAGTCACGTGGTTGCGACGTAGGGACGGCTTATCGCACCATGTTCGGGTATAAATAGAGGCGCCTTGGAGAGGCTACAAACTGTGACAGGTCGACCCTTGGCTCGCACAAGTTGTCTGTAAGTCACACCATGCCTCGTCGCCGACAGCGAGTGCAGTACGAACACTTGACGGACTTCGACCGGGGCAGGGTCGTTGGGATGCGAGAAGCTGGGTTGTCCTACCGCCAGATTGCCACACGTCTGGGACGAGCCGCCAGTACCATCATGCGAACATGGCGTCAGTGGTCTGCGGAAGGTCGTACCCACCGCCAGCGTGGGACAGGGCCTCGCTATCACACTACGGCGAGGGAAGATCGACACTTCTACCGTATGGCCATCACCGATCGCACAGCGACATCCACCACTTTAGCGCAGCAGTGGAATACAGTGACAGGTCACAGCATGTCCGCCAGCAGTGTTCGGTGCCGTCTTGTGCAAAGGGGCTTGATTGCTCGCCGTCCCTTGTTGCGCCTTCCACTGACTCTCGACAACAGACGCCTCCGACATCTGTGGGGCGTCGAACATCGACATTGACGGGCTGAGTGGCAGCAAGTCATCTTTTCCGACGAGTCCCGCTTCAATTTGTCCAATAACGACGGTCGTATACGTGTTCGACGACATCGCGGTGAACGCAATCTGGAGGGATGCATTCGCCAGCGTCATACCGGCCCAACACCCGGTGTAATGGTATGGGGTGCCATTGGCTACCACTCACGGACCCGCCTACTCCGCATTGAGGGAAATCCCAACGCCCACCGGTACATCGAGGAAGTCGTGAAGGCGGAGGTCGTGCCCTTCGTACAACGCTCGCCTGGAGCGATATTCCAGCAAGACAATGCGCGACCCCATATCGCTCGCATCGTGCAACGTGTGTTCAATGAACACCAGATACAGCTCCTTCCGTGGCCGGCTCGTTCACCTGACATGTCGCCAATTGAACATGTGTGGAGCATGCTTTCCCAGAGGCTGGTCCGCCAGGTACCTCCGCCAGCTTCCACCGCCGAACTCTGGACGCGGCTTGAAGGAGCATGGCAGGACCTGCCACAAGAAGCGATACAGACTCTTATTAGCTCAATGCCGCGCCGTGTACAGGCTCTTGCGGATGCGCGTGGTGGCTTCACAACTTACTGACTTGGCATGTATCCATGTATTTGATGGTACTGCAAATGAAATAAAGTAGTGCCTGTGGCATGGGTGCACAGTACATTGAATATCATTTCCCTAGATCCATTCGTTCTTGGTGTTGCAATTTCCACAAACAGTAGTGTGTATATATATATATATATATATATATATATATATATATATATATATATATATATATATATACTATAACAGAGTTGTCACTATAGTGGAGAAAACATAGCAACAGAGACTGAACCCATAATTAAAATATTAAATGATTGGGAAGAAGGTGAAGTGCTGGCTAAAAGTATAGATAAGCCAAACGAGCTCGAGTTTGTTTTGTAACCTGCCGTCATTGCAGTTGTGAGCGATGAAGATGACGATTTGGAGGATTTTTGTAAATTAGGGAGGAGCGTACTTCGCCAGCCTGAGGCTATTTGGAGAATTTTAACGAATTCCGATGGTGGTTCTTCTCGACAGATGCTCATTGAAGTCAATGTACTCGTTGGCCAAATACGTATGGCTTCAGGTTTTAGTACTTAAACTTTCCAGAGAAATGATGTTGCGGATTTCTGCCTGAAAGTAGCATTATTTACATAGACAATGTTTAATAGCATTACCTTACTTGAAACGTTGAAAGAGAAACAGTTTTACGTTATTGGTACCAATCAGACAGAAAAAAGACAACTGAATGATTTGAAGATGGAACGATTGTCTTACCACACACTTCTGGACAGAGAATCTGGCATAACGCTTATCCGATGGCATGACAATAGTCAAGTGACTATTACAACAAATTTGGAGACTCACAGAGAAAGTCTCACTGTTTGCAGAAAATTGAATCGAGCAAAGAAAAAGACGATTACCATTCCAAAGCCTGGTTTGGTAAAAAATCGCAATAATTCAAAGGGTTGTGTTGATATGCTTCATAGACTCCGAAGTCTGTACAGAATTCGAATCAGAAACAAGAGGTGATACTATCCTATCTTCCTCTTATTCCTCAATGCGCGGTTGTAAATGTATGGTTTTTATACAGACGCATTGATGAAGGTATGGGTCTTCTTGACATTTCTCCTAAGGATACCCCACAATCGCCATTCTTTCAACACCAGGAATACAGAAACCTCGAGGACTACGGCCTAAAACCTCCAGGCAGATAAAAGAGAAAATTTATTATCCCAACGTAGGACACTTGATGCACATATATAAACAGCGAAAATTTGTGTATTTTAGTAGAAAACCGCACAGTAACAGCAAATAACACTGTTATAATTGGCAATTGTTCAATCATAGAAATCATCTTAAATCGGCAGAAAATTACTTTTCATTTTGTGCTGCACCTAGATAATGCCAGCTGTTGCACGGATGAAATAACTGCCTGTGCTCTGATGCTATTGTCCCTTCACTATTACCAACGGGGGGGGGGGACAAGCCCTTCGAAAATTGTGCTATTCCTGATCAACACGTACATGTCACATTCACCATGCTCGTACGTCACCCAGACAGTCCACTAATAATGCTATTATGTTGAAAATATGATGCATGATGTGTGGGAGGGTTCACTGTATCTCAATACAATGAGAACCAACCACGCCCGACAAGGATTGGAACCGGCAGCTTTTTAACCGAGATAGATTCAGTGCTGCTCCCTTAGGATACTTGATCGACCAAGCCGACGTGTTTTTTTTCTGAAACATTAAGTGGATACCTTCATATTTTAAATGAAAACTACCTGAACCCCTGCGATCACATCACACAAATAGAAGAGCTGTTGAAAAGTTACAACACAAAAGTATTACTTACGGACTACACGCAAAATCGACCACCCCCAAAATATTTTATGTCGATCAGTATCTGTTCTCCAAAACCAATGAAATAAGAGAGGTTTGCAAATATTTGAAAAATCTTCCATTGTGAAGACATAGTTAAGTTTATTTTAGAAAAAAATTAAATGTATTATACTTACCAAGATGTGTATATGTATGTTGTAGTCGACTTCAGTAGGAGATTCTCTTAATCCACTGAAATCATAATGCATAGCATATAATTATGAGCAAAGACTTTTTTCGTAAAGGGACATATGTAAGACGATTTCTGGACATTGCGTCACATTCAATCACTAACCTTTCCATTTCAAAACACATTTATCTCGTAATTAAAGAAACTTGCTACATTCTCTTTATCAAATCTCACGACGCGAGGATATCCTTGCATCATATATAACCTCACAATCACACGAATGTCTACATGTTGACAGCTCATGATTGCAACCAATGATGTACGAGTATACACTGCCTGCAGTGAGTGTATACATCATAGATTAAAACTCGCTAACAAAATGGCCAAGGTCTACTATTGTATTGCAGTTTGTCTAGAACATAACGATTAACAAATGGCGTCAGATAAGAATTCATTGTATTAATTTTATATATTATTTAAATTTAGTGTTTTAGTATAAAAACAGATTATAAAAGCGAGTAACGACATTTTTAGGGCCCACTAACTTTCGTTTAAAGAATAAAATCACGAAATTTGTTTAAATTGAAAGCTGAAAACGAAAACCCTTAGTGTAGATATATATAAATAATATCTCAACAAAATGTCATTGCTTAGTAATATCGTAACCACCAAAACAGAATCAATTTAATGAAATACTTACTCTCCAAACAGAGCCTCGCCAAATCACTGAAAAATTGCTTTGTTTATTTGTGTTGATGCGTATTTTTCCTGTCTGCTCAGACAAGAGACCTTTTCGTCTGAGTGAAACACTTAACGATGTTTACTGAACTAAATTCGTGAAATATTCTCTTACGATTCTCAAACGGACTTCTTCTGACGTACTTCAAAGTGTTTTGTTGTATTCATGAACACCACCTTACCAACTTTCCTACAAAGGCTTTTGACATATTGCCGCAATCATTCTTGTCGACATCGTGAAAAGAAAAATGGTCTCCCATATTCCTTTATAAACGTGTTTGTCTCTTTCAGCAAATACCGCATCAAAACCGCGCAGCGCTGCAAGCGGCCTCGTCCTTGAACGTCGCTTTCGGCGCCGGCACCTCGCCCCCGTGGCGGATCCTTTCTGAATGGGCGTCACGGAAACGCGCTAGGCAGAATTAAAATTAGCGTGGCGCCAGAGCTCGAAATAGAAATATAATTAACAGATTACGTTTTATTTTCGTTCCTCCTTTGCGCTCCGGACGTTCGGCTGCCCGCTTGCGAGCGCCCACGTCTCCTTTGGGGCGGGAAGGAAGCCAGCAGAGCGACCCTCTCTCCATTGATTGCGTGAAAGTAGGTGGCGGCGGCGGCGGCGGCAGAGGGGCGGTGGTAAAGAGGGCGGCAGCGGTGATAGTGATGACCTCGAGATCCGTGTCGGGGTAGTAGTAGAAATACGACTTAAAAATGCTCTTCATCCAAAACTGCATACACACAACATCTCTTGCCTTTTTTTCTTGCAAAAGGTTCCCAGTATCTTATATTATCAAGTAAGTCTCATAGACCCGCGAATTCCGAGTCTTCAAAGCAGGTACTGTTGAGGTTGCAGAATACCTTCACCACTTTTGGGAGAGCCACAGACGAACGCATCGGGTTGTCTACAAGAGCTTGGCTACAGCTTTCTTGCTTGTCACAAGGGTAAATTCTGAAAGACAATTATCTAAGAACTATTAGTTTACCTCAGCGTAAGAATTATTGAATATTGAAGTTTTCTATGTTACCTTAGTCGAACAAGATTGTTTTCTGTTGTAATTCGTTGGTAATACAATTTCAGCAAGATTTCCACGGCAAACACATCTTTCCCCAGAATCTGCACAACTGTAAGGCAGCCACCGATACCAATAGTCAAAAATCTAACTATTTTAATTCAGCCAGGATGTGAATTACGCCGTTTAACTCACGATATTTTGTGAAACTGCTCAGCTGAAAACTTTTCCATCAATAGACTCTGGTGGAGTCGTATTATGAAATGAATTGATTCCTAGTAGTGCCGACAATGCGGGGGTGCTTGGGCGCCCATAACTCTAAACTGGGGTCACAATACACACCCTACATAATTAAAGTGATAGTCAGTAGCATATATATGTACGTGCATCTGAACAGCTTTTTACTCGAGCGAGGTGATTTGCCATAAAACTCGCTCGTGGCATATAGCGAAGTCGCTAGCCTTTCACCACTCAGGTCTGTGTTCGATTCCCGTCGAATCTCATGTGAAATTTGTTCCAACAAAACGAGTTTGGCTGCTTCACAAGGGCTAGTCCATCCCCTGTGAAGCTGTTCTAAACTCTGCCGCTATCCTAATTCCTTTCCAATTCTGGCCGCTGGGTAGTGACGCAGGAGCGCGTAGCAGGAGGCGCGGTCGCGGAGATGCTACCTGGCGGTCCTCTTGACAACTGACTGCGACGTGACGTGACATGACACAAAGTTAATGGATGATTACTCCCCAAGCGCGCAAGTTAATGGAGGATTACTCGCCAACGCAAAGCGCTCAACGCCCCTTAAGAAGCTTAGAGACGCGTTGCGTCAAAATTGTAGACGCAACAAATTTAAAAAAAACAACACTGTTTTGACCACCTTCTTTTCAAACAATGCGATTCTATCGCGCCTATTTAGAAAGATGATAGATTCTCGGAATGTTGACAATGTACCACTGACTCCGCGGGGTCTCCGGTAGTTAGCGCGATCTCGCGAGAGTCTATGAAAGCAGTTCAACCTTTCAAAGCGGTTTTTCCTTCCAAATAGTTTCATACGAAATACGTCTTTGCCTTTCTCTGGAAACCAGCCCGCCGTTTTTAGAAAAAAATATGTTAAGTCCAACGCAGGACGCTTAAAATGCATACCCTTTGCTGATAATTAGCGCCAAGGAATTGTTATAAATGATAGATTTCAAAGTACGGAGCCGAATTTGAATTACTTTTGGCCGCCTATGTGCCAACAGGTACCCTCTCTAATCCTTTCTCCCACCCCACGTTGACGTCTCCTGAGTCACTAAATCATTTGAAGGTGCTTGATTGAGAGATGCTCATCGACATTAAACTGTGCTTTTTGTCTTGCCCGTAAGTGTTGTGTTATGTATTTTGTGTTCAACTAATATCTGAACGGCTGATCTATGTAAAATCAAGACATGAATAAAGTTGTTTGAACCCTACTGGAAAGAATGTAATCGAAATTTAAAGAGTTTTAGGTGTGATGGTTGTGGTAACGGTGATAATATTGCTGACGGTGGTGTTGATTAAAAGATTGAGTATTTGTTGGTTTGGAGCGCCCCAACTACTCTCTCCGCACAAGTAGAATTCCATCCAGGTATGAATCCAATGTCGATAATCTGCCACTGTCATTGGTGGTGATATTGGTGACGGTGATGGTGGTGTTGGTGGTGGTAGTGATATTGGTGGCAATATTGGCATTGGTGGCGGTTATCATATGGATGACGGTTGTTGTATTGGTAGTGATGATGGTATTATTAATGGTGACGGTGATCGTATCGAAATGTGGTGAAGGTATCAAAATAAGAAATAAAAATGTAGAAAATACAATAATAGTATTACTTTACATACTGATAAGACAGAAAAGAAATAAAATCTAATCTAGTGACATTATTTTTTTTATTAATATAACTAACATATTGTAACTGTATTTACTCAGTATTTTATCGTTCGTGAATTTTCCGTTAGCACATGAAAATTAACAACAGAAATACTATCCTGAAGCAAGTCCCGTTTTTCTGGGCAAGCGGGATATACTAAATTTTAGACCGAGCAGTATCAAGTTAGACAAATTTTGCCTTATTTTTAATCATACGGAATGCTACGATTTCCGCCTCCCCACTCCTTTGTGTAACGGAGGCAGCGGAGGAGACATAACTCGCCAATTAGAGTCTCAACCAGCGCTCACTGTGGTAAGGTAGTAGCATGGGAGATGGAAAATATCATGGGAAAAGCGGAAGCGAATTTCGAGAGACGTTCATAGGATGGCAGAAGTACAACAATAAATGGAATGGAAAAGAAGCTCCTACAAGATTGAATGCCAGAAGCTTCATGTTCCCATATTTATGAAACGAGGGAGAGAGTTACGGTTGTTGAAGTTGGGAACTTAAAGTGGCAATTTGAAAGATATGCGTGACCGAAACTGATTCATCGTATCTACAGATTAAAGATGATAGCTATTATCTGTTGTTCAATGTCAAGGAAAATATTTGTACATTGCGAATTTTGAAGGAAAATATGTTTAAATACGTAAAAAAATATATTGAGGCAAAGTTTATCGAGGCTGAACTATTTTTTTCATAAGTAAGGTTTTAAATCTTCTCTTTACGTAACCATTTACTTCACAGTATCGAAATGTGGAAATCATCATTGACTCCGCCATGAATGAGACTGAAGGAAGTAAAGAAGATGAATCTATGACCGAATAACGTTCAGTGAGCTTTCACAACAGAACAAGATTCATGTGAAAACTATGATATGCATGAATTGCATCAGACAGAAAATTACGGAAGAATGAAAAGAGGGGAGAATTAATGAGCAATGAAAATACGTTTGGAAAGGATACAGGTTTCTTACGTCATATTGGGATGCTTTCACACATATTACGTCCCGGATGTGACATGTGACTTCACCACAGCGCACGAAAGCCAGCTTGTTCATCCACATCTCCATCAGGCCTCTCAAAACGTTTTCGACAACCACACGTCTCGCATGGCCACGCGAACGCTGTCATCTCTGCAATAGCACATGACATCAAAACGCATCTGCTCTGTTTCCTCGGCAAAGTCTCCTCTCTCGCACTCTGTCATCACCAACACCCATCACCCTTCGCTCTTCATACTTCCTACCTCGCTCACATTCCAGTGCACCTGCGTTGACTGTGATTTTGTGTGTGCTATTGCGGATCAGCAAGTACGATCCACGACGACAAATGACATGACTTGTTTTCAAAAAATAGTTGCTACCTGAAATGAGCAAAAGCTAGAAGCAGACAATGAAATCTTGTTTCTGGTCATCTTCGTTATCTGTGGGAAATAAGTAGATTTTTAATTCGCTAGATGATTTAGTAGTATTCTATGACCGAAGAATGTAATGTCAGAAAGATTTGTTGATCGAAAAATTAATATTCGTCTGCTTGAATCAAAATCATATTTTTGGTTTAAGAAGTCAGAACCATGTCTGAAGACATCCGACTCAAGATGTCTTCAATCACTCATCCTATTTAACTTTTTCTAAGTATTCGGCTTCTGTCCCTTGATCACTTCTTCCACACACATTTTCTTTTGTGAAATTTTCAGACCTCAAGAAATCCTACTAAGTCTTTTATATTCGTACTTATCGCCGTCTCGTGTCACTTATGGTGATAACTATCATATTTATGCATCTTTGCATTGCCTCGCTCGCACAATTAACCTTTCAATCTTCGTACAATCTTTTTCACCGTCCCTCTTGCATTCACACTGCCCTTGCTATCACACTCTCAACAACTCTCTTCATAATCTTCTCAGCTCTCTTCCCACTCTTTGTCTACTATCCTCTGTCACATTCCCTCTTCTCCTTCTTAACATCATCTCCAATCTCAGTTTCTCTTCTCTCCTCTGCAGTTTCACTCTTCTCCTCTCAGTCTTGACTCATATCAGACTCATCTCTTGAATTCTCTCGTATCTCTTTCTCCCTCCCTCCCTCTCTTTCCCACCCTCCCTTCCCCTTACCTTCCCCTCCCCCTCCATCTCTCTCCCCTTTCTCTCCCTCCCCTCCCTCTCCCCTTCCTCTCTCCTTCCTCTCTCCCCTTCCTCTCTCTTCCTTCCCTCCTCCTCCTCCTCCTCCTCTCTTTCCCTCCCTCTCTCCTCCTTCCTCTCTCCTCTCTCCTTCCTCTCTTTCCCTTCCCTCCCTCTCTTCAAAAGCTCTCGCACATACTCAAATCACACAACGCACACATTATCTTTGAAATTCTTTTCCCTCGCCTCCCACCATTGTGAACCGCGCTCCCATTCCCCTTCCGCCATCCAGAGTCTCCGTCTCCCTCTGCTCTCCCTTCCCCCACCACACGCCATCGACGCCTCTTCCTCCCCCTACTCCCCTTTGCCCGCGCTTGCGGCGGCGGCGCGCCTCGCCAGCCGCGTCGCTTTCCGCTCCGGGGGTTTACTCCAGTGCTGTCGCGACCTTCCCTCGCGAGCGCTCTCAAGACAAACACGCGGCGCACGAGGAGGCGCCGCATAATTAGCGGCATTGACGGCCGGAGACGGATGCAGCGCGCGACCTCGTTACGGCACCGCCGCCGCCGTCCCATTGTCTACGCATCGGAGATACGCCACGCCGCGCCGCCGCCCGCGCGCCGCACCCCGATTCCGCTACATTGTCAATGAAGTATTGCTTTCCAATACATCGGCGGCGCATCGCCCTGATAGGAGCCCGAGAACCTCCCTAGAAATCTATATGGCACCTGATGAGATATCGACCTTCGAAGGTACGGTACACGAAAATCTGGTTATAATTTCATAAGTCATTGTTAATCTTGTCATTTCAAACCATTGGACGGTTCATTATTGAGAAAATATTGGAGAAATATAAATTGTGCTAAAATTTACAAATGTGTGCTTGTCATCGTGGAACTCTAAAAATATTGAGGGATGCAGAGTAAATGGATGGTCAATATGTTTTCCAACAAAGAAACTGGCAATAGAGGAAGCGAAAAATGATATTACGCGACAATTTTAATTTTTCCTCTACCTTTTGCTAATTTTTAATATCTGCAAATATTAAATCCTTATTAATGGCACCATAGTAAGATTCCGACAATCTTTTCTAAAAAACAAGATGTTTAAATTTACAACGCTCTCTATGAGACATCACACGAAAAGTAAACAAAATCAGGATTATTTTCAATTAGATTTAAAACTGCTAAATAGGTTTGTGGAGTGCAACAGTATAATAAAATTTGAAATAGTATCCACTCTAGTAAATACAAGCATTTATTACAAATATACACACTTCACACTAAGGAATAAACTGTTTTTGGAACTTTTCATTTAAAACATCGTAATAAGAGTACTTCCCTACCGATTCTCCTTATGTAAAATTTAATGATCAGATATTATATGTGGCAAACTGGCTAGGAGGGAACAGCTTAACAACATATATTATTGGCACTTAAATTGAATTAAAGTGGTAATTTTGTCAATTTTTGTCTTGTTTTCGGTACAAAACTGTTCCTTCTCTTCACCTGCATCTTTCAAATGTCTCTAACAGGTAGTATTTCTGGCGTGTCTACCAAGTTAATTCTCTCGATCGAATATGTCAGAGTTATTTGTAGGTATGTTTTACCCCGTTTTTGTTTTTCGCAATGATGTCATTACTTCTATTCCCGCGTCTCTTATAATGCTGAAAACACCGACTCTGTATTCTGAAGTGTTTATTTTCTCTACGCAACTAAAATATATTTTACACATGTATGCGATTTTCGCACATTTCTACACAGGCGATGTATTTTCATCTCGGAAAAGCAACATATCCTTCCCGGGGTGCTCTTGATGTGAGCTGACAGCTGTAAACACGTTCGAATCATAAAGGGGCGCGCTGCTGGGCGAGCCATGAAAGGGCGAAGGGCAGGGGCGAACCCCTTCCCCCGCGTTCGTATGTGGCCATTGGAGGTTATCAACGCGCCACCTGCTTCCAGGCACCAAGGCCTTGGGGCTGCGTGGCCATCGCTCTTTCGAGGAAGAGAAAAACGTAGCGCTGGAAGTATGAGGATGGGGAATGATGAAAACGTGTCTCAAATTAGAACAAACATTTCAAAAGTTAAGTTATTTTTCAGAATATTTGTCGATATGTGTAGAAGTGTTTTTGTGCAGAACATTCCTTATTAGATTCACATTACAAGCTAATTAATTGTTAAGTTCCAAAAAAGGAACGCACAGACGCACAAATAGAGTTTTGGCAGAGGTAGCAATTGTATGCAATGGACTGGTTTAATGGGGAATGTTCTGTCATAGCTGCTAGCTCGACCACTAACCAACAATAGCTACTCGAAGGACCGATGTGTTTTTTTTGGTTGTGAACATACATAATGAAGATTTCTAAAATAAAGCAAACAATTTTCCAGGGAATTTGCTATCATTCGGGGTTATTCAGAAGACATGGCCTGATTAAAAAAGCATATAATTAGATTGAATAATTTTTACTCAGCAATTTAATTAGTTAAGCAAACTTTCTGATAAATAATGACTTGAATATCTTGAGAAAATACCGAAGGTGTTATGGAATAGAAAATATATTCTGAATAAATGATAATTAAATTGGCGTTACCGAAGGAAAAATTATATCATGATACCTTGAGTGCAGTATTGTTGAAGCTGAAACAGAAGAGAAAAATACTGAACGTATGGTGCGTACGCCTGAGTACACCATAAGCGCACACGGGGTTACACTGTGTCTCGTCGCTAGGCAGGGAAGCATGGGTCACCCATCGCTACCCCATGACGTCCCCGTGCGGCCGGAATCGCAAGGCGCGGCGAGAGACGGCAGCACGCATCTCAGAACACATACGCTGCATTCACAGTCTTGGAATAACTAAGACGTGATATTAAAGCGTTGTCGCACGTAATCACTTTTTATGAAGTGCAGATAATGAAACCACAAGATGATGCACACATGTGAAAATAGTTCCAAGACAATTACTATTGCAATTGATTGGCAACAGAATTATAATACAGCATACGTATTCCATATTGCACCACCGTGTGTAAAGAAATGCTCTACACACGCACTTTTTAAATCAGTGGTGAATTAACACACATTGTTTAGAAGTTCCACCAATGATTTTAAGACATTGTGCAAAACATTATAAAGTTATGTCACAGTCATTGTAACTAGTTCAGTTTCTCGTAGAACGTACTGAACGGATAAAGAACAGCATTTATCAGGTCTTGCATACAGGCACAAAATATTATGGCACAGATAACATAAAAAGAACATAGATACGGTTGAGTGCGAGCCAGTGAAAGATAGGTGTGTTTCGTAGTGGTTTCAGAGCTCAACGGAATTCGGTTCGTCGCGTCGTTGGTATGGAATTGATTTGAGTGCGTTGCAACTGAAATATGTCAGGCTGTGCTCAGATTATAATTTAAGCAAGTTGAATAATTTTACAACAAATTCAAAATTAGAAATTTTGACAAGTGTTATGAGGAGTCGTAGGCTTCCGCGGCCGGAGTCGTTGAATTCTTGGCTGTCCGGGATTAGCCGCGTCATGGTCGATGGAGCTGACGTTTCGGCCATCTTGCTGTGGCCTTCTTCAGAGCTATACTGCTACCGAGAAGCTAGCGTGTCGCAATATATTGGGCGAGTGCGCGAACCGATTGGCCGCAGCGGCGACCAATGGGAGAAGGGCAGGCGGCCCGCGATTGGCGGAGGAGCGATAGGAGGATAGGAGCGATAACGGGAGACCGGTCTCCCGTTATCGTGTTCAAGTGTTCAACGAATTCAAGTGTTATGAGGTTAACATATCAGGTTATCTGTATGGAGCAATAATTTTCCGAGAAGCACGGCGCCGCGGGCTGGCGAGCGGTTCTGCCGTCCGCGGGCGGATACTAGGAATCTCAAGCGTGTGTCTGCCTGCATTGATTTTGCAACGTGGTGTGATCGAATCGTTGCGTGTTGAAATATTAAACACAGAATAAAGTGATATACAATTAGAATTACTTGTACGGTACTTCATTACTGTTCTGTGGCAAGGTGTGTATATTAAGGTATGTGCAATGTGCTTTTAAAATATATTAAATAAATTTGCTCTAACAGTTTTATTGCAAACTGCGATACAATGGTTCCATATACACACAAGTATCAAAACCTTGTTAGTTTTTAGGGGAGGAAAACCCAAGTCCAATTTCCTAAAGGTCGTTAACCAGAAGTTGTCCATAAACGCAGCATGGTCACTAGATACCAACGGGGCACAATCATGTAGTCACTCAATTTCGCCAGACGCTCACTCACCGTCGATGTGCTCCGAATATCTCTAGTGTGTGGTCTGCTCTCCTGGCGCTTACTGGCCCGTCAAATAACCGGCGCCGTTGTTGGCTGAGACTCGCTTCCCTGCCCCGGGATTGCTGGAGGGAGTCCCCGCTTGTTGCCACTCCATCTGCCTTCCCAGAGCGACGAATTGAACTATTTGCCTTACACAACAATAAAGCTATCATGGCGGCGGCGACTTAGGTGTTCCGCTTTTTTTGTCGTGTCACAAGTGACACCAGTTGTTTCTATGAATTGTGGGAATTCTGATTTGGTGTTGTTGACGTTCTTATCAGAAGAAATAAAAGAGGTCATCTTCGTCAACATACTATATGTATAGTATGTGTATTAGTACATACTGTATGTATTAGTATGTTGACGATGATGACCTCTTTTATTTCTTCTGACAAGTTGTTTCTTATGCTTGAATTTATGAAATGAGACTGTCTTTTGCCTTCTGTTACATTTTTGTAGGGTACCCCACTTCGTACCACGGGTTGTACATTCGAACTTGGGTCCCTGTGTGGTGTTAGAGCTAATGTAGTTTTCACTTAATAGTGCAGAATCACGGGGCAAGTAATACATCGCAGGTACTATATTTTTTAATATTTTTTTGTTTTCGAGAAATGTATTCATTGCTGATCTCATAAATAGAACTGTATATTTTTCTCAGTAGTAATGAATAGATCTTAAAAAGAGGTACACAATGATATATTATTTGTTAAGGCTTTGATAGTATTTGTAGTATAAAATGGTACTTTCTGACATGTAATTTGAAATTAAACGGATCATAATTTCATTAGTAACTCTTACAACTGTCACCTTTGGAAAGGTGGGCTTCGATGCAACGACTGTTACGGGAAGAGGTGGCGGTGGCTGATAGGGTGGCAGTAAAAACAGACAATCCATGGTTTTGTCATTAACGACACTCATACATCAATATTAACAATCAACATGATAATTTTTCCATTGATTCGCTAGGTTCGAAATTTTCTTCCATTGATTGCAATTCCAAAGCATCGATTTATAGTACCAAAAAACTCTATAGTAAATGTATCGGTCCTTGCTCACGCGACTAGAGATGTGCATTGCTAACTCTTGGGGACACAGCATATGTGTTAATAAGTTATGTTCACATTTTTATTCTGTTTGTCTGTAGTGACCTATGTCTTAATTTTATTTGTCAATTTATACCGATAAAAAAGTTTCTTTTAAGTATTTTGAATTTTCTTTAGTTCTATTATTTTTCATAATTATGGAATAGTGAGAAGTTGAGTAACAGTAAATAATAATAATAGTAATAATAATAATAATAATAATAATAATAGAGAATGTGTATCTATCGATAATCTGAATAATTATCTGGAGATATTATAGTGAAAATCGTCAATCATTCATTGTCTTCGTATGTACTTGAAATGTTTTAAAGTGTTGGTTTAATTCTACATACATTTGACATCGAGCTCTACTCCTGTGTATGTTTGAATATGACATTAATTATCATCTTCCTTATGCTACCAACTTTTGATATTGTTCTTTTCAATTATCAGTACTTTGGAATTCCAATCATTGAAATAAAATATCAATTCTGACTAATAATGTAAAATATCTCTCATTCTGATCGTTAATAATGATGTTTATTCCTAATGCGTCAAGACCATGGATTACTGTAGTTACACCTCTTTCCTTCAATGCCACCCCTCTCAATGCATCGCTCGCCGTAATAATATCGGCGTCGCGAAGGCTACTTTCTCCAAAAACGGCCTTTGAAAGGGCTACTGAAGAAAATATTTAATTAATTTTTACGGTAATTATTTTTTACGTTTAATTTCAAAATACAAGCCAGAATTATTATTTTATACTAAAATTACTATAAAAAATAAGAAATTATACAATATTGTATTCTATTTCTTTATGCTCTTTCCATTGCCAGCGAGAAAAATATATATTTCTATTTTTTTTAAATATAATTAAATTTAACGAAAAATAAAAATATTACAAATAATATCTCTACGTCATCACGATTCCGCATTGTTGGGGAAAACTTTTTGTCTGACATTATTCAGACTGCTAATTAAACTAAAACTAATTGAAGGTGGCAGCTACTAAATTCACACGGCGGAATTCATACAATTTCATAGGACAAAACAAGTTAGTAGCAACAGCTGTCGTCACAGCGTAAGGGGCAATTGCGAGGTACGCAGTAACATTTGTTAATAAGCGAGTCGGGCAGCGACGGTGATTATGTTTAACTTACATGTTTCATGAACGGTACTCGCAGAATCCATTGCAGATTAACATGGCTTCGCAGCAAACACAAGCATTTCTGCGTTTAATCACTCAAAGAGACGCAGTGCTTTGACTTTCCGACAAATTGAGGTCACGGCAACAACAAGGAAAGGTTTGGAATTAGCTACATTTGCAGACATTGCCTTCACGTAACTTCATGTGGCTAATACAAACTCGACAATGCTTGTTTCCGCTGGTGCTGTGACACTAAAGGAAGTAGACTGGCTTCCGGGTCTTTATTTGCCAGCCAATGGCAATCAAAGAGCCCCTAGTCCCCTTTAAAGGTCTGAACTACACCCTATTCTTGAAACTACTATCTCTGAAAGTTAGAAACAATCTGCATCTCAATAATTGAACTTCATACTTATAGCATTTCAATTCGTTAAACTCTGTATATCTATCTTAGAAATCTGAAAAATCGAAATACTGTGAAAGCATGTCTCTTGAGCGCTGATAGAGAGGGAAGAGGGTTGGACAAAACCGAAATCTATCGTAGACTAAATAGTGCGAGAAAGTCTGTGTCAGTCTCTAGCACCATTAGTTATAATCTATTATAAATACACCTACACATAAAATCGTTTTCAATAATAAACTGTCTAATTGAGTTCTGCATAAAATTGGCATGTCTTACAGTTTCAAATAAAATATTTATTGACTCTAAAGGTAGTTAATTTTGTATTATTTAATTGTGATCAACATCATTATATTCAAGTATAGTAACAGATTTACCAAAATCACCTGTAACTGTATGAAATAAATTTGATGTTGAAGTACCAAAACCAAATAGAAGCAAAAAAAGAAAAACCAACAAAATAAGTCATACTCTCTTCTTATTTCTTTATCAAGATACAAAGTAATCAAAATGCAGTTCTTGGTGATATCTTGTTATCAACGATGTTGCGAGGTTTGAGATGAGATGAAACAAACTTCAAAACTCATATATGTTTGAGTACAATTTTCACTGTCGTCTCCTATTGTATGGCATTATTGTTGTTGTTGTTGCTCTGTTGAACATTATTTCCAAATATACAGGTGTTTGAATGAAAAGTTTTTATAAAATTATTTGATTATATAAAATTTAGTCAAAATTTAATACATCGTTGGGCGACCACTCTCACTACGCAACTCACGATTTTCACAGACATTTCTTTGCGTTTTGGTAATTGAGACTACGTTGTAGGGCAGAAAAGGAATTTTAGGTTAATATCTAATTCGAATTTTCGGAATATTGTATATGTATTTACAAAGTTTGCAATATAACAGACATAAGAGTATTTTTCGAAAATGTGAAAGTTTTCTTCCGAATTCCAGAAAGAATTACGAGTAAATTTTTAAAAAGTACAGTTGTAGTGTGTGCAATTTTCACTTTATTAAATAAAAATGGAAATCTTTGCTATATTAGAAACCTAGTATGGTATAACAGAAACCAATCAGTTTTAAAGAAGTTATACGACAATATGTCCATTTATTATTTTTAAAGATTGTCAACTGCCGTTTCAGGAATTGGCACTAGATCTTCATTTATTGTTCTTTTGTATGAGGAATAATCAATAGGAATTAGTCCATGAAAATGTTCCAAAATAATATTTTCATTGCAAAAAATATTTAGGGGCTCACGAAATAAACACAAATCTTTTTAATAAATCAGTATACTGTAAATGTTACGATCTTTTTCTTTCCTCGTATATTTCGATATACATTGCCAATTTCAAAACTAAAACATGGCTATTTTGGTTTCGGGTACCATTGCATTTGGATAATTTTCAGACCTTATAATCAGTCGCGATA
Source organism: Teleogryllus occipitalis (assembly GCA_011170035.1). NCBI lineage: Eukaryota > Metazoa > Arthropoda > Insecta > Orthoptera > Gryllidae > Teleogryllus > Teleogryllus occipitalis. The sequence continues at coordinate 254,711 of BLKR01000200.1, read as the reverse complement.
CAATGAAAATTAAATAATAAAGTTCACAATTTAAACTGCTGAAGATTAACATGATATCAAGTAATACAAGTTGTATACTTTTGTGTCTCATCGCTTTGCATCTACCATCTTTCGGGTATATTGTTTAGACCAACGTCCGCCCTTTATTAGTAAAATATTGTTCCTAGCGTTGTCCACGCAGAAACGTAACGACACAAAAACCTTCAAAACATCAGTACCGCAGGGAATCGCGAGAAAGAAAAGAACTGCCTCGAAAAAACTGTTGACGAGAAAATTCTTTCGACTGCAGCAGACGGCAAGGCCGAAGTCAATGGCCTGCAGTTTACTGTCCGTTAGCACCTGAGACGAGCATCTTCGACCAGGGGAGAGCGCCCGCTTCCATCTTCCACCGCCGCCCTCGCCCGCCTAAATGAGGATATTCTCGGGAAATCGCGGCCATTCGACGCGACTCGATTTCGTGAAGCGAAGATAAAAACGGCTGCGCGGGGGGAAGGCGGGTCCACGAAATGAAATCGGAAGCGAGTCGAAATCAGCGGCTCGGGGCGACCACGCCGTAAAATGAGATACTGCGGGCGGTCGTGGGTGGTCGGAGCCGTCCGGCGGGCGGGTCGGTCGGAGGGGGCGAGGACCCCCCACCACCCTTGGAGAACCGGACGGAAGAGGGGGCCGCTGGCTGCGCCCCCCGGGGGCACGATATTAAAAAATTATACGCGACCAGGTCGCCCCGCAGCCCCATCGTCGTAACGAAGCGTGCCGCGACACAGATGGGACTCGGATTCGTCGGTCGGTCTGCTCGGTGCCAGAGAGCGGGAGAGCAAGAGAGCGGAGAAGAAAGTGGAGTGGAGTTCGATGTACGAGGACACGTTCTTGTCCGGGACATTTCATACACGAGACAATATAATGAGCTCTTTTTTAAGTGACCTCTTGTGCAAATGACGCAGATGAAATGTGGGTAGATTTGACGGAAGAAAGTTCACAAGGTAAAGTAGTAGGTGGTGCGCAAATAAACCGAGCAAATAAAACACGGAGAGGTTAAATTGAACAACGGAGAGCGAATATTTTACTTGAAAAAGGAAGGAAATGATAAAAAAACTGAAGGAACCATGACTGGTGAGATGAACGCAGTACAGGACGTTAAGTGAAAATGGGGAGTACGGAGAAACGAGAAAAGAAGAGCAATATGAGAGTGACGAAATTGAGGAATGTGAATAAGTCTTTAAGGAAATGTCTTTGTGACCTTCCGGTGCATTCAAACGTCAAAGTTCTTAATCGGATCGGGTCAATGGATCACGAAATACGCGTTGAAGTTGCTCCGTGTACATTTCATTTCACAGGAAACAACTTCTGTGGAAATAATTAACTTTGACTCGCTCGGCACCGCCGCCTCCGCCTTCTCCGTTTGCTCGAGAACTTCAAGTACGACTAAAGTTAAAGGCCTCTCCTCCCTTCCCATTCTCCAATGGATTACCACCCGACAAATTGTCGTTCAAAGAGACGAAGTCGTTTGAAACTTGAAACAGGGTCATGCGCCTTGCAGCAATTAGCCTCATTTCCTCCCACAACCGGCGCGAACGATTCTATAAAGAGCAACTCGCTTGAAAGGAAAATCTGGAGACTAATTGAGGCGTTGTCATTGACAAGCATGTAAGTCTCAAAAAAATCGAAAATGAGTTTTACGTCGGATAGTAGAATATGAAACTATACCTATAACATGGTAAAACTAGTAAGTCTTTAGAACTACAAGTTTAGGTTCTGGAGATCTTTAAAAACATTCGTTAGCCAAACGTGTGAGGGCTTTGGCACGAGTGATTTCAGCTTGTTTTACAATTTTGTTTGTGATGTCCAAGCTTTTCAATGTCTGACATTCAATTATTGTGACTAGTCAAAGTTTTGGTTCTGCTTTGCCTTTTTTAACAGCACATCATAAACTATAAACTATACAGTTAAATGAAGACATTTTAATACAATGTTTATAGATAGATATTCCGTCAGGAAGAATTGCGGAGCATGAAGTGAGTGTCATGAAACGGTATTATTTACCAACCTTAAAACATTCTTCTTCAGATATTTTTTCACTACGCAAATATTCTTATCCTTTTCAAACGCTTTTCACCCCAATTTCTTGATATTGTCGTTATGATCAACCAACTTTTTTTTAAAATCTGTTTTCTTGGCAGAAAAAATAAGTAAGTACTATTACTACCACCCTTAACATTGGTTACTTTTCTAGTTTTATTGCATTCACACCCCACTCACTGAGTTCCTCGTGAGCCGGCTTCCTCCCTGCCTCGTTCCTGGAGCAGCGCGCGCGGGGCGAGGGGCCGCTGTGGAGGGCGAACGGGCGCAAGACTCCATCGACCGCGCGCCGCGGCGGGCGAGCCGGCGAGCGCGCGCCAATGACCGCGATTGTTTCTAAATTCGCCCAATCACCCGCGGTTTTCATTAAAATTTAATTAATACATTCCCCGGGGGCCCGCCCGCGCCGAGGCCGCAAGGGCCCCGGAGTGCGCTGTGCGGCGACCTGCGGGCGGCGACGGGGCCCTTTGATCTGCGCGCGCTGAGAACCCCGCCCCCCGCACCCGCTGCGCCTCTGGGTTGGCTGGACCACGGGGAATTCGGGACACACGGCCGCCGAGGTCGGGTCGCTCTCTGCCTGCGGAGCGGAGCGAGCAACTGATATCCTTGGCCCGTGGCAGCGCTACCTTACAGGTAGTGTACTATTCCGGGAGATTGTAATATGCTGCACATTTATCATCAACTAGCTGTGAGGGCCTGTGGCACTGAGGCTTCTTTGGCGATAAATATGGATGCACAGAATCCGTTATTCATTATGTGAATAAAAAGTTTACAATGCTGGAATGACAACAGTTCTCCTTCTTCTCCTTCTTCTTCTCCTTCTTCTTCTCCTTCTTCTCCTTCTTCTCCTTCTTCTCCTTCTCCTTCTCCTTCTTCCCCCACAGGGAGAGATGTCTCGGGACATCAATTGATGTCACTGCAGAACCTCTGTCCCGGAGGTTCTAGGTTCGATTCACGACGGTGGCAGGATTTTCGACACTAACTAACGAGTTACGTCAAATTCAGTCGTTGTCCGGAGGAGAATTCCAGTGACCGGTTGCTCTAATCGGTATTTTCCTCAGTTTATCCAATCAATACCAGGCGAGTGCCAAGCAGAAACCTAGCACACGGGCCACGGACCGCGTGCAATCTTTCCTTCCTCTTCCTTGTCCCATCATCACCCTTATTTAAATGCAGTTACACTTACATGCACTACATTAACACACATGCTTGGAGACCGGTCGGGGGCTTAGAACTTGTTTTAGATGGAAGGTGAGTGCCCCACTAATGGGAAATACCTGGTTTGGTGAACACTGTTAGCCGTCGGTTGGTCGGCGCCGGATTTCACCATCCAGCAGGGACAGATCACCCCCTCCCGCGATAAAAACTTGCATTACACATACGGGAGCAAAGTTGCGCCCGGAATCAATGTTCCTCAATTAATTTCTTCTCCTCTCTTCTCTTTCTACTCCTACTCCATCTCTTTTTCCTTCTCTTTCTTGTTCTTCTTATTTTTTCCTCTTTCTTTCCTTTGTTCTCTTCCTTCTCTTTCATTGGCGTTTTATTTCTTATTCTTCTCATTATTTTTTCTTCTATTTACTACTTCTGTTACTAACTTTACTTCTTCTTCTTCTGATTCTCCTCCTCCCTTTTCTTTTTGCACTCGGTGAGCCAGCTATTATTAATGTGGCATCGCAATTCCAAAGAACAATGCAAGAACGAGCGTGTAATACATAAATGTCAAGCAGGTTGACAACGATTCAATGTGCTAAGCTACTTTTATTACACCGATTGCAGAAAGTTGTTCTAATGAATGATTGTTATAGGAAGAGACAATAATAACTGTTTTCGTTAAGAAAGTGGTTTTGTTAATTACAAAAATTATTTTAACTAATTTAGTAATGGTTCGTTCACTGTATGATAATCTTAAAACATTCTTAAATTACGTGCAAATAATACTGCATCATTTAGCATTTGATAATGTATGATTACGTCCTCTGAAATGTTTGGGTATAACCTTTATCACAGGGATGGATTGAGAAAAAGGCCTTGGAATAAGATGTAGCGTGATAAGCAAACCTTCAAATGTCCCATTTAATAGTATTATGGTTTATCGCTATTTGTCATTTCACGATTCGACCACGAGAACCAAGTATTAGTTAAATATTTTATTGCAAACAATTCAATGATATCGCGGGAAGAAAATTATTTCCGATTTGTGTAGTCTAATTAAGGAACTTCTACCATACACGTCGTGAGTCCAATACTTCCCAAGGGTATCAAAGGGTACGTGGAAACCCTTCACAGGGGCCAGAAACACAAGAATAGCAACCACCCCTGGGCAGTCAGGGGCTAACAGGGGGAGCAGCGCGCACCCCAACTGCAACGCTCGCGGCGGCGGCGGGGCGGCGAGCCCTGTGATTCCCCGCGGGCACCGCCTCCGACTCTGCTGCCACCATCCCTACCTCGGCCGCCGCCGCCACTTCCGCCGCCACCATCACCACCGCCTCCGCCTCCATCGGCACCGCCGCCGCCGGCGCCTGCGCTTCTACCGCCTCCCCTAACTCCAACGCCACCCCCGCACCCACCCTCGCCCCGTCCGCCCCCGGTCACTGTCCCTATGACGGCTCCGCCCTAGCCATCACCTCCGTCATCGCCGCCACCACCTCCGCTGCCTGCAACCCGCTACCGACGCTACTGTCACCGCCCTGCTCCCACACTCGCCCCGTCCCCGCCCCCTGTCTCCGTCCCTACCATCGCACCGCCCTAGCCATCGCCTCCACCACCACCGCCACCTCCGCCACCGCCCGCCTGAGAATAATGGACGTGGCTCGTCCGTGGGCGTTTAGCGACCTTCGCGGCCGAGACACTGCCCTTCCAAGTTGGGCTGCGCACACCACTGTGCCCGACAGCCTGCTCCGGTTTGCGCTCCATTACGCCTTCATGGCGGATTAGAGGGTCGTAGAAGAAGTCGTCACTGGTTAGAGACTTCAGACTTCGTAGTACGCATGGCCGTTCTGCGCTCTTTGAAGGAGGAATCGTTTCCGAATGGAGTGGTGAAGTTTGAGTTAAATGACTGTGTGCAATTGAAGATCGAGTTTTATTGTAGTGGGACGTGTACCAACAATCATTACCGTTTATTTTCTTTATTCTTGCATAGCCTTTTTATATTCAATTGTTTACTACATGAATTAACATCAGAAATCCGAATACAATGTTTTCAAATATGTGTTTTACCGAGATTCATTGTTATTATATATTAAAATGTTAATGCATCGATTAAATATTTCTGTTTTCAATGTGCTTTGCCGGTTTTAATTTTTTAGGGTTAAAATTTGATTCTTGGAGGGTTAATCATCACTTATTTGTAGTGCCATACTAATGGGGTGTATTTTACACACACGGGAAGTTTTATTTTATTTACTTAAAAGGTTGCATTAACTACTAGGTCATTAGTGCCCACAATGAGCAGCAGCCATAATATAAAGTATAAACAAAACAAGACAAATAACTAATTACTTCTACAATAGTTACGGAGATTCCTACAAAATCCGAGGCTGAGAACACATAACATATATTTTTACATTGCGGTACGCAGATGTAGGTGTAACACAAAAATGACAATTGTACTCCTTGAGGCGTACCGCAAACCAGCGTAAGAGTACTTCGGGAAAGGAGAATATCCGCCGCCTAATATGATGTATGCCATTTAAAAAGGCAATGAGAAGCAAAAGTGATCATGCCAAACCACTAGGTCTCGTCTTATGATGACGTTCTTACCGGACTAAAAAACGGCGCAATAAATGATAGATTGATTGATGTTTCAATTGCTATGGTCATTAGTCCCTCTAGTGATGTGAATATTTTATTGCGGGAGGTTGCAATTTTCTTTCTTCTCTGGATGATGAGATCCAGCGACGATCTACACGTCGGCTGGCGGAGGATTTCCCTCTTCATAAATTTACCCACAGGTGAGCACCGGTCCAGACTGGACTAACTCCTGGAATATTGGAAAATCGTGATTATTGGACTAACTGGACTAAGTTCCCTACCAACCTTCAACCATTTGCAATATTGTAGTGCATGTAAGCGTAAATGTATGTGAAAGAAGTGATAGAAAGACAAGGAAGAGGTAGCAAAGATTGCGCGCGGTCCGTGGTCCGTTTGTTAGGGTACGCAACCGGCACTCACTTGGTATTGATCGGAGAAACCACGGAAAACTTCCGTCCAGAGCAGCCGGTCTCTGGGATTCTCCTCCGGATACAACTAGTGCAAAATATCCGCCACCGTCTTGACTCGAATCCTAGGACCTCCCAGACAGAACCATTGCAGAATGAGCGGCAATGTTGGCTCGGAGCTAAACGCAGTGGGCGCAGCGGAGCTAGATAATGATGAAGGGGTAAAAAGTTCAAACAACGAGTCTCTGTTTGGAAGAGAAATTCTAGCGGCTGGGTGCTCTGATCGGTAGTTTTCTGTCGTTTCTCCGATCGACACTAGGCGAATGCCGGAGCAGTACCCTACTAAAAGGGTCACGGACCGCGCGTGATCTTTCCTTCCTCTTCCTTGTCCTATCCTTTCCCCTTATACACACACACACACACACACAAACACACACTTACACTAACATGCACTACACTACCACATATTCCGGGAGACCGGTCGGGAGCTTAGAACTTGTCCTGACTGGGGCAGTGCCCCGCTGGTGGAAGAGTCCTGGTTAGAAGGAAACCCCACTAGCCGACGGTAGGTTGGCGCCGGATCTCGTCATCCAGTGGGGGAAGATCATCGCCATCTTCCGACAAAAACATGCACTTCACTTACGGGACTAATTACCAAAGCAGTTGACGCGCCCGGAAACACGAAAAAATGAATCAATCAATAAATCCAAACAATGCGGGAGAGCGAAGAACGAAACGGAAATCTGTAGGCCTTGAAATAAATCCAAATGTTAACATCAGCACTAGTGATGGGTCGATACTAGATTTTCTCGATACTCGATACCGTTACCTGTCTGAGAGCTTCGATACTCGATACCGTACTACTTTTAAGACTCAACAACAAAAATGGTTTAATCAGAATTGCAAGGATATATTTCGTTCTTCATACATACATGGATTTACTTTTTTAATATTTAAAACTATTGAGGTGAATATACATTTTTAAATTTTTAAAGGTTCTTATTAAGGAAAACTAACATTCTAACTCTTTCTGGGTCCATTCTATTCCTTTTTTTGTCACATATCAATCCAGCTGTACTGAAAAGTCTCTCCGAAAACACTGTAGCTGGTGGAATGCACAAGTATCGAACAGCCCTTTTTCTTAAATTGGGGAGAGTCACTTTGTTTTTCCAGTAAGCTAGTACATTTGCATCAGTAGGAAGCAAGTCCTCGCTTAAATACACATTTAATTCATCCTCTTGAGTTGGGGTTTCGTGTACACAGCATGATGTTTCGTGGTCTCTCTTTAAAATATTCCTATAAAGAGACCACATGCCATGATTTTCGGGGATTCATTAGTTGAGGATGCCTATAAAATAAATTAAATGTATTAAAATTTTGAACAATAAATGCATGTCTAATTTGAAATTAATCTTCCAGATACTAAAAATGAGTTATTCGGAATTATACAGAGTGACTTTAATTTTTTTAAACTATTGAAATATCGGAGAATTGAAATCGTGATGAAAAAATAGGGTCGTTTAAAATGAGAAATCAGTAACTCTTACCTCTTCTTTTGAAACCACTTGATCTGCTTCCTGACTTACAAGATCCAATAATCTCTTTCGGGCAGTCTCGAACGCAGCACTCACGCGGAATACTCAACCTTTCAGCCTAGGATCCAACAATGTAGCAATGGAATATATTTCATTTAGTTCTATAACTTTGAATCTTGCTTTTAAAGATTCCAGCATAGTCTTTCTCGCAGCAGAAAGTCCTGAATCAACTTCATTTGGCTTTTCTAGTTCACAAATTATACTATTTACAATAGGAATAACTTCAGATGCTAACACATTAGGCGAACTGACCGTTAGTGTTGCTTGGTCAAAAATGTTTAGAGTCTTAATGAGTTGATCAATAAGTTCCCACTGCTCAGTTGAGAGATTAACTGACAATTTTAAGTCGGCAGAAGCATAAACAAAAGCCTTCTTCTTTTCCTGAAGTCTTTGGAGCATGTGGAGAGTTGAGTTCCATCGCGTCAGCTCGTCTTCAATTAAACGATATGGAGGTACAGAAAGATGTTTCTGGGCTGCTTTCAGCACTTTGGTGGATTTAGAGGAATGTTTGAAACTCCCCACAAGTTTTCGGCACAAAGAAGTAATTTTCTGAATTTTAGTATTGCTCAACTCTCCCTCTTTCACGACGAGTTGCAAAGTATGAGCTAAACATGAAATATGCGGAAAATATCCTTCGATCATTGCTCTTACTACATTACGAGCATTGTCGTGAATTACGGTTACTAACTTATCTTGCAGACTCCATAATTTCAAAGTGTTTCGAAGAAAATTTGCAATATCTGCTCCTGTGTGACTGATTTCTTCAAAAGGTATTACTTCGATGCAGATGTGATGAGGTTGAAAATCTTTGTCTATGAAATGCACTGTAATACTCATATAATCATCACAGGCTGTTGAAGTCCATAAATCAGTGGTGATTGCCACCCTCTCGGCTTCCTGGTTTTGATCTCTGACCATGTTCTCCACTTCTTCGAATAACTGGGGGACATAGTGATTCGCCAAATATTTTCTTGTGGGCATGGTGTATCTACGTTCAAGATGTTTAATTAATTCTCTGAATCCATTGTCTTCAACAATACTGAACGATTGATTATCTTTGCATATCATGTAAGCAATTTTTCTTGTTATTGCTTTGGCACGGTTGTCTCTTGGTTTAAATTTTTTTTGTGTCAAAAAAATCAACGAGTGTTGGTTGATTTGTGTTGAAACTTGAGGATCTTGAGAGGACTGGCCATGGGTCATCAACTTCTACCACTTCACTCGTACGATCTGCGACGTTTCCAACTTCCTGTGCAGCATTAGTTGGCTTGGCACTCTTGTGTTCGGTGGAGCTGAATACTACCAGGTGTATCGATGTAACATGTTTTTTTAACTACTAGTATTGTGTGATTTTTCACCACGCGAAAATGTTTTTGTACGTATTCTACAAATAGCACGATTGTCATCTTTCGAGTCCACTTCAAAATAATTCCACACTTCACTCATTTTGTATATGGAATGCACTAACCTAGCCGTCTTCCGACACTTTAAAAGGCAGAACTGAACTGAACTCACGAGCTCCGTCAGATGCGTCCACGGTGGTCTGAGGAAGGGGAGTATCCCCGGAAGAAATGCTGTCATCGAGCACATTGCTTATCGTGCCTGTCGCTACTAGATTGCCTGGGAGCCTACAAGCAAGAGTTTCCCAATGCTAAGTTGGCCGCGTATTGCGGACTATCTCAAGAGATGATGACAGCCGCTAGGCGATAAACAACGGGACACGGCGTCCGGACGCTGCAATGTTGGCTAATTTCAACGACTGTAAGTAAATCCGAACAGACGGACACTTCCTTGTTGTTGACAGAAGAAATATAGGAGAGAGGAGAATGTTAAGAAATTATTCTGTAAAATAAGAAGAGATGGGGATTGGCATAAAAAATTGAAAGTATCGAAAAAGTATCGAGTAATTTTCCAAAAGTATCGATCGCTATCGATACCACCTGAGTATCGAGGGTATCGAGGTATCGAAAGTATCGAGGACCCATCCCTAATCACCACCTTTATTGATAATGTAAGAGTATTTACAGCCGTATTTGTCACAGTATAGGCTGAAAATGTCCTCCGCGCTTATGGGAACCAAACAGAGCCCGCGCCGCAGTACGTCGCATAAGCCCGAACGTTTGGACGATGAGGACGGTCACAAGATCAAGCAGCAGCCATCCTTGGGGGCAAGGCTTGCCCTCCACGTGTGTCACTCAAATGATATAACCTTTATAATTCCATACTTGTATTCAACCACATTCCCTACTGAGGGAAAGAAAGCACAAGGAATAATTCATGCAAATTGATCTTCATGCATTGTTGGAAAAGCAAGGATCTATCAAACATTGTATTAATGTTTATACGCAAAATTAAAATACTTTCCGCTGGAAATCATCATTTCATAATAATTATTATCATAGGCCGTTACTAATTGTTTTTGACAAGAGGAAGAAATGAAAACTATGAAGAACGTTAGTTTTAGAAACTAAATATTTAAAAATAAAATTCCCCGTATTCTTTATACTCATATTTCTGAGGAATAAACAATCAGATGCACCCCAACGAAAACAAAGAAGCCTCATTAACCAATGCTTAGTACGACCAAGATGTCCAAGATAGGTACCGCAAAAAGTCCGTACTCTGCGAGTTCAATTAAATTAAGACCCATTTCTGTGCACTTCCTTCGTCTGCACGCCCACGCACGCAGAACGCAGGTTCTCTCCGCTTGCGTGGGAAAGCGAGTTCCGCAAATGGCGCCGTATCTCCCCCGCAACGACGCCAGGGAGCGCGGACGGTGGCGCGGCAAAAGCTGCCTGCGTTTTGCCCCACGGCGCACTGCTTTACGCACGGTTTTGCTCCAGCATCCCCCCCCCCCCGCACCGGCGTGCCCTGGAACTCCTCATTTCGCCACTGATCTCTGGATAGGACGCTTCCTTCCAAAGGTACAAACCACGAATGCTAGAAAACAGGGAGTAGTAGGAAGTGGGTGATTCGGAGAGGGCAAGATTAAGAAGGGAGAGGTTGTAGCTTAAGAGGAATGTGTGTAGAAGAAAATGTAAATGGACTGGGAAAGGAAGCTGGTCTATTGTATTGGTGAGGGAATTGTAAGAGGGGGAGAAAGATATTAAGTGATAGGAAAATGATAATAAATATAAATCAGAATTATGTACAATAAAGTGAAAAACTAGATGAATAGAAAGTGAACTATGATGGATGTGATGGATTTTAATGTAATGCTAGTAACAATTGAATTATACTCAGGAGGATGGGCAAGTTAAAATGCTATAAGGAGGTAAGGTTTAGAATGACAGTCTAGGAATGAGAAAAATCGTCTATTACTAGATAAATAATAAGGAATGCATAACAGTAAGTAATAAATAGGGTAAACAATTAATTATCATTGTAAAGATGAGAAAAAGGGAAGAAAGAAGAGTATATAGGGCCTACTATACAAATTTTACATAATATACAAAACTTATATAATAACTATACAAAATTTATATAATCATAAAAAACATATTATGAGACATGAGGTAAATTTCAATGCCGTTCCTAATGTTAAAAAAAGTTTTAGGTAAAATAAAGATGAGATAAACAAATCCGACTGCAAAACCCGAAAGAGAAAAAGTTGTAAAATTTAGTATTCAGATAGAAGCTTAGACTTCGAACAAAGTAAAATATGTATTACACGTTGTTCAAACGTCATCGCTTCAATTCTCCAGAACTGTTCTAATCTATCAAAAAAAGACACTTATTTACTTAAATACATGTTTCTTATTTAAGAAAGCTTTTTTTTAATGTATCTTCATACCTGTTCGGCAATGAAGTGTATGATTTGACCATGCAATCTCTTTTATTACTTTTAATGCTATATTGAAGTTTCGTAGTTTCATGTGTTTTGGAAATTGTTGAAATTATTTTTAAAATGTGTATAAAAATTTGGCCTGGATCATCAATACTCTCTACTACCAACCATCATGTGAGCCGGCAGAGATTTTTATTGATTGCAAGTTTGTTCTTGATTCTCTACTTAGCTTTGATTACCACAGCCCTTTGGAGAATCTATACATTAATCTACAGGGAATGCACTGAACACGCCCTGCTTGTTAAGATGTGGCTTGGAGTATCAACAAATAAAGTGCAACTGGTACATGTTGTTTACAAGTAGTTTAACCTCCTGTTCTCTTGTCTGCATGATACAAGCAGAGCCCCTGAGATAATGTGAGCCATCTGCCTCGACGGGGAAGAAGTATACGCAATGTAATTTAAATACAAGAAAAGGCGTGTTTGTATTAATAAATAAAAGTATAATTATGATTTAATAATAATAATTATTGCGTGAGAATTTCAACCCTTTTATTTGTTATTGAATGAATCATTGAACTTTGAAACGTCGTTTTTGTTATGGAACGTACTAAAGATTATGTTTTAAATTTTCCGCGAGTAATAATTTTAATTTCTTCCCAGAAGATGGGTTATAATATGCTCTCAATCCATGCACAACACAGTTTATGCAAATTTAGTTTGAACCGTCAACTCACTACCACAAAAATGTTATGAGAACTGTATTTGTTGTTTTGATTCACCAGAAAAAAACACAACCATTAGTAATAAAAGCGCGAAGCGCAAGAAAACTTCTTTCGTATTCCACTTCAATTCTGCTACCATGTCGCTTTATTCTTCTGGTTTCATGACCACCGGTATACTCCTGAATCAACTCGAAGAATGCATTTCTCACGGTAATAACGAACTTCAAAACGTCGCAAACTTTATTGCAAACTATACCGTTACATGTAGAGAACGTTGCTTTTCGTCCAACCGTCACACATCACCACCGTCGCCCACTGCATCATCTAACTTAACGCCACTGCACCCTCCCGGCTGCCATATTGCCGCTGGCACACACGTCCCGGCCGCCGCCAACATACACGTCACGTCCTTGATGTCCGGTGCACCGGTGCAATTCAAATCCGCCGCTGACCTCGGGACTATCTGTGCGCCACGCGCGGCCGTCCCGGGCCAAACAAGGGCGCAGTTTAGATTAGTGGATTGGAGGTGGAATTGTCAGTTCCGCACACGTACCAACCATTTCATCAGACCTCGTTTGCTCTGAAACTTGACATTGTCAAAAGAACGATATGGCATTCCAACTGTTGATTTTTAATTATCGTTTAAAGAGTGATGTTCCAGAATGTTATGTGTTAAAAATCTTTGAGTGCTCGCAAAATACGCATCATAAAGTAAAATCTTATGGGTCAGAATGAAAATGTTTTATTAATTTGCACTGGTAGCAGTGTATCATAAAATCTGTTAATTTAGATGAATTGTTTATGCATTCATATTTTTTGTGGGCATATTTGAGAATTTACGCTGTACCCATCATTGGCATCTAAATTTATACAAATCTTTTATATTACAGCGATATTCGCTCACCTACTTCTTTGAACTCAACACTCACGTTTTCTATTCTCCATGGTACATATTACACATTAATTACATTACACATATACATAATTACACATACACATAATTACACATACACATTAATTACAGTGGAGTCTCCTTCAAAAAATAGTATTGTTACTGTCGCACATTTTTTCAGTTTTAAATCCAGCAAAACCTATCTACTTGAAGAATAGTAAAGAAAAAAGTGTGTAGTTGGATCCTTTGCTTTGATTTTCAGTTAATTTTTTAAATGAGTTACTTATTCATTTCTAAGCGAAGGCAAGGGTGAAAACGATGCTTACTCCTTGTTCTTTCTTGGGAAGCTAATCGCAGTAATATTTTGTCTTTATTGTATTTTCTCATTAGTTAACTTTATTGCTTTATTTTACCTGCTAAGAAATTTATCAATACGTCTGGCATGAGTAGTTGAAAATATTTGTGAAAGAAGGGGAGATAATATTGTGATACCCTTTCAAATGTCTTATAAACTTCAACTTGAAAATAAAACACCTCAGCAGTATTAATCTATTTTCCGCTCTTAATCATCAATAAATAAATTAAGACCTTAATTCTCATCAGGCATGATCAACATATTCTATTCTTGTTGAAGTGCAAAATATACTTGGGTAACAAACGCCAGGGTCGGGAACACGAGGCACGCAGCGAACGAATATCGCCTCTCTCCAATTTACCTGTGAAATCAAATGTCAACGGTATGCCGCGGACGGCAGAAGAATGTCAACGCGCACAAGCCGATTTGAAGTATTGAGGTACGGAAGTATGAGTAATTGCATTTTTGTTCAAATAGTTGCATTGAAGAAAATTGTCTACTGTAAGTTATTAGAATAAATGATTTTTCCACAGAATCTTTTCATTAGTTTAATATTTTTTATTATTTAAAATGTACAAAGATAACCCAAAGTTGTCAGAATTACACTACTGTATTTCATCCACAAACTTCCAAGAGTTCTGAATTATTTGTGTGAGTATTCTCGGGACTCAGACACCCATTTGAGTGTGTTCCGCGCCCAGTATCTTACTCACTCTGATAATCTTTGAAGAATAACTTTAGGGGCTGGTCTAGAGAATGTTTTGAAAACGTCTCTCACAGATCGCCGGGAATTTGGCTCCAACTTTCCCCACCTGCTGTCTGACTCAATGTCTGAGAAGCCAGGTCAAGAGATATGTATGTATATTTTCGATATTTTGCCAGTTAGTGGTGTTCCCAGGCCTGGGAACACTGGGCCATTTTCCGACTTTTGCCAGTTAGTGGTGTTCCCAGGCCTGGGTTCTGTTTTTGTTATCCACTCCTGCAAATAAGAGAGACAGGTAGCAAGCATGACATATTCCCATCCCCGAACCTTCCATATTTGGCCTGCCTTCGTAACTATACAGCTATAAAAACTGAGACGATTTGTATTTAAATACTACAACTTCATTTTTACGCTGGTCGAAAATCGAACCCAGAGCCGTCTGAGGTCTCTAAAACCCGAGTGGCCTCAATAGGTATGTAGTGTATTATTGGAGGGATTTAGGGCCGTATTTATAAACCTCTGCCAGGCCTACCAGACTGACAGTGTTCGGTTTTGCGATTTATGAACGGCCCCCGGCCAATTACGGTCGTTCCTTGACCTCCCAGCAAGCCCCCACATGGTAGACCCCTAAGTGCTCTGCTGGCAGAGCTTCATAAATACGACTCTTAATTTTGTCAAGACCCTGTCAGAGTTCTATTACATGTTTGACAGGTAACTCAGAGAATGTTTTCATTTAAAAAATCGGATGCTCCCTAGACAGGTTAAACCCGAAAACGCGAATTTTGGGAGCCATGATGCAAACCGTCATATAAAAGCTAACATGAGCACCCCATAGCAGAGAGGTCGGAGTCCCCGGAGTAAAATTGCTTTCTTAAGTTAAACAATAATTGTTTAAAATTGACGACAGGATCATCTGGGACCACTCACCCCAATGCTAAGTTACTGTGTCAGAGAGCCCCGCTAAAAAAATAGCCGGATGCACAACCTTCCGAGAGTGTCGCCGGGGGACGAGGCGCTGTAGAACACGGGGGATGAGACCGCGTTCGGCGCCGGCAATTACATAAACCAGCAGATTACGCGGCCGACAGTGGCGCGCGCGGCGGCGGGCGGCGCAGGTGCGGTGGTTCCGGTTCCGGTTAATGAGGGCCGCGCTCCGCACCCGCGTGGAATGCGGAATGAATCTGAATAATAAACGAACTAAAATATAGCCGCGCGGGCAAATATTTAGTTACGAGCGCCGTATCTCCGCTAAACGCATTTTTGATGTTCGCCACGTTAAACCCGCGTGCAGGGCGGGACGAGACGGCGCGCGTGTGGGCAACGGTTGTGAGGGAGGACGAGGGCGTACTGCGAAGTGCTGTGCGAAATTAAAATGAGTGCTACTTTGCGTTAACGTTCGGCTGCTGAGAGCCGAATGCAATTATTTCGTAGGGTGGTTTGAGTGTTTGAATACTTTTGTTTTGAAGGGTGATGGGATTAATTTTTCTGTAGTTGAAGGGTTGAGGCAGACTGTATCGTAAACCCTTGCCTATCAACCTTTAATTTAGACACATCTAGTTTTGTGCTAGTCAACATAGGCATTATCAAAGGGAGACCCATCCACGATTCTTCTGTATAGATTTTAATATTTGAAGGAAGCGCAAAATCATTTATATATTTTAGACACTTCCTGGTAAAAAGCTGTTTCTTTTAGGGCAAGACGGTGCTCAAATGTGCAGATAAAATTGTGTGTTCAACAAAGAAAACAAAATACTTTCATCTTATTGCATCGGCTGCAACTGATCTTAATGACACATAGTGATTTGTATGCTTGAATTAAAAGAAAATGTACGTCAGTAAGGCTGTCTAAAATTGGTATATCACACACGGGGTAAAAGTGATTTTATTTTGCATGTAGGATTACTCTCAAAATAAAATGCTATCTTTACCACTCTTAACATAAATAACAATTACGATGTGTGTTGTGTTCAAAATAATATGTTGCAATGTGTCGCAAGTATTTATAAGAATTTGAATTATTTAATCATTTTTTACTGTAGATTAAAAATAATCAGGATTATTTACTCGAAGACTGAAAATTCATAATAGATTTTGGGAAACTTTCTGTAATTTTAAGCCTGAAGCTAATGTAGTTTAATATATTGCAATACTAATGAAGGGATATTGGCCTTTATTTAACACAAAAACATAATAGATTTTTCATCGGTATTAAATGTAAATGTTGATGTGAGAAGTTTTTTTTAATCGCAGAACTTGACAATTAAACAGGTTTTTGTGTTTAAATAAGTAAACACGTATGTTAATTGATGATATACTTTATTAATTTAGCAAAATTGTCTCATACTAAAATAGAATCAAAGTTTAGGCTTTGGACCCTGAAGGCTCCACTCCCCTCTAGTAATGCACGGTACCATTTACACATTTGTTTTATCAGTGTTAATTTGGACATTTATTAAGTTTTAATGGAAATATAAGAAAGTAATCTGATGTTTTGATATGTCAGCTATTTCACCTACTATATTTGGTGAGTGTAGAACATGTTAAGATTGAAGTTGGAGAATGGAGAAGTTTTCTGCCATACAGCAGCAGTTTGGCATAGGAACTAGATTACGATGTTCTGCTCTTGGTGAGATCCCCATCGGAAATAACCTTTCCACTTTATGTGTCTTTTTTTATAATTATATTTATTGTTCGAATGATGAGTACATGGTTCAGTAGTAATTACTTTTTCACATGTATTTGGAATAGCTTATAGCTAACCTAATCTAAAACTAATTCTAATCTAACTATAACATTGGTTTAGGATACTCATTGAGCAGCTACGCTTAATTTACATCAGAGACTACTTGTAGGAATGCATGTAGCGGATGTCTGTTTCGGAACTTAGTGTGTAATGTCGCTAGACTGTTTGATTCTTGTGACATCTTCAGAATACGTCGATGCGGCATGCCTTTAAGTTAAGACTATCCGCAAAAGGACGACTCAACGTAGGCTATATCTGTCCCCAACAGAGATAACCTCTTAGTTTGTCCGCATGTAGGGTACGTTTGTAAAGAAAATAATTTACTCGAATACTTGCGTCCATTGTTTCTTTGAAGCAGATAAATGATTTCCCCGTTGGTAAAGCTGTCTTTTTTGCGACAGATATTTCCATACAATCTTCAACTCTTCGATGCCATCGTTACTACCAAAATACACAATTTTATTTCTACTTAATCACCTCACAAATGTTGTCAAAGGACTAACATTCATCATTCCTTTGTGTTCCTCTACAGTACTACCGTCAATTTACACATTCGAAAACACAATTGTTGAAAACCGATGACATCGTACAAAACGCGGAAACGCGAAAACTTTCTTACATCCTGTACCAAACCAAAGCGACCATCACAAAATACATTACAGCTACCAAACTTCACGCCCATTTATCCAGAAAATGGCTGCGATATGGGCATTTTGCTTCGCGCATGTGGAGCATAGCGACGTCCTTGTGAGGCGATTTGAAAAAATGCGCAACACGAACGAGCGACACTTTGTTTCGCAAGGCCATTCGTAAGCTCTAACGACGTCCTGTTGAAACGGGAAACATTTCCCTTTCGCGTTCGCTTCGGAGGAATATTTCGTCTTAGGCGACGTTGGGAGCTGAGACGCTCGGCGCGTTATAGCTTCCCAGCCCTAGAAGTCAGTGCATTAGCATAAAGTTTCTTTGAGTAAACTTCACCCGCCTGCGCGAGGACACGCTCGATGCGTACTATGTGTGCGTGTGTATGTGAGCGTGTTTGGGATGTCAGTGAGCAGAGAGCGCGACCTAAAACAAAGCAGAAGCGGGGTGTCACCGCCATATGGTTACTTGCCAATGCCTCTTACTATCCCTTTTCGTTCTCACTTGTGGCGTGAACTTGTCATTGCTTTTAGAGAAGTAATGAACCTGAAATGTCTCCTTTTCCTCCTTGATCTTTTATTTTTTTTCTTCACTATAATAGGTTAGGCTTTATTCAGTATGTCTGGTCTTCACTCCAAACTTTTCCTTCAAAGTTCCCCTTTTCCTTAGAAGTCCTATTTTTCGTTTCCAATAGGTATTTACATTAATATTCTCTTATTGTTTTTAATATATATATATATATATATATATATATATATATATATATTGTATTCTGCGTTACTTATTTTCTATAATACTGTTATTCATATAATGTAATATGTTAATATCAGACACAATCTCTTATTTTCACATATCATCTAATACTCAACAACCTTTTACTTTTTTTATGAAATTCATCTCTGCTTTCTCTATTCTTTGCTGCCCTTTAGCTGTCAAACTCCATGATTCTCTAGGTAAGGTAAACACTCGTTTGGTCATTACTTTGTAGAATTTAATTTTAATATCTTTTTTCGTCTTTCATTTTTAATGTTCTATGAATTGTGCTACACTACATTTGACATTTATTCAATTTATTTTGTAAGTTTTTTCTTTTCGTAACTGACGTCAAAACCTAAGCAGTTAAAATCAGACATCTATTTTAATATATAAACATTAAAAAAAACTTATAATTCCTCTCTTCTCAAAACTGAAATTTTTTACGTTAAAATCGTTTTATGATCTTTGATTCATTAATAACTGATTACAATAAGAAATATGCTTGGAATATGAATAGTACTAATTGTAATACAATAAATCCAGCAAATACAAATGCTCGAGTCTAAAATCCCCGGGAGAAAATGTGAGCATTACTCCAGGTACATATTTCGGATAGAACGTGTGAACCAACAGATACAGAAAGTGTGAGTGCGGACGCAATATTGAATTGGTCATTCGAACAAATGCCATCTATGCGAGTTTTCAATAGATATGCAAAACAGTTAATTTTGATAAGGAAATTTATGAAAATATTAAATAATGGGACTTCAGTCAAATACGTAAATATGTCTGATAATTCATTTTATATATATATATATATATATATATATATATATATATATATATATATATATATATATATTGTAACGCCTCCACTCGTGGAAACGCCCTGATAGAATGCTCTTTCGAGCTTGAATATCTCGGGGGGCAGGATCTTTTGGGGTATGAGAAAGTTACACACCCAGACACAAAATTAGATAAAATAACAGTATATTCTGTAATATGGCATGAGAAATTGTTCACACTTAACATTCAAGTTCAGAATTGAATCAAAATTTACAACACAACACAAAATTTACTTAACAATGTGCTCGCTATATCGAGTCTGATTCTCCTATCACCCGTGCACGGTTTTGCTAAGTTATGAACTTAATTGAAACTAAATTTTCCCATACTCCTGGGATTAAACACAATCACTCGTTATTCAAGATCTTATTGCTACATTACATTAAGTATTTCCTCGTTAGCAAATTTTATACAATAAAATGAGGAACTCTAATAAAAATTCACACAGTTTCTAGATCGAGTTCTATTGCAAGTATTACCGCTGTACAAGGTAAATTTATGCTGTCGTGATACAAATCTCAGTTGATTTTACAAAGTTTTAATGGTCTGGTTCTTCATTTCACTCCTTCCAAAATACGGTCACCCACTCTGGTTTACTCAGTTACAAATTACCTTTGCCGCCGCCCAAGGCCCCGGGTTACGCACCGCCGTCGCGTCGAAGTAGCTGCACACCTGCCAGCCGCGCCGCCACTCGCGTTTCCCGATGTCCTCGAAGCCGTCTCCGCAGTCCGTTACCAGATTTTCGCACCAGTCTTCTAAGCTCTCGCCACCAGATCCAGGACACATGCACGCGTACTGCTCCGTCCCTCGCGTGTGTTACAGCACGTGTCGCTCCCACCAGCGCGTTGACTATGATATTGTTCACAATCACGTTTATTTTACTTTATGCGGCCTCGTTATAATATTAACTTGCTGCCTTTTCGCCGCCTCAATGTTGCAACGTTTTCTTCCACTATTACTCGCGATAATCTCCACGACTCCGCGTCTTTACTACAGAGGAATACCTCGCTCGTCGCCGCCTAGCTCTAGAAAAACTAGTACCTCGCTCGTCGCCGTCCAAATCGAGAAGAAGGCAGCTTTTCGCCGCTCCGCCGTATAAATGCGGCCCTGACGTCATAGAGCCCCCTATGCGCCGCCCCTCCGTCGAAATTACCCCGCCGCTGCTTCTGGCCGCCACCTCCAGGTCGCGCCTTTTCTCTTCCGTGCTGCTCTTGCGATGTTATTTATTCACTCCTTCCACAATCTAAGATGCGTGGGTGCCGTGTGAGTTAGTGGCCAGGCCACGAACGTCACAATATATATATATATATATATATATATATATATATATATATATATATATATATATATATATATATATATATATAATATTCAGACTGTATTTATTTATTTAATAACGGTTTACAGGTTGAATAAATAGTAGATATATATTTTGTTCATTCACTCGCACTCGCAACGACGTGCACAATGACAGTTGTTTCGTTTACATCCCGGTGGATTTGCAGCGTGCAGGTGCGCTCTGTGACAACTTCTGCGAACGTTCCAGCGACGCACTTACAATACGACGGATAGTAAGCTGCGCCCCGGATAAAGTGCTTCGTACCTTGACGGTGGAATATCATCTCGGGCGGCGAAACGGCGGGAATGAACCCCGTTCGCCTGTTGCGCTCCGCCGACGCAAATATTCATGACGAAAGTTTAGATTCAGAGCAATTGTCGCCTGCTACACATCGCAGTTTCCGTTCTCACCACCTGCCCAGCATCTGCATTCCTAGCTTCTTGTTTTTCGTTTTTTACGACCCCTCTGACTTACGTATTCGTTTCTTTTCCCGCTCATATCAACTCCGTGGCTCCTGTCTGACTGACTTGCTTTTGCTTTTATTCTTTTGGCAGCACTCTTTTCTCTGCTTCCTCCTTCTCTTTATCTTTCCATCTTGTCATTTTTTGCTTTTTGATTACTTTTTTAACATCTAAAAGATTCCTTCTTTTCATGTCGTTTTTAATCGGCTTAAAATCAACCATCAATAAGTTTTTACTGTCATCCATTCATATCTCTTCCAATCTACTAATCGCGCACTTTTTCTTGATATTCCACAGGGGGGTACGGGGTTGATGCGGGTTCTGTCAACTTCATGATGTGGTGTGTCAGTGCAGGGCTGTCTACTTTATTGACAGAAAACTCGGCGTAATAACTCGTCGTGGAGTAGATAGCTATGAGAAACAACGGAAGATTTTTTTTAATTCTGAAGAAATAATTAATTGTTATAGAAATAATTGAGTAACAAGAAGGAACATGGTATGCACAGTTCGATAGAAAGAGAGACCAAAAACTAGGAAGTCCGCATTGGAAATGAAGAAGGTAGGCAGCACTGCAAACTGAGCTGTGACGTTTCGAGTGGAGCTCATATTTTCTACCCGGCCGTGCTATGCCGGGCTGAGCGTGGACTAGGGAGTTCGAGGATTAAGAATAAGTGCGATGATAGTACCTGCCTCTCCCATTACTCTTATATACTTCATTATTTCCATTGGTCCAGACATCTCGAGGTCGCGTGAAAGGTAAATACAGAGTTTGCGGGCATTGCGAGCAGAGAAACTGCTGAGAGATTTAAAAGTAAGGGTTGTACTAATTGCTTTGGGTAGCAGTACATCAATGTATACTTGACCCATGGAGACGTTAGTTGACAGTTATTGTCCTCAAAAGTGATATTAATTCCCATTAGCTCTCTAGTAAGGGAAAGAAAATATCTATTAAAATGAAATATATCTGTCGTATTTTAAATTGTTAATAGAGAGGATAATTAAACATTTTGAATCGAAAAGACCTTGACTTCGTAATCACATTTATTTATCAGTGCAATAATTGCAAACTTTTAATGTCAGGCTAGGTCAAAGATTAGCAGTCAAATATTATTTTCTGTTAAAAGAGCTGTTCACCTCTAGGGGAGACTTATTAACTATTTCAGTTTATTGCATACACAACAAACAGCTGAATGAATTAATAAAACAACACAACACAAAAAGTAGCAAATAAGTCGCCAGCTAAAAATATACCTACCTCTTAGTAAATATAGTATTTCCACAAGAAAAAATGTAGAAATAAAATAAAGGTGAAATAAATAATAAGTAGTAAAGCACAGTATACAAACCAATTCAAATCTCGTCTGTTTGATGAAAATATCAAACTAACATACTTTCATTTAAAGCAATCATTACTGGTAATATTTCGAGCGTGTTTTTTACTCAGTATCCCGGCTATAGATCGCGCGTGTGCACACATTTGTAAATTTGAAGGAGAAGTAGGTGCGGAGACAGGGGAAAGTCCGTTCTCGCAGAAGCGCCGGGCTTCCAAGCGGTCAAGTGGCTCTCGTGCGGGATATTTGCCATGCCTGCTCCAGACTTAACTTCAGCATCACTTTGCATTTTCGCTTTCCTCTCGGCGTCATCGCGCGTCCCGAACGAGAAAATGTCCTAGTCGCAACTGAGCGATGCCTCTCGCCTCGAATGCGGAGCATAAGATACATAGACACTGCTAAAAGGAAAGAGACAAGAGAAGCAGGAATATCCACAGATTTCAGAACTGTGACTCACTTGGACTGAAAACGTATGCGCACGCACACGCACAGGCACACGCACGCGCACGCACGCACACACACACACACACACACACACACACATACATATATATATATGTACATTATATTTTTATTATATATATATATATATATATATATATATATATATATATATATATATATATATATATTATATTTTTCGAATGCAATATAATTGAAAGAATATGTTAAAGAGTAGACTTTCTACATAAACTAATATTACTCATTAAATATTGAAATGTCGTAAAATAAATGTTTTTATTACTTTTTATTACTTCATATTTGAAATATACACCTTATTATTAATAACATAATCTATTTATTTTCTTTTCAACAGCTAAGTTTTTGAGTAATATAAATTCGACACTTTCCCTTCCACTTTACAATGCAGTTTACTTTATTACGATGAAGAACGTTAGGGACTCATGAAACTAATTGCTAAACGATGAAACAGGCAATTTCTCTTAATTAGTTTTTAATTACTTGAAATTTACCTCAAATTAGTTTTAGGTGTGAGCAATATTGGTAAAGGAAGGAAAGCTGGAAGCGGAAAGGTTATTCGGTGTTGAAATTTAGATTATACACATGAATACTCGCATTGAAAAGATAGATAATGAATACATTTTCAGCTTACGTTGAACGAATTTTTAGAAGAATGAAAAAGTGGCAATGAAGAAATCACTACAAAATATGAAATTTGTAATATGTGACGTACCATCAATAGTATCTGTTGTATCTTGAATATAACATGCATGTCATACTATTCAAATTCCCTCTCTTTTCCCCCAGAAGTTGATGGAAAAAATTATATCAATTACTCATTAACGAATTTCATACAAATGAGTCCACCAAATTGCTTTTTAATGATAGGCAATAAATTCCAAGATATTTTGAAAAAACTGGAAGGTAGTCTTATAAAGTATAAAACTACGAGGATATTGTAAAACAGCAATGTATACGAAATATATTTCATGGTTTCAGTTAGTAATATTGGATGAATTATCTAATATATACTTTTATCATATTCGACGAAAAACCGCTTTACCTAAAAGTTTATCTTATAAAAAATACCACTGTCCTGACGGAGTCATGAGTTTTACCTTTGTTTCTCCTTTCACATAACTTCACAATAATAAATGATGGTATACTTTTCTTCCTCTTGTGTTACACGTACATCTTTTTTTATTTGATATTCACTTCGCATGAAGTACATACGTCTGCATTCAAGAAACATCCGTTTTCCCCAAAACACGACTCTAACAACATCCAGTAACGTAATACAAACCAAAAAACACGTAGCGATTAAACTATACGCTTCAGAAGTATGAAACGTTCGTAATAAACGGTCAGAGATAGAATGTTGCGCCATTTTTGAAGTTTTCCATTTCACTTCAGTCATAGAGCACGTTCTAATTCATTGTTAGTGCCCAGCTATACGGTGGCAGGCGGTGAGGCAGGATTCTTTTCAGGCCACTGGGACGCCGTGTCGGCCACGACCACGCATCCGGAGCAGAGTGGTCGTGGGTTGGAGGGAGGGGAGTGGAAAGTGAAGGGCAAGCGAGACGCTGAGAGCAGACGCCTGGCGTCCGCTAGCGTCGGGTAGTGGGCGGGGAAGGGCGGGGAGGGGCGGGGCGAGGCGGGGAACGGGGTGGAACGAGCGAAGGACGCGAGGAGCCGCAATAAGGAAGAGAATAACCGTTTCCGGAGGCCCGAAATTTTCTTGCAATATTTTTGTCGTCGCCGTCGTTATTCCAGCGCCGTTGGGGAGCTATTAAAGTTACATTACGGCGGCGGAAGGGACCTAGAGGGAGGGAGACGGGGTAGCGGGAGCGGGGTGGCGTGGAGGAGAGCGGGGAGGAGTGGGAGTGGTGGCGGGACGCCGGACGATTACGCGCGGAATCTGTGTTCCCGAGGCGATCGCTAGCCCGTCCCCACCACTCCCCGCTCCCTCTACCCTCCCCTCCCCATAGTGCCCATGCCCACCGAGCCTCTATCCCTCGTGCGAGAGGAGGCAATGTAAACGCGATGAAAGTAATTGATCTGTGTGCTCGCTGTAATTGCGGGCGACGAGGAGGGGAGTGAACGAGGGGAGGGGCGGAGGCAAAGGAGGAGGAGGAGGGGCTGTCGGAACGAGGAGTCACGGCGGCGAGGGTTTCGCGGCACAAGAGGCGTCGAGAGGGATGGCAATCGGTTCACTCGGGGTGGCGCGGGAAAAGAACTGGAGATTTCTCCGACGATGAATAGCGTTGACGTCATCAGGTTGGAAATATGCTTTAAGGAAAGAACATTGAACAGTTTGGCGAACTTTGCAAGCATGACATTTCGCTTAAACGTGGTTTTATTTTAAATAACAGACAAAACGGCGGGATGCCTTTGCGACTAAGCATTAAATGTTGATTTGAAAGAACTCCCGTATCGATTGAGGCTTTTTTGTTTTTGAAACAAAATTTAAATACTGTTGACTGGATTTAGAGTCTAACTATGAGAAGAGAAAATACATTTGCTGGTGGGTTCATCGAATCTATTATTTCATGACACATTCTTGAATTGTACAGCTGTTTCAATGAAACTTTCCAACAGTTTAAATATAGAGCACAATATAGTAAAATAGAGAAAGTGTTTCAATTCCATAATGAATTTGAACAAACTCTGTTTTATAAATTACCTTACATAATAATCTGTGAAAATGACATGTTACCTTAGAGGATGTAAAGTGAGCATGTTTATATATACGTGATATGTATATTTTATCAGTTCTCACAAGTAGGTTTGTATATATACCGAGTTCTTCCATGCTGATGGCATTTCATTAAAGCACGGAGGTGCTTAGTGTGATAGACGGTTGACCGACTGAAATATGGCCTTGATGAATATGGCCTTACATTAGCCCTGTGACGTGTGCGGCAAATTACATGAACAGAGTTCAGATAGGAACGCAGAGTGAGACGAATGGTAATGACCTTGTCCTACATACCCCACAATGTAATGTTAATACATAACACACGCCCATCTTGTCGCGAAATCGCATCACACATTTTTCCTTCCCCGAAGCCCCGTGACAGCAATCGTCACAGATTCGGTTCATTCGAGTCTTCAAAGTCGCTCATCAGCTCGAAGAATAAATTCCGGAGAACGGAACGCCCGGAGAGTCTTTTGGGGCCAACGAGGCCGAAATGCTTGGCAGAGCCCGAAGTGACGAGCGCGGAATTATCGGAAATCTCGTTGCGTCTGATCGGCAAACGCATTCTGCTTGATCGTTCAATTTGTCAGGGTGGTTGTGCGCACCCACCCCATTGCCACCCCCCTGCCCACCCGACCTTCCGATCTAGTTCCCCTCCCCTCCCACGGCCTCGATGCACAACCCCGAACGCCCCCAGTGGCCCGAAAGCAAACCAGCCGCCGCCACCCGTCACTCAAAATCCAGGCGCATCACCCGGACTGAATTCGTCATGCGCGATCTCTGTCGTTCTTCTGATCGAGCATTTTTTCTACTTTTTCCATTGAGTCTGACACGTTTTCCCTTCGGACAATTCTTTTTATTTAGTTGTAGGACTCTGAGAATTGTTCGGAGAGATATCACAGAAGAGAAGAAAAAACTTTCATTGATGAGTGATGTAGATATTACATTTTTGTAATTTAGTTGCCAGATGTTAATATATTTACAGATCTTTTTAAAACAGTACATTAATCTGAGATACTTAATAAGTATTCATTTATACAGTGCTCAAGTATTTGTGGGTAACGCAAACTATGGATTTTTTTCAATTAACACTTTCTTAAGTTTTGAATTGGGAATTTATGAGTGTAAGAAATTATACAGGAATTAAAGTGTATATCTTAGTATTCATTTATTGCCACTGTCACTCTGTGTGTATTAAGTAACGTGCCAAAATGAAGTGAGAAAGGCCCAATCTTTGGAACTGGTTATTTTGATGTCACAAACCCTCGAGTGCGTAAGATTTGTCCGAGAAGATAATTAGGAGAAAAGAGGTATAAATATATTTCGGTTCGTTTTGAAGCTAAATATTCCACGCGCCTATAAATATATTTTTAATGAAAAATATATTTTTAGTAGACTTACGTCGGGATGCAAGAAAAGTGTCCTGTAAAATTTTATTCAGTCGTTCGCAAACGGTTCTTTAAAACTACTTGGTCCTTTAAAGAGTAGGTCATTGCAAGAGTTATATTTAACGACCCGTTTACCAATCCTTCTTTAAAAAGAAATCCATGAAATGGACTATTGTTTTCAAGGTTTGTAGAAGTTCTTTGACGAAGTCCAAAGCCTCCTACTCCTTCCACACGACTGTCTCTGACTACAAAATACCTTCAAACGCTCTCGTTTGTGGTGGGGCGAGTGTCTTCTGTCTTGTGTACTGCGTAGGTTGGTGACGACTTCGTAATTGCCGGGGGGGGGGGGAATTGAGGGAAACATTTTTTGAAAAAAATGAAACAATTATTTCTTTTGGACATTATTAGCAAGTATTCAAGTACAATTAAAAATAAAGATACTAACTAGAAAAAATGAATGCTGGGACAAGTTTCCTACAGCATTAATACTCGAGAAAATAGCGCATGGTAGAGCAATTGAGAAGTATTATCCTTAGGTCTGCTGTTCATACAGCTTGGACATTAATAGGAAAATAACTTTTTCGTAGTAGCGTAGGTAGTAATATAGCAGAGCGTAGGTTAACGAATGATTAACAGTTTACAGGTCCGATTTTCAGTCTGTAATCTAAAGAGTCCTTTAACGTATCGGTAAACTTTAATAACGTTCTTGCAACGGTTTCTTCCGTTAAGACAACACTAACAGGACCATTAGCGTTTAACGAATCGTTAAATAGGTTTAAGCAACCCAGGGTCAATCCTTGCTTTGAAATTTGGCCGGTCGCCGCATGCATGTTTTACATCGGTGTACGGCGGGTTGTCTACCCTACCGCCTACGTAACTCGGGTACATTTTAAACTCGACATAGTTCCATTTGAATTGTCAAAGAAAATCTTCATTATCCTGCTCTGATTAGACATGATTCCTCGCCAACACTTACATGCCATGGGTAACACCCACACCATTCATAGAATTCCATCCGCTCATGCCTGTCTCCTCGCTGACTCGTCGAGTCGCACGCACTGTCTTCATCCTGCGGCCTTCCCTGCCGCGTTCGCCCCTCTCAATAGCATTCCGCATTCTCTCACAGCGCGCGATAATATCTTTTCTAGAGTTGACCCATGCTTTGAAAGTTCCTTTGTGACCACATGATGGTCGGGTACCTCCGTGGCGTGTTCTGCGGATTGTCTAACTAACCCTATCCTATATCTCCTGCTCGGCTTAGACACGTATCTTTAGATACCTCTCCACGTGCTGCGAGACATGTCCTGTGCTCGCATCATCATCCATAGGAGCCCGTCCGTCCTTGGCTGTCGTCGCGTCGCGCGCGCTGCCTCGCTCATCGGAAGCCTCCGCCCCGCGGCCCTCGCTGCCACGCGCGCCGCTCTCATTACCGCGCAGCAGCCTCTCACAGCGCGCGAGCGACGGCGGAGCCTTCCGCGTCAACCGCGAGACGCCGGCGGCGGCGGCGACGCACGCGGCGCCGACGCCGACGTGCGGGGGCGTCGGGGCGGAAAGCGCTCGGGGGTGGAGAGGCGGTGACGGAAGCTGGAAGCAGGCGAGTTGGAGCTGGATGCAGGTAGACGTTGCCGGGGGTAGAATGGGCGATAGAAACTAACAATGGAACGGTGAGCATTTGAAACGAATGTGCAAGAAAAAGATTATCAAATAAATTATGCGAAATAAACAAATGAGAGGGTAATATGTAAATGGAGCAATGATTACGACAAATATTGATAGAATTATGAGAAAAGAAAATTCTGAAGTGTATAGTCTGATCGATTATGAATTATGTGTCAATATAAAATATTAACTGACTAGTGGTAAAGTCTACAAAGCAGATAATTCAAAAAAAGGAAAGAAGTGCATGAAAATAATGGAAGAGGAAGTAAAATTTGTAAAAATACAAATGGGAGATATTGGTAATAAATTATGAGTTATTGTTACAATCAAAAGTCTATGGCATAAGAAATATAAAACCGACATTACCGAGAGTTTTACACTATGGACGAATAGACTGCGCAAGACAGAGTCGAGTAGACAGCTGGGGAAGCGGCAGAAGGAGCGGGAGCGGGAGCGCGCAGCAGAGGCGAATGCCAGCGGCAGGTAGTGGCAGGTGACGGAGAGGCGGCGCGGCGCGGCGCTACGCGCGGTGTGCTGCGGTGGCATTAGGTATGCATGGGAACCCCGCGGCGAGACAAATCGCTAATGGTACTTAGGCAGCCGCGCGTCGCGGCGCCAGCGAACGCCCTGCTGCGCGGCTGGGCGGGGCGGCTGCGGAGAGACGGAGGCGATGGAAGGGCAGGGGGCGTAGGAATAGGGTGGTGAAGGCGGTGGGGACCGCGACGGGGGCAATGCGGTAGCGTGGAGAGCACGGACTTAGCGGCGTGTATGGCGGAGAATGGCGGAGGTGTTGAGAACAACGGGATGGCGGTCACAAGGGCAGTGACGTCCGAGGTGGCGGTGGGTGCAGTCGAGGTTAAGGTGGAGGCAGAGAGGTGTGCGAGGTGGCAGATAAATGAGAGAGCAGCAAGTAAGATGGTATGCGAAGGCAGCGGAGTCGTCGGAGGCGTTGAGAACAGTGGGATGGAGAGGACGTCGAAGACGGTGTGATGGGGTGGTGACGATGGGGGTCAGAGGAGAAGGCGGGGGGCGTGGTGGAGGCAGCGAAGACAGCGGCTTCACGTTGACGACGAGGCAAGCGACGACGAGATGTGGCGAAAGGGTAAGGGTAGCGTAAGGGAAGCGGCGGAGAAAGCGGCGGGATCAGCGAAGGTGGCGGCGGGGTTGATGCAGGCTGTGAGAACAACGGAATGGATGGTTGGTTGGTTAGTGATTCCGGGCGCGTCAACAGCTTTGGACATTAGTTTCGTAAGTGTAGTGCATGTTTATTTCCTTGGGAGATGGTGGTGATCTTCCCCCGCTGGATGGCGAGATCCGGCGCCGACCTACCGTCGGTTAACGGGGTTTCCCCCTAACCAGGACTCTCCCACCAGTGGGGCACCGCCCCAGCCGGGACAAGCTCCAAGCTCCCGACTGATCTCCCGGAATGTGTGGTAGTGTAATGCACATTAGTGTAAGTGTGTGTGTATGTGTAAGGAGAGAGGATTGGACAAGGAAGAGGAAGGAAATATCGCGCGCGGTCCGTGGCCCGTTTGTTAGGGTACTGCTCCGGCATTCGCCTGGTGTACTGGTCCGGCATTCGACCATGGAAAACTGCCGATCAGAGCAGTCGGTCACAGAAATTATCACAACGGAATGGCGGGGACGGCCGAGTGCACAGAGGTTGTGGTAGGATGGCAAGTTCAGCGAGGGCAGCGCGGGTGTCGGGACGGACATTCTGTGGTGGCAGTGGAGGTAGTGGAGGGGGAGGACGAAGATGGCGACGGGAGCTAGACCGGGGGGGTGAGGAGTGACAGAGGTGGCGATGGGAGCAGGCTGCGAGAACATCAGATAGGCGGGTCGGCGAGAGGAGAGACGACGGGCGAATAGAGGAAGATTGTGGTGGGATGGCACGAGCAGCGCGGGATGTCGGACGTGGAGGTACGGTGGGAGAGTCGAAGATGGCTGGGACAGCGGGGGCGGCGTGAGCGTCATGGGAGCGAGGGCGGGGAGGGGCGGGGTAGGGCGGGATGAGGGAGGGAGCGATAGCAGAGCTCGGTGCCGGAAGCGGCAGGCGGTCTCTCCACCATGCAATACCACGCCGCAGGTGGCCCCGCCTGTAAGGGCTTCTTTAACAGGAGACCCCCAAGGCCGTTGCAGTGGAGAGGAAATATGAAGTAGAACTGTCCCTGCGGGGAGTTGGTGTTTTATTTACAACCGGAGTGGGTATGCGAGTACGAAGAGAAAAACTGTTGTGCAAAATGTCTCTGGTTTAAAGAGCTACTGGACTGTGCCGAACTAATGTTTTGAGACCGACGAAAGATTTTCGTTTCTAACCGTTTTCAATAAACTGAACGACATGGTAAGTTCATTGAATGAAAACTTATCGAACATTTTATCAACTATTAGCTGTCTGCAAAATAAGCACTAATCATTTCATTTCAACTGGTAAATAATTACTTATAAAGCCATCTTTGATGAGTTGATGTGGGCTGGGAACCTTCGACTGTGTATGTGTTGTGGTTAGAGCCTAATTAACTCTGCTGTGAGTATGTAATTGCTCAGAAGCATCTATATTTATTAAAGATGGTGTAATATGTTGTGATAGTACTATGTTTCATTGAGTTTCAATATAAATACGTTTTCTTCTTAACACTTTATAAGATATTTGGATTTTCTAGCAGCGTACGTCTCGTCAACAATATCTCCCGATCAAAAGTTATGAATATTTAAGTATGAAACGATGTGTTCATCATTAGATATAACTGCTTTTTAATGTTCGGAATAAAGTGTAATATTTTAAACGTGTGGACGAATAATA
Source organism: Teleogryllus occipitalis (assembly GCA_011170035.1). Lineage (NCBI taxonomy): Eukaryota > Metazoa > Arthropoda > Insecta > Orthoptera > Gryllidae > Teleogryllus > Teleogryllus occipitalis. The sequence continues at coordinate 223,300 of BLKR01000200.1, read as the reverse complement.
CTACTGACTTTAACTGCTGATTAAGTTGAGATAGGAAGTTCTGATCTACAGTTTTAGTTGAGATCTCCTCAGATCATTTTTCAGTTGACCTTAGAGAAAACAGCTTCATTTTGAGCACGTAAGTCACTTGTTTATTCCTCCTTTTCTATTCTATTTTAATTTGTAATACCAGGATCATGAAAGTCTCTAGATCGACGGCGCCACTTTTTTTCAGTCAAAAGATATTTGTACAACCACCCTTGTACTAACAACAGATTTGGTGGTTTTTTGAGACCAGAGGAATACTAAAACATACCCTCTATATACACATGTTGTTTGGAAAGTTTCTGTAAAAAGACATGCGCAATGTAAAAGAATATTAATCAAAAGCCATATGTTTTCATTAGAGAGACACCGCAGCAACTGAAGCATTTTTTACTACTGAGAAGTCAACTAACTAGTACAGACTCAATAGTATTTACTTTCATTGGAATAACATTTTCGCTTTAGTTGGTAATAGATCAAAACTTTACCTCACGTTTAAAAATATATTCCATAACCTGTAAGATGCGATTTGACCTATTTTGGGAAGATAATACTATGTAATCGTTCTTGATTATTTATTTTAAATGAATTATTTTAATAAAATAAGACAATAAAAATTATTATTGTAAATAAAGTATCAAACCACCTTTCACAAATACTTTTCTGATTATATCAAAGAATATAATGTAATTAATAACGGATGGATCAAACAACACCTTAATATATTGACCTGGGAGACGTATTGCTTAATGAAATAATGAGTTCCATAGTTTGATATTGCCAATACGTCAATGCGACAAGTTAACATTTGCCGCCTTATGAATCACGTCCACAAACCTGAGTCGACATCCTGAGGCTGATGTGTCAATAAACTCGTAGAATGTTTACATTTGACCAATAACTCTCAGTCAAACCCGAAATGCTACAACCCATCCATATGGGCCTCGGACGCGCGCCTCGCGATCCTTCGCCTGTCACTTGCATAGAGAACTACAAAGCCCAACGAATTTCCTTCGACGTTCTTCTTTTCTTGGGATGAAATCGATGTCGTTTCCATTGCCCAGAACGTTTCTAAAATGCTCTCGGAACGATATTTTGGGACGGACGGGTCTATTTGCCCGCCAGCGCCTTTCTCTGATCTCTGAGCAACCGATTGGCAAAAAGAACGAACGGCTCTGAGGAGAAAGTAACAAAGAATGTTTTTCGAGGAAATGGATTCTCAGGTCTCGGAAAATACATTTGCGTTCCCAGATGATTTATAATATTTACAATTCTTGAAGCCAATCTTGAAGTTACTTTTCCGATATAAATCTTTAAGATTAATGTTAATAACGCTTTTGGTTCGTATCAAGCAAAGTACATACTATTTAGACCAAAATTAATGATTGACACTTTCATTCTAACATAGAATATTACTTGTAAAGCAGTCAGTGGTATCGAATATTCGTGTTCCCTTCACAATAAACTTCACATTGAAATGAACCTCTTTTGTCTGCGAAAATGGAGGCACTTTTCATTGGAAGTGTGCCAGCGTACCTGACCCCTATGTCATGCATTCCGATTCATTTCCGTGCATTTGTATGGCTCCTCGTGCAAATTGTTGCTCATACTCGATGTTTCAAGTTTTTTAACATTGTACTGCTGAAGATTGACTGACATACTGCTGACATTGTACTGAAGATTGAGGAACACTTGAAGAAAGATAAAATGAACAGCATTGTTGATTAAAAATTCTAAAAAATTAGTTAATCCGATTTTCTTTTTGAAGAAATTAGATGCTAAATAATCATTTAATTGTGTACACATACTCAAAAAGCTTTAATTGGATACACCTACTTAAGAGTCTCCAAGAAGTATGTTGTTGGGATGGGATTCAAGTTAAATTATAAGCTTATTATAGAATTATATTAAAATATAACCAGCCAGAAACTTCATCTCAATAAATAAATTGACACAATTGAATTGAAGAATTTTTTGAATATCATGTTAATTAAACAAAGGGAAAATAAATGAAAAAAATAATTGTAAGAATGAAATAATTAGAAATTCAAATATCAATGAATTATTATCTGAAGGATTCATTATTATCCGAAGGATAGAAAATTAACCGAAGGATTCATCGGAGTTTTCTAGTAGAAATACATATTTTTTCTAGTATATTTTCTTTTAAAATTTAACTGTTCTGTATAAGAGTATACATATTGCATACAAAGTCAAAGATAAGATTTTTGAAGGAGATATATTACGAAATGTTCATGATAAGTTATTTATCAAGAAGTGGATACATTTTCCAAGTACATAAATATTTACTGACGTGTTCACTTTAACGGATATCCAGGCATAATTAATTGTTACTTGAAATGAATAAATCACCTTGTTAGGCAATATATAATAATCTTGTTTATTGCTCAGCTCCTGAAACAAGCAGTTCTATTTTATGACTTGTCAGCAGAAGAAAGTTTCTCTCAAGAGATCCCGGCCCACTTATTCTCGCGCCATAGTGCTATTGCATGAAAGTACACTGTTTCTGTCTTATGGTTCCCGCTTTCATTCCACAAATACATTATACATGAAGTTTAGTTACTAGGGCAATATTAAATTTCATACCCTCTTATTTCCATTATACAGCAGAGGGCAGCTATTTCTAAACTTGTTCCCTCTGAGACACATTACCACCCTGCTCCGTAGAGACAAAGCGAAAAGAAGTGTTCATGAAAGAACGGAGGTTGGGAAAAATGAAGGCTGTCTCTCTCTCTCTCTCTCTCTCTCTCTCTCTCTCTCTCTTTCTCTCTCTTTCTCTCCCTCTTTGTCTCTCTCTTTCTCTTTCTCCCTCTCTTTCTCTTCCTCTCTCTCTCTTTCTCTCTCTCTCTCTCTCTCTCTCTCTCTGATATACTAGTTCAAACATTCACAGCTTAAGAATAAACTGATGACATGTTTCTTATAATTTAAATTTGAATATCAGTAATTCGCTTTTAGTATTCGTCTGGATAGCCGAGATCGTTAAGGCAATAGCAACGTAGTTATCTCGGCTCAAAGGGTCGCGGGTACTAATTCCGCCTCGGGCATGGATGTTTGTGTGTGTGTTTTTTCCTTGCGTGCTCCCCCTATAGTTTAAGAATCACAATGATCGCTATATAACCGATATGATGAAAAGCGACCTAAAAAAATGAAGCAAGATAATGATGACAGAATGATTGTCATACGTTGATTGACTTACACATGGACAGTAAGAAACATGAGTAAGCGCGTAATTGTGAATACTTCTGCTTCGCAAAAGTATTCACAAATAACTCATTCTATCTTTTTATCGAGTATACAAATTCCAAGCGTAAAGTAGGAGTTTCAAAATTCATGGCAAAGGTCATACATATTATGGATCATAGAAACGTAATATTATATTGCTTTGTTTCACAAAAGAACTATTCCAGGAACACATATTTATAAACTCGAATTTGAGATGTTTCGAGCAAAAATATACACGAAAATACGCAAAACAATATAACGCATCATGTAAGAAATATATGGTAATGTGTAAAATATGTAAACATATTTAATTATACCAAAATGTGTAAAAGTATGTAAAATAAAAATGATTTTAACTCATTCAGAAAGTCTTACGAAAAATATTTAATGCCACGCTTGTACCTGTAAAAATATATATTTACATAAAATACCGGACTCTAGTAATAACACAGTGTGTTTGTTTGTTAGAGAGGAAGTGTGTGTGTGTATAAATATTTACAGTACAACAGTTCTTTAAATACCAGAAATATCGTAAAAGTTGCTATTACATAATGCAAGAGGTGGATAGTAAATACTTTATGGCGTCCCGCCTCATCATCGGAGGTTTTCAGTCCACGATGTCAACTGTGTCATAAGTAGCATCGTGCTGAGTATTATCTATCAGTTGGTACGCACAGTATGATAATAGGCGGAACGATACAATCAAATATATGCATTTTTCTGTTAAAATCGAAACAATTTCATTGTTTTTAGATTTTCCCCGAGTTCCAGGATATCTAGTAATACTATAGATAAATCTCACATGGCCGAAGGCAGCATAATGTCTTTCAATTTCTGCGAGGATTGCTAATTAGTAACAGAGATAATATAGAATTCGAAAACAATTCGCTGGGCATCAAATACATAAGAGAATACGACATGATCGCTACGCAACGGATCGCTGCGACGTCTTCGACAACGCTAACACAGTTTCCATTACCTGTTCCCCAGCCACTTCCATTCTCTGCCACCACCTGCCTTTCGATCGACCGGGATTCGAACCACAGTACACAAAGGGGGAAAGCCATCGTCAATGTCGGTAATCTATGGAACATCCTGCCATCTTCAACAACGTCAACGCAGCTTCGAATACACTAAACAGACTATATACTAAAAAGACAATACACCAGACATTACACTAAAAAGACTAATCTCTATCACCCCATCCACTTCCATCCCCGGTTCATCTGCCTCCCGGTTTGACCGACTCAGTTCAACTCGGAGAGCATTGCCGATGTTTCAGCAGCGACTGTGACCGCGAGATGCTAAAATTCGAGTGCCGATGATGGGGCATTTTCGACATGAGCTAGGAATCTCGGTCAAATTGAGCCGCTGTCTGGAGGAGAATTGTAGCTGCCGGCTGCTGTAATCGATAGTTTTCCATTATTTCTTCGATCAATACCAGGAGAATACCGAAGCAGTACTCTAACAAACAGGTAAAAGACCGAGCGCGATTTTTTCTTCCTGTTTTTCTTGCTATCCTCTCCCCTTACACACACTTACATACCCTTCACTACCACAAAAGTCTGAAGGTCAGTCGGGAGCGTACAGCTTGTCCCGGCTGGGTCCGCATTTCTGGAGATGGAAATTCCCCCGACGTGTAGGTCGATGCCGGATTTAACCATTCATCGGAGTGGGGAAACAGCGCCATCTCCCGGTATAAAATATTCAATACACAAAAGAGACTAAAGACGACGCGCCCTGACAAAATGATCCACGTCGATGCCACGGTTCGACCGATACTTGAACCACGAAACTCACTTCATTCATTGGAACGATAGTATAGGTCGTTCCGTTACTTTTTACAACGCCGACGCAGTTTTCATCATCATCATCTCCGCAGCCACCTCCATTCACTACTACACCCTGTCTTCGGGATGAACAGGGATTTTAAATGCGGTGTACAAGGCAAGGAATTTGACCGTCGCCATGTCCTCTAGGGTAGTGCTTGTTCTACCATATTCGTCTACGTCGACGCAGTTCCCATCACCAACTCCCCAGCTCCCTCCGCCAGCTGCCGCCACCTTCCTCGCGGCGCGGTGCCACAGCCCCCGGCGCACCGCGGCTCGGCGCTGTTTTGCTCCGGCGGCGACGGAGGCGGCGGCGGTGGCGGTGGCGGCGGAGGCGCGGCGCCCCGCAGCGTAATTGCGGCTGGGCGCGGCGTCAGCGGGGGCTGGCCCGGCGGCGGGGAAGGGAGCGGGGGCGGTGATTGCGTGTTTAACGCGCGTCCGCTCGCCCGCAAGAACTCCCCGTCGGCGGCCGCCACCGCTGCACACGGCGCCCCCGCCCCCGCCCGCCTGAGTTGTCCTCTCTCGCTTCTCGTCTCCGCTCCATCGGCGCCAGAGGCCGGGGGGGGGGGTGAGGCACGCCCCCGCGTCGCCCTCCGCGTGCTCTGCCAATCTCCTCCCCGGGTGTCTTCCCCGCTGCGGCACAAATTTCCCCTTCTGGATGTTGGCTTCCGCCAATTCATTCTTCGTTCGTTTATGGCCTGATTCATTCATTGTCGCCATTTACTTGGATACAGCTGTCCGATGAGTTTGAAATTAAGGGGATTAAAGTTGGCCGCCCCATAGCATAAATGTTTCTCGCTCTGTGAAAAAGTTGCAACTACATGTAAGCAACCCACATTCGTAGAAAAATTAACACTTCTGATAAAAAAAAGTGGACACGCGTCAAACGCAATATATGAGAGTATAAATGTCTATGAAATACATTGGACAAAAACGCACTCAGAAATAATTTTATAGGTGAAATATCACCCGAAATTAAGTTTACATTATTCAAATTTCCACGAAAATTGTTAATTTATTTCTTAATTTTGTGTCATTATTTTGGGTTTATTGTTGCACGTTCTTGCTATTGAGCTATTGAATCCAAGAATCACAAAATGTTAAACAACAATACGAAAAAGTCATGATTAAACATTCTCGTGAATTGAACTGGCTGCAATAGCTCGGCGGAAACATTTGCTACTGCAACATCAATGACAGGGAATTTTCCTCACAAGCTATATAATTCAACAACAGTCTGGAACTAAAACGTCTCCTCGCCGGCTTCTCTGATTAGTAGTTTTCTTTGTTTTCTCCGCTCATTACCAAGCAAGTGCCGAATCAGTATTCTAACAAACTCGCAACAGATTGCGAGCATTCTTTTTATACATTCTCTTTTCTCTCTTTACACAGACCTTACACATCTCATTTTAAAGTGGCGGAGGAACACCACCACCTACAGGATCCATCTAATATGCACCACTCTAACTGGACTATTTAGTTAAGAATCTGTCGTGCTCGGAATCAATGAACACTCACTCACATGAAGTGAGAAGTAGGTTGAAACTTGGGCCAATTGGTGCCTGTGAAGGGACACTTTGCTGTTTCTGAGGCTGGTGCACTCACTCACATTTTTTGTTCGACCGCGTCGCGGACGTACGATTTCACGGGTGTAATTTGAGACCGCTGGTGCTGGCAACACCGCCGCGGAGGCTAGTTGCAGGGATGAATGATCCAATATACTGCTCGTTCAATCAATTCCAAACGGCTCACTTTATCAATGCGGCGCATTCAAGAACGTGAGCCACTAGTTTCTCGCTCCGAGCGCGCTACTGTGATTCGCCAAATTAGAGGTTGATACAGAAAGCAATGCCAAGCGAATAAATCCGCTCGGATGATGTCCGAGGACGTTGATTCTCTCTGCATGCACGTGGCTACTGTTCCACTGGAAGGCGAGTAACTGATTGTTTATTCGCGTTATTGTTACAACTAAAATGTCATGTCGACAACTAAATCTTTTTAATTGTTTCTTTTCTGTTTAACAATCACACCAAAATAAACATAATTTTGAATTGATAAACATTTTACAAGACACCAAGTCAAATTCTTTTCTAATCTCATAAACGGGACTTATCCTATAGACGTTTCCTTCATGAGTTTCTCGATTGATATAGTCATTCTGGCATATTTTCCTCGTACTACTCGGCAATTATTTTTTATTATCAATTTACTACCTCTATTCTTCCATATTCTATTAATTATTTACCATGAAAATTGCCCCATTTATACACCGAGGCCGATCCGTCCTGATAAAATTTGTTTTTAGGTTTGACAAGACCGTCTATACAGATTTTCGGTTACGAACATTTACATAAGAAATATTTACTTCTTTACTTGAGATTAGTGAATTCTGATCATGAATAACTAATAATAATAATAATAATAATAATAATAATAATAATAATAATAATATCTGTTTCAAAAATCAAGTAGCATTGTAATTTTTGATTCTCTTCTTATAAACAAAAGCAAAAAAAGTACATGGCATTTTATATAACAATTTCACGAACAAGAACAATAATAATAACCCTGTCGTTATTTAATATTTCCCGTTACTCTTCCCTTGAGCGCATGACCATTACCCATAATTATTTTAATTACAAATTTATTTAGACCTATTACAAAACTTGATCTTCTTACATTACTCAGATTTTTATGTCCAATTTAATAATTTACCTATTCAAGTCCTCAGCATTCTTAACATGTCCATTTAAAAATTTCATTTCCAGTTTAGTACAATCCTATCGTTCCATCTACTTCTTTTCCACACCTGGTTTATTCTTTGTTACACTGACATTTTTACCCTCAACAATTTACACGATTGCTATGTTTGACTTTCCCAGAAAACTTTCCATCACCATCGTCACCGAGTCGGAATCTATTCTGCTCCTCTGTTTAAAACACGCGCTATTCTTTTGTCTTACACGATGCGCAGTGCAGTACCAAATTCTGTTCTATTACGCAGGTTCCACAGGGTCAAGAGTGTACCGATAATTCCTAATTTCAGGCATAACATCTCATCACGGACCACGCAGTGGCCGACGGCCTTCACTTAATGACCGAGAGCAGAGACGTTTGCATGGAGTTGTCAATGCGAACAGACAAGCAGCACTGCGTGAAATAATCGCAGAAATCAATGTGTATGACTAACTTATGCGTTAGGACTGTGCGGCGAAATCTGGTTTAATGGGCTATGGCAGCAGAAGACCGACTCGAGTGCCTTTGCTAACAGCACAACATCGCCTGCAGAGCCTGGCATGGCCCTTGTTGACTGAATCCTAGACTGGAAAACCGTGACTTGGTCAGATTAGTCTCGATTTCAATTAATAAGAGCTGATGTTAGGGCTCGAGAGTGGTGCAGAGCTCACTAAGTCATGGACCCAATGGTATACAAGATAGTGTGAGAGATGGTGGTGGCTCCATAATGGTATGGGCTGATTTTTCATGGAATGGACTGGGTCCTGTAATCTAACTGAACAGATAATTGACAGAATGGTTAAGTTCTACTACTTACCACATCCCTGTCACAGACTTGAATCCATCTTTTAGAAATCTTTTTGCACAAAAATACTGTGTTTCTAAATTTGATTGTAGTAGTGAGCGCCATTTTAATGTAACAAGAACACAATCGGTTCATTGACATATATTGTTACACAAATTCTTTCAAACGTTTAAGAACGCTATGAAAAAAACTATCAAAATATTTTGTCTAAGAACTCTGTGCAAAAGATCTGGAAAATAAGATAGGTTAAATCCTGTGACAGAGATATCAAAGGTGGTTTATTTAGAAATCGAGACCGACCAAAGAAATATGTCCTGCAAACCCATACACATAACAAAATTAATTAGCCTGAATGTAACCATTCCAGAGTAATATATTTCTTTTAAATTAAAATTTTTTAAAAAAATTAGCCAATATTTATGTAGCTTGTATGTATGTAACTTTAGCATCACCGACATATAATAATTGGATATCATGACAGAGTTGAAATATTTGTTATAATACTTAATATTAGTGATAGTATGATTATTGCATGTTCGGCTTGTACTGTACTCCTTTATTATTATTGTAATTATTGTTATTTAACTGCCACTGGGTCATACCCAATTGCAGTTCAAATAAATGTATGTATGTATGTAAATTCAGTCTACACTTACACCCGTTCCAAAACAGAAAAAATGCTATACTCATAAAATTAGCTCTACAACAGATAGAGAGGTCGAATTTATATAAAAAGATTATTCATTTGAAGAGCTATTTGGATTCTATCTTGGAATGTATGGTTTATCAAAAGTATAATAACAGAAAAAAATAATGTCTAATTTAGGGATGACCTTAAACTTTTGACCGAAAGTGGAATTAATTTCTGAAAAATGTGATAGTGTTTCTTGTCCTCTTTTTGACATTTGTATTCTTTGTTGTAGTGAATGTTGGTTAGTACTTAAATGGATGTATGCAGGTATAAACAAATTGGAAAAAATATATTGGAGATTGTGAGTCTGGTTTATTAATTTCACCAGCTCGGAAAATTCTTCAAGAATTCGGAATGGAAATTAATTTCCATAAATCACAATTATGCTTTATGATAATATTGCTACGAGAAAATTAGTGTTTGTATTATCATGTTTTCATCCTATAATCATTTCTTATTTTTGAGTTTTTTTACATACATTACACGTGAAATGCAATAAATACAATTTATATCAGCGTGGACGAGCTCATCTATCTTTTCTAAAGGACAGAGGCAACTGAACTAATTTAGAAACAAACGTGTAACGCGAAATTAGTGACACTTTTCTTGGGACCGCAAATCAAAGCTGGATGATAAATGAAATCATAACAACTATAAAATCTCGTAATAATTCACGCAATAACATTGTGACAACTAGTGGAACATACAAGAGTACAGTGCCAATGCAAACTATCATGTTAGTGGAAACATGGAAATTATAAGCAAAGTAGGTAAAATGTTGAAAGAAGTCCTTTGGGCGTTCTAATGTTAATATTTAATATGATAAACAGTTGATGTAAAAACAAATTAAGTAACGTTTACAAAGGAATTGGGTGTATGTGTGTGTGTGTGTGTGTATGTGTCAAAATCTAAAGGAACGCATGTGGAGAGAAAAAGAAATTCAGCTTGAACAAAGCGCTCTTTTTGAACCTGGTGGAATCAAAGTACTTGAGTACCTTCCAAAGGCAACCCAATCCACTGATTTGCATCTCGCGGCCCCACACGACGACAACCCGCAGCACTAGCGGAATCGGATTATTCACTCGGTGCAGCTCCCCGGCCCGGCACCGCACCGTAGCGCTCGGGGTCCCCAGGCGGGCGGGCGGGCGGGCGGCCCTGTGCCCGAGCAGGTCGGCGGAATCGAATCCGCGTCTTTCCGATTCCGCGCGCGTCCCCGCGCTACTGCGGTGCTCGTTACGTCCGTGGGGCTCGTGGGGAAGGGGGAGGGGGAAGAGAAGGAGGGGCGGGGATAGAGGGGGCGGAGTTGGAGGCTGCGACCGCCGCCTGCGGACGACCCCAGGAATAGAAACCAGTGAGTGAGCGGGTGCGAGTGTGCGTTATTCGTAGGAGATCGGGGAGCAGGATGGAGAAAATTCGAAGAAGCGAAGAAGAGTGTGTGCAAAGGGAACGATACAGTGCGGTGGGAGAAACGTACATGAATAAATGCTGTGTGTTCTATTTTTCGTGTTCAAATTTCAAGATAGAAACCCGCGACTTAAAAATACTACCATTTTTGTTGTATTCGAGTTGTTGAGTTCAGAAATTAGTTGTCACGTTAATACATATGTAAACCTTTCGTAAAGAAAATTACAGAATTCTTTATTCATCATCTTCTCTAATCTCCGTGGCTAAGAGAAAGTGCGTAATCCAGCATTCTATGAATACCAACAAATAACGAGCATGTAAAACATACACGTATTGAACAGAATATCACTAATTCGAATCTTTTTGTTTGTGGTTGTAAAGAGAAAGTAAATTCAAAGTCCAATAAATGTTAGCATTACTTCCTCCACAGTCATTTGTTTCTTAAATTTTTAGAATGAAAATTTTGTATAATATATGCGACAATAATATTATGAGAAAAAATGTAATATTAAAAAGAAACTCGCTCTGGTAGATAATATATTAGGTAAATTATGCTAAATATTTAATTTATAATAAGATGATTCCGTTTATGCAATAACTATTGAAAGATACTGGACGCAGGGGTATTCATCAAATGTTTAATATGTTAACGTCATGTTCATCAAAAAATGTTTTAGAATTATCTAATAATATGATTGAAAAAACCTGTGAGAAGCATTTATTGCAGTTGGTAAGTATCTGTGGATAACATCGTAATGTAAATAAATGTATTAAAATGCCATAAAAATAATCATGTTATGTGGGCATATTCATTATAATTTTTATATTTTTATTCGGAATTGTTGGTAACTAAACCTACATACTGAGATACATGAGATCCGAGATAATGTATTGGCTTGACAACACATACGTTGTATAGAACAATGACGTAATTGACAGCATCTTCGAAAACTAACTTTACGTAGTATGAAATATATCACATCCTTCCCCATCTATTCAACTCGCAACCTCATAAATGTTTCAAGTTTCATGACTGAAAACTACATTAACGAAAAACGACTATTGGAAAGAACGTGAAGATATAAACTCACGTTTTCCAGTAGCTCGACGCCCACGCTGGCCGACGCGAGTGAGCCATCCAACCACGCCCCCTACACGCTCACCCACGCCGCCCACGGCCTCGTTATCACCCACGCGCGAAAAAATCGCAATTTGCCCGCGTTATTTCGTTTAATTTAACGTCGCCATTTTTCTCGCCAGCCGTTCTTTTCATTGTATTACGCTCCCGTCCATCTTCCGTCTTCTTCCCGGTTCGTTACCCCCGCGACCAAACCGAGCGTGGAGGCAGTAGCGCTGCCGCTGGCGGACGAGGAGGGGGAAGAGGGGGAGGGGAAGCGGTAAGGGATTGGGGCAACGACGGCCGTGGATGCGAGCATGGCGGTTCCGACCTCGAAACAGTAGAACCTTTGGTGTATGGGTGGACGCAGCAGTGGATGAGGCTCAGAGCATTACGTCTAAAAGAAGTTGGAAATAACTAATGGGTGACGGAAATACTGGAGACCAAAATCAATAATGTAAAAGAATCGTTGAAGAAGCAAATGAAAATAGTGGCACTGGAAGTGTGGGAGATATTTGAGAACGGGTTTACGTGTGAAGAGTGCCGAAGTTTGGGGAACTGAAATAAAAATTAAAACAAGGATATTTAAATTGGGAGGATGCAACAGAAAGAAAATGGAAGAAAATGCAGGGAACAGACGTGATGGGTGTTGAAAGAAGCAAGGCACAGAAGAAATGAAATACAGCAAGCATGCAAAGCAATGATCAGAAACTGTGAGGATGCGAAGGCAATGACGCGGTCGCAAGTAGACGACAGTTAAATTAAGACCCGGAAAACAAAGTCTACGTGCAAACGATTGCTGAATTTCGGTCGCAAATGGGCAGCAGCGAGCATGTCGTCTAGCGACGACCACGGGATGGTTAAGGCTGACGGGCAAGGCAATGGGAGCAGTGGTAGTCATGGTAACAGATGGAAAAGGTTAGTGGACACGGCCGCGTAAGGAAGTACAACGACAGTGATGAAATGTTGGCTGCGGCACCGTCAGTGACAATGGCGACAGTGGCGCTGACAGAAAGGGGAAAAGGTGACAAACGTGGAGATGGTAGATAAAACAACAGCAACGGAGGTGACGAAGATCATATCTGTGGGCAGAAGGGATGGCATGGGGTGGATGGGATGGCAGAATTTAAGGGTCGGGATGGCAAATATTTCTCCGGTGACGACAGTGGCAGGTAATTAGTGATACGGATTGGGTTGGTAAAAACGGCGGTGATTTTGAACTGCTTTACCGTAAGTGTAGAGCATGTTACGTATATATCAGGAGGTGGCGGTGTTCCTCTCAACTGGAACGAGAGATCCGGCACCAATATACCCATCGGCATGCTGATATTTTACTCCACTAAGTATCTTACCCAGCGGGTCGCAGCAGCTACAAGCTCTAAGCTTCCTGTTGGTCTCCTGATATATGTGGTAGTGTAGTTCATGTTCTTGCAAGTGTGTAGAGAAAACGAGGAGACATGAATGAGGAAGAAAAGACGCATTCCGTAGTCCGTTGTTTAGGGTAGTTTCAGCCGGATATTCGCTTGATAATTTTCTTACAGAACACTAAGGAACAGAGCAGGGTAGAATTCTTCACCAGACAGTGATTTAATTTGCCCCAGAGATGGCGCTAGTGTCGAAAATTCGCCACAATAACAACTCAAACCTTAGGACCTCCCAATCAGCAATGATACAGTGGCTACGGTGTTGCCGCTGAGCTATTGCAGTCGGACTAAATTCAATGAGAGCGACTGTGTTTGATATATTGAATGACTAATGTTTCCGGGCACTTTGGCAACAATAGTCAATAGTCCAGTAATAATTAGTGTAGTGAATGTTTTATCCATGGAGGTGGCGGTGTTCCTCTCTACCTATTTGGTAAGATCTGGCATTGACCCAGGGGGATATCCCCCACAAGACGTCATCTTCCAGGGGAGCACCGTGTCTGCCGAAACAAGATAAAACCTTCCGGCATATGTGGTAATGTAGTGCATGTTAATGTGTGTAAGTAAGGGGGAGGTTAGAGCAAAGAAAAAGAAGGAATGACCGCGCGCGGTTCGTAGCCCGTTTGTCTCTGATCGGTAGGTTTCCTGGGTTTCTCCAATCAACACCAGGCAAATGCTGGACCAGTACCCTATCAAACAGGCCACAGATCACGCGCGTTCTTTTCTTCCTCCTTGCCGTATCCTCACCCCTTACTTAAACACACTAACATGGACTACGTTACCACAAATGCCGGAAAACCGGGACTCCGCTGATGGTGAATATCTTGTTGAGGAAAACCTCACTAGCCCGCGGTAGGTCGGCGCCGGATCTTGCCATCAAGCGGGGCAAGACCATTGGCGCCTCCTGAAGAAAACTCATCCACTACACTTGCAGGACTAAAGACGTTAGCTGTTGACGCGCCCGGAATCACTTACAATAAATCAATGTGGCCCGTTTGTTAGGGTACTGCTTCGACAATCGCCTGGAGTTAATCAGAGAAACCACGAAAAACTACATATCAGAGCAGGTGGTCCCAAGAATTCTTCTCCAGACTGTGCTAAACGATAGCGGTGATGTTGACATTGTTGGTGGTGATGTTGGCTACGAAGGCTACAGCGGATTTGTTCGAGTCCTGACAGCGTACAGTGTGTAATTTTGGCATCTAGGTGGACTTAATTCAGAAACTACAAAAGTATGGATTGTTTACTGTTCTAGCTAACATATATTGAAAATAAATGATAATTCTCATACAGGGAACAAGTTTTGTTAAAATATTTTGACTACAACTATTTTTTTTTTGCAATAATAAAAAATCGCGCATTTCACGACTTCACACAGAAAAACGCCAATAAAACTTAAAATAATGTATATACAGTAAATAAATGTAACTCATTATTTTCAATATTAATTTTTAATATTTCAAGAAGAAAATAAAAATACAGATCAGCCACTATGGAAACAAATTAAAGAATTAGAGTAAAAGAGAATTATTACATGCTAGTACTATGTTCAGTCGCCATCCGATGAATCCTCGGATGAGGTGATGCCATGTACTTCTTCACGGTCTTGTTGATCAATGTCTAGCAAATTAACAATTTCTTGATTGTATTACTTCTTTTTTGGTTTTGGAGATCCCTGTAGACTTGCAATGTATGGATCCGATGTAATGAGAAACCTGTTCATGAGATCAGTGTTTGTCTTTTCTTGATGTTTTCTTTGTAAATAGTTCCCTGAACTTCCTGTTGTCTTTATTTCTTACTTCCAGAGCTTCTTCAGATAGCTGTCCAATAGGTAGAATGCAACTATCAACTATGTCGCTTCCGTGGAAGAGAATCTTATGTAGAGTTACAGGCATGCGATACCACTGGCAATGTTGGAGATATAGGTCTCGTGTGTCATAAATAAATTTTTGAAAAGTATTGAAGTTGATTTTTTCACCACTGTTTAGGCATTTCAATATGATCCCAATTTATTATGTCCAGATTTATTCCAGTTATTTCCAAAGATATCTCGGGATTTCTGAAGAACTTTCGGGCAGTATTTCCATCATTAGTATTGCCACTTTGTGGTTTAGGCATATCGACCAACAGTCCTAACTCCTGCCGAAATTTATCTTGGATTTTTTCTTTCTTTGAGCTACTTTTTCTTTATTTTCAGTTCCTCTTACATGACTTGTTTGAATTTCTAGTCGATACGAAATGTGCAGGAGACATTCAAATAGCCTTATCCAGGAATGAAGAGGAGATATTCTGAAGCAGAAATATTCTTTCTTCACGTTTTTGTGCGTAGAGCTTCAAAATTGTTCATTTCAGTCGGTTTAGCTCCGCACAAGTAGCAAGTCAGTGTGGAAGAACACGATGAAACGGCATTGCAGACTTTGCCATCCACCATGCAAAAAATCATTCTCGGTGTAATGGAAATTTCTGAATGGAGAAATTGGACAGTAGTGGGAGTTAATAACCCTATCTGTTGTTCTACTTTGCTTACTTCAGTGTTAATTACACTTGACGTTTCTTTTGCAAAAATAAATTTTATAGGGCGACAATACTTAGTTGAAGACGGTGTGGAATTTTTCCAAATTACATTTTCGCCACCAACAGTCTGTATTTGTATTGGTTCCTTCACTATGTTCGTACAAGTTCCTTCACTATGTTCGAAGAATCTCTTTTTCCTTTATTCCTTAATTTTATTCCGGTAGCTGTTCCCAATTCTTCTGTGGACAAACATAAGAGCTGTTTTTCTCTCCGTCCTTTAGCTCTAGGGCCACACGAACTAAATTGCTTAACTGGACGGCCAACGCCTCTAGTAGTATTATCTAATTGTGATGTACTTGGAGCAATTGTCGATAAATTTATTGAAAATTTAATGTCTTCCTGCAGCCACGATGAGTAATTTTCTAGAAAACGCTGTTTATGTCTCGCACATTTTTTCCATTTTCTGCTGATAAACTGACAAAAATTTTTAATTTGAATTTTTATGGGCATGATTGAAGTGTCGGTAATAGTTTACTCGTGTAAATTGTGTAATTTGTGTAAAACATACGATAGCACGGCGTCATACCTTGCTTCCGTGGAGCTTTCACACCATACATGAAATAGCATCCTCCGTGAAATCAAGCGCTCCACTGCGAAAAAAAATTAAAAACTCGTGAGTGCGCAGGTATGCGCAGCTGATCATTCGTGATTTACATATCCAAATGAATAAGGTTTAATACCTACATAGTCACAAACGTCAACTCCTGTAAACTCTGTATTAAAAGTCTAGATACATTTGTAAAATGGCGCGAAAGTAGAACTAAAATTACTTACTTTTTCAAAAGACCCCCACGAGCAATCGCAGACACTTTTTGCTTATCTTTAGGCACTAATAAAAACAAGAAACACCCCAAAACACAATTATTTAATCACTACCTCTCTGTGAGTAGAACGCGATGAGCACTGATCTCCAACACGAGATGTACTGAAATGCGACTGATAGAGCCGCGCGGTGTCAGCGGGAGATCGTGTAAGTTTGAACTTGTTCTACTGCCGCCTCAAGCGATGCAGAAGAAAAATAATACCCAATTCATATTCTATGGACATTCTAAAATCAAACAAATACCCAACTTAATTCATTTGACTACTTTGGAAAATTGAATTATGTCCACCTAGATGGCCGAAATTACACACCGTGCGGCGGCCGGATTTTCGACACTAGCTTTTCAGCTAGGTCGAATTCAGTCGCTGTCTTGAGAAGAGCTCTAGCGGCCGACTACTCAGATCGGTAGTTTTCCGTGGTATCTCCGATCAACACCAGGTGAATGCCAGAGCAGTACCCTACCAAACGGGCCACGGACCGCGCGCGATCTGTCCTTCGTCTTCCTTGTTCTATCCTCTCCCCTAACACACACACTTACACTAACATGCACTACACTACCACATATTCCGAGAGACCGGTCGGGAGCTTAGAGCATGTCCCGGCTGGGGCGGTTCCTCGCTGGTGGGAGAGTCCTGGTTAGGGGGAAACCCCACTAACCGACGGTAGGTCGGCGCCGGATCTCGCCATCCAGCGGGGGAAGATCACTGCCATTTCCCGAGAAAAACATACACTACACTAATGGGACTAATGACCACAGCTGTTGACGCGCCCGGAAACACGAAAAAATCAATCAATCATACAGCGGATTCGGGGACAGCAACAGTAGCGGGAACGACGGTACAACGACGATGAGCTGCGGAGGTCTAAGAGGCAATGGTGACTGCGGCGGACACGAAGGCAGGCGAGCGCGGTCACAGGCTGTGGCGGCAGCGGTGGCGGCGTCGGGAGAGCGAGTCGTATTTCGCAGAGTTACGGCGTCGGAATGAAAACGGCGGGCGCGGGGCGGGCGCGGGGCGAGCGCGGGGCGAGCGCGGGGCGGGCGCGCTCTCGGGGCCTGCCTCGTCCGTCACCTGAGAGAACGCGCCATTGGGCCGACTCCGACGGAATATCGCCGCGAGGAAACTCAATCGCGCGTGCGCCGATGGGAAGATTCGCGGCAAACGTCGCTTTTAACTACAATGTCCGAAGTCTCCAGCGGCGATGATGTGAAATCGAGCGCGTTATGTTGGCAGAAACGAACGACTGAAAAGTTTAGTTCCACGAGTAGTAGGGACGAGCAGATCACGTACGTTGTCTCGGGTACTACAGAAACGAGCTTTCGTTTCTAGCTCGAGCGCATTTAATGCTTAAAATTGGTCACATAATACCGGATAGATACATATCAAAGAGAATGGTCATGAAATTAGTGTCAAATATCAACACATTATACTGCAATAATTAGAATATGGAAATGGGTTTATCATTAAACCGTAATGATATGTTAAAGGTTCATTTCTATTACGAACACTGCATTAGATAGACTAAAATATACAAAGTGAACTAAAATATGTAATATGAAATCGTCCTGTGAATTTATAGAGGAAACTCATTGGATTGAAATGTATTATTAGTTAATTTGCGTATCATTTCCCTAGGCTCCAAATCTGTTCTGAATACCACGTTCCCTTTGTTCATGTGCAATATCCATAGGAATTGTTGGATGGTAAATTAGAAGTTTCTCAGAATATCTCGAGTTTTTAGGTTTAGTACGAATCAATCCAACTGCCTATTACGGGGCATTTAATGACGAAAATAAAAAGTATCAATGTTCAAAACATACATTTTTGTCTTAGAATTATATTTATTGTCTATAAAGTTTTGTTGTAAATACTAATACATAAACACAATTTAAATTAATATTGATATTAAAAATAAACTTGAATAAATAAATATTAATACAAATTCATAAAAGCATTAAAAATAAAATATTATTTAGCAATATAAGATTTCAAGTTTTTGATTAAATATTCTTCAAAGTTTCACTAAAAGATGTATTCCGATAGAAGTCAATATTTTTACTGACATTTTATCATAATGGAGGGTAGTTATTTTTCAGCAAAGTTACATAGTTACATAGTACATCCTATAAGATTCTCATCGGTAGTGCTAAGTACATGCTAATACCTGTAATTCACCAGTTATGGAAAGCAATATACAAAAATGTAATAATCTTTAGAACAAAGCATTCCGTAGGGAGATAAATAAGTTCCGTAGTACAGCCATACTAAGGTCCTAGAGAGTACAAAAAGGTATAGTAAGTTCATATATTTCTTTTTTTATTCTGAAAAACCTTTTTTTACTGAATAAAGTAAAAGTATATTCATTATAAATTCACTCGTAAAATATTTATTTATATTTGATTTGATGTGTAGATGATAGTCTTTCATTAAACAGCGAAAACATTTAGGTCATTTAAAAATAATGTTCAGGGATCTCTTCACACGGAAAATTGCTCTAATATTTAACAATGTAAGAAAAAATACATTTTTATCCTAGGCACCTTTTTGTATTGAGATGTGTTCTCGACAGCTCACTTGTTGATTCTTCAAGATTGAAATCATTAAGAATGGAATGTATTAAAATTAATTCTACATTCTATATGTGTTAATATTGGCATTAATATTATTAATATCTAGTGGTATCGTGACAGTCATTTACGGAGCAAATTCACATTACAGCGTCGAAAATATTCAAAGAACATCTGAAGGGGAACATTTTTTGAAATGTCAAGAAAACTTATGTATTATACGTAACACATGAATGAATATCGGAAAAATAAGTTATACATGTAACAGATTTTTGTTCTGCTTACTAGACACATTTCTCTGTCCTTTAGTGTAAGTTATCTGAATGATGAGAATTTCTGATGATTGTTGATCTGAGATTGTTGGGTAACATAGAATGTACGTATTAAAAGTCACATGAAACGTTTGTTGATTATCTCAACATACATCTAAAGTCAGGCAAAAATTTCTGTGAAAATTAACCTATTTTACTCAATTAAATTCATACAATTGGTGATACCATAGTTTATAAGTTACATTTTCATATGAGTCTCACTAAATCAGCACCTCAAATTGCTGACGAGAAATTGTGTACATTGGTGTGGAGTTCCGCCACTGAATCAAGGAATATCAGCAGCTACACAAACACGCACACACACAGATACACACACACATGCTGCACCGCCGCCACCCGCACTCCTACCGCGCTTGATAAATTATGCACGCGCCTCACGTCACGAAGTTCCAGGAACAGTCGCGCAGATCGCGCCATGTGGAGAACACCCACAAACAAAATTTCCTGGTAATGGAGATAAACCAAAGGCTCTCTTGCGCGCACACACATTAATCACGTACGGTGTCTGATGAGGACAAGCACTCTCAAATGAAGTTCGTTTTTATACATGTGTGAAAATAGATGTTGAATAACTAGGGTAACTTGATAAACGTGACATCTGATTATCTTCGCTCATCGCGGATGATTAATATGATGTCATGTTTCCTGATGCGATGGAATTCTAGGACATAAGGTCTCATGCACGAGTAAGATCTCTTATTAGGGAAAACATTTAATATGTTTTGAAGTATTTGTATCTATCGAGGGTAGTGGCAATAAATGAAGTGACTGATGAATGAATGCTCATTTTCTCAATAAATAAAATTCATTGATTTATTTTAAAATACGTAATTTAGTACTTTAACTTTGATATTTTAGCATTATTTAGAGATTCTTATATCTAAGAATAATGAAATTCTGCAAAAGTATTCAGGTTTGCATTTAAGGAACACTGATACGTAGCAAGTATAAAACATTAAAAAGGAAAACTTAAAATCGAGGACATAAAATGAAAACCAAATAAAAGAATTTCAAGGTTTTAAATACTTTACTTGTGATTAAAATTAATAAAAGTAGTTAAAATAAAATAATTGATTTAAAACTAGAAAAAGGAGAGCATAAAAACCGTAGAAGTAATGAAGACGAAGCTCAGGGGGAACAAGGACATGTAAATCATATTAGGTTATGAGGATGACACGAAGAACTTTTGTATTAAGACTGTATCTTATAATTATAATCTTTCGATTTATACTATCTCACTCTAGATGGTCTCTCTGTCGCACCTAAGTCGGAGAAAAAGATCATTTGATATGACTGACGAGGGAAATGGGGAAAATCCTGCCCTCTGGAAACAAATACTCACTAAGCTACTGATCATTTTCTAAATTAATTCAAACCAGGCACGGAAAACGTGTTTTTTCCTTTCAGACTTGAGGCAGCGCTCAGCACTTACAACTTACACTTACGCTTAGCAGAAAACCGTCACAGTTCAGCACCTATGCTTCACTTACGTCACACATGCACAATTACACCCACGTGTTTCCTTCGATCTCTTAGATAATAATATTTGAAAGTTACGATCAACTGTAATAGAGTCCATGAAGAGAGCGTGAAAATTTGAATTCTTCAGTGTGGAACTGGAGATCCACAAGGTCCATGCCAGCAGACCATGTCCTCTCCAGTGTCGGCGTAGGCGACAACGGCGTTGAAGGGCTTCCTCAGCTAGTCACCGGAAATTGGCGTTCTCATTTGGGCGCGCCGGCATTCTAAGGCGGTAATGGCGCGGGCGGCTCACAGTGGGCCGAAAGAGCGAAACTGTAACATATTTTTTCCTATTTTCGAACGAAGTATTTCAAGCGCCAAAAGTATAAATATAAAATTCGAGTAAATAAAAATAAAACATGTTTCATTAAGAAAGTGTTATTATCCTTTTCAATATTTTGGTTTACGTTCAACATTTTGTGGAAAGAACTGTTACTCGTGACATTCTTTTTTCTATAAAAAATAGTTTCATTCCTTATCGCAGTGGTATTTTTATGTAAACTAACATTTTCATTGACATTGTTCAAATTTCCACCATTTCATAACTAACAGTGTAATAAAAATGCATCCAGTCATTCTTATGATTACTTCCCATAAATGTCATTTGTTATTTCACTCTTTTTCTAAAAACATATTTCTTTCTTCCTTTTTCCTTGTGTTTCCTTCGAGTTTCTTTTTTCTCTTCTCATTTTCTCCGGCCACTTGATTTATGTTTCATTATTTGTTCTGCCGTTCACTTTCCTACATTTACTTTTCTAATTTTCTCTTTACATTTTTATACTATGATCTTACTTTATTGTCTTCCATCCCCTCATTCCACCGTCTCTTACCTCCGTTTGCGCACGTCGCTTCGGCCCTTTGTAATGGGAGGCTGAGGCAAGTGCGGGGCGCGGGGCGTGATTTACACGCTGTAATGCGCCGCCCCGGAAATTGGCGCCCAGCGGCGGCTGCCGTCGCCCGGTGCCTGCGCTGCGGCGCCTCCTTGCCAGCGCCAGCGCCCGCACCGCGACGCCGCGGGGGCAGGCGCGATCTGCGAGTGATAGCATCATGGCGCCGGGCCCTCCTCCTGCGACCACCACTCGTGCCTTCTTTCGCCACGCTCGTCGCGACGCTCTCTCGCTTTGTAGGCATTAACTATTGACGTAAAAAATTAAAGGAGTCAGAAATTTGTTTAAGATTCTAAATGGGATACGTGCTGACGTTGGTATAATTCCTATCACAGAAATTAAGACTGAAGAGGCATTGTAATGAGAAACAAAAGTTCCCAACCATTCAACTGCCGCGAGAGCTGAGAATAGAAAGCAGGCACACGAAAAAGTATCCGGCTGTGACAGGGAAGTCATGAAACGAGAAGGGCTTGGTATTTCGAACAATAGATCTATAGAGAAAAGGATATGAGGGATAAAATCAACTGGTGAATTATCATCCTTCAATATTGCTTCCTTGTTATACTTTTTTATAAGAATAAAGACACAACGCTTCGATGGGATACTATTCTAGAATACGAGCATGAATGAAAAGAATGCATACATTTCAAACGTTCGGAGACTGCCAAACCACAATAATAATATTATCTCTGAGACTCGCATACGGCATTTCAGAAAGACGGTTTAGATTCTCGAAAATTAAATATTTTCAGTCACTTAAGTAAATTAAGTACGCGAAATTAGAAATTAGCAAGTAGTAGATACATCAAAATATTGCGCAATCGCTGCCTCTCTTTCTCTGCTGTAGTAAGCAAATAGAAATAAACTAGCACAATGAGATAAGCATGTAACTTATAAACTTGAAAAAAAAATTTTGCAATTTTGACTGAAAAATAATCTTATTGAATTATTTATTGAAAAATTAGTGTTTGGTGCTTTTGTGACAAATGTTTTAGTTTCAAGCATAAGAAAAAATTGAATAAGATTTTAAATTGTGAATTCGAAACTGAAAGTAACCAAATTGAATCATTAAACGTCGTTTAGGTATCTCACCTAAATATACTACACATTATATACATAAACAAATTAAACTATTTGAAAAAATCACGACCGAACTCAAAATAACCACATTCATGGATACACTTCGCAAACATCAAAAACATAATTTGCAAATATGACACGTATTAGCGTTTAGGTCCGTTTTCTGAGTATTGCTGAGATAAGGGTTCGGTTGTTGTACGCAATGACAGACTCTTCGACTATCTCTAGTTTTTAAAAAAATCCTCAAAGTAAAGGCGATGACGAGCGCAAATGGATATAGATTCGAAGTTGTAAAGTCAAGTTAAATCCAAGAGACGCCAGTGACCAACAAGAAGCAGGTGGTCGGTGACTACCAAAATTGTAAATATTTCGACTCGATGAGGGATTTAGATGAAAAGGATAGGGAAGCAGTGAACATGGAAATAATAGCAAATATAAAGATACAGTGATGAAGATAGTGCGGATGTCTAAAGAGAGTATAAAAGATGTAGATACTGGGAAAAGTGGACAAAACAACGAATACAAAACAAGTAGGAGTAAAGAATGATAAGGTATCCAAATGAATAAAGATGATGTGAAGAAATTGAAGAGGACAGATAAATAAATAAAAGTGACAAATGAAATGATAGAATAATTGCACTTGAGTAGGAAGGATGGCATACGTGGAAATGGGGATAGAATTCTGAGCACAGAAAGAGCAGGACTGTTCAGAAGACATCAAACATGAAGTTGTTATCGAAAATTGAGCATGTGGCAAGAATGAGGGGTTAGCAAATACATTGAAAATGATGGAGATAGAAGCAATAGTAGAGATACAGATAATATGGATTATGAAAACAATAGCAGAAAAGGAGAGCTTGAAAATACGGAAAGACTCCACAGGGAAAAGTAGTAGTAGTTAGGAAGATGACAGCAAAATAGTGATAGTACTAATACATAACTTTTAGATTATGGCAATAACCAAGGGGGTGACGAACACATTGAGTGTGACGAAAATTGAAACAATAGCAGAGGTCGAGATTAATTTTGAAGATGGGTAGCGTAGCAAAGAGAAAGGAATAAAATATGAAAATGTCGAAGAAAAAGTAGCGGGCAAATATGTAGAAAATCACGAAGAGGAAGTGAACATTGAATGGGAGAGATGATGAATGAATGAATGATTACTTTGTGTTTCTTGGCGCTTCAACAGATTCTACTTCCCTAATCCCAGATTCTACTACTACACATTCTAATCCCCCTTCCCAGATTCTACTACTACACACTTCCCTAAGTGGCCTAAGCGTGGTGCAAATTTTATCACGGGAAGTGACGGTCCTTTTCTCCGGCTGGATGGTGAGATCCGGTACCGACCTACATGTCGGTCTCGGCATCTAGGTATTTCCCACCAGCGGGGTACTACCCCAGCCCGGAGAAGCTCTATGCTCCTGACTGGTCTCCCGACCTCTGTGGTAGTTTATGCAAGACATGCGCATGTAAGTGTGTGTGTGTATGTAAGTGATGAGGGAAAAAACCAAGGAAGAGGAAAGAAAGATCCGCACGCGGTCCGTGGCCCGTTTGTTAGGGCACTTCTCCGGCATTCGTCTGGTGTTGTTCGAAGAAACCACAGAGAATTGTCGATCAAAGCAACCATCCTCCAAAATTCTCCTTCAGACAGCTGCTGAATTCCATCTAGTTATGTAAATTGTACCGAAAATCCTGCCACCATCGGAGCCTCGAACCAAGGCCCTCCCGGTCAAGGCACTGCAGCAACATCATCTGAGCCACCTGAGCCGCCGGGGGAGAATGACAAACAGAGGCGCCGAGGCGGAGAGAGCGCGCGCGAGTGGCGAGGGCCGGGGCGCAGCGTGTAATTGAACGGGTGGCGATCAAAGGCGGCAGGTAAACGCCCAAGGAGCGCGCATTTACATTTTTAATCCGCGTCTCTCTGAGCAAAGGCTCTAATTACGAGCGCGCGAGCGAGCGAGCGACCTGCGTCGGTGCCCTCCGCGCTCGCCTCCGCGCCTGCACCCCGGGGAACCCCCGCGCCCTCGCGCCAGCTGCGCGTCGAAGCTGTGCCCAATCACTCCTTCGCTTCGGCTCTGCGTACGTACTAACGTGGCGAAACATTAAACGCAATCAAAATTAAACACAAAAAGCAAATTAAATTCAGATGTCTACAGTTTTAATGGGATTATGAAACCGTTGATTTCTTTGTAAATTAATGGTAATTGTCAGCTTATTTACTTTTGTTTTACTTTGGTCCTTCAAATGCAGAAAGTTTTAATACTACTAAATTGATGTGTCACGCTGTTTTTCATGGCGAAAGTGTGCCGCGGTTCAAAAAGGTTTCAGAAACCTTACCTTACGAATGGCGTCTTTCGAGATCGTTAGCACTCTCTAGTTTCACTAATACTTGCAAAGTTTGGAAGAAACTCTTTTGACTTGGTTTCAGTGTAGAAGGCTTCATAAAGTAGCGAACTATGAATGTCAAGGGAAACATTAGCATATTTTTTTCGAAACAGTAGCCTAGTAGTAGTTTTTAAAATCACTGAAAAGTCATTCCAATGCTTTTTTATATTCACATTTTCGATCTTTCAATGTGTACGGGCCATTATTTAGCCACGACGAGCTCACTATGAATTCTATTTCACTCATTTCGATTTCAGTCTATACCATTAAGAGGGTTTTACGACTCAAACGCTTTCGGTTTTTACTAATTACTTTTCATACTGTTATGATAAATTTATTTTCAGGTGAATTTGTAAATTTATTACTAATTCTAGCTGGTGTTAGTTGAATTCTGGTTGAAAATATTTTAGTACTTTGTGATTTTCCCGCTTCAATTGTATGGAATTATTTGTTGAGTTTACGACTAAGGGGCGGATTTTAATAATAATAAGAAGAAGCATTAAAATGATGTTAAAATCGATTAAATCGATTAAAACAAAAAAACTTTACAAATGACGGTAAAAGGTAAAAAATGAAATTGTCTTGCAGAAAACCTCACATTGCCAACTACAGCAATCTTGTTAGTTTCAAAACTAAGTGTTTTCCCTCTTTTTAATAACAAAATGTTTCTTGTATTTTTAATGTTGAGTAGGTAACCTCATTTAACTGTTTCAACTTGCATGATATAGAGAACTTAAACTTGTATTTGACGAGCAAGACCAAGCTGCAGGTTCAAGGTACAAAGATATAAAAATAAATATATAAAAAATAAATAACCAATAACTCTAGAAAACTAAAAATCACCGGTAAATAAGAAAACGTATGAACCATTCCTTGTCCTCGAAGTACACGTCGTTCTTTATCTTAAGTATAATAAAAATACCTGAAAAGTAGTTATATTTTTTGAGGATGGTTGGCAGATAGAATATGGGGAAGTTGACATTGTGCTAACCAATCTCAACTAAAAGTACAAACCAGCCTCCAACGGGATTTTTGATTAAATATGGCCATACCAATGACAAGAGAACTCAAAACTAAAACAAATGATACATGAATATCACGAGTTTGATTGAAGGTTTCAACCGAAAAAAAGAGAAAATGAAAATATTCCCTTACAAATATTACTGAATATCATCCATAAACTACGAAAACATTTCTCTAAGACCTCTAAAGCACTTTTGAGACCACACCTCCACCATCGTTGCACTGATCATGCTGATACTTTTGTAGGAAGTTTGTTAGACCAAAAATGATACATGACATAATGCTATGGAAGCTATATTGCCGAATAAGAGCTTGTGTTCTCACTGCCACTAACGCCAAACCGCCTTGATGACCCTTTTTCAGTAAATGAAATTTAATATTTCTAAGAATCAGTGTCTTATTAATTATAAAAACGGAAATAGATTTAAATTGCAGTACTTGATTGGAAATATATTATTTATTAATATAATACATTGCGAGAAACGTGTAGATAACGGTTTAAAGTGTTTACAAATTAAACTAATTTTTAAAATATAATTTAAGTATTTAGGATACCATTAATATATTATTAATCTTGGTCGAAAAATAGTAAGTTTTGAATTCATTGGCGAATTCCGACTTCTTTCCCTGAAATTCGCTTATCGTGTTATTCTGTCTTTAGATTTCTTTATAATTTGCCCAATGCATACGTATTTTGCTTTGATACAATGGGTCATTTTTAGATACTTTCACATCTTATATGGAATTTATTGTTATGTATTTTCACGGCATAGCTAAATGAAATTTCTTGACATTAGGTTAGAATTGAATGCTATGTACTTAATTGTGTTAGTTTGTTTGCAACCGATTTTTCCTAGTGGTGCATATTCAAGTAATTATAGACGCACATTTTGCGTATTTCGTTCGATTAAGGACCTTCACTGAAACGTTCCATGTTTTGAAATTATCTATTTGTGAGTAATCATTGGAAGTAGTATGTCAGAGATTGTGTTTTTTCTTTTCTGTAGATGTTAAAATATGCTTGGAAACATAGGACATTACTTAATATATCTTTAAAACAGCGAGAAGAAATGCAACACGACGTACAATGTACTTCACTAAGTTGAATATTTACTTCTATTATTTCTCCTACAAAGTACATAGATTATTCTACGTTTGCTCAAAAATACATTTTTTTCATTCCAAGCATGGTTCCACATGCATGGTATTTTATCGATAAAGGTTTATACAGGTAATGAAATAATATTAAATTTAAATACATATTAAAGTGCATATTTCAAAATTGTTATGTCATAAATTTATATTTCTAAAAGCATATTTGAAAATTTTTAGGGCATAAAAACCCTCTCCTTACTTATTACATTATTTCAGACGCTGATTATTCTCCCAGGTATAAACTTTTCTACAGATCACTGACCGAATTACTCAATGTAACTACATGTTACAATGAATAACAATGAATATATATATATATATATATATATATATATATATATATATATATATATATATATATATATATATACACTAATTGTGTGTATATGTGTGTGTATACACACACACCTCACGTTTGCAGCAACATTCACGAAATTAAGGCGTTCAGATATTTACAAAGACAACCAGAATATATTTTCTCTTCTCTCTTGGCAATTTGCTCTTCCACGTAGGCAAACATTCGCTCAAATGCTTAATTTCCCCATATGTCTCCTCTTAGAGACTGTGCAAAGAGAAGCCGACCAGTGCTTTCATTTCTCAGGGAGGATGATGGGAACGCCACTTTGCAAAGGCGGTCGTGTACCTCGCGGCAATCACACGTGAAGCAGCGTTCAGGTAATTTTCTCTTTGTGAAATAGATTGCTCTGGGAGGGAAACACAGATCGCACGGAATGCACGAACAGGAAAAGCATTTCGCTCGATCGAGCTTTTACAGTTCGATTTGCATGGACGTGCGAAATATCGTCGCAATAGCGACTCATCTTTCATTCTGCTTTCTCCACCCCTTCGCAAAAAGTCTCTTTCCTCTTGCTCTACAGTTTCCCCGTGGCGAAATCTTCAGGCCGTTGTTTCGTTCGTCACCGGCGCCACGCCCGAGTTCCAAAATCTCTCCCGGCGGCGAAGTCCGAAATCCCGAAGTCTTCGGGAAAGGTTTTTCTTTCATCCTATCTTCATTTTCTTTCCACTTTAGCCCCGGCGCCCCGCCGGCCGAGCGAGTGCCCAGAAGGGCTTCGGAGTTGAGATCCTTTCATTTCGCGAACCGAGCGCTGGAGTGGCACTGGGTTTGCTTTTGCCGGCGCGCCGCGCGACGCAGTAGCTGCACACGTGAAGGCAGGCAGGCAGGCAGGCGCTGGTGGCGGTGAGCACCAAGGCGGAAGCGAAGGTGAAGGCGGAAGTGAAGGAGGAGGTGTAAGCGAAGGTGGAGGCGGAGGCAGAAGCGGAGGCGGTGGTGGCGGCTGTGGTGTACGTGGAGACAGAGGGGGAGGCGGAGGTGGCGGTGGTGGCGAAGGTGAAAGTGGAAGTGGAGGCGGAGGAGAAGGAGGAGGAGGAGGCGGAGGCGGAGGCGGAAGTTGGAGGTGGAGGTTGGAGGCGGAGGTTGGAGGCGGGGGCGGAGGTGGAGGCGGGGGCGGAGGTGGAGGCGGAGACGGAGTTGGAGGCGGAGGCGGAGGCGGAGGTTGGAGGCGGAGGTTGGAGGTGGAGGTTGAAGGCGGGGGCGGAGGTGGAGGCGGAGGCAGGTGAGGGCTAAGATTGCACCGACGACGACGGAGGCGGGGTGGCGATGACAGCGGTTATGACGGTGGAAGCGGCAGCAATGATGATTGTGAGGATGGCGGGTAAGGCTGTCGCAGCAATGAGGGTGATTGTGATGGCAAAGGCAGCGGAGGTACTACTGTGCCAACTGTCTCCACCCGTGCCTTGTGCCCAAGAGGGACGACAAGAGGCCTTTCCTTCTCACCTTTTGACACAGACAGGCGTTTATTCCAATCGTACGGAATAAAATCTCTCAGGTTTCGTTACTAGGCCAAAAAACAAGTACACCAGCTGTGACGTCCGTCTGTGACGTCCGTCGAATTCCATGGAATCGCAGGCACGCAAAACATTCCAAACATTCATAGGGTCTCTTTCAAGGCATTTTGTTGAATGGTGGAAGTGGAAATAAAGCCGTTGGAAGTGACTTGCTGTACAACAACTCTATTTTCCTCTGTGGCAAACAGTGCCAAGCACACTGATGAATTCTCTGTGACATTTTATTACCCCGCGAAAGCGGCGCGGTCCGATTTCATCGTGACTTGCTTACAAAGAATTGCAAGCTCAATTTGTTCGTGAACATCAGAATGGTGATATCTGAGCCTATCTTCAACGTTTTAAGTGATTATGTCAAAGTTGTAATGCTTTTATATCCAGACAATATTCCTTATTGTATGAAGGTGCTGTACACATCAAGTTGTGTGTGGAAGTTACCTTCTTTCAGAACGATGTCATATTTGGTCTTCTTATATTGTCTTTCACCACCTCTATGTCTTTAAATGCTCTCCCAAATTTATAATGCTGTTTTCGAAGCCTTAGCAAATCAGAACCAACAATCTTCTTTATCTTAATATTTAACACAGGAAAGATCACGGTTTTGTAGCACCATCACAAAACTTATGGTGGATAAGAAATTACTCTCCAGACGTGCATCAAACAGGTTTATGACGAAAACAGTAGAATTTTGCAGATTATGATGTAATGAAAACAGAAGATACCAACTTCATAGGGTAGCTACACTCGTTACCATCGTGTATAACACGGAAATACGGCATTGTACCATTTAAACTGTTTTTGTATGTCCCACGGGTCATTAGTTATGTTTCTTATACCATATTGTACACAATGAAACCATTCGGATGTTGTTGTACATTTTGAGATAAAACAACTATTTCAGAGCATGGATTGACAGTCACAAGTTGAGCTAGAGTAAAAAGATATTTTTTAGATTTAAAGCAATGTTTTTGAAAATAAGGAATGTTGGAGTGAGTCGAACTAGTAAATACTTCTTCTAACTACAGTTTATATTTTCTTTGTACAAGCTTATAATTACACTAAAGATGTTTTTATTGTTAAGAATTTCTATCGAGATTTTGGCATGTACAAGTTTTTGGCTGTCTGACCCCGAAGAACTTTTTATGGTTTAGATTTTACATACCTGTCCCTCCGACTGTTTGTGAACAGCATTAGCGCCGAAACCATTCGTAGAATATTTGCCAAAATGGATAATCTCCGATCGATCTGGATGAATTCGAGGTCCAAAGAACTTGAAAACCTTTTTAACTATGGGAATACTTATATAATACTTCTAGAATATTTTCCCAATTTTCTCAAAAGTAGTTAATTTTTTTTCATGAGTTTGTGTTATATCAAGACAATGTTGCAGCACAGGTGTTAAAACTACCGCAATATTAAAAATGACCACAGTTTGACAATACAATATTCATCCTTGCGTAGAGAATAAGCATCATGATCTTAATGTTCATTACAGTAAGTTGAGGTATGTATAACCAATCCTTCTTTGCGAAAATGATTTTTGACATTAAATAATTTTTAGTAAGATTTTAAAAAGAAATTCTTCATTAACTGTGATTGTATTTGAATACATATACGATGTTAACTGAAAATATGTAATCATTTTTTCTCGTCATTTTTTCTTTGAATTCCCGATAAAATATTGTTTTTATAATCATTGATTAGTTTCTTCATAGCGTTAGGCATGATAGTAAACTACACACACTTTACATTATTACCATGATGATAACAAAGAAAATAAATCTAATTGTCTTCTACGTAACCACATGTCAATTATTCAATAAATTGAATAGGTAGTAAATTGTTCTTAGTGAATTACATGTCACTTCTATTGTAAGTGATTGACGCGTATTTGCGAACAAACAAAGGGCAATAATGCGAAATATTTAGCAGAAGTTTCATTAATTACAATCACAGTTACTAGAAAATATCGTTATGCCTTCCCAAATTGACTTTTTTCTTTCCACACTTTCAAACTCAGGAAACGATGAAGATTCAAGTGTAGGAGAAGTGAGTACAAAAGGTCCAGAAAGGGGACTTGGTTCTATCACCTGAATTTATCCCCCTCGTAAACTTCGGAAATTCCGACAAGCTCGTCAAGCTGGAGATTAAACTTACTGAAGTACGAACTAAGCACGCCCGTCTTTTACGTTCTCTCCCCTCTCGCCCCCTCTTGCGTTACTTGCATTCTCCCTCACAAAAAGAGATTGCCACCAGCACGAGACATTCCTGTCATCGCTTCACCCTTTTGAGTCAAATTACGCACATGGTGTAATCTCAATTGGTAGTTTTCTTATTTTGAATGTGGTACATCACGAAGTGCAATATTTGATTCTATCGCGAACCGACCCCCAAACCTTTTTTTCTCCAGCCCTTAACAGGAACACACTATTAAGTTCTTTTACTCGTCACTATTTAAACTGTAGACTCTTTCAGATTTTTCACCTGTGGGACGTTTCTATAAATGTTTAAGGGTGATTTTGCAAAACTTTATATATTAACAGACAAAAATATTATTTGTGTTCATCATAAAGCGAGAGCAAGACTGAATTTTCTTGCTCCTCTTGCATCTCTTGCTGATGAGCGCCCCTCCCGTTCCAGTACGTGGCCCAACTACTGAAGGCTATAATGTCAACCAGCTAGAACATTCGTGAAAATCCACGGAACGCAAGAATTCTTACTTCGTCTACCAGCTATCAAATTTTCCCTCCTTTCCACTTATCAAATTTCTGTTCCCAATACAATCACTAGTTCCAACTCCACCTGACTGCTTTCCTGTTCTCTCTTTCCCTCCTCTCTCTTTCTTTCTCTCCCCCTCTCCCTCTCCCTCTCTCTTTTCCTCTCTTTCCCTCCCGCTCCCTCTATTCGTCGATGTGGCACTCTTATACCCTTATCTCTTGCTAATCGCAGTCTCTCTACTCTAAACTTTTGTCTTTCTTTTCTTGTATTTTGATCTTCCCCCACCCATTTTTTAACCCCGCCCTTTTACTCTCTCTCTCTCTCTCTCTCTCTCTCTCTCTCTCTCTCTCCACCGTGTCTCTTTTCCCATTCCTCCCTCACGCTGCACCTGCCTGCGACCGCATTCTCTCGCCGCCTCCCCCCCCGTCCCATAAATCGCGCACCGGAGAGGAAAAATCGTCACGCAGAACATTCACGAGCGCCTCTCCCCTCGACAGAAAAAACTTCACATGACAATTTGATTTCGAAAAAAACGCGAAACGATGAAATAGGAATTAGGAGAAAACTTTTGAACGACATTACCATACAGTGGGAGCGCGCTTCAGAAACGCAATTTCAAGTGTTCTTTCTGAGCTTCGCAACTTGTTGAACTCGGGAGAGCGAGCGAGCGGGGAATCGCGCTCAGCGTTAATGAGAGGGGCGGGGCTAGGGGGTGGGGACCCCCGCCCGGCGAATCGTAACGAGAGCGCCCCGCCCCCGCCGCCAGCCCTACCGCTCCCCCGCCACTACGCTCGCCGCCGCCGCTCTTTCCATCCTCCGGAGTCCCGCACGGACAGCGTGCGCGCTGCTGAAAGGCAAGCCTGCGACGAATAGGATCATCATCAGCGGAAATCCTGCGGCGGTGGAGGTGACGACGGTGACATGTGGCAGGTGGGTGCGGGATGAGCTATCAATACCGGCTGTGTGGAGGTGGTAAAAATCGGAGATGTCAGGCGACAGACGTGATTCAGGCGAGAGAAGGGAAAGAGAAAGAGAAGGAGGGGGAGAGGTGGTGAAGCAGACGGACAGCGGACTGGCAAGAAGCCGGCGTCGCAGAAGACTAGCAGAGAGAGGAAGTGGGGAGAGCAAATGGAAAGTCTCGCAGCTAGCAGGGAAGCAAGAGATGAGTGAAGAGGTGAAAAGGAGGCGAATCGTAAAGAGAGTGCCCCGCCAGCCTCCAGCTCCAGGGCTGCCAGCCCTACCGCCGGCGCCGCCACATCCGCCATCACCCTACCGCCGCCGCCGCTCTTTCCACTCTCTGGAGACCCGTACTGACGGCTGGCGCGCTCCGGAAAGGCAAGCCGCGGAAGCGCGGGATCATCATCAGCGGAAATTCTGGCGCTGGCAGCTGCGGCGGATGAGCGGGACGGGGGGGATGAGCTATCAATACCGGGTGGTGTTCGGAGGTGGCGAAATGCCGGAGGGGATGCCAGTCGAGAGGGGGATTGATTGGGAAGAAGGAAAATCATAGGATATGGAAAGAGTTGTGGAGAATAATGCGAA
Organism: Teleogryllus occipitalis; assembly: GCA_011170035.1. Taxonomy (NCBI): domain Eukaryota; kingdom Metazoa; phylum Arthropoda; class Insecta; order Orthoptera; family Gryllidae; genus Teleogryllus; species Teleogryllus occipitalis. Next base: position 189,555 of record BLKR01000200.1, on the reverse strand, counting down.
AACGTTGCTGAGATTATGATCCAGTCGGACAGAGAACTGGCAGCGATCCGGTGGAGAAGAAGTTCAGAAGGGAGAGAAAGTTGGGAGGGTCACGGAAAATGGTTGCAGTTAACAAGGAAAGCAGGAGCTGAGGGAAGAGTTGAAATGGGGGAGCGGGAAGGATTGATTATGCACAGGAAGTCGGGATGCGAAACGTTGAATGGCAGGACGATTGGGCAGGGGATTGCTCTGATGATCTGGAGGTGGGGTGATAAAGTGAAGGACAGGTAATAAGTCGGCACGTTGATGGGATAGGGTTGGGCACTAATGTGCCAGTACGGAAAGTGTCTCTGAGGAGGCGACGTGTGAGAGGGAATGGCAAATAATGTGATGGGAGGTAGTAGGAAGTACAAGTAATACAGACCTCTATTAGTACTCAACAATTGTGACATCGCAAGCGTCGGCAACGCAGCCTTCAGTAGCACCGGATGCGGCAATGCGGTGAGTTTGCGGGCGGAGCGCGCGTCTTCATTTCGAAGGGATAAAGAGGCGGAGGAGGGAAGGAGGGTGTGGACACGAGCCGAGTGGGAGGGAGGGGAGCAGAAGACTGTGCGCGGGATTTACGGCCCTCCCCTGGCGCGGGCCACTCGGGCGGCGAAGGCCCCCATCCGTCAGCGCTGCGTCGGGGACATGTTGCGCACGTCGCGTCGCCTCGGACGCTGACGATCTCAAAAGGACACGATCCCTGCAAGTACATCCTTTGCGTAACCATGCGTAACGTTCAATGAATACCAGTCCTATGAATATGTGAGTTCTAATTGAGAATATAAATTTAATATAAATAATAATAAATACAATAAATAATTAATAAAATAAATAATAAATAAAGTAAATAATAAATAAAATAAGTAATAAATAAAGTAAATATATAATTTTTGAATTAATTATTACTTTGAAATAAAAATGAAACTATTACAGTTCTCAGAACTGTATTTCTAAGGATTTTAAACATAAAAATATTAAATTCATATTTTTAAAGTAGATACTTACATTAAGGAGCCGTAACGTGTAATATAGAAAGATATAATAATTTGATTTTCAGAAATAAGTATTGAAGTTTAAAAATATTAAAACGTACGTCATTGACGTTCTACAGAACATTATTTTGAATAAAACGGAATTCATTCTAGAAAGGATTATTTGAAGATTTATTTCTAATTTATGATTGAATAATCGTTGATGAAAATTTCATTAAAATGTGTCAGTATAAGAATAATAATCTCAGAGTAGAATGCAGTTGTTTTGGAGATTGAAATACAATAACTACTTGCCAAAGAGAATACTGATAAAGTCTTGAAAATTATATTTTATATTCTCTAATATACAGCGCATATGTCAATTTAACGTAATGTATGATATCAAAATACATCAAGTTATATCCACATGTCATAAAAAGTGACAAAATATCTTAAACTCGTGAATGAATTATTTATTCAGTTTCAGTATGTACAAAGCCAATCCAATCTTCACATGTGCATCCTGCCGCATGCAAGCCTTTCCCACGCGGCAGCTTTTCCTGCCTCCCCGCGGAGAGGAGATTTCCGGCACTGGCTGCGAGCGCGAATTCAACTCCCGGGGCGCACGGATCGCGAGATCTCCGGCTTGCGACCGATGAACCGCCGCGCCCCCCGCTCTTATCGCCCGCTGCAGCCGCCTCTGTTCTCGCCCGCGGCTCTCCCGCCCCTGTTCCGGCTCGCGCCCTCGCCTCCTGTCTCGACTTCTTTCCCCTCACTGACACCCGACACCTCGCCTCCCTGTGCTGCCACCCACGCCCTCCATAGCCCCGTCACTGGTGCCGCCTCCACCTTTGTCACCGCCCATGCCGCCGTTTCTGCCACCGCCGCTGCCACCACCTTTACCACCGCCCTTGACACCACCCATAACACCGTCCCTGACACCGTCCCTGACACCGTCTCTGACACCGTCCCTGACACCGTCCCTGACACCGTCTCTCACACCGTCTCTCACACCGTCTCTCACACCGTCTCTCACACCGTCTCTCACACCGTCTCTCACACCGTCTCTCACACCATTCTTGCCTCTGTTAACGCCTCCGCCCGCTTCTGCTCCAGTCCCCCACACCTGGCTGTGCTACCATACCCCGCCTCTGAAGTATCCCCCTTTTACCCCTCCTCTGTTACCATCCGCGATTGACTCTTACCACTGTCCAGGTCTCCACCCTTGCGCCTGTCCCAACGCCCAACCTCGCGCCAATACCCTCGGCTCTGTTTCCACCTCCGTGTCTGACCCTGCCCCGACTTTGCCCTCCCCTCACCCTCACACCCTTCCACCCCGGCGTTTTCCCACCCTCACTTTTGCTCCCTGCCTCTATCTCTTCTCCTCTCCATCACCCCCGCTGTGGGTGACCGCATGCGGTGCAAATCCTGGAGTAAAGCGAGGGCGCACCCTAGTGAGATATGGAAGGAAAACTTGATGTTGGTAGCTCTTTGACACAGAACGAAAACGTCGTTAAAGGTTCAGAAATGGTGAGAAGGGAAAAACATAAGATACAGTGAAAAGCTAAAGAATAAATGGAAGAAGTAGAGGAAGAAGTAGATAATTTTAAAACAGATATGAATATGAAAGGCAAGAGTGTATAACGAAAAGAAAATTTATATTTTACACTTATTATTTGGTTGTATAGTAGAAAAAACTGTCATTTGAAGAATTGAAGGTGTCTATATCAGATTGAAAAGCATGAAAATAATTCAAGTTGTCGCGGCACGAAGTAATAAGAGCCAAAATTTATTGCTTATTTATCCTTGAAAATAGATTTTATTACATGGGAGTTTTTTTGTTTGTTTTTTTCTCCCTTTCAAAATTCAAAATTTATTGCTTATTTATCCTTGAAAATAGATTTTATTACATGGGAGATTTTTTTTCTCCCTTTCAAAATTCAAAATTTAAGTAGTATATGACTTAGTGTAGGGATCACAGAATTTTGAAAATGTGCACACAATTCACTTTTCCCCACAGCACGTCATATGCAGTTTTTAACTGTTTTTTGACGTAAAATAAAATAAAATAAATAAATAAAGTAAGATTCATTTGTACTTTCATTATAATGTCATAAAGTACGTGAAAAAAATCTTAATGAATGAAAGGGAAAATGTAAGTCGAGCACCAATGTTTTGTTATAATAATAAAGTAAGAGACGAACAATATAAAATAAACATTACGATATAATAAAAAGTAACTTGCAAGTAATGTAATAATCTCTGTTAACTTTTAATAATTTGTCCACTTTGAATTATATGGGCATTTTTCTAATTATTAATATTTAAAAATATTAAATAATTTAATGATAATTATAAATGTAAAAACACATTGAAAGCTAATGACCAACTGAATACGTTTTCTTCATTAGAAGCATAATGTTATTGATTATAATTATTCCTAATTTCAACTTTAAATAACCCAAGAACGGGGAAGTATTTGGCCTCAGAGAATTTGTGGGATAACTTAGTTGTCGATTAAATCTATTATCCCAAATAATTAATTGCCTCACTTTGAAAGAAAGATTCTGATAATAGCTGAATTTCATTAATACATGCTAATAATTCATGGATAAATATTAATTGCTTATCAACATTTCGGAAAGATCCTGAAAAAAAAGTAAGCGAAGAAGTAACCAAAATAAAATACGAGAGAATGTCGAGTGCTGGCGGAGTTAAACGTGAAAACCGTCATGAGCCAATGGGCCACCCGGGTCAACACAGGGTCCACGCCCAAACGACCGGGGCGGGGCATCGAAAAAGAGCGGGGGGAGAGAGGGAGGTGATCCGGTGCGGACGGGTGTATCGCGCGTGCAATCATTTCCCCTCCCCTCCCCACCCACACCCACACCCTGTGCGACCGCGTGACGCGTACGCCTCTCGCGCTTATCGCCCGGCGCCACGCGCTGTCCGCCCGCTGGCCCACGCCCACCACCCGCCCACCCGCCCGCCCGCGCCAAGCGCTTGCCAGCTCGGCCGCCCGCCCGCCCGCCCGCTTGCTTTCCCACTGGTCCTCATCACCCAGGAGAAGCCCGACTCACGGACGCGAGCGGGCTTCCCACGCTGGGGCAAGCCCTCTGCGGCATTTCGCCCACTCGCCTGCCGCGGCCGGCACATGCATGGCGTCCTCCCGAGCACTTCCAGCATCCACCTCGTCATCCCCATGACATTAACCAGAGCCTATAGCCTCCCTTTCGGAAAACGCCTGATTCTCTCCCACTTCTCTCCAGACATCTTTCTGACATTTTTATGATTTTTTAAAGTCTCCGAGAAATGAAGGTTTCTATATCAGATTGAAAAGCATGAAAATAATTCAAGTAAGATCCATTTATACTTTCATTATAATGTCAGAAAGTACGTGAAAGAAAAATCTTAATGGATGAAAGGGAAAATCTAAGTCGAGTACCAATGTTTTGTTACTATAATAAACAAAGAAAGACACAAACAATCTAAAAAAACATAACGATATAATAAAAAGTAACTTGCAAGTATTGTAATTATATCCGTCTAGCCTTGCTGTTCTGTTTGTTTGCTTATACCCCTGTACCCTCGTCCGCTCCCCCGCCCTCTCCTCCAACCCTTGCCCGCTCGTTCGTCTGTCTGCCTAATTCCCCATATCTCTGCCCTTTCGGAGTTAGAAAACAGATAATGCTCTTACCAAATCAGTCACATATGTGAGCTGAGAGACAACGTCTGCCACTTCTTTACATTGCACTATATCACGAAGTATTTGTACACTGAAAAAGAACAATTGATGCACAGCATTGTTAAGTGACAGAGAAGAGTGGTTCATGAAGAAGAGCTTAATTTCTATGTCTCTTAAATATCTATGTAAGAAATTTTCAACTGCAAAAGAAAAACAATAAATGGATTATTTAACCCGAGATTTTGAGTTAATAATGAAACGAAATAGTCACGTTGCAGCCTTACAGGTGTTACGATTATTTCACCATGTAATTCTATAACCGGTATTACTGGTAAATACTGTACAGATATAAATATTCGTTATGTATCAATGAATGTGTCATAAACAAATACGAAGTTAAGATATAGCAGGGCAGACAACAGTCAAGAGATGCATTGAATTACTCGATAGGAGTCAGGTCGCCGGGATCAGTAATGCCTGTGCGATTTTTATTAGACACTTTAATTTCCGCTTCGGTTGACGTACGTTCGGGGGATTTTATTTCATTACATTATTATCGGAAATTTTTCAAAATTTCTGCCACATAAGTCGATGACTTGGAAGGTTCCGAGAATTGACGTGTCCTGTGGCACTCATGAAGGACTGGCTTATGACGAGTGCATACGAGTCCTGTGGCACTCATGGCTTATGATGAGTGCGTAATTTGGCTAAATGTGTGAAGTGAACTGAACCCGTCCGCTGTTTCACGCCTGCGAAGGGGGTCTTTGGAAGAGCCTTGGCGCTTTGGACCATTCACCCACGGGTTCTCGCCGTCTGCTCAGCGTCTGATGCGCCCTCTCGGCCACCCCACCGCGAGGCCGCAAATCTGACTTGTGAAGGACGCCCCTTTCCAAACAGCTGGGTGGCATCGTCTCTTTAAACCGAGCAATGGTTATTATTTGGGCAAATAGAGCATAGAATCAGAGAAGGTCTCTTGATTGATCTCTTCAATACGATTCTATGATCACCAATTGCATAATTTGCAAGGCCGCGCTTGTGCCATTTTGTAACTTAGGGTAAGGATATTTGTTAATTGTAATTCAGGTATTATTTTCCCGAGTAAACTCTTTCTAAAGTCTTACAAATTCTCTTTATTAACTCTAATAAATTTGTGTTTTTGTTGCGATGAATGTTTGTGTTCATTGCTACTAACGCTCTACCTTCAGAGCACCGTGACAGGTATCTCAATCTCCCTGAGCTTCCTGGCCGCGGCAAAAACGGGAGAGTGACAATAGATATCGATGCATTACTATCTCCGAATCTTTCATTTCACACTAAGAAAATACAGCTAGTAAATCGAAAAAAACAAGAAACGTTTGATAAAAACGTATAAATGCTATTGCATGTAACTGTGAAGAAATTTCTTTGAAAAGAAGTCCTAATGATTAAGTGTTAACTAATCATTTTTAAACGATAATCTATAAAATCAATCTAGTTGTAGGAAATGATGAAGTAAACTTTCTGATACTTACATGATATTCTGCTTTTAGTACAGAATTATTTTTTCCTTACATGAATGAGTATGATACACTATTTTTATGTTATATTTTAACATGTCATAATTAAATACCTTTTAACTTTACGATATCAGTCTTCAAACGTCGTCAGTGAAGCAGCGAAAATTATCACATTTACATATGATAGTTATCACAAAATACACTTTACAGTTAAATAGTCTCAACAAAATAATACTAAAAGAAAGGATACACTAACATGCTGATATTTTTATTACCAGGGTTTCAGTTTTCATGGCATAAAATATTCTACAGATGACCTTTAGAATGAAAGAAAGGCGTACATCAAGTGAATAGGAACAATGAATGAAAAGTCGTTAGCGTCATTAAAATTAAATACCTTATTATTGTCCACACAAGTTCTACAATGTGAGCAAAATATCATTTGCATATGTCATCATACGGTGTTCAAATTAAAATAAATACAAACATATTTTAACTTATTTCTATCATTAGAATTCAATTTTTAGGATGATATACACAATTTTCAAGAACTAAAGACAAGCTCTGAGAGTTTTGTCATGTTATTCAATCGCCAATTTAACGAAATAATGAAATGTTACTTGTATAAAAGCATGTGAATCGCTGATTGTATGAGCAACCTAAGTCACATTGTAATTTTTGGAAAACAAAGATAAACAATATAATTACTACAAGGATTGTAAGAAAGAGAAGAAACTTAGACTGAGAATTAACTAGCATTCGAGAAGTTTATTACATATCGCATCAAGCTATTGCATTTTTTTGTATAATAAAAAATTTGACTTATGCTGTGGACTTAGTTGTCTTCGCAATCAATAAAATTTTTATTTAAAAAAATTATATGAATACAAAAACAAATTAGCTATATTTATAATGCAGTACATTGTGCCTATGTTTTCTCAAGACAGGTTTTTCTCATGTCTTCCAGTTTTTCTTCACTTTCATATCCTTTCCTATCCTTGTAATATTTTTCATTTGGTAATTGTGTTTCCTTCTTATGATCGAGTGTAAAGAAGAAGTTATTATTCTGGAGCTCATTGACGACCTACATCACAAATCCTGGTACTAATGATTTATGAAAAACATTTTGAAATATGCGAATATACCTTGATAGCCCTTGGAAATCTTACATTGACGTATCAAAGCAAGTCTAATTATAAATTGATATTCACAGATTTTTTAAATACACTATTTCATTTCCGACCAACAAATGCTCAATAAAATTCTTGTTTGTGTTTACTATAGATTCCTATTGATGATGTATCATGGATAGTGTGCTATATCTTCGATATTTGGAAGAATGTTTTGTTCTTCTTTGCACAACTATTGGCACAAGCTTCTTGCCTCACGTTCATAACACGTTCTTCTTGCCTCACGTTCTAACATCACCAACACGTTGATTTCTTCTAATGTTTAATACCGGAAATTACTGTAGTGAGAACAACTGAAAAGAAAAATAGCTGAAGTCCTGGACGTCGGGTGTTTCCACACTCGTTTCAAAATATGGACCAACCTCTGGATGAGTAAAAACGAATAATCTTCCACAAAAAATATATTTATTGTGCCAGATTATTTCTTTTCATCCATCAAAGTGTTTCCACGGAATTTTCTGCGTAAATCACCAAGCTTATACTTACGAGTACCTCTGTTTGCATGGTAAGAAATGGTGACTTTGATTGTTTTTGTGCACTATCTGATGGAGCTACATGCAACGTATGTATTTCTGTCTTTAACTCATTTTTTACAAAATGTGGTTGTTGCAATCAGTAATTCACGTAAATATCCATTATCACCCTCCTCTCAAAAAGCTCCACACAACGAAAGAAAGAAATGTGTTCAAGAAAACGTCACATAATGCGACACGATAGCAAATCTACATTTTTATAAAATATTGCCATAATTTATCAACAAAATTACCAAACAAAAGTACTCTTCAACTGTAGCATGGCCAGGGAAGATGTCCGATAAGACAACGATGCATTCATTAAAAGATGTCTTGACATCGAGACCCCGGACCACGCTTATCGAGGCTTCTGTCCAAAGTATCCGATCACAAGCCAGGAGGAGCCTGTACCAACAGCGCGCCCCTGCTCTTGCCCTTGGCTCAGCAGCCGGGCGACGCAGCGCAGCAGGTGCTGTCTCCGATAAGCCTCTCGCCCGGCCACGGCTGCGTCAGCGCCTGCGGCCCGAGTAAACCCATCCCTCAGCCCTCGCACCGGCGCGAGGCGGTGTGCTCCAGCACACCCGCACGCCACGAGGCGGTGCACCAAGCGCCGCGATATGTTGCCCAGACAAGCTAGATCGTCAGGGCGAGGTGAGCTCCTGAAGCTGAAGGGTTCGGACAGAGGGCATTCATGGGTGACTGAAGTGAAGTTGGAGCGTGAATGGCTGACTACGGACACACGACAGCTGAATTATCAGTTTTTGTTACCGGACGACTGCGAGGGAAATCGTCCAGCATATTTCATTCGAGAAACACCTAAACGTTCCACTTGAAATAGTTCAAACATTCTCACAATTCCACAGGTAATTTTTGAAGAACTTGGGAGGAGTACGCTCCAGATCATCTACAATGTATTGCAAATATCTTGGCAATGCAGATAGCTTTGGCTCTGCTGCGTATTTTGGCAAGTGGAGGCGAAGCAGATTATGGTCCAACAGCCAATGTTTTCGGACGCTGTCGGTTGAGGTCGTTTCGGTTCACTCTGACCATTTCCGTCACCAGTATGTACTTGAACAGATTCAGCACCTTGGACAAAAACATATCCATCAGTGAATTGATATTTCGGTCAAAATCGGATACATAGTGACCACTGAATTATTCTTCCGATCGGTAGGTCTTACACTGCAGGTACAATGACATGTAACTGAAGTGAAAATATTCTAACTGCTCGTTGAGAGGTATTCTTGGTATGTTAGGCGACAATTGTTCTGTCGACTTGGAAGTTCGGCCGTGTTCGTCAAAATGCATCAGACGCAGTGCTTTAGTGCGGCAGTGCTCCAATGAGAATTCGTCATAAACGTCCGTATTCGCCCGAACGTTAATTCAGCCGCACGCGGATCCTTTCTGAGTGTACCATGAAGGTCTATACCGGGGACATCCCGACCAGGCAAACACTCAGGGCGGGTAGTCCCGCCTCATCTCTGCTTTTTCGATGCTATAATAATTTCATGAACAATAAGTACACAATATTTGATGATCGTTAATTGACTAAAAATTTAAAAGGCGCATCGAGAAAGTAAGTTTCTCTTTATCACCCAGAAAAAAAATTACGCAAAATATACTAAAATTTTTGAAAAAAATTACATGACCTTACTTCAAAATCTATCTTTAAGGAACATATTTCACTAAAAGAAAAAAATCTCATAATTCATAATTGAAGTTGTAGGAAGACATTGAAAAAATTTTGAACTTTTGAAATTTTCGAAAATCAGGGTTTTCAATTAACGTGAGACCTACCCCATCCTCTTGCATGTCCTTTACACTATACAACAACAAAATGTAATAAAAAACGATTGAGCCATTGTTTTGAGAATTTGGAAAATGCCCAAGGAGCTTCATGTAAAATACCTAAAAATAAAATATCGGTTTCAAATTCAAGGGTCCGCGATATCAGCCAGATCGATTGGGAGATATCAATTTTGGAGAAGATCCGCTGAACGGTTTAGCCACTAGTGTTGTTCACAGATGCACAGACAGACCGTTCTGCCGTCATTCGATTTTTCGCTATCAAGGACCCACAAAGCATGGATTCTGGCAACACCACGGGTTAGAGGATTTTTTTCTAAATTTAGCAGCTGGATTCATCCAGTTTTTCTTTTCCAGGGTCCGGCATTAATAGTTTTTCTGCAGAAAATTTGCCGTTTTTTCGCGCAGCATCACATAACTTTCTCTATATTCCATAGCGAGAAAGTAAAAATAATTTCATTCAGAGAGCCAAAACATTTCATAATTTTAGCAAACAGTTGATAAAACAAAACTGTGAGTCTCAAAATACTCGTATTCTTTCCTTTTATTTGACAAATGACTTTTGCTCTGATTCCATAAACCTTTGGAAATTACGTTTAATGTCCAGAGATCGTGGCAATGTAGTAACGTGTCCACAAACTAGTTCTGTATATTTTTGTGTATTTTCCTATGATAATATGTTAAAATCAAATTATGAAATCTTTGTTGATATCTTTTATGCAATCAATTAATTGGTATAGGTTTCTCATACACATGTATTAATTGAAATTTTCCTTGTTCCAGGTCAGTGTGACTCATTAAAGTTTTCTTTTGTGGAGAGTATGGTAAGTCCAATTGTTTTTTAGCATTGTATGATTGTAGATATTATTAAAATGCAAAATGCACAACTTGGATGGATTTATGTGGCAAAACGAATGATATCGTAATCAATAAAACGTATGTATTTCGATTAACTCATTTAAAAAACACATACCAACTTGAAATTCCACAATATTCATTTCATAATTTATCATACAATATCAATCAGTACTGGCTCCATGAATTGGAAGCATGTTCTACGTACTACATACTACATGCATACGTAACAAATACAGGCAATAAAATATAAACTATAATATAATTTTGCTTACGACTGGAGCTAATGCCGAATTATATGAGGCGCATCTAGAAAGTATGTTTCCCGAAGTCCGGAACAAAAAAACACAATTTCATGGAATAACTTTATTGTAGTAGATCTTCGTGGTATTATTATTCCATGTAATCACCACCAGATCTCAGTGGTAATTATATGGAATAATAGGGAAATTTACCAAACCATGGGATCAACATTTGTTTTGTCCCTGTGTCGAGAAAACTGCCTCCTGGAAGATACCATTGTTTGATAGCCACCTGCAAGTCTGTGTCAGTATGACACGCGTAATGCTGACTGGACAGGATTTTCTTGAGGTGTAAGAAAAGACGTAAATTTTTGGGAACGAAATGCAAACTATAGGGTTGATGACCACTTACCTCTCAGTGGAAGATGATCTGCTATAAGTCGAGTCATATGTGACCGACCGAATGAGCAAGAAAATATCAGTATTGTCAACGTTGCTACATTATAAATAGCTCCTAAAATCAAAGCAGCTTTTGTCGACGCAGAACGAATTCATAATAAGATGCCAAGTAATTTGTATAGTAATACTATATCCCACCACTGAAACAAAAGATATTCAACATTACAGCAATGCGAACTGTTGTTACATACTAGTGACAATAGCTCATTCCAAAAGAGCAAAATTGTTCTACATATGACATTCACAATATTTTCTTTCCATGCACTAAAACTTTATCGTGATCGAATGTAGTGCGGTTGCAGTTACATTACACATAGTTCCCACAAACCTGCTGAACGTCTTACACAATTCAAAAGGCATCTCGGACGTCGCAAAATCTCCGCTGGAGGCCCCGCACACGCAGCCTGAAAACGCTCCATAGTCACAGAGCGTGCGGCGCCGGGGGGACGCGGGGGCGGGGGCGGAGCCGACGAAAAACGAGGTGCTTTTTGAAATGAACAAGCTGCGCCGAGCAAACAACCAGCGACGCGCGCCGTCTTGTTTGCCCAGATAATAGCACGCCACCCTGCTGCCGCCTGCCACCGCCCCCCTTCTGGCCCCGCAGCCCCCGCGCTTTGGCGCCAGAGGCGGATTGTCGCCACTCTTTCCGCCTACGCCGCCATCTTCCCCGGCGCGAGCCTCCGCTTCAGATGGGCGCACGCGCGCGAGACCTACACGCGATGACGGGGCCCGCGGCAGTTAACACAAAATCCGCTAGATGGCAGTCCGATATGACACGGCACAAGCGGAAAACGTTCGGCCGGAAAAACCGTCGCCGGTTTCACGCTCGGTATTTGTAACTCCACCAGATGATCCACGGTTTCAAATCCTGTAACCCGCAATTTTAAAGACGCCGTGGAGTTGAAACGTCAAAACAAAGACTACTAATTATGGGGAAAAGTGAAAAATAAAATTGAAATTTGCTTGAAAAAACGACGAAAATATTTTGTAATATCGTTACAAATGCAGCAAGTTAAAAATATTATATTTAAGGCATATGAACCGCTAGCTGTAGAAAGGCAACTAGTCTAGGAGGGTTGTGAGCGAGTAAATTAATCATTAAATGTAGAAAGAAAACTTGGTCGCACAATAGCACAGGTTTTGGAAAGTCTTCAATTCTCGGTTTTCTGCAGATAGGTAATTAGTCAGTAAAAAGATCCGTTTGTGCAGTAATATTCGATGACATTATTGTTCGTTTTCCAGTTAGAGATCACTTGTTCTTGCCAATTGATAGGGATATCGGGATAATTAGGAGTAAGCTGAGAAGAAATATATTGTACAGTGGATGAATCTGTTAACCTAATAAAACATTCTTGAAACAGTTTTCCATTGTTCAGATGAAGGCGAATGATTTTGTCGATTACAGTTCATGGTGGTCTAAATTCTACAAGAGAAATAAATCTAATTCTACAAGAAAATCCAAAAATAAATACCCTCTCCTTAATCTTCCGACATTCCGACAAGATTTTTATTCATAGGATTAAAAAAGTATATATATATATATATATATATATATATATATATATATATATATATATATATATATATATATATATATATATATAACAAAAATATTTTAAGCAGAAATATTGCATAAAACTGGTTTTATGAGGGTTATCGCGTCACCTGTAAAATTGAGAAATGTGGACTCTTTGCCATTCAGCAGTTAGCGATTCATATATGTATTACTAGCTGACCCGGCGAACTCTGTTCCGCCTTAACAGCCGGTCCCATCTTTTTCTCGCGTCGCATTCACTGTGAGAAACTGTACTATCCTTGTTGCACTCGTGATAATAAAGCAATTGCAGATTTGTGTTTTTCTCTCAAAGAAGAATTTTAAAAAATGATATTAAATAGATAATTAAAAAATCTATTACGTACCAGAGCGTTTTTTTTGAATTGATTTTTGTTTAAGAGAGAAATACAAAGCTGTAATCATAGGGACCGGCTGTTAAAAGCAATTAATAAGCAGATTTTGGAATTTATTAAGTTAAATTGTTTATTAGAAAATACAAATAAAAAATTAAGTAGATTAATCATTCATTATTGATCCTGTATTTTGGTGCATAGGTTGCACTCTTCAGTTAAGTACCTTGTGATACACGACATTTTTTTTTATTATCAGGCGCAGGTTACAACAGGCAACAATGACCGCTAACATGCGAAATCACGCGAAAACGTGCAAAAACGTGCGTTCTCACACAGGAACGCTGTCGAACGGGATAAACAGTATCCTATGTCCGTCTCCTGGTTCTAAGCTTCCTGCTCACCAATTTTCAGCCAAATCGGTACAATCGTTCTTGAGTTATAAATAGTGTAACTAACACGACTTTCTTTTATATATATATATATATATATATATATATATATATATATATATATATATATATATATATATATATCCATTAAGGAGCGATATTGTTCCAGAAATAATGATGGAAAGATTATTTTGATCTTTAGTTCCAAAAACTAATATCCTATGACAGTTATGAATTACTTACATTTACATTACCCAGGTTCGATTTCCGATAGAAGCAAAAATAGAGATGTAGCTTTACTATAAAATCGCCTCAGTTTGTGGAGATCTGTGGCGAAGTAAAGCTCAAGTAGGTGGAGTTTGTTAGTTGCAGTGAAGGGAATACGTCGTATTTGCCACATTTGAACTTTACAAACCCCAGTCACGGGGGACACCATTAGCTAGCCGGCAAATTTAGATAATCGACCCAAAATGCCAAATACATACATTTCCATAAAATTTTAATTTAAGGTTGATTGGTTGGTTGTTAGTGATTTTGGGGCACGTCAACTACTGAGGTCATTGGTCCCGTAAGTGTAGTTCATGTTTTCCTCTGGGGGGGTGATCTTCCGCCGCTGGATGGAAAGATCCGGCGCCGACCTTCCGTCGGTTAGCGGGGTTTCCCTCAACCAGGTATCTCCCAACAGCGGGACACCGCCTCAGCCGGACAAGCTCTAAACTCCCGACCCGGCTTGTGTGGTAGTGTAGGGCATGTTAGTGTGTGTGTAAGTAAGGAGTGAAGATAGGACAAGGAAGAGGAAGAAAATATCGCGCGCGGTCCGTGACCCATTTATTGGGGTACTGCTCCGGCATTCCAATTTTGAGTTAATTTTTTTGTAGTAAATGTAGTAATAACGAATGGAATATGAACCTGGGAGATTTCACGCGATGATTTGTTACGCAATTCTGCAACAATACAAGTCAATCGCACAACACTAGTCTTATATTTCTATAAGATGAGAAACAGCGTTGCTCTGGCCGGTGAGTCCGCCCCCTGCGAGTGCAGAATGCTCGCACATACGGAGCTCGTGCCTGAAATGCCAGAACGAGCGAGCAAACGTTACGTCTTACAGCAGTCTAGTTCGCGAGCGAAGCAATCTGACTTCCACACGAACGCCGTCTTTTGATGCGCCAAGCCCGGAGACGAAATGCTATGAATGGGTGCACGGTAATGGATTTTGCGTTGTGCAAAGAGTTAGCAATTCACCGCTCGACAAAAGGGCATAAAGCTCGGTTTTGTCGCAGGGCGATTATCTGCAAACATTGTTGGAGGCTGAGTTGCTTGAGTTACCCACGCTGTTGTGTATCATCGACGTTTTTAAATTTCCTATTGTGTTTCTAAATCAGAATGTTTCAAAACAAATTTTGTACAGTGACAACATGATTGGTTTTTTCGATGAGGTAAAGTCATTTCAAGAAGGGTTGTAGTCTAATGTTTACTTCCTGATGACAAATTTTATGACAATGGTTTAGTCAATGTGGGCTAGTAATCTATCGAATAAAATAATGTGCAAAGAGATTATAAACGTAGTTTGACACATGTATTAAAGTAATATTTAAAGAAAGTCTTGGAACGTTCACTCATTTACAAAAATGAAGCTAATGTTACTAGTCATAGTTAAAAGAGAGTATTTTAATAAATTCTAAACCAATATTTTTGAATTATTTACGAGAATATTAACTTGATAACTCATCACAAAGAATTGAATAGTGAAATGCAGATTAATACCCTAAGAATGAAGAATTAACACTTTGTCTCTGAGAATGGAGTAGTTAATTTACAAATTTTAATCAAATCAAAATCTATAATACAAAATAAAAATATCGATTTACAGCAAACCCAGTGTTACGTTACATATAAATACATTGCATTTATTATTGTGAATACTTAAGGTTATATCTTACAACTAGAAAAAAAGTTGGAATATAACTGACAGAAACTGCTGTGGCTGAGAACTAAACTTAAAGCACAAATACAGAAGGAATTTTGTTAGCTGCTATTCGGAGTAAGAATAAATCTCAGCCCGTAATTCCATGTTACGTTCAGAGACGAGAATGACCTATTTCACCGTTTCGCAGAAGGCACGTACAAAACAGGAGAGGCGCAAATCACTCAGCAGAACGCGAGAAGGAAGAAGGCACTTAAGACTTTACTAGTCCGTCCACTTCAATGTGCCATCACCAAGCTCTCAGGCCATTCACTGCAAAGGCGCTGAAGCCTTAGACAGTAGAAATAAAACGACTCTTCCGTTTAATCAGATGTTCCAACCCGAGCCACGGACGCGGCATATGACAGGGTTACGATCCAAAATCCTCGTAAAAGTATTTTTAAAGCGGGAGTGTATTGTCAGCCCCTGGCACTGGCATTTGTCCGCGTCCGAAGCTACAAAAGTTGTCGAGAAGAAAAAAGAGAGAAGAAGAAAAAAAGGGATCTTGAAAACTTGCGGAGCGCCGACGTCTTAAGGGGGCGCTCTTCGTCGCCGGCGGGCGCGAGAGAATCTTGTCTCAGCAGGGCTGCCACCCGCCGGCGGCGGCCGGCGCCGTCAATGCTGCCATCCGCCACGCGCTGACGGTGGCCATGTGCGGGGATTAAAAGCCAGGGCAACGAGAGCCGCAGGAATTTACAGCTCGGTGGGGCCGTAAAAAAGCCAATCTCGCCCTGAGCTTCCTCCACCCGCGCCGGCGGGTTCTCGGGCCACGGCCACCGTCGACCACGCCCCCTCCCCCGGCACCTTTCCCACCGCCTTCTCCGCCACCATTCACATCACCTTCGCTGTCATCTTCATCGCCGCTTCCGTCGCCAACTTCACCTCCTCCTCTACCTCCAACAGCCCCAGCGTAGCTTCTGCCGGCACCTTTCTCGTCGCCTTTGCCGCCACCCTTCCCATCGCCTTCTCCGCCACCATTCACACCGCCTTCTCCGCCACCATTCACACCGCCTTCTCCGCCACAATTCACACCGCCTTCGCCGTCAACTTCATCGCCGCTTTTGTCACCAACTTCACCTCCTCCTCTACCTCCAACAGCCCCAGCGTAGCTCGCCGGCTTTCTAGTCGTATGCCGCCACCCTTCCCACCGCTCTCCGCCTCCACCATCACACCGCCTTCTCCGCCACCATTCACACCGCCTTCTCCGTCAACTTCATCGCCGCTTTTTGTCACCAACTTCACCTCCTCCTCTCACCTCCAACAGCCCAGCGCTTCTGCCGGCACCTTTCTCGTCGCCTTTGCCGCCACCCTTCCCACCGCCTTCTCCGCCACCATTCACACCGCCTTCTCCGCCACCATTCACACCGCCTTCACCGTCAACTTCATCGCCGCTTTTGTCGCCAACTCCACCTCCTCCTCTACCTCCAACAGCCCCAGCGTAGCTTCTGCCGGCACCTTTCTAGTCGCCTTTGCCGCCACCCTTCCCACCGCCTTCTCCGCCTCCATTCACACCGCCTTCTCCGCCACCATTCACACCGCCTTCACCGTCAACTTCATCGCCGCTTTTGTCGCCAACTCCACCTCCTCCTCTACCTCCAACAGCCCCAGCGTAGCTTCCGCTGGCACCTTTCTCGTTGCCTTCGCCGCCACCTCGCCGCTGCCTTCCTTGCCCACTTCACTGCCAGCTACATCGCCGCTTTTGTCGCCAACGTCACCGCCGCCTTCGACGCAAACATCACCGCCGCCTTTGTCACCGCCTTCAGCACCGCCTTCGCTGACCTTTCCCACAGCCTTTGTTGCCATCTTCACTGCCGGCTTCGCCGCCAACTCCACCCCCGCCTCCGCCGCCGCCTTTGCCGTTGTCTTCGTCGCCAACTTCCCCGTCACCTGCGCCCCGCCTTCACCGCCGTCTTCACTGCCGCCTTCGTCGCCACCTCCCACACTGGTTTTGCTGGCACTTTCACCGCCGTCTTCATCGCACGCTTCAACGTTGATCTCCACCTCCACCCCTGTCGGCTGTGTACTTCACTTGGGTTTCAGCGCCGGGCACCAAACGCTTTCCCGTATCCATTGTCCCTCTCTGCCATGTCTTCATCCCGTCTTTGAAAACTGATCCACCTCCACCTGAACAAACATCGTCTCTTACGCCTATCACTCCTGCATGTCAGTCTCGTATTCGTCACCTACATCTCATCAACATTCGCAACCTACTTTACTGTCGCTATTGAAACTACCTAGGTCTCCAGCGACTACCCACAGCTCTACCATCTCCTGAAATTACAGCTACTTTTCCTTACAATGTCACCGCTTCCGTTTCCTCCACATTTGTCATTGCCATCAATTCAATTAACGCTTCCTCCGCCGACGTCGCTTCCACAACAGTTTGCTTCGACCACAATTTTGACTATATTTTGCTGCCATCTCAGATCAGTCCCCGCATTTCTACCTTCTCCTCACATTTATCATGCATCCATTTTTCTCCTGCCAAAGTAACCCGTTTCCTACCGAATAATGACCGTCTCTGACCTTCACTATCCCTCCTGCGCCTCCACCTGAACCTTCACCTCCTCTGGTCATCATTGAGTAATGCACCGTTACCAGCACTACTTCTACCCCCAACTTCACTCCTGACTCCATTTTGTCTTCCTCAATCCCTCCCAACGCATACGTCCCTTCCTCTCGGCCCGGCTTCTCGTGTCAAGAACAGAAACGTCGGGATATGCCCCTCATAAAAGGGGACCTGGCGGCTAAATGGTGGGGTCTTCCTACACAAGCACACCCGACTTCTTTGCTGGCGATACTGTTCAAAGACAGAAGATGTAAGGTCCAAGGGATGGAGGCAGATTTAGGATATGGCTGACTGTTATTTAATTTAAATATGTTTCACGGAAAAATAGGAGAAATTAACAAAGGATGCATCTGTCAAGCGACCTACCGGGGATAGGGGCGAAAGCCCGAAAATCGACCTACCTAATTGCAACAATCGAAAATGAGATTATTTTCTTAAAATTTAGAAAACATAAATATAAACTTCTGTATATTCCCTTTCATCAAGGCCTTCACAATCGCTCTACTCTCACCTCTGTCTGTATTCCTGCCTCAATCTCCTCCCTTTCAATCCTCTTCCATTTCTCTCCCACCAAGATCTTCGCGATACCTTCGTCATCACCTCCACCTCCACTTCTGCTTGCACCTCCACCCTCCACAACCGCCCCTTTCATTTTCCGCCTCCTCTCTGTTCCCTCTCCCGCCATCGCTGCCGGGTGCGCCGCCGCCGGCCCCGCCGCCCCGGCTCCCGCCTCCGCCTCGGGCTGAAAGCGAGTCACGTCCGGGTGCCTCCTGGCGCCGGCTGCCGGACACTGCGCTCCCCGGCGGGCTGGCGGGCGGGGATTGAGGGACAGGTGTGTGACAACAGTTGAGAACGAGAATCGGAAACGCAATATGGCAGGCGGATTTGTCGTTCACAACTCATACCTCTTCCCTCACACTCGTAAGAATTTATTTGATGTTGAAGAAAACTGCTGTAAATACATACGTGTAATTCAAATATTTATTGCTTAATGTACGTATTATTTGGCATTTTGGGCCGACTGTCCAACTTAACTAGCTAGCTAACTGTGTCACTCAAGACTTGGTCGAGTTTAATTCTCATACATGGGGGGGGGGGGTAAGAGAGACATGTGGCGACATATTTCGACGTATTGACGTATGACATGACGTATTTCCCTTTACCGTAACTAGCAAACTCCACGTGCCTGAGGAAAGATGCAACACTATTTTTGCCTCGAAAGGGAAACGAACTCTGGATTACACCAGGGAAGCTAGTATGCTGTGCATGAGCCATTCTGCATAATACATTTATATTTATTTATATATTTTCTGCGTTTTAGGAGCCCGTGGAGTACTGAAATCATTGAGTGATGATCTCATGAGTAGATTGTAGCAATAATGAGTAGGTGAGTGTCGATGAAGAAATGGTAGAATGAGAGGCAAAGGAAGTGGAAGAATCCAGAGAAAGCATGTGGAGAGCTCACTTTGCCCAACACAAATTCCACATTGATCAAACTCTGACTGAGCAATGGAATACGTAAGACCACGAGCCCCCCTTGTCACAAACCAATCGGAGTGTCCATGATTTTATTATGTAGGAATGGAGTTAGTTTCGTCGTTTATAGCCTTTGTTAACTCTTAGTTATTGTTTCGTATTTTAACAATTACCGGGTGGCCAGAAAAATCGAAACGGTCGCTGTACGTAATCGCTTCGTGAAGGCTCCGGCCTTCTCTTACCTGACCTCTTATTTTAGTATTAGTCAATGTAGAGAAAAGCTCTGCAATCTGTGTTGATCTAGTTCTTCCAAAATAAACAATACCGCTTGTGACCCCGAGGAAATTACCACAAATACAGAAAATGTTCAAAATATATATGCCTTTGCTATTCGTCAAAAACTCAAAACAAACTGACACAAACTGGCAGAAAATTAGTTATGTATTGCTAAATACGCGTTTCATTAGTTCTTAACTATATAAAATTTTCCTTCAATTAAATTTTTATTTATTCTGGGGACCACACTCATTGGTGTTGTCCAGGTGCCGGAATGGCATTGACATGTGGCGGTTAATGGAAGGTTCGTGGATGATGTACGCGCAAACTGTGTTCTGGCGAATGTCACTGGAAAATGAGCAAACATTGGACAAATAAGATGTATGCGGTAATGAACAATTGATCATTGTATCGGAAGGCGTACGGCAGATGGCGGGTAGTTTGCCCAACAGCACTGAAAGTCACAAGAAAACTATGCAAGTTGACGATCTACAAAACGATCAGAGGTCAAATTTCAGCTAATTTCACAAATTTAAATGATTAAAGGCATTGTCATTGCCAACAATACTGTTTACTGTTTATTTGAATAACAGCAACTTTCAAATAAACAGTATTGTTGACAATGACAACGCTGTTAATCATTTCAATTATGTAGAAGCCAACGACATTTCACCGCTAAACCAGTAATTTCACAAAGCCAAAAAAATAATAGATTTGGCATGTTTTGGTAAAAACTAATATATTAAATTAATGGACCTTTATTGATATTGAATATTTTGCTACAAAACTAGAGCCCTTATATACAAATACTTGAACAGTTTACTACAGATAAAATAACTACAATGAGTAGCTTTTGGTGTTTTGACAGTAATCAAATTCCAGCTTTCACGCAACAGAATCGATAATGACCAAGTCATCAAAAACCACTTTTCTTATGAATACAAAATATTTTTAATGACAACACGTTCCGCTAGGAGCGCTTCCGCTCGTCCAGAGTTGCCCAGAGCGCGGAAGGCGTGTTGGTGGTGGTGAGTGGGGGCGGGAGGGTGGCCGAGCGCGCAGGAAGGCCGAGCTCACGGCCCGACGCGGGCGCCGCACGGCTGGGCGAGCGCCTGATGGGCGTGTTAACGGGAAGCCCCGCTTAGACGAGGCTATCACCACTCAGCCGCCTGCCTGTGCCCACTTGCCTCGACGCGAGCGCCAACCTCTTTCTCTCCCCCATGTCTGCGAGTCACTTCGTTCGATTCGATTCAATTTTTCTTTATTTTCGCCCAAATACTGTAAAAACTGTATGGGACGTATGGCGGAGAAGTATAATTTGCGTAAGTTTTCTAGAGCTCCAGATCGTCCCCCACCCTTTTGCTGTTTCCCGTTGAATAGTTGAATGAACAAAGTGAGGTCAGCATTTCACAAACTGACCATTTTCCTTCCGAGTTATCGATAATTTATGTGCATTGATAAACAAACTATAGAGTTGTTTTTATTGCTAACAAAACATCAACACTCAACGTCCTACTCTACTTCTACCACAACTAGCAAAAGAAGAACGCAACAAAACGTGCGCAGAGTGACGCTACTTTTCTCCAGAAGCAAAACAAGGGTTCACCTCAGCATTTGCTCAATGAACCAGGGAAACGAGACGAAATACTTGATTGAGATGGGTGTTATTTACCCGTTTTTTATCACAAATCAAAGGAATATCGACGAATGTTATCAGTACAGACAAGAGAAATCTCTTTCAATACATAGTGGTATATATCACTCACTGCATCGAATATAAGTTTTCTCATACTTTTTATAATGATGTAGATAAAATGCTCATCTTTGTAACGCTTCTATCCATTAAAAATAATTAGTACATTTTTAAAAGCGGAACTCTTCCTGTTTGTATAAAAATTTTATAAATTTTTTTATTTCCAAAAAATATATATTTTTCTAATTAGTACTTCATTTCAATACCCTGCTGAAATGGAAAAATTGTATCTAGGAAAAGCGGACGCCGTGTTCTTTACATAGGTTTCTAGCAAATATGAAGGAAGAATATTACTTTACCAACAAATTACCTCAAACCACAAAATTTCATATAATCTATAATACTATTGTATCATTTAATATGTCGCTTGTGTTTTTAAATTATTATTCTTCAGATACAATATGTTAGGTTTGTTCCTTTAGCCTCACAATATAATTATTTATATAATTTGACTTTATTCTATCCAGATGAATTATTTTACAATACGTTTCAAGCATAATGCCATTTTCACATTATTATTATTATTATTATTATTATTATTATTATTATTATTATTATTATATTAAGAATCCACACAATATATAGTTTTTCAGAATTACGAAAATTCATCAGCCTAAAAACATGCCACACTTTACCGAAGAGATTTTCTTAATGTTCTTTGAACACATCTCTTGAATTCACCAAAGATTCTTTATTTTGTTGCAAGAACTTTTATTTCAATCCACTGAACTCATTTCTGCCACACCACTGATATACTACTACCATTAGAATAAACTTCAACTTCAACTCAATTTCGCAAGGATTTACGTGGTTCCCCATTTTTCTTTTACGACTGAAGACGTATTTCCTTAAATCCTTTCTGCCGTACAGCACGATAACCTGTGATATCCAAACTACTATTATTCTTTCGTCATTTAACTGTTTCAACCATAAAACGTTTCGTTCTTTTAGAATATTTTAGAATAGCCATCTTCTAAACAGCACTGGGCATGCATTTCTCTCAATCTGTTGTTTAAATGCAAATCCAAGTGATGTATCTATTTTCCTTTTTCGAAACATTGTTTCTTAGCGAGCACACTCTACACAACAAGAAGAAGCATAAGCAGGAAATCGTATAGTGCTTTTTAATGCATTTTCATGGCAAGGAAATATTACGAAATCATTTTCGTCTCTCAACTGCGCAACTTCTAATACGGCGTTCGATAAACCGACCATAAAACTTGCTCGCGGAAATTTACGTCTCCAAAATTTAACCCGCCACTTACAGTTTTATGGCCGTGATTCTTAACATCCTCAATAACTCATTAGAGGTCCGGTGACTTTCAGAACAGACCACGGGACTCATTGAGCAGCACGTCTCCGCCGTATGGCACTCGTCGGCATCGAAAGAACCATTTCCCGTGGTCGGGGCCTCCCCAGATTTTCATCTTGAAGCCCAAGCACTAAACGTCTAATGAAGGCAATTTCCTTCCCCCTGCAGCGGTTGAGCCATCCGCCGCCACCGCCGCCGCCACGGCCCCGCCGCGCTCCGGGCACCGGGCTCCAGACTACCCTCGTCACAGACCCGCCACCCCTTCCCAATTTCCTCCACCTCCGCACCCCCCTCCTCCCCCACTCTACCCCGGACCAGTCGGCTCGCCGCCACCACAGACCCTCCACCTCGTTCCAATCTGAAGTACCCCGCGTGCGCCATCACGCCTGCAACTCCGGCGACTACGCCGGCACACGTCACAACCCTTCTCATACGAACTCGCCTCCTCCCCCCCCCCCGACCGTTCGTACGACCCGCCGCGCTCGTATCCATTACCCACTTCCACCCTTGCCTCTTCAACGCCGTGTCTCCGGCGGAGCGATCGTCCTCATTGCACTCGCTCCCGCTTTTCCCTTACACCGAAGGCCCTTTCTCACTCCAGCAGTCCCCTTCTTCTCCCGTTTCTGACCTCTCACGACCCGACATCCTGTACACACACACACACCTCCAACCTTACCTTCGTTCGACCCCGACGCCGACCTCCAGCAAGTTCGCATAAGCAGGTATAACCCCCATCGCAGAGTTATTGAGCTCTAAACCGTAATGGCACTGCTTTAGAATATATAAACTCATAATTTAAGTTCGGGAGGGACAATGTGAT
This sequence comes from Teleogryllus occipitalis, assembly GCA_011170035.1. Lineage (NCBI taxonomy): Eukaryota > Metazoa > Arthropoda > Insecta > Orthoptera > Gryllidae > Teleogryllus > Teleogryllus occipitalis. Next base: position 165,846 of record BLKR01000200.1, on the reverse strand, counting down.
AACGGCAGCATACAGAGACATTTGCATGGCTGATGAGGAGGGGAGTAGCCCCAAAGTCGTTCCCTCAATTACCCCATTACCCCTCTCCCGCGCTCCTCCACTGGCGTCTATCGCCGCCGGCGCAGCCTCGTAGGTTGCGAGGTAACACGCGCGCCTGTGTTTACGCGCACGCGTGCGTACGGGGGGAGGGCGGGGCGGGGAGGAAGGTATCTTGGCCCCGAGCGGAAATGAAACGAGTGCGACGCCCGGGTCGTAAGGTCGCGTGATGTGAGAGGTGGCGAAGCCGTTGCTCGTGGCTTGCGAGCGCGCGGCGCGCGGCAGCTGCTCCAGGGAACAGGTGTAAAGGGCTCCGAGGGAGGAATTAGGGCGGATGCCGTTCCCGCACGTGTAAGGCTGCTGAGTGAAATTAGAACAGGAACGCGGATTTGTATTGATTGGTTTGAAATGCGGAAAATTTGTCTCGGGTTTGGGAATGTAGAATACTAATATATTGAAGATGTAACAATAACTATCGATATCAATTAAAGTCAAACTGATTATTTTCTGTAAAAATATATTTTGAAACAAACTGGTGACGCCATTTTCCAATAGCTAATATTTGAAGCCTTCTACCGTCCCACTACCTTTACCGATGCTGCGCCCACCTGCCACTAACACCGCCGTTGCAGTTCGCGTCACTGATCCTCTCTGTTTTTCCACCACAATCACCACTAACACCGCCATCACCGTCATGCCTGCCCCACTCCCACCTACGCCATCGTCGTCCCGCGGCCAACGCCATCCCCCGTTCCGTCCCCGTCCCTCTCCCACCATCGGCAGCAGCGACTTTCACGGTGTAACGATTAGCGTAACAGACATACCCATGTTCGCGGTTCAAATTCGATGGAAGCCTAGAATTTTTAAGGATGAAAAAATCCCTCCTACATATTTCTTTGGAGAAAAATAAAGCCGACCGTCCCATGTTGTAGATTTACTGTACATGTAAAATATCCTACCTAAAATGCGTAAAAGAAGATTTTTAGCTCAATTCAAATTGTCTGTTTCGTCGCCCGAGAGATACCTTCTTTCTTCGCTAAATGGAGAAAGGAGCGCAGCAAAATTCGGGTGGCGGAAGAGGAGGCCCGATGGCCTGAGCCTCACCACCTAAAATAAGGTGTCATTGAGTTGATCTAAATTGAACCATCACCGTCACCGCCACCTCATCTGTCATGCCGTGGCTCAGGGAATCACAGGAGTGCCTGTGACCCGGAAGTCCCAAGGTAAGAGTTCGGTCGGTGGCAGGATTCCCGACACTGCCTAGGTCAAATTCAGCTGCTGTCTTGAGGACAAGCTAGCGGCCGGTTGCTCTGATTGGTAGTTTTCCGTGGTTTCTCCCACAAAAATCAGGCGAATGCCGGAGCAGAACTTTAACAACGCGGGCCAAAGACCGCGCGTGATCTTCCTCTTCATTGTCCTATCCTTGCCTCTTACTTGCACTTTCATGAACTACACTAACACACATGTCGAGAGATTATAACTTGTCTCGACTGGGACAATGCTCCGCTGTGGTAGATAACCCCGCTAGCCGACTTTAGGTCGGCGCCGTTTACAATCTAGCTGGGGAAGATCACCGCCACCTCCCGTCATAAAAACATGCTCTGCGCTTACGGTATTAATGACCATAGCAGTTGACGCTCCCGGAAACAATCACTCAATTTCAACTGTTTTTTTATTTAACACATTTATTAATTTTAGATGGATTACATCGTTAAGTACAATTACTTTACAGATGTTTTTCATACTTATTCTAGTTAAAATTCTAAGCTAACTTAATCTATACATTGAAGAGGATACTCTAGAGGAGAACCTCGGGGTTGTGAATTCTGGTTGGCTAAAATTTTGAGGAAGGCTTCAAACGGAAATCTATTTTTTATTCGGGTGTGGGTTGGATTTTTCGGTAGTTTGTAATGAGCTGCTGCTGGTATGTCTGTTAGGTTTTGGTAGAAGTTGTGTGATATATGTGTTATTTGGTTTTTTATTGTATTGATGTTTAATTCTGAATGAATTTGTTTATTACTTATGAACCAGGTGGCATTTGTGATTAATCTTAAAAATTTATTCTGCATCACTTGAATTTTATTGATATTTGTGGGTGCTGCGTTTGACCATATTGAGGCATGCGTAAAGCAGTAGTGGTCTAATTATAGTTTTGCATATTGTTGTGCTGTTTGTGTATGACAAGGATATATGTTTTGTTGATTAGTGGCTGGAATTGGAATAATTTATTTCTTGCTTGTTGAAGTTTAATATCTATGTGGGTTTTTCATGTTAGTTTTGTGTCCAGATGAAGTCCGAAGTATTTTATGGGGTGTGATGGTGGGGTCGAGGTGATGGGGGAATTATTTCAACTGCAGTGCCTATTGACAACGCCCCCATCGCCAGCGGCGGGGCGCGCTGCGCGTTCTCGGGCGTTGCATTCCGCTAGCGCCTCGCGACACGAGCCCCGCCGTCGCCAATTCCACGAACCACTCGCGCGCGCGGCCTTTTGATCTCCCTTTTCTTTGCTCTCGTCCGGTGCCCTGCGGAAACAACGCAGTTTACTCTCGATACTGAATTCCAGCTACAGATAGAGCCACCGCGCGCTTCCTGTGGGCCACCGGAGCGAGTTCTGCGTTTAATTAATGAATGAGCGAAGTCTGCCCTCAAGAAAGAGGCCAAGGTCTGGCAAGCACCGCGAAATGTGAAGCAGTACGGAAAGAACAGTGAATGTTAAGGAGAACGAAATAATGTAAGGTAAGGCACCGCAAGAGTCGGAAATTTGGATTGAATGTGTACCAGAACCGAATTATCAAGAAGAATGATTTAAATGATAATAAATTTCGATAACGTACATCGTTTGCCACCAACAGAGTCTGCCCATCTCTAGTACTGATCTTGAACATATTCGCATAGCTTTTCATAAGTACATGTTTCCTATTATTTTCTTGGATTCAAATTGATTTATCGTAATAAGAACAACGAAGAGCAAGTGTGTTAGGTGATGAGCAAGTTCTGTTTCTGATTCAGAAGTGAAATTAATACAATTATTCACGTTTCCTTTGATGATTATTTCAGGTATACATCTAAGTTATATTTTCATTTCCCTTATTACATGAATTCACTTCCAGCCGCACGTGATTTCTTATGTTTTCTACTGTATCTAATAGTGCAATCTAAAAGCAGTTTTAATGTGACTTACTATTTTGTGTACACGACACATTACATACTCTGATGAAAGATTTCACGGGATACCTGATTGCATTATGAATAGAGCGCCGATCCTTACGTTTTCAATTTTGATCACAATTGGATTATGTTATTGTTTCACCAAAACGGGCAGTGGAGACTAACACTGGATTTCATACGATATATTTTCGGTGATCTGATGATATTTTAACTTTACAGACGTCTAGGAAAGGAAGAGTCGAATTTCTACTGCAAATGGAGACTAGAAACTCTGTCTTCACAAACTCCCCTGTTCTTTGGTGAAATCGAAACCGCGACCTTGAATTTATGTAGCAGACACGAAATCTCTGGATCTCGAAGTTGGAATCTTCCGACTTCCTAGGGCAACTTTATGAGGAAACTTGGATGAGGTACGGCGGTGTGGGCCGTTGCGAAGTGTGTAGTTTGCATGGAGGAATGAAGTGACCGAAGGAAATGTAGAGGAAAATGAGATGACAGATTAACTTTGAAAGTTGAGATAAGAATCCTTTGTATTGGTAAGAAAAAAAGATGAATCTAAAGAAGGAAAATTGGAATATGTAGTACAACTTCAAACAGCGAGTAATCCATGTGAAGTTCCTAAGAAATAATGGCAGTGAAAAAAGAGATAAATATACAGTAACGTTAAGTATCATAATTCTGAAAAGTCATTTTAATTTGCAAAAGTTCTTGAAATGTCTTCTGTAGAAAAAGAATTCACTTCATAAAAAAAAGAACGAGGCAATTTTCAAGAATATAAATGCAAATCAATAAAAACATTTGAACAAATTTCAAACAGAGAATAAAGGTAAGCTAGTAGAGTCTAGAATGTGAACTTGAGACGACAGGGAAGAAGATAAACTGAAGACAGTTGGAAGTTATAGTAAATTGTGTTGATACAATATTGGTAGGTTTCGAGATTTCATTAGTATATAACTGTTAACTTTCGCTATGCTATTCCCCATTCAGAACATGTAAACCACAAGTATACGCATGTCACCCTCTTTCCATAGATCTCGCTGAAATCAGTAAGTACGAAAAGAGAGAAAGAGCAGTAAGATCGAATTGGCAGCTATTAAAATTTTCTGCAGCGATTGCCTGGATTAATCGCTGAAACGAGTAACTAAGAGGAACAAAAAGGAAGAGTAACTACGATCAAACGAACTGATAACCAAAATTACCGATATTCCCAATATTATTAAATTTGCTGCCAAAATGTCGTTGTTACTTGTGCATACGAAGATTTTTCCTTGAAACGCATGTCCCCATGCAAAATCGAGACCGACAGCAATGATACAGCAACATCCTTCACCTTTGCAGCGTCGTTGCGGTGGAGGTCATAGAGTTCGAGTTCCCTTTGGTGGTGACTTGTCGACACTAACCGCAGAGTGTAGAAATCGGGCCTTCTGGAGGAGACTTCTGACGGCCGGCTTTCTTCGATCAATACCAGGCGAATGCCACAGCAGTATCCTAACGGACGGGTCATGGATTCCTCGCGATTTTTCATCTCTCATTCTCTACACAGTCGGAGATCAGTCGGGAGCTTAGAACTTGTCCCAGCTGGAGCGGTGCAAGGAGAATCGGATGGGAATATTCTAGCAAATTGACGTGTAGGTTGGCGGCGGATCTCAGCCCCATCGTAGGAGGAATACCACCACCTCCCGGAACACAAAACTTACACTTACGGGACATGATTATATTAGTTGATGTATCTGGAATCAATTAATACTCACTCACTCTCACAAAATACTCGTGCGAAACCGAACCAAGAAACCGGTAGCGGTAGCTCAGTGCATCAACTGATGTCACTGCAGCGCCCCTAACCGGGAGGTCCTAGGTTCGAGTCCTGACGGCGGCAGGATTTTCGACACTAGCTTTTCAGCTAGGTCGAATTAAGTTGCTGCCTGGAGGAGAATTCTAGCGGCCGGCTGCTCTGATCGGTAGTTTTCCGTGGTTTCTCCGATCAACACCAGGCGAATGCCGGAGCAGTACTCTACCAAACGGGCCACGGACCGCGCGCGATCTGTCCTTCCTATTCCTAGTCCTATCCTCTCCCCTTACACACACACTTACACTAACATGCACTACACTACCACATATTCCGGGAGACCGGTCGGGAGCTTAGAGCTTGTCCCGACTGGGGCGGTGCCCCGCTGGTGGGAGAGTCCTGGTAAGGGGGAAACCCCACTAGCCGACGGTAGGTCGGCGCCGGATCTCGCCATCCAGCGGGGGAAGATCACCACCATCTCCCGAGAAAAAACATGCACTACACTAACGGAACTAATGACCTAAGCAGTTGACGCGCCCGGAAACACGAAAAAATCAATCAATCAAAAACCGAACCAAGAAGCCCAGACTGACCGTATGGAAAAGGTTTGAAGTGGAAGACGCCAGCGGAGGGAGATAGGGTGGCGCGAAGGGAATTGAAGAGACGAGACGGTGCGGCGCCGCACTCTGCAAGTTCCACGCGTCTCGGGCCAGCGGCCGCACCGCCCGTTCTCGCGGCCGCCCTTCCCTCCCTTGCGCCCCCGGCCTCACCCTTCTTCCCTCGCCCGCTCGCTCGCCCCTCACTGAGCGCGCGGGGCGTCTCCCTTTGCATGGGCCCCATTACTGAATTGAAATCGGCGACGCGAGTCCTGTCGGATCGAGAGAAATTGCGCGGCGACGACGGCGCGGGCGGGCGGCAGCGGAGCACACTGGTCCAAAACTTACATTTCAATGATCAAAATGTACGTAGTACATCATAAGTTTTATTTTGGTCGTTAATGTGTAATGACTTTCGAGATATTTAAAATAAACAATTATTGAAATTATTGGTTGTTCCTCATCAATTGCGCAATCCCTCAAGGTTCAACGATTACTAGATTGACTTTCATTGTAGATTGAACCGATATGGTAAGCATCACGTTGAGCCAGCCATGGAATCTTGAAAAAACGGGGAAGGGAAAATCATGCTTCTAAAGAGATTTCAATGCACACCCTTCAAAGCTATAAAATCGTGCCATCCCACTTGAATTACGACGACTCCTTACCATCACATCTAATACATGGAATAATGTCAGGGTTGCCACTACATGGATCATGAATTTCCCTACGCATCGTGAGAAGTTTGAACAACCAACGGCGTTCCCACATTTGAACAACCAACTCTTAATTCAAATAACTGTGGATAGAAATTTTGACCTCGTATATTGTAAACAAATGTAAGTGTCCGGTGGTGACGCGGTCTGAGACTCGCGCTCCGAATGACGCGCTGTGCCAAAGGAACGCTCCCTCCCGATGGAGCTTGCCGTCACTCGAGGCAGCTGAAAGCCTCGGGGCGACAGCACAACCTATTCGGTGTCAGCGAAACACGTCCTACAAAACATTCCTAGCCGAGGAAGACCTCTTGTTTGGAAAATGCCTTTCTCAAAAATTGACCAAAGTTCTTGTTTAAAAAGAGAAATAAATTATCATAGCGCAAATTCAAGAACACATCTAAAACAGTGTCGATATAAGTTCAATATTGGAACTGAAAATCATGTTTCGTTGAAAAAAATCAAATTACCGCGACGAAAAGGTGTCGGAATGTGTAGTATTTTCAGGGCACAATATCTATTAAAAATTGTATTTGTAACTTCACCTGGCCGCTCCCATAATGTTCAATGACAGATCAATAATCCTTCAATCATACAAGGAAATTTTGAAATTCCATTCTCCTATTTCCTCCAGGTGAGGAACATTACTCATTCATTTCAGACTGCCCGTCGATTCCGTCTCTCTTTTTAAAGCCTTCTCGATTATTAATCATCAAACACATTCCCTTTAACCTTTGCAGATCGTCGATTACATTGACCTTTTCTTTCAACTTTTTCAGCGAGCAAATATTTCTCCATTCTCTCTTTAATTCCAGAACAAACATTTTCGGATATCACTTGAGCCCGATCACGAAATTGAAATCGGGCCGCCCCACCGCTGTCGCCGTAATGGAACAGCAAGCCTCCTAGGGGCCCACGTTCGCCCTATGCGATTTGTATTGGCAGCGGAAAGCGCCCTCCCTGGGGACATTCTGACAGGTTCGCGCGCGAAAGATGGCACTTTTAAAGTTTAACGACTTCTCCCGGACGACCAACGCACGCTCCTAAATGTGTCAAGAACTATGTCTCTAGACTGAGTTTCCAACTTTGTTGTCAGTGATGCTGTAAACTTTGGCACGTAATTATTGAAGCATTTATCAAATTGTTTCGTGAGAAAATAAACGTAAGTTCTTGAAACGAAAATGTAAATAGTAATTACATACATATATGTCATTAACTTGAATAGTTTGTGTATTGTGGTTATTTTCATTGGACTGTTTTGATCACAAAAAGGCATTATTACTTTTTGTCACTGAATGTATACTATTGAAACTAAAACATTCTTTCTTTACATTTGGTAAGATATCACAACAGCTTCCGTTTATGCTTATTCTCAAGATGTGATAATAATGTTCTGGATAAAGCCACGCATCAAGTCCTTTCTGATAAAAAAGCGCAAAGATTTCCAATTCAGGAATAATGCTCAGGCAAGTCTTCTTTTATATTATTGTAAAACATGTATAATCTATCTCCTGTATCACTTTATTGACCTTTTTATGATATTTGTGAAGTTTCAAAATTATTATAAAAATGAATTTACCAGTAATGTACCCTTCTGTAAGCCGAACAACTAAAGTACTTTACGTTCCATACTTACATGTGACGATAAATCTTATAAATATACAAGTTTCTCTATGGCTTTTTGTAAAATTTATTTATTTAGTCAAAAACTGTATTTGACGTATGGGAGAGAAAATCATCTGCGCACGCTTTCTTGAGTTTAAGAATCCCTTCCCAACAATTTAACTATTAAAGTTGAAAAATGAAAAAATAATAGTAATAAATAATAATAAATTTAAAAAAGCGAAAGATTAACATTTCAAAAACTAGATATTTTCGTTTCCAAATTATAGAAAAAATTGTAACGATAAACGAACAAACAGATTTGATTTTTCTGTATTGCCAACAAAATAGAAACTCACCCTAAGCTCTACTACCACTACAAGCAAAAGGAAAGCTCAACAAAACGTGCGCATAATGAGGCTACATTTACGTCCTAAAGCAAATTAAGGGGCCATCTCAGCATTTGCTCAATGGATCAGGGAAACTGGACAAAACCCCGAACGAGATGGGGGTCATTGACTCGGAAATAAGCAATAAAATATAAAATATGAATAAAGCAATAAAACAAATAAAGTATTTTTAAAGCCAGGAAATGGACATTTTCGAATCCCATATTGTTCTAAAAGTTACTTCTGTGTCAAAATGTTCCATATATCGTTACCTGGTCTCATAAAACAGAAGCTGTCGCAGTACATTTCCTGAGGACCGAATATAGAATCGAATGCCAGAAAAATCCTGCCTGAAACAGAAACATCCTGTTTGTTTCATCTCCAGACCCGGCATGTGATGCATTCGTCACGAAAACAAGTTCAGGATTTTCAAACCATTCCCAATATTTATCTTCTGCGTCCACTCAATTTGTCTCCAAAAGAGAAACATTTTTTTCTGATTCTCCGTCTTCCTCCTTCATCACGGAGCACACAATTACGAGCAAATGCTTTCGCTTGATTCGCACTATTGAATTGAAATCGGCGATGCGAGAACTCTCGAATCAAATAAAATTGCGCGTCTGAGATGGAAATTGCGAACGCTTCGAGTGCTTTGCAATACTAAAGGAACGCGCCGCGCACGGATACACGGAGCGCTCCGGACCTTGTTCTTCCGAAACACAAGGGATTCTATTCCGTCAATAAAGCGCGAGGCGGGTTTTATTGATTCCGGGGATGTTCGTGTTCACGACTGGAAATTTTAGAAAATTAAAAATTCTTCAACGTATTCTAGAACCATACGAGTTTGCATAAGGGATAATCTGTGTTGTAATTGGATAATAAAACCGTATTTTCAATCTATTGAATTCAATCGACTGTGACTTTTGTTTTAGAGACTCAATGATTATTAGAAGAAATAATTTGTTGCAAAAATCGTCAAAAGATAATCGTATTACTTAAAGATTGTTAAAAAAAGACTCACATCGTTGGCTAAATATTCACTTTACTGAAAATGCTCTGCATTGTAAATAGTAGTGTAAGGATATAGTAAATAGTAGTTTTAGGATATTGGTACACTTCATTTAAATTGGTGTCAAGCCATAAGAAACAGTGTCTCCCAAAGCGCCACACACGATTTTTTGTTATATTAATAACTTGTGCCTGAAGTTAGTGGTGCTATAAAATCACATACTTTCTCGCGTTATTTGTAACGGATAAACAATATTACAAAACTACTAGAACCTGCAAAAGTGTTTTCAACCAGCAATTTTTTACGCTGGAATTAGAGCTTGGGTTCTTCGATTTAGCTCGCAATTCACGGTATCCCTTCACCCTCAGTCTTACAACTAAACACCATCTTCCCGACTGTTTAAAATTATAATTGACTATTGCATTTGGCAATTGAACAATGAATCCTCAAAATTTCAATAGTTTCGTTGATATTATTCAGAAATTGTTTTAAGGAACAAATAAGGAAAGAATAAAAATCTCTACCTTCAAAATTGTACTTTTAGAAACATTGTGCTCTTTTGAAATTCAGAGAGTTGAAATGAAATTAAATCTGAGCCATTTTCATAGGCGTTCTTTGCTATTTTCGGAAAAAAAAATAATTAGATAATTTGAAACCATATTTTAGAAGATTCTGAAAGTGTGACAGTTTTATATCAAATTCCCCTAAAAATAAAAATCTGCTGTTTAAATTCGCATGATCTTAAATTCGTTCAGAGCGATTCGAGAATTCAATTTCAGAGAAAATAGTCTAAACATATTAGGCGTTAGTGATGTCCACAGAAAAAAAGACATTTTTTGTTGGCGCAAACCAATTTTTCGGTATCAAGTCCCCACAAAACGTGAATTTTTAGTTCACAACAAGTTAAAAGTAATGCACTAAATATGAGAACAAGAACTATCCATTTTTTCGGTATTAGAGTTTTCCTAACCAACAAGAGCTTCTCAGTAAAAAACACCTTTGCACTGCAATACAATACTCTTTTCACGCAACGAAAGTAGAATATGAGAAAGTAAAAGAGGTTGCGTTTAAGGTAACTCGTCGATCCATTGTAGTAGATCACCATAACCACGTTAACAATCTATCGTTTTCCTTTAAATTGAAGATTTACACTAATATCAATTCCAAAAATTACCACAATTTCTTAAATAGTGTCATTCTTACGGCGAAAGAATTCTGATAAAAACCCATGCAGCAAAGTTAAGTACAACGTGGTAATGATTTGTCTGCCCTATTTTCATTTGACAGATCAATTAGGTATACCAGAGTGAAATAGATTTCTGTCGGGACAAAGGGAACTGAAACAGACATACAAACAATCACACCAAACCCAAACTGGGGCGCCCGCACACACGCGCGCGCGCGTCCATACCCACACAGGCGAAATAGCAATCCCGCCTCTTGGCGCGTGGCCGCTTGTGCAAAGCGTATTCTCCAACATCGGCGTGCCCTCGCATCCCGAGAGCAATTTGCGCGCCGGCTGCATCGGCGGCCGGAAACTGCACAGCGGCCGCGGAAACGCAGCGGAGCGGGCTGGAGGCGGGGGGGGGGGATGAGAGGACGAGAGGGTGGGGGCAGGGAGGATGGGGCGGGGTCAATTGGTGAGAGACAGATGGTGAGGGGGAAAGATGGAGTGGAAAACGATGGGATGATGGAAAGATGGGCGGGGGGGATGATGGGAAGATGGGGAAGGAAATGGCGGGTGGGGGAAAGATGGAGTGGGAGAAGGTAGTGCAGGGGAATGCTCGGGTGGAGGAAGATGGGGAGGGGCCGATAGGTTGGGATCGATGCAGTGATGGTAGGTGGGACGGCGACGGGTGTGTCGGAGAAAGGTGAAATGAGAGGATTCAACAGAACGAGGTGAGCCGTTTCGAGTGGAGGAAAGAAGGTGAGGTTTGACGGACCAAATGAGAGGGGAAGGCGACGGAGAGCGTAGCAGTGCGGGACGGTGCCTTGTGGGGCGGTGAGGAGCAAGACGGGGAACGGGGCGTAACGAGGGCTGCGGTGGGACGGCGGGAGCCGGCGACCGGGGCGAACGGGGACGATTGGGGCTGGAGGAGCGGGGTGGGGCAGGATGAACCGAGAAGGAGCACATCGGGCAGATGAGGCGGGGCAGTTGGTTAGGAACGTCGGGACGTGACGAATGCAGCGGAGTAAACGTGGTGGGGAAAAGGTTGGATTGTGTATCGACAGCGGGAAAGTCGGTAGAGGGAGAGCGCCTCGTGGAACGATGGAAAGCAAGATGAAGAGGAACGGGGCGCAGTGGAGAACGGAATGGAATGAGATTCAGAGATTGATCGGGAAGGGATGGAGCGGGGCGCAGAGGGAAAGAGTGGGGTGTGAGGGCGGGGCGGAGAGGAGGGGAGTGGGGTGTGAGGGCGGGGATGAATGGGGGGGAGTGGGATGTGCGGGCGGGGCGGAGAGGAGTGGGTTGCGAGGGTGGGGCGAAATGGGGAGGAGTGCGGTGTGAGGGCGGGGTGGAATGGGGAGGAGTGCGGTGTGAGGGTGGGGCGGAATGGGGAGGAGTGCGGTGTGAGGGCGGGGTGGAATGGGGAGGAGTGCGGTGTGAGGGCGGGGGGAATGGGGAGGAGTGTGGTGTGAGGGCGGGGCGGAATGGGCAGGAGTGCGGTGTGAGGGCGGGGCAGAGAGGGAAGGGGCAGGGCACAGCGCGGGGCGAGACGAGGTGGAATGCAGTGCGGCAGGCAGGGATGGCGCATCGAAGGACGAGGTGGGGCGCGGAGGAGTGGGACGGGGTAGTGCGGGTGCAGCCGAGCTAGAGAGGCAGCGCTGGCTGACGGCCGCGTTTGTCTTGTCGCCTGCGCGCGCGGATAAGCGGCCCGTCGCATCAGCGGCGGCCTCGCGTATTTCATACGCGCCCAGCCTCGCACTGCGGCTCCCCCCGCCACCCCCACACCCCCGCGCTCACTCCATCCTGATTTGTCCTCCCCTCCCTCCATCGTTCATCTTGCCCCCACACTTCCCGTTTTGTGCGTTCCCCTCTAATTCGCTTCATCCAGGTTTTTTCCTTCATCTTGAGTCTTCCTATCTTACCTTAGCTTACCTTTGTATTCTCTAAATTATCGTATTGTATTGATTAATTACAAGATTTTATAGTTACTTACGTAACTAGTACAGGAAGTGAGACTTCGGAGTACGAATTAATATGGGCATTTTGGTATGTATATGCTCACGATACTTTCGTACGAGTTGCGAACATTTTTGTACGAACTCATGGCAACATACCGATATGTACTCTTGGGATCATTCACGATATGCGAGATGGTAACCTTGTGGATTAATGTCGCCCCAGTGTTTTGTGTCTGTTTTCAGTACTGACTTGTTTTATATGAGCATGACTTCTTTCAGATATACTACGGCAAAGTCTATTTTGTCTTACACATGCCAAATTTAACTATTTCCAATCAATACACAGTGAAGGTAAATACATAAGTGCTAAACATTCTTATATAACCTAATTTTCATCTCCCTCAGTTCTCCTTTTAACTTCCTTATACGTTGTTTTTCCTCCTCCTTCATTGGTTTTATTTATTTTGAGCCACCACTGATCTGCGTGTAATGCATTATTCATCATTCGAAGTTTATTGCTCTATTCTTAACTCAATAATCGTGTAGAGGCATTATCATTACTGTTTCTCTATATTAGTACAGGATATTCATTATAAGTACATTTCACAAAAACGGTTTTCAAAAGCATCATTCTTTTTCATTGAAATGCATCACTCATGACGTTCACTACTCTCAACTATGAAAAAGAGGAATATTAAAATTCCCATTGCCTGTTGTTATTACACGTACTAATATCTTCCGTCATATATAATATTTGAATAAAGTATTATGTGGAACGCAGAGTTCCTATATTTTCAGGAATCGCTTATTTATGAAACGTATTAATAATCACCACTGCTTTATACAATTCAATGCAACTCGGTCTTCATGTCAGAAGCGCCCTCGTTCCCAAACGGACGTCGCCCTCCACCGTCCGGAGGCTGCGCCGCTGGGCCATTCCGCCACAAATTGCCCCGGGATCCGTCAACAGCTGCAGCAGCGATGGAGGCTGCGGGAGCGTGGGGGAACGGAGGAAGATGGGGTCGCGGAGGCGGTGGTGGGGGCGGAAAGGCGCGTCTGAACACGCCCGCTGCTCACAGACGCCAAAACGCCCTCGAACTTCGCACCACCTCGCCTTTTTATTCCTTGATATCCGTACGATTTCCAGAAGGTCCAGGTCGAGGTGGTAACGAGAAATTACATTGAGATGCTGCTGCAGCTGTTGCCAAGGGTGGGGGCGAACAGAAATCTACCTCTTCAGCTCACAAATTTCGTGACCTATTGGATCGAATGTGACATGGAATTGATGTGACCCAGATTTAATATAATATTGATAAATACTTTCTATTCTGTATTAATAAAATTTTTGTTACACATTATTGGTAAACCAAACCTAAAGAAATTCTAATTATATTATCCGCATTTGCATTTAAGTTTGATAATGGCAACTGTTAACAAAGTATTTTTATCTTTGCGGCTGCAACTGAAGGAAAAAATCCCAAACACACATGTACCGATGCACCAAAAGATTGCTTAGCAAAATAGAAAATGGTAAAGACGCAAAAGCAAGACATTGGAAGAAATAATAATAGTAAAACATGATAAGAAAATAAACAGACTTGCGTTGAAAACCTTGCCCTGTGACCGCAAATAACGAAAAAATATGAATGAATGTTGTACAAAAGTTATAGTTGTTGTATAATAACACGGAAAACAGGGTTATTTTCCACGAAATGGCTTACACAAGCATTATCTGAGCCAGTACCTCGGTTAAGCGCAAGCAATTTTGGTCCAGTGATTCACATCGGTCACCTTTCAAACAAAAAGCATTGTACTACAAACACCGGATACTCTGCAGCATTATTCTTATGAGTTGGAAAGTGTTGCCAAATTGAAGATCAATGAGGCTATCACAAAGTTAATACGTTTTTGTCAAGTTGTAGGTAGGTATTAAAAAGGACTCTAAGGACTTTGATCTTACGGGTTTTTTTTCAAACAAAATAAAATAAAATGAGTAAAGCATGTGTGCTATAAGCTGATTACTTCAAATTCGGAGAGCATCTGACCATTCAGTCAGGTCAGTATTTGCGAACCTGATGTAGCTTGTAGTACTCATGATCCAGTCATTTGTTTTGCATTGGCAAAAAAGTGATACCACAGAGCCAAGCTAACTAGTTTTTAAGGTATAACTTTACAAAGCAATAAAAAGTATTTCAAATTAATACGATTAAAATGTGAATGAAGATGCGAGAAAAACCTATTAACAGGATACTACAAACACCAATGAAGGTTTTAAGAAACGGTGTAGTCGTAGATTGAAGAACATGCACTCAATAGTTCAAAGACTTGTATTTGTTGTATTAAAACTCTCTAAAATAATTTTAGCTTATTTAACTAGTTTTGTTTTCAAATATTATAAAAATATAATTTCATACACATACAAATAGGTTTATCACGTAATTTACTTTCTAATTCAATAACTTTGGTATTTTTGTAAAATCAGTGTCGGGAACCACGACCTGGCGCATTAGCTGACCGGTCTCGCCGCCGAATTAATACTCAACGAATGAGGTCGCATGGATATCAAATTTCCATCCGACCAGTTAGAACAAAAGTTTATCGAATTATGGTAAATTGCATTGCTTTATGTTTCCTATTTTATCAAATTATCATTCACCATTCACATCAAAGCTAACAAATGCCAAGTGTAGATCTACATTATCGTCGCTTAATGGAAATTTGACTCGCACGTCTCGTCGAAACTGTGATTCTGATTGACTGTCAACACCCGCCTCAACCATCAGTCATGAGAATCAGGTGTATTGTGAAATTCACGATCAGATGCAATCAGTTGAATTTATAAGTCATAACATCCAAGTCAATAGTTACTGAACAAGTTTATTATTTTCGTGAAATATTTTTCGGGCAAAGTAAAATCATGAGCAGCCAAAAGGTTCTTAAAATACAATATTTTGCAAACACATTATATATGCATTAGATACTGTTTTACCCACAATGGAATATCCGCAGTCATTTTCCTCGTTCTTCATTTGCATAGAGAACATGAGTAGTTTTTCACAAACCCAAGATATCATTCCCTTAATACTCACTTTACAGAATCTTTTAGAAATAGGGTGTGGGAACTAACGATGAATTGATCACAATTTCTATATTCCTTTTAGGTGCAGACTATTTGTCTCCAGCTCTATTGCAAATATGATGAGATCTCCATCATT
Source organism: Teleogryllus occipitalis (assembly GCA_011170035.1). Lineage (NCBI taxonomy): Eukaryota > Metazoa > Arthropoda > Insecta > Orthoptera > Gryllidae > Teleogryllus > Teleogryllus occipitalis. The sequence continues at coordinate 150,206 of BLKR01000200.1, read as the reverse complement.
GGTGATATGACAAAGAACACAATTATTTTCTCATTTCACACGATCGTTACCAAACGCGACAGACCAACTTTTCCTGTGTACTTCCAATTTCCTACAGCAGATAACACAACATAAAGTAGCCTCGTGTGAAATCTCGTCGTTATTGTTTCGTCCTTTTGACCACATAAATCCGTTCTTCCTCGTTCACAAATAACAGACAGCATTTTTGCACTCTCTCGTGATTTTCAATTGCAGACTCCTCCTACACGCGAGCGTAATATCGACTCTTGTGTGACCTCGAGAACGTAATGCCTCGCAACGTTAAGCCGTATTTTACGCGCGCAGAAGCGCAATATTTACGACGCGCCCCGAATAAATTCCTGATCCGCGCGCATAATCCGACGCCATAAGACGGTGCGCGGCGGCGGCGGCGGCGGCGGCGGCGGCCCAGCACAGGAGGCGGCTTCTTATTTACAGCGACGGCCCCCGAGGCACAGTGGCGGCGGCGCAGCCAGAGGCCGATAAAATTACGGGGATAAGCGGCGCCTTACGAGCGCCCGTTCCTTTGCGGCCTCTGCCACCCACGCCGGGCCCTGCCATGCCCCGCGACGCCACGCCCCACCCCGCCGCGCCCCCTTTACCCCGTGACGCCCCGCCCCTCCCCCTTAATACGCCCCCCTTAATACGCCCCCCTCTAACGCTCCGCCCCGCCCCGCCGCCCCGCCGCCCCGCCCCGCCGCCCCGCCCCGCCGCCCCGCCCCGCCGCCCCGCCCTGCCGCCCCGCCCCGCCGCCTGGTTCCGCGCCATTCTGTCACCCCGCCCTGTCACTCCCGCCCCCGTCACTCCTCCGCCCCAGGTTCACCTGCCCTGCCTCCACCCTCCCGCCCCGTCACCCCGCCCTGTCACTCCCGCCCCCGTCACTCCCGCCCCGTCACCCCGCCCCGTCACCCCGCCCCGTCACCCCGCTTTTCTCCCGTCACTCCCGCCCCCGTCACCCCGCCCCGTCACTCCCCGCCCCGTCACCCCGCCCCGTCACCCCGCCCCGTCACCCCGCCCCGTCACCCCGCCCCGTCACCCCGCCCCGTCACCCCGCCCCGTTACCCCGATCCGTCACCACGCCCATCCGCGACCCGCGACCTGCACCGCCCTACCCCTTTACCCCTGCCACCCCGCCCCCTTTCACCGCTCCGCCGCTGCTCTGCTCCACGTCGACCCCCCGACCCCTTTGTCCCGCGCAGCCCTGCCACCTCGCCCCGTACCAGCCCGCGTCGCCCCGTACCGCCGCAAGTCGACGCACGCCGCCCCATGCAACCCTCCCTGTCTCCCCCCTATGTCAGCCAGCTCCCGCAGTTCCACTCGACCCCGCGCCCGCCATTCAAATTTTAGACTGAGCGCTGTACCCGTTGACCCTGTGTGCCATGGATACTCCGGTCTCTACCCTGCGCTCAAGGCTCATTCCACTTGTAAAGGCACAAACGTAGCATACAATAGTAATGTGAATCATCTTTACATTGCATTAAAGAAGCAGATGAAAAAATTAATGGTCAAATCTCAGTTTTCGGATACACTAGTTTTTGTATGATTCGATTTTGCACTATTTTTTGACGAAATTGAATCGCCACGCCTGCGCATATCCTATAAGCTCTATGCTCCCTGCACGTTGCGGGCTCTACCCTGCGCTTAGGGCTCATCTTCGGATGTAGAGGGGCAAACGTATCATAGAATAGTAATCAATAACCTGTATATCACATTGAAGAAGACCGGCAAAGCAACAACGGATTTCAATTTTCGACACTAGTTACCTAGGTCGAATTCAGCCACTGTCTGAATAGGAATTCTAACTGTCGGCAGCTCTCATCGATAGTTTTCCAAGGTTTCTCATATATATATATATATATATATATATATATATATATATATATATATATATATATATATATATATATATACCAGGCGAAAGCCGCAGCAGTACACTAACAAACATTGTACAACCGCGCGCGATCTCTCTTTCCTCTTTCTTGTCAAATCCACACTCCTTACTTACACATACTTACACTTGCACTACACTACCACACATGTCAGTAGACCAGTTTGGAATTTATAGATTGTCCTGACTGGAACTCTGTCCCGAAAAGACGAAATAATAAGTCAGTGAAACCCATTAATGAAGATGTAAATGAAGATAAAAGAGTAAAAATTCAAATTTCGTAATCTAGTTTTTGAACGATACCGATTTTAGAGAGCCGTTTGATCCTCGTGCGGTTAAAAATGGTCTGTGCAAAAGACGATTAACTATCCGCCTGACGGGTAATCGTTTCCAGGGATCGACTACTCTCACAAAGAACTCCGTACGTTCGAGGTCACAACATAACTTCTCAGACTGATTTTGATTGCTTTCGTTCGCAACACTTTTGTAAACATTGGTTTACGTGAATTTGCGACTGTACTTTCTTGAGATCAAGAGGTCTCCGATTTAAGTCTCAACGTCAAATATTTTCAATATCAACTGAATTACCATTAAAATGTCAGGCGATTTGACTTATTCAGCTGGAACCCGGATATCAAGCCAGGAACTTCAACATCAAAAATGAAGCTGTAACGAAGCTCCGAATTGGATAGCCACGTCCCAGTTGATCGCTGTCAATTTGCGTAACGTTTAAATAGGAGTGTAAGTGGCTGGATCAAAGTACTGTCAGTATGAGAATTCTAGAAATCGACAGGCTTCTTCGACCGTACCTGTACGACAAATGACGTAGAAGTACCCTCTATAACCGTTGCAAGTCGTTCGATCCTTCATGCCTCATCCGTTCCTAGTGCACCCAATGAGTTGTTTTTACATTCCATATGAACAATCCTCGTGATTTCGAAACCTTCAGTAGTGAGATGACGTAGATATCGGTCAAAGGTCCCAACTGAGCTATAGCGCCATTGAAGAGAAAAAGAGGACTTCAAAGTTCGTGATGGAAAGTTTGTAATCTATTGATGGTAGAATATACACAAACATGAAAATGTTACTAGCCACAAGAACAAGACAAAAGAGAAGATGGAGGTGGTCATTGTGACATTTTATTGCAAATTTCAGTTGCTGTAATGCCAGAGAAAAATAATATTAGCATTATTGTTATCACCAAGCATTATTGAACCAATTTACTAATTATTATTTATTAGTTAATTAATTTTTATTCATTCTCGCTATTGTCGATCATCTTTCTACATCAGCAACTACCCACAGTTATTTTCTCCGTTAGATTTATTTGTGTCACGATATCTCATTCCACAGTTATTTCATACCGCAGGCTTCCCATTCCTTTTTCTTTCTTCTTCTTCTTCTTCTTCTTCTTCTTTTTTCTCCTTTACCATTTTTGTTCATTCTTCCCCAATATTCCAATAGTATCTCCCTCTTCTATTTTTCGTGAACAAACCAGAAAAGTCTAACCAAAAATATATTAATATGATTTTCTTCAAAAAATCAACATTTAAAAATCGCAATCACAAGATCTATTCTACAGACATTATTGTTCTATAATTATTTATAAATAATAACCCATTCATTTTTTTAATATTGATTTAGCTCTCTCTTTTTGCATTACGGATTCAATTTCCTCCAACATTAATTTTTTTTTTTCAAAAATAATCTTACTTGCATAATAACATCTTCAGAAATTAAGTTTAATGATATTGACTTAGACTCAATCTTAATTCCGTTAACAAGTCAACAATTGTACAATTATTCTGAAATTAGAAACAACATATAATTAAAGGAAAGGTTTGTTGTTTCTTCTTTCCTTGTTTGTGCCCTTGTTGTTGAAAATTGTTTCCTTGTATTTGTGCCATTATTTTCAGAAAAAAACTTTTCTTAAAATGTATTGTGTGTGGTATGTAAATCAAGTATCGGTACGTAAATCAAGTTATTGTGTCGGCTTTGAATCAGAACCACTCGACTTTTGTTTACGGATCTCCTTTCCTTAAATTGAGGTAGTTCTTGTGCGTTAAAAGGTTGTTAAGTTGATTTGCGTTCAATATAATTGTCAGTTTGTCACTCGTATGACAGGAGGTACTCGCGTGAACGCCGTCTCCTATGGCTGAGAGATCCTCTACATTAGGCCCTAGGCGGGCGGGTCACCTTGCTACCCCCCCCCCGCACCGCGGCGACCCGACCGCGCTCGGCGGAGTGTATCGAGCGGGGCGTGCACTGCACACACCGCGCGGCGGGCAGGGCGCGGAGGGGAGCGAAGGGGCGGGATGGGGCGGGGCGAGGCGGAGCGAGCGCGCCGGCCACACCGCGAGCCCGCATCTCACGCGGCCCTAATTGTGTCCGTGGGAATCGTAAACTGGAGGCGCGCCCGCGTGCGAGCCATTCGCCTAATTGCAGTGTCACGCGCCTGCGCCCGCGCTCGCTCGCCAGCGCGTTCGTTCGCCTGCTCGCCCGCCCCTCCCTCCCAGCCACGCCCCTCCCCGTCCCGACCTGCCCTTCCACCACCCCGCCCCACCCCGCCCCGCCCCCCGCCCCGCCCCGCCCACCCTCCCGTTTGCTGGCTGGCTCGCCTTCCGCTCACCCGCACGCCTCCAGCCTTCCCTCTTGCCCGGCTGCCGCGCCTGTTTGATTGCCAGCCGTTCGTCCGCCTGCCCGCTAGCTCGGCCTCTACCCGCACACCCTCTTCTCCACTCGCCCTCCAGCCTTCGCCCTTGGCCGCTAGCTTCCTCGCCCATTCGAACGCCCTCCCAAACGCTCGAGCTCCCTCCCAAACGCCAGCCACAGCCAGCGCGCTTGCCCGCCGGCCCCGATGCCTCCTCCCCAATCCTCACACCACTGAGTGACAAAATCCGGCCGTAGCGGATTTTCGACACTAACTATAATAGCTAGGTCGAATTCAGCCACTCTCTGAAGGAGAATTATAGTGGCCGGCTACTATTTGCTCTGATCTGTAGTTTCTAGAGAATTCTCGGAGCAGTACCCATACAAAGGACCCACCGATTGTGCGCAATCTTTGGCATTAAACAGGATTGGATCAGTAATTCTGTGTTTACAATCTTTGAACTGATATCAAAAGATTTCTTATCTGATTTATTTATATATATGGCTCCTTCAACTTCCTTAATTCTGTAAGTGTAGTGAATGTTTCATCGCGGGGGGGGGGGACGTCTGTATTCATACCCGACTGGATGGTGAAATCCAGCGGCCTACACATCTGCTTGCATGGAATTTCTTCCTTGTGGTATCGCTCGAAGAGGGGCACCTCTCCAGCTGCCACAAACGCTAAGCTCCAAACGTATGTGGTTGTGAAATGCATGCAAGTGTAAGTGGTGTGAGTAAGGGACGAGAATAAAACTAGGAAGCGGAAGGAAAGTTGGCGCTTGAGCCATGCCTCGTTTGTTGGGGTTGTACTCCGGCATTCCTCTGGGGTTGATTGGAGAAACCACGGAGAAATACCGGTCAGAGCAGCTAGTATTTCCCTCCAGATTGGCTGACTAGACCTCGCTAAATAATGGCGAATCTGCCATGCTGGTTCTGAGTTTAACTCAAACGGTGAAGTGATATCAAGTGTGTTTACTTCATTAAATGAAGTATAAATTTTATAGTAACTAGTAGTTGTCCAATGGACGAAATTCGACCGAAATTCATTAATTTTGTTAACGTTATTGAGGTTCTTTGGTGAAACAGAAAATTTTCACAATATTTGCATATAAGTTTGAATTTTCTTTCATTACTTAGCTGCGATTGGGTACAAATTCGTCATTAGCAAATGTTGTTGCCTTAATTCGTTGCAATACCCACGAAAGTGGAAAACGTATGCAAATTTTCCTATGTAAACAAAGGAATCACTGGAATTCTTGTCTCCTCCCGTATGGTTGAGAAATCCAATGGAAAGTGGTCTCGTGATCACAAAAGTAAACAGAGCAAAGTCCTTGAGAACTCAAATATCTTTATCATCATTATCATCTTTATCATCAGAATTCCCACAATTCAAATATCTTTGTCTAATACACTTTGTTTTTGTGTTGCGGGTTGCATCTGCACGCTGTATTATTTAATTTAATGCATTTGTAACACACATTACATATAATTTTTAGCTTTTTGGACTCCTTTTCCATATAAACTTTAACTACTCCAAATATCACTTTCCTCCGTGAGGACAATATGTTTAAAAGGGGACACAGTTTTATCTTCACGTTTTACTATCTAGATAAGAGAAACGTCAACTTCGCGTGTGATCGGGTCTTTGTTCGCCATGCGACATGCATTTACTTCTGTACAGAGTGAGTCTCATCCCGCACGTTTGTTTGCTCAGGAAAATAGATGCATGTCTAGAAATTCAGGAGATATCAAAGAATGGGAATGGAATGTTCAATTTAAATTTCTCAGATTATTTCGCTCCAAGCACGTTAGAGGAATTTACCATTGAGAATTCAGGCAGTTCGATGTTGCTCGTTAACTTGTGACAGTACTGTAATGGCGTTTAAACGATGTGTCTGGAAATGCTTTCAGGTTACTTGAAAATGCATGGACCACTGACGAGCAATTCTGTCGTTGCGGTTGAAAAAGTCCCCCTAATGATTCCATCATTGTCTGAAATCGCTCTATATTCATCTGTACTCATTTCCTACAAAACCGTAAACATTATATTTGTTAAAAATTCATTTAATTTCCAACGTATTGATTTTGTAAAGCTAAAAATAACATTATGTAAATTACGTTATAAGAATGACGAGAATGAAGTGTACTTCTTATTTATTTCAAATCTACTGCGCTTCCATTGCGTAATACATTCTTCAGCATACACACTGTACTTTAAGTTCAAAGTTTTCTATCATTATTATCACATATATAATTCTCATTACTATAAAATGTTTGGCGAATTTCAGCGACATGTAATACACGAAGAATATATTCATTTTCCCAGAAATGAAAAGAATGTACTGCATCACTCACAGAGAAGAAAATACAAAATAATCTGTAGAAGAATACTTTTTACCCATTCTCCAACTTAGAATATAAAATTGAAACAGATTTGTTTTGCTATTTTGTTTTTTTATCCATATTTTTTCTTGCTAAAGTAACACTTCTTGTCTGCAGTCAAATGTTCACATTTCTACCAAGAGTGAAGGTTAATTCAAGTTAATGAATTCGTTCAAATATATTACGGAGGTTTACAAATATTGTCTCATACACATAGCTAATTGCATTTTACAAAGGGGGTTGGAGATTCGTTGTTTTAATGAAAAGGAAAGACTACTTATTAACTAAATCAAGAAGCTCTTCTTGAATAAAATTACATTTACACATTCGTTAATACACGTTCTCCACTTAAAGAGGTGAAATATTTGATATGACAACCATCTTTTTACAAATTTCATGGCACCCACTATCAACTCGAAGGGAGATTGCTGGGAGATTGATCGCAATCAGCAACAACGTTCCCTCAGGCGGCGCATGACAGATAACAAAGATTTTGCGGAGCGGGCGTGCCCCAGGCCGCGCGCCCGGCCCCGCAGCGGCCCCGCCACGCCCCTCCCAACTCCGCCCCTCCCTGCCCCGGCACAGGGCGCCCTATTGATTACAACTGCCCGTGGGCGCCCCCGCGCCGCCATCGCCCGCGCCGCTGGCCTAACTCTGCCCCTGCACCGCCCACGCGAAGCACCGCCCCGTCTTCCCGCGGTCCTCGCCCCGCCCCTGCCCAGCAGTCTTCCTCACCTACTCGCCTCCCGCCGCCCTCACGGCCACGACCACCCTCGCTCCGGTGACCAAGTACGTTGCTCCATCGTCCCCACCCATTTACCGCCCAAGCTTCATCCTTCTATCAGGACTCACCACACCCATGTCGATAAGTCGCCCTCCCCCTGTACTGCGTCTCCTCTACTCACCACGACGATCTCCCCGCGGCCACGCCCCCTACTTTAGCAGCCTCTCACACGTGCCTGCCTCCCGCTGCACCCACGGCGCTGACTGTCACCCCGGTCACCAAGCGTCCTCCCAGTGTCTCCGCCCATCTTCCGTCCGCCCTTCCGCCATCAGCAGCCACCCCGCCCCTGGTGACAAGTTATATCGTATTCCCTCCCTCAATCGTTCAACATCGTCCATCAACCTCCACAGTCCCGTTCCAGTTTCCACCCCCGAGCCCGACTGAGCCAGAGCTATTGGTCGCGGCTCCCCTGCGTTTCCCACATCGACGCCCCGTGTTTCGCTTCTGCAGCCTCTGTCCAGACCTGGTTCTTGTTACCTCCCATTCCATCATACACGACCGCCCGAATTCACGCCTCCCTCCTTTGCTCTCTCAACCACCCGCGTCGCTGACACCATGATTCTCATCCGTGTCTGTACTCCCGCTTCATATTGCACTCCGCCAACCGTGTCACTCTTCCCTCGGTAGAGTTTCACCATTACCTGACAGTTCGTTTGATTGAATGATTCCGGTGGTCTTCCCTCGCTGTATGGTGAGATCCAGCACCGTGCCGATCTACCTGTCGTCTAGCGGGTTTTCCCCCATCAGATATCTCCCACCAGGTACCAGTCCAGCCGGGACATGCTCCAAGCTCCCGAGCTGTCTCCCTGCATGTGCATGTAAGTGTATGTATGTGTAAACAAAGGGGTTAGGATAGGGAAGGAAAGATCGCGTGCGGTCCGCGGCCTTTTTTAAGGTATTGCTTCGGCATTCGCGAAGTGTTGATCAGAGAACTACCTATCAAAGCAGCCAGCCGCTAGAATTGTCCTCCAGACAGAGACTGAATATATATATATATATATATATATATATATATATATATATATATATATATATATATATATATATAGCAAGGGTCGGGACTCGAAGCGAGGACCTCCGCTCAGAGACTTAAATTTCATTGGTGTAAATTTCATTAATATAATAGAAGAATCATCAGATTTTACTTTAGAATGAGGCGACTAGATATCACCCTTAACGCATCGATATCAGTTGACTCCCTGAGCCACCTTTCGCGGTCTGCCAGTTCGTAACTTTCACTGCCCACGCTATTGACCAAACTCCTTTCCGGTAATCGCTTCTGCTTCCCTTACTCGGAAGCAGCCAGGACCCGATCCCTTCCTTCCACAAAGCCTCCCCGCCTAGATACACCTCCGCCCGCGCCAACGTCCTCTCCCACGGGCACAGCTTCAGAGTGCTACAACTACTCGGATCGGCGAGAGCGCTCGGGCAACCTTCAGCTGCGCGGACGAGGACTTTCGGGTGAACGAACCCGGCTCCTTCAGAGGCTGAGGACGTTTGAGCGGCTTCCCTCTCCGCCTGCCTCCCACTCGCGCTTTCTCCCTCTGCTCCGCTTCGGTTCACTCGACAGCCCTCTCGGACGAGCGGCGCGCTGTCGCTCGGGTATTGCCACGCCGAGGACGCCGCCTCACTACCAGGAAAGGGGACGCGCCAAATTTGCCCCGAGATAGTTCAAAGTACATGTTAAGTTCTTCGAAAACTTCTGTCTTCTGGAAATGTTTATTCGTTACCTTCTGTAACACGCAAACGCGCGCGCGCGCGCACACACACGCACACACACACACACACACACACACACACACACACACACACACACACACACGCACACGCACAGTATCCGAGGAGGAAACATCGAACCTTTGAAAATAATCTAAGACAAATTTTAAGCGTATTTTGTCTAATAAACTACTTGAATATTCTGAATAGCTGAGCCGCAATAAACACTGAAAAATTGATTTGAAAAATGCTTTTCAGGGAAAAGTTTGCATTTAATAAGCATAGAAACACTCCAAAAACATGTAAATTGTTTTTATTTACAAAAGAAATGAATACATTTGTTCAGAAAGAAAAATTAAAACAGAAATTAAAAAAAACAGATTTCGTCTAATTTTTTTTCTCGGTTAATTTTTCTTATACGTGACTGTTAACGCTTGTTATATAGATTGTATGCAATAGTTAACAGTTCTGCCTACTATTTTGTATCTGGAACTAATATCATGAATTTAAAACACTCTTCAAAACAATTTCCATTATGAAAGGAGAAACAATACGTGTTTCAATTTTAGCTTTATTTTTCCTAACCGTAACATACAGTTTATCTGTTCTTCGATGACAAATTAGCATCATTTAATTGACATTTACGAAAAAGTTTCAAAATTGGCGTAGCCTTGTCAGTTTTTATTCCTGAATATCAGATATTTCTATCGTGGTAAAATGCCATACCTTCTTTCGTGTTTTACAGAAAATTTGGTAGTCCTAAAATGCAAGATTTCTTAGAAAATATAATCTATTAATAGCATATATTTTCTTTGAAAAATACCGTACAACACTTGTTGCCTCAGATCTAACTTTTCTGTAAATATTTTTTTCGGATGAGTTCAAAGGACTAAATCCGTAGAAATTATAGCATAAAACGCTCTCGAAACACTAAGTTCGTTTTTATCGTTCATTTAATTTTGAACTTGGTTGGATTATTAACTACATTACAGCGTTGCTCGGATAAATTAAGTTCCCCATTTCGAAGGCTCGTGGCGGCTCTCGTGCCACATCGCTTTAGGAGGAAGATTCGACGAGAACGTTGTTTCCCAGAATCTGCCCTCACCATTTAGGTCGCGCAAACAAACGCTAATTAGAATTCAAAGGTGGTAGAAGCTGCATTTTCTGAATGGCTGAGGATTTAACTCAAGAGCTTCTGTAGAAGCCGATTAAATTTAGAGAAGTGAGGGAAACAATCGGTGAATATTCGAACTTTTTCGGTGCAAGCACTATTTTGAGCATTTATAAAACAGTTTACTTTCTTTGAAATTGTGATAAACATACAAAAATATTCTACACCATTTTTAATAGTATTGTCAAAATGTCCGAATAAAAAGTTTGAACTTCGTAAAAGTTGGGATTGCTTTACTATTCAAAGTTTAATGGCTCCGTCAAGTGCATATTTAGATTTATGAGGTACAGTTAATTTTTTCAATTTGCTGAAGAAATGCGTTCTTATTCTGCGTACTTATTCATTGTATGTTACAAGAATTTAAAACACAACTTAACAACAGATACAAAATCAAAATGCATGACATTAGTTTTCGTAAATGAATGAAACTTCGCGAGGTAATGAATTATCCGTATATATGTCCGTATTCATGTGGCAGGATATAGTTTGAAATTTTAAAAAGGGGTGGCAACTGTTCGTCGTCGGATAGCGGCCAAAAAACAGCTAATCCAAGATTATGAATCACTCGGGATTTGTAACGGAATGCATGATTTCATACGAAGTAATGCAATGCACTGAAATTAGCACGTTTCATTTAATCGAAACCATTCTGACAACTTAATGAAGGCAATGATTTTTCACAAAATTGCATTTAGAACTGGACGTCCGTTTAAAAAAATTACTAAGGATTAGGTGCAATACTACTTCACTCAAAAGATTAAACTAACTGAAGGACTGCACTCAAGAAAATAACACATTAGAATAAAATCCCAATATCAAACATTACAGCAACCTCAAAAAGGTACTAAAAACATTTAGAAAATAAGTAACGGAGAATAATAGCATTTTATACTCTACATTGAGAAGCATAAGATTAATATGATGACAATTACGTTAGAGGTTTTCGAATATTTTTCAACTTTATAAAGCCCTTCAACACTAAAAACATCTACACTAACGAATCATGAGTACATACTATGTTCTTCATACAAACAAATTGTTGAAAAAGGAAACGACAGACAATCGCTGACATTTGACTTCGATGCCACTCTACGTAACAATGATTTGAGTGTGACTATTTCCTCCACAAATGCCGAAAAAGATACCACAAAATTGCACGGTAAGAGGTAGTATTTTAGTTAAAAAACAGTTCCAGTCATTAGGGCAATTACGTATGAGTAGAAATGTCATACGGATATACGAAAATACTCTTCTGAGAACAAAGTAACCCTTAATATTCAACGCTTAATTACCCCGAATACTATTCCGACAAGGAAACGATTGTAATGGTAATAATTACTTACAGACTTGTGGGAAAGTCATCAAGTTCTCAACGTCCATTACAACGCAAAAGTAATCTAAAAGTACTCTTTTACTAAAAAAGGCTGTAGAATAAGAGGAAACTTTAAGCGTATTTCCACAAAAAAATGTCGCAAAAATGCTATGAACATTAATTGATGATTTATAGACTTAAGTGTCACCCTGATGAGGAAATAAGTAGGAATGAACAATTTTAAGGGTTTATTTTCAAAGTGAGTACTTCGAATTTCTTCTGTTTTCTTGTTTTACGTATCAATATATTTTGAACCCTCGAACCATATCTGGGATATTCTTGGACATCATATTTGATTTGTTAATATTTTCCTCAATATTTGCAGTACAATTTCAGTCTTCTTCATATGCATTCATGCACTTATTAAGCAGGTACAACCATTTTCACATATTTTCCAAATGTTATGAGAGAGTTATTGTTTTTGTACCATGAGAATGGTTTTACCTAAGGTATAGCCTGTTATTTTCCCATTCTCATTTGAATTATCTTGGCATGAACTTTAAAAATTGTGTCTGATACAGTCAATATTTGATTATCTCAAAATAACATTCACAAAAAATTATAAATATTTTTAAAGCATTGTACTTCAACAATGGAGGTTACGTACGGTGGACGTTATTCTTTGTATGAATATTAAAATTAATAAATTATATTTATTATGTTATTTAAAATAGGTTATAAAATGTAAACTTATATAAAAACAATTTTTTTACATTCATTATATACACACTCGGTTTATCACTTCCAATAGTCAGTAAAGCTTGGGGTCCAAAAAGACCCCAGGTAAAGTCTAATTTGCAGAAAGTGTACGGGGGTTAAGATACTTCGCTATGCAGAAAAACGTTTAAAAAAGAGAGTTTACCTTAAACCCTAAGGTTTCCCTTAACAGTATTCGAAAACAGTTGAAAAAATTCGAAACTATTGAAAGAATGAATGTGAATACTTTCCGGTCCTGAAAAAATATATTTGTTAGAGATTCGTCGCTTTCGAAAAAAGCTCTTCTTTTGAAGATGTTCCTTGCGAGCTGACCCCCAGCGCAGTGGCAGGGTCGGCCTGCAGCGTGCTGGCGGCTAATAAGGCCATCGATCAGAGCGCTCCTGCAGCGCGCCTGCAGGCGGCTTACACGCGCCGATGAACGCCTGCCCCCGCCGCGGCGCTGGGGGCTCCATCGTTGTCACTGCAGCCTCGCGCGGGCTGCCTGCCCGGGATTTGCCTGCCAAATCGAGGGCCTTCGAGGAGCAGACGTGCGGTGCTCTCGCTCGTTGGGGTTTGCGCGGTCAGGGGGCGTGTCAGGGTAGGAGGAGAGAAATGCTAATGGAAGCAGAATGCGACAGATGTCCAATGCGCGCAGAAATCGAAAGAAAATTATGCAGTCTCCCGCCGTGACAAAGGTGTCTGTGGTTTCGACCCAACACTCGGGAACAATACAAAAACCGCTATCGTCTCCCACATTATTTCAGTAGTAAAGATACCTTTTGCGGCTCTAACGCGCAACCAATATTTATAAATGAGGCCTCTAAAGAAATTTAATTTCAAAGAGACGTACCGGATTGCACTTTGACTTTAAAAATATGAAGGATTTGTTGAAAACAAACGCACCTAAATATACACGTCAAATGCAACCCGCAACACTCGATCGCATTGTTAAAATCGTCATAGTTAAATAACTCCTAAACAAAGCGTTCTATGACCGTAAACCTGAAACATTGAGACCAGCGGCCTCAAAGAAACGTTTCCTATTCTCTAATCCACAGAATGAGATATTAGACGTTCTATTACTTTTTCTGGTCCGGCGATTATCGCAACTGTCCAATACCACCTATACAAGCCCTTTTGCTAGAGGCCATCTTTTTGACGTTACGCTTAGAAGACATAGATTCAACCATCTTATACAAGTATTTATGCTCTCTGTGAACGCCGTGGTTTGCGCCGACTGACGAGATTTATTTGCTTAATCAAATCAAGATTTGCTCTTGCAGCAGCTAGAAGTATTAATAGTTGCTTGATACCGAAGAAGATTGTTTTTTATGTATGTAGTACACTTCTCGTTTCTGCAAGGGCTGTGTTCCCAATTGAAGAAGGAATTACGATCGAATTGGACAACATGTTTCCATGTTTCATTTTCATGATATCCTTAGACAAAATTGGATCTTTGCATCAACTCAATGGGAAGATTTCGTTTCGATGCAGCACACGAAGGTAACTATCGATATTCTTGTTTCTGAGAAAGATTTGTGACATGACCTACATCACTCATGAACTTGGATAGGTACCACACCATATGTATCTTCTAAGCACTAAAAGTTCATATTATTCATATTCAAAATCTATTTGTCTTATTTTATCGCTCACCCCTCAAATTTCAGGTAATTTAAGCCAATATACGTTCATGGACAATGCAGATCGAGAGGAGTGCATTGAATGTTATCTTCATATATTTTTTAAACAAATAAATTGATTTCCTTATCAACTTTCCCTAAGCATAGAGAAGAGGGTGGAGTTCAATATGCGAGAGTTCTCGTACGGATACCATAGTATAACTAATTTCCAATGCGCGCAGAAACCGAAAGAAAATTTCTCCTGTTCTCATATTGCAACATCCCCTTAGAATTCCCTTACTTATTGCTTCTCTATTTACCACACAGCTGGCATCATTTGTTTGCAAGACTCCTGTTCGAGGCTGCCTTGCGTCGGTTTCAAACAGAAACAGATGAACTTTACAATAACACGTGTATTCCAATAGGTGTGATTGACACAACACACACAAATACAGATTGCGGTTCACTTACATTTGAACACTTCAACGGATGTGATTAGCTGTACGCTTAACACAGTGCAATAGATCGCGATAAACAAATTAACACTTAATGTGCGAGTGATTACATTAATTTTCGGCGTGAACATTAGATAATTTGAAGCTGAATTCTTTGCTAAAGCGCATTTTCGTGAGGTAAATTTGGCATCCTCACGGAATGTGAGACTGTGTGCTCTAGTGCAGTAGTCGCCTCAGACTAGACAATTTGAAGCTGAATGCTTCGCCAAAGAGAGTTTTGTAAGTTAAATTTGGCATATTTTTTTCGGAACCTGAGGCGGCGTGCACAATTCTTGTGAACATGCGCTGTGTTCGACTCAGACTAATTTTTTCTCAGCGGTGTCAGAAGGCCACGAAAAGCTCTGCGCATGAGGCGGAGAGGGGATGTGGCGAATTAGCATATCGCAAATGAATATTCATATTAGTTCTAGAAGCAGATCGATTCTTTTGCGAGTTAGAAATCGGTTGCGACCGTTGAAGCTCGCAGATTTCCGTGAAAGGTCATGACGTCACGGTTGCTTGGAAGCACACGTGTGCGCAAGGTATGGCGAGAAGGGGGCGCCCACGCTGGCGAGCGCGCATCCCGTGTGGATGCTGTAGCGTTCAACCGGATCAACAGAGTCTGTCTTGCCAAGCATATGAAATTAAATATTTGCATAATTCTCGGCTTTGCTGTGGATCCGAACAGCTCCAGGAATGAGACTGCCCGCCATTAAATATTGGCTACTTACATGTTGTGTTATGGAACGGATAGTTTTTTATATTTTTGGTATGCAGCAAACTGTTGAACTGTATAAACTGAGTTCTTTACCTATTCACGAAAACTGTTTTAAATTTATTGCAGTGTTTTACGAGAAGCATTTGTATGTTGTTCTTGAGAAGTGTGTTCAGCAGTATTTTTGTTCAGCATGTTTGCTGCTGTATGTCACCACATGTATTTTTCTTCTTTTATGTAGTATTTTTCTTCTTCTTGAGAGTGATTTACAGTTCTTGCGGCCGTCTCTCGCATCCCAATCTTCATACACGCCTATCATTCTAGTCATTACGTTCTAGACCTCTTTATTGCTTATCTTTAAAAACCTGATTTGCCATTCATCTCTGGGTTTGCCTTTTTATTCTTCTGTCTGAAGGAAACCACTCACAAACCTTTCTGGGCCATCTCCCATAATCAAGCCTTTTCATGTTACTGAACCATTTCAGCCTTCGTGTTCCCAATTCATCTATTATTGATTTTTTAACCTGAATTCGCTTAATAATTTCTTCACATCTAAAATGTTCCGTTTTAGATACTCCACAACATCTTCTCAAAAAATCCATTTGTAGACTCATTAAATTTTCTCTTTCTCTTTTCCGTAATTCCCATGTTTCTGAGCCTCACAGTGTTATATTTTATATGACAGAGTTAAAAAGTTTTTTTCTCAGTAGACTTGGATATTTCTTTTCCCCAGAGCAGCGAGTTCAACTTTCTAATAGCTTGTCACCCTTGAGTAATTTTTGAAAAAATATATATTCTGCAATCTCTTTTTTCACTAATAATTCCACCCAAATATTTAAATTCTTCACCTGTTTCTATCTGATATCCATTAATTGGTATATGATTACTTTTCTTCTCTCCCACTAACATATATTTTGTTTTGAAGAAATTGATCTTTAATCGTACTTGTTTGTTTCCACAAGTTTTCGCATCATACATTCCATGTCAAACGCATCATTGGACAAAATCACCTGATTGTCAGCGAATAATAATGCATGAAGGCAGTCTTCATCAACCTCTACACATATTTTTCCATCTTTTTAGACTTCCTTGGAGGTAAATTTTAAGCAAAGTATGCCATAATCTGCAGCGGCCGGGAATCGAATCCGGGATCGCGTCATTGAAAGCAAGCACACTGGCCAGTAAGCTCCCGTGGGGCAACTTGTAATTAGATAACATTAGGAAAACCTTGAATAAAGTGTAAGATTGTTCACTTCCCAAGTCCTTGATTTCAATGCAACAATTTCTTTGAATCTTCTTTTACTTTTGCATCGTCTTATTAAAGAGGAAATGGCTATACCTCTTTAATTGAAACACTTTGAAATAATCAGTACACCTTTCAATGATCAGATCTTTAAACTTTAGAGTTCATGATATTAAAAAAAATTATAACACTGTTTAAAAAACAAACCAAATGATTTCAAATATTGTGGACGATTTTACGGGCAAGAGGCGCTGTTGAATTCATATTTCAAACTTAAAAATCACTGAGGAATATAATATAGATTTTTCAATTATAGGCCACATACTAATTTCTATTATAAAATCTTTGGTAACATTTCCAGGAACATGAAAACGATTCCAGATATCTGTTTATCATACTCCTAATTCACGCATTTAATCCGCAGTGATGAGAGCCAATACAGATTGTGCCATAAACGTCGTACGGCAATGAGCTTCCATCAAAAGCTGTTTTCGCTTTGACATCCTGACTTTTTTATTTTTTCGATCGCCATTAACGTTAATCTGCGAAATTGCATACTGCTAAGCTACAAATTATTAGCAATTAAAGTAATAATTGCGTTTTAAATTGATTTTCGGGGAAAGCGTGATTACCAATGTTGCCTGCACGCGAAGCGGGACGCCATCGGAGCTCTTACGCCGATGACGGACATCGTGACAGGTTGCGGCCAGCCTGATTAGGTTTTCCAAATTGATCATGATGCGTGCGCGGTATTGAAAAAGGTAGATACTCAAACATGAGCTTGCAAATCAGCCCAATGTTTGAGTTTAAAGATAGCTGTTCATTTTGTAATGCTTTTCAGATTGACCAATTCTGGAACGCGTGTGTTTTCTTTCTCGTATACGAACGTATATGCGGAGTAATATATGCAGTATATTACTATCTCGTATAGGTACCAATATACGGAGTAATATACGTAGTATAGAGAATGTTATGTAATGCTATGTGAAAAACGTGTACTTTTTGTCAGAAAAACTCTCATAGTCAGGCCCTGATAACAAAAAAGTGGATAAATCCATTACTAAATTGCATGTAGCCCCTCGAACATTTTTATTATTTTTTTAATGGCTCCAAATTTTTCTTTAAATTTCTTGTAAGAATAGAGCAAACTACACTTATAACGGAGACATAGGTCCGATTCTCATGGTTAACTGAATTTTCGAAAACTTCAAAAGTCTGAATTTTTCCGGCGTCTTCCTGCAACTACAAAATTGAAGATTGAGATCTTTTTACAGTAACGCTTAAACGCCATTTCCTTAAAAACGGCTCGAAATATTTCAATGAAATTGCTATTTTGGACGAGATTTCATTCTCTTTTAATGTTCGTAAAGAAATATTTCGTTCTACTCTTACGAACCCGAAAAATTGAGAAAATGTCAAAAACATTTACTTTTTTGACATTTTGCGATAGACGGCAGCTGGCAAGAGGATGGGGCAAGACCGTAATGCCAGTTCACATCAAGGAAAATAGAAAACTTTACTAATAGAAAGCCATTATGTAGAATCACTCGTTCTTCCCTATCCTCACGTATTTCGTGGTACCACGAAATTGCAAAATTACAAATTTGCTACTGAATAGAATGTTGATAATTCTCGAGAAATATTTTTTTCTTTAAAAATAGATTTCAACCCAGTAAAGCATAATCAATGAAATATGATAATCGAAAAAATGTTTCGTAACACTTGGACTTCTTGGAAAGCATTCAATTTAACATTGCAACACATTCATCTTTGTTCAGTTGTCCATTTTATATAATGTATAGATTTTAAAAAAAGAATGTTTTTTCTAATATTGTTGACTTTAATGTATCATCACTCAAATCGCAAAAGGATTTCTTTATTTCCAGTTACATTTGGTAGAGTTTGCATCTATACAATCATATTCATCTCATTTTCACTTTATTAATGTTCTCTCAATACTCAAAACAGTGTACTCACAAACTTTATAAATTCAACTCCGTCTGCTTTTTTTCTTCATTCACTTTCCTATACAAATCTAACATAATAAATCACTTGAAATTTTAAATTCCAGACTCCTACTGTTCAACTTTAAAACAATTGCTCTCTCTGTATCCTGAGCCAATTAAGAGGGAAAACAGATATGTTAATTAAATATTACTTTCCAGATAAATAAGCAAATACTTGGCACATACGACACAAGCCACTTGTGACTGTAGGAAAAACAAGCCCAAAATTGAAAATGTTCCATAATGTTTGCTTTTGGTATTACATATAGGTTTTCTAATAAAAAAGCAACAAATCAGCTCCTGCCTGATTGCAATGCAACGAGTTATTTCAAGTAATACTATGATTTTTCATGTTGCTTCAAAATTCATTGACTAATTCTATAAGAAATTTCCAAACAAAATGAAATAGTGTATTTAATAAGTGAAAAGAATAACTGTAAATAGAGACTCTATGAGTTGATGGATAGTGTTGGAAGTACAGAACATTTCAAGGAAAAAGCTGTTTAGAACTATGTGTACAAAGTAAGAAAAGATGACGTGAAGCTAAGAAGAAAATGGAAAGAAACTCAGTAAAGACGATACAATTAATATTATGTGGCACTCTATCTACCACCAAGGTTTTCGGCACTTGAAATAACAATGAGGTAATTCGGTGACTCCAATAATCTTGTAATATTGATGTTTTTTCAAATATTTGTTGTAATTAACTTACGTCTATATTAACAACACAAAAGTTCTAAATATTTAAACATTTGTATTAATATTATGATACTAAGATACATTATTATTTATTTTATAAACGTGTGTGCCATATTCACCGAAAAGACTTGATTAAGATGTGATACATATTAATCTTGATTTTCGGTCCTGGTTTTGTGGGACAGAACTGGCACATCTTTCTCACTTTCATCTTTGATGTATTATTACTCACTCCAGTTTCTGGTTCCTTTGCTCTTACTTGTATTGTAACTCAATAGAAAGTGCATATGTGACACCAGCAGAGGTAACGAAATTATTCCACTGAGAAGGACGTGAATAATTATTACCGTGTTTACAAACAGGTAGATTATTTTAGCTAACATACCTGTAAGATCCTAAAGAACAAATACACAAAACAAATGCGCATAGAGGTACCGAAGTTACACTTTGGAAGTACGAGTATAAGAGTCAGGACGTGAAAAGAGAAAGTAGGGATCACTCCGAGTTCCAAAGCAGAAATTTGACTTTTTGTTCCTGAGATGGTTCAAATCAGATGCGGCACAAAAGCAAAAGCTTGGCAAGAGCAAAACCTTTGCCTGCGGGGCGAAACCGCACGAAGACACGCTTCCAACGTAACGCAAGACGCAAGGTTACGCGCCGATTGGTTAAGTTGCCTAAATTGGATCAAACACGTTAATATATTAGTAAGAGCGCATGCCATTTTCTGAAACTGAAGTCATTAAAATCAGAAGGGATATTTTAAGATTTGACAATGTTTTACATAGAATTTCTTGAATTTGCAAATGCATATTCAGTAGACATGGGACTTACATTTTTCAATTATTTTTTTAGATTAATGGTTAATAACTTAAGAGATCTATTGTGCAACAAATATATTAAGTTTTTAAAGAAATTTCCCTCGGAGAAGAATTTCACGTTTGTCAAAATGTGCTGTAACATTATTTCTATTTCTATGAAGATTCCACTTAAATGTTGCACATTACAGTTTCCTTCCTTGAAAAAAGAATCAAACCAGAGAAGTTACCGATTTGAAATGTTTTCTCCCTCTCAATACTTAAACTTTTGTTTCAAATATAGTATAACACGTAATGAAAAAAATAACAATGTACAGATACTAATTAAACTAAAGCGAATGCGTCTACTTTCAATTTTATAAACGCTAATAATAACTGATTCAATTTTTCTTTGAGTATGAGTTTACACTAAACAATGCATCAATTAAATCAATTTGGAATCACAGGGAATCTTCTACCTCATATCGTTCACTTGCTAGCGACGTTTCCGCTTTCGTCTTATCTCGCTTGACCACCACAACTGTGACTTCGATGGTTATACATGCAGGGTCAAGGACAGAAATACGTTTGTCCGAGAATGGCTTAACCATTCTCGACCCTAATCGAGTAGACCAAAATCGTATCGACAATTATTTGAAAATTCACCTTCGTGACACCATGACCAATTTTAATAATGCTCAAAAAGAGTCGAGTTTCGGTACAAAAATGCATAATCACATATAATTTTTATAATTTTTGGTAGAAAGATGTTTACAATTTCTTCTCCGTGGTTTGTGTTCGATCACGAGCAGGTCTTTGACACCACAACGTAAGTAACGCAAAAATGCTAGATTTTCCAACCACGTTCTTGATCGTTTCATAACCATATAACCTTCTTTCATGTGACCTTTCCTACCTCAAGGAAGAAATGAGCAATTAAGACTTTTGTTTCTATGACTGAAATGAATGGTTCGTAAAAACAGGTACCATAAAAATCGAAAGAGAGCCAATTGTGGAGATTTCATTTGTCAGTCAGTCCCGTTTGCCGTTCGATGCGCCGAGCGTCATTTGCCTCCGCAGCAATCAAGGGCTCGTCACGCTGCACACCCCACACCCGCTTCTCTCGGCCGTTTCTATCCTCACCTAAACCTCCCACCATTAATTGATTCTTTTATTAATTTTTTGTTTCCGGACGCGCAAGCGTCTGGTCATTAGGTCATTAGTCCTGTAGTGGAATGGATATACATGCCGGTAGATGACACAGTGCTTTCCTCACTAAAACCCCACTACTCGTCGACTTGCGAAGGTGCCCTCCTCCAGATATCTCCGCCCATCGGGACAAACTGTAAGCTCCAGACTGGTCGTCTGATTCGGCAGCGTAGTTCATGTAGGTGTGTGTGTGTATGTGTGTGTAGAGGAGATAAGGTAGTCGTGCGGTCGTGCCCGTGCAAGATCGCACGTGATCCGTGGCCTATTTGTTAGGGTACTGCTCCGGCATTCACCTGGTATCGAGGAACCAACGGAAAACTACCAATAAGAGCAGTAAGGTGATGGAATTCTCCTCCAGACAGGGACTGAATTTAAAACCGCTATCTAGATATTGTGTAAAATCGGTCACCGTCGTGACTCGAACTTAGGACCGCACGTTCATAGGATTGCAGCGGTAACAATTGATGCCCTAAGTCACCTCAAACGGACCTCCCATCACCTGACTACCTTCTGTTCTCACGTTATCACAACTCTCCGGGAGATTTCACTTACAATCAACTGTAACATCAATACAATTTAGTCAGTCAAAAGACACTTCTTTATATTGAAATCGATATGAAACTAGGCATTTCGGCTTTGAGAACGCAGCCTTCCATGGCCGGAGTCAGTAACTACTTGGAGAACCCGGAGACGCCTTGTCCTAGGCACAGGTGCCTACGTTTCGGTAGCCATTCTGCGGTATTCCTCAGAACGAAATAAGTTTGGATGTTGATTAATAGTACTAAAATGTATTATTGCACAGGGAACTGCAATGTCATATCATTTTTCCCATAACACGCCGCCATTTATTGCACATTCTTGAAATCACTTGGAATCAATCATACAGCGACTCCCCTTCCAATTAGTCTAAAAAATTAAGTACTACTTTTTTATAGATACAACCTCAAAGTCTCAAAATGAAAAGTGTACTTATGTAATATTTATGAAAAATAATTGTCGATGTTTCGGAAAAGCCCTTATCTAAATATTACCCAAAGTCTTACTTCGCTCATCTCGACAACAAATCACTTCTGTTTTTTATCCCCGCAACTGAAAATTCATATACTTGACGCAACGTGGTGTTTCACCATGTGCAACGTAGTGTTTCACCATGTTATTGCAACTAATATCCTCCCAACTACTTTGTGTGATACCCACAGCCATACTGATCAGACACATTTGCCACACCAGACTCCTTTACCTCCTGCGCACCATGCAATCCGTTGCGTTCCTTCTCGCCACTGTTGTAGCACAAACATCCCGACATGATTTTCCCATTATGTTGCAGAACGCACCAATAATGAACATTCGACGCTCATCCCTGGTTGTAACCCACATCATCCCACTTTGCCCACCCATTCACTTCACATCTTGATGAAAACCAACACATCCCGTCATGGGGCCATGTTCTAGAGCCCCTACGACAAAGATGCCTATTGTGCTCTGACTTTCCCTATTTTTCGTTCTTTTTCTCCCTTTTCTCTGCTTCTTTCCACTCTTCTGCTTCCTAAGGTGACGACGGTCCATTGTCCTCCCACCTTGCTACGGGATCACACACTATCATTTTTCGTATTTCACCCATTTCTCTTTTTCTCCCACTCTTCCCCTCTCCCTTTCTCCCCTCCCTGATCCACCCGACTCCTTCATCTCCCTTCATCTTCCTCTCTCTGCTTCTCTTTCTCTCTCTCTCTCTCTCTCTCTCTCTCTCTCTCTCTCTCTCTCTCTCTCTCTCTCCACTTTCCTCTGTCCCTCTTCTCTGACCTTTACCTCTTTCTCTCTACCTCCTAAGCATACACACAAGCAGCTCGTGGTGTTTTTCTCATCACATTCCATTTCATAGCTCCTCATGTCCTAATCCATTGTATCATGTCACCACACTGCGCCTGGCAATGTTTTACATTTCTCTTTCCACCCACAATTTCCCCATCAGACGCGCTCTCTGCAAAACCTCTCCTCGTCACCCTTCATATCCCGTCGTCGTCCTCCGGATGCCAGCGCTCCGCTCCCCACCGCTCGCCGGTGGCCGGCCGCGGCTTGGCGCCGCTTGAAAGTCGCTCATGCGATTCTGATGGCAGGTGGCGGCAGCGCGGCGCGGCGCGAGGCGAGGCGGCAGGCAGAGCGACGAATCCCGCGGGTGGGAGGGGGCAGGAAGGGGGAGGGGAGAGGAAGGGAGGGAAGGGGGGCAGCGACTCGCGGATTCCGATGGGCGCGGCGGTGCAATCACAAAAGCGACGGACGCGCCGGCCAGGCCGCCTGCCGGGCGGCGCACGCGCTCGCGCTCTCGCTGGTCGCTGTTTGCCAAGGACACAAAGAGGCGGACGCCCAAATCGCCAATCGCTCCAGGGACGCGTCCCGTATTCACTTCGTAAAGCGTGACGCGATCCTTCAACCGGGAGAAGCATTGCTGGAGGCTAAAAACTAATATCGTGTTGATGGAAATTGATTTGAGTACTACAAGGGATTACTGGCAGCTTTTACGACTTGCAGGTGTTTTGTTGCCAGGAATATTGGCGAAAATGGCGTTGAAAAATTAATTAAGATGAATGAGTTGTTAAACACAATTACTCAACATGAGTTTTATATTCGAGTTTACTAGATTACTTCAATGCAATTTTGTCCGTGCAATTTTGTTCAGTCTAACACACAAGTGATAGTTTCCATCAGGTCTGCGACGTCGTTTCTTTTGAAACAAATTTCCTGGCCAAAATATTTTTTGTAAATATCATAAAAAGTAACATTCTTCACGAAATATTAAACCATTCCAACAAAGAATAAAACACAATGAACGAATTAAACGAACGCACAAAAGGTGAATCTCAATTAAGTAGTTAAACATTTAAACATTATTAGTAATGTGCGCAATATCCAAGCAAGAAAATTAATTCTACAAAACAGATTTCAAACGCATTTTGAAGCGTTTCCAACGTGAGAACATAAACTATCCTAAATATTTTGACTTATGCCAAGCCTCTATTAATCTTAATTTTCAACAATTCTTTACTAATTAATCATACGACAACATAGATACATTTTCATTAATTTTCTAAAATTTTCCCTATCGAATTGCCATCTAAAAATAAAAACTTTAAGAAAACTTTTAACGTGAACTTTCAGAAAAGGGCCCTCTAACTTACGACGTACAATGTTCTTTACTACTGTTTACGGTGGGGTACGAGGTGAATGTTCTAGGGTTTATTAACTAAACCTATATATTAGGCTCTATAATTAAAGGTCTTACACGTAACCAATTTTTTCACAAATTCTAGTACCATAAAATAATAGCTGAGTAGAAATTTTGGAGAAAAATGGTATATTTTAGGTAAATATTGTGTGAAAATCATATGAAAATATTCTCTGAATTGTGATGGTCTCAAAAGTCCATCATTTATTAATATCTTTAAACTTAAATATTTATAATATTTTTTTGGACATAACGCTCTGCATGTTTTCATAAACTAGTTTTCATTACTGTTTTGAATAAACCTTCCTTGTGACTTCAATTTACGAATCTAACTTCCAAGCCTATGTCCTACTGCTCCTTTACAGCACATACAACAGCCATAAAGAGGAAGCAATATCGGAAAGTAATAACCTCCGATTGCTGGAGAAGTTCGATATCCAATACTGCAAAAAGTATGTAGGAACTTCCCGATTAGCATTGGAATTTCGAATCCATCAATATCACTACCAACGTAAAGAAAACCTAGATTGTAATAGTTCCTCTCTCACATTTTTCAAATACATGCACGCAAAGTTATCGGTCCAGTCATAATTCTTTCAAACATGTTTTATTTATAAGATCATAAGAATGTAATTGCATGTAATGTAAATTTGCCTTTGTAATAAGCACATTCACTTTTTCTGCATATATCACCTGAAGAAAATATGAATGTATTTATAGATAACCCGTAGGCCATGAAGTTATTCTTGAGATTTCAAGTACAGTGCAAAAGAATGCCTGAGAAGTACAGTTTATTTTCTATAAACGGAAGGGGAGAGTTCACTAAACATTTAACAATAATGAGTTTAAAACAAGAGAAAGTGAATTTCACTAAACGAGAGAAATATAGGAATGTCTCACGAGCCGAAATTCGAATTCAAAAGTGGCACCATTTAAGTGCTTATAGAGAGCGGGAACCGTACACCACCCGTGCTGAGCAGTAACCGAAAGATATACCCCGTCATAATCCCCTATTATCACCATGTTCCGGCTCCATCGACCGAAATAACCTTAAGTGCTCACATCGACGCCGTCCACCCTTCTTCCCCCTCCCCCTGCCCCCGCCCCCGCACGAGCACCACCCGGGAAACAGCACACAAAAGAGCAGCGAAAACTGCAGCAACAAGAGCCCTCGCGCGCGCGGAACACTGCATTAGGCTGAGCATTCCTAAATTCGCGTACGCAAACGGCCACTTCCCTCCCGCCCCGCCCCCGCCCCCGCCCCCGCCCCGCCGCCGGCGACCGCACGCCCCCGCCCGCTGTAATCCCTTAGCCGGAACGAGCGGGGCGCCAAGAGGCGCGGCGGGGAGTGGGTGGGGTGGGGTGGGGGAGGCGACTGGGGAGCCCTCGGGAAGTTCCGCACTTCATAACGCCTCGCGCGCGGGGTTAATGTCTGCGGCGAGCAAGCGACCGCCCGCCTTCCTTAACTTCCCGCCCGCTGCTTCTGCTCTCCGCCGCCGCGGCGACGGTGGGTGGGCGTGGCGCGGGCCGAGGAGCCCACCGGTTGAGTTTCGTCGCCTCCGATGCGCTCGTTCCGACACTTGCTTCCGTTGTTGTTACTGCCACGGTTTGCCCGCGTTACTGTAATTTTGCTTCAGGCTTCGCATTTTTCCTCCAAATTTCTACAACCTATATCCCCGGCCCTTCGTTTTTGTTCTTTCTCTCATCTCTCCACTGTTTCTCAACTCTCGTCTTCTCTTTTCTCTCTCTTCACTTCATACCTGCGCTGATAATCTCCCTGCCACCGTCCAACGTCACTCTTCCATTTTATTTTTTGGTTTAGCTCTTTTTCTGCACATGATCTCTCTTGGATCTCTTCATGTACACACTATTCTCCATTACCTTTTTGTTATCCCGCTGCTTCTGCTTTCCGCCTCCGCCGCCACCGCCGCCCGACGGTGAGTGGGCGTGGCGCGGGCCGAGGAGCCCACCGGTTGAGTTTCGTCGCCTCCAATGCGCTCGTTCTGACACTTGCTTACGTTGTTGTTACTGTCACGGTTTGCCCGCGTCACGGTATTTTGGCTTCAGACTTCACACTTTTCCTCCAAATTTCTACAACCTATATTCCCGACACTCCTCTCTTGCTCTTGCTCTCACCTCTCCGCTCCTCCTCATCTCCCTCCCTCGGTCTCTCATCTCTCTTCTTCTCTCTTTTTCTTTCGCTCCACTTCACATCTGCGCTTATATTTCCCCTGCCACCGTCCAACGTCACTCTTCCATTTTATTTTTTTCTGTTTACTTCTTTTTCTGCACATGATCTCTCTCGGATCTCTTCATGTGCACATGATTTTCCATTACCTTTTTGTTATCCTACGTTTAGAGACTAGCTTCATTCATATAAAACACATATTTTGTATTTGTATTGCAAATATATTACGATCTGATATATTCTGAAAATAGTCCATTTAACGGTCGCTATTATTTTATCAATATTCCTTTCCACGAAAATATCACGTATGCATTCTATTTCTTTCCGATTTAAATAGTTCTCTCTTTATATTCAATTAATTATGGTTGTGAGCTCCATTATTCTACTTTCTGCCTGTTTTTTTTTCAACACTGTTATAATAGCTAATAATTCGCCGTTTTTCTCACTCCGGATTTTTGCGTACACGTATTTGTTCACGTTTATTTTCAAAATTATATTTTGACTTGTCTGCTATCATGTCAATTCCCATGTTCCTCTTATTTCGAATGCAACAATTTTACCACCATGCTTGTGTCACGATTAGTCACCATTTAACGTCCACCGGTTCAGTTTCAAAAACGTTACATTGCAGATGACATTTCGTTCGACAGCGTGTCATTGTGCGCGTATACTCAACATCCGCCATTCAAAAAAGACCGTCCAGGCTACATCGGTTGTTCCACCCAATATTGCCTGCCTTGATTACACATTTTTTATAGAAGACAAATGTTCCCAAAGGTTTCTGACGACGTCACGTTCTCACAGCATGAATACATTTACTTTCTGTACATTTATCAATTTATTATCCCTGTTTCCATGGCTTTACTATCGTCAAGTTCTTTTGTGTATGTAACAACTCTCTAGTCATATTTTACAAAAACCTTTTCATTTACCCGCATTTAATTCTCTTATTATATTATTGTTTCGATCTTTAATTGTCTCATTCATCCCTTTCCAATAATTATATTTATTAACTTTTGCTTTCATAGTTCCCAGCTTGCTTTTTTTTACAAGAACTAGCAAATGGCTCTATTTGAAATATCAGTTGTACGTATTATATTAATATTCCTTTCAATAATTGTAAAGTAATAAAATGAGGATCACTGCCTAATCTCTATCTACATTATTGACTTTGTAAATTGTGACCAGAAACATTATTATCACATATTAATTTTGCTAACCATAGTTTCCATTCAAAATCAACTTAAATGCACGCTGACACAAAAGCTAACTTACCAAATAAAGGTGCACCCTTTTCTCTTGTAATTACTGGAAAAAGATAAACAATGAAAATAAGGAGTAATAGCCGAAAGAACACAAAAATAAGACTTTTGGATGCAAACCACTACGAGAAGTTAAAAATTGAAACGTTTACTCCCTTTCCTATTCTGTTTTAGTTGGCATAAAATATATTTTAACAACAGAATCATGTTTAAACAGCAAGTAAGAGATGGGAGATTTATCACAGCCACTTCACTACTCAGGGATTTTTCTGGAAATTTACAATGCACTGCTTATGATATTTTATAAGACTATTACAGAGATGATATGTCCAATTAAATTGATACTGACTGCGAAATTGTCAAATATTATTTTGTTTATATTATTTCATTTAACTTTCTTTAGTGTCTCGTTAGATCAACCACAGCTGTGCTTTAAGTGCATCCTCATATTTCTGATACAGCGTAGCTTAGGACTGGCCAGTTGAGAGAAGCGGTAAGAAAAATCGGATAAACACCAATAAGTTTCTTGAGATATACCGCCCTGATCAGATATTTTGTTAAACGTCATTGGTGTTAATTTCATTAATATA
Organism: Teleogryllus occipitalis; assembly: GCA_011170035.1. Lineage (NCBI taxonomy): Eukaryota > Metazoa > Arthropoda > Insecta > Orthoptera > Gryllidae > Teleogryllus > Teleogryllus occipitalis. The sequence continues at coordinate 121,488 of BLKR01000200.1, read as the reverse complement.
ATAGAAGAATCGTTAGCTTTTATTTTAGAATGAGGCGACTAGATATCACGCTTAACGCCCGGCATACTTCTGGTCTACGGTACCACAGTCTGTGTGTCGCCACTTCACATTCCCTCCCCAGTGCCTTTTCTCCCTTCTCTTCTCCTCTTCCTACACCCCCTTTCTCTCGTATGGCGCCTCGTGGCCGGCGAGAACACTCGTGCAGTTCCCTGTGGAGTCACACATTTATTAACAAAAGCACTACTTCGAAATAATGGACCCTGGTGCGCGTACATTGAGGAATTTTATTTCAAGAAGAACTTAATTAATTTACGCAAAATGAGTATATTCACGAACGTCTCGGAGCGAAGATTCTAATAGCAGCCGCTAAGAATAACGGATCAGAATGAGGTTCTCCTTTCGCGCGCGTGGTTTGAATTAACCCAGATTGACGTGTCTTTTAGACAGACTTGTCATGCCAAGATATCGTTAATAATAGATATGATGGTTGATGAAATACATATAAACGTTCACCCTTTTTAGATATTTTTCATTTACAAATTTCAGAACATTCTCGAAAACAGATGGTAAATGTCTTTTCTCTTGCATACTTTCCTCATTAATTGAATTTTGTCTCAGAAATAATGCAAACAAGATAATACAAAATCTCTCACGTATTGATTTCACGAAATTTTCAGTAGAAATACATAATCAATAATCTAATATAATTCAGAACTGAGTGACGAAGCACAACCTGTTCACCATACACACTTTGTAACATTAATTAAAAAAGAGACAAGCAAAGAGTATTGTAAACTTCGAGAAAGATCATCCATCACTCCCTCCGTAAGATGCATGCACGTTCATTTTTCACGAAAACTATTATCCCTCTCCAATACCTTGATTAATCATCGCCCATTATCTCGCGCACGAAAACCGAACTTCATTAACTCGATATTCCATAGGAAATTGGGAATAATCTATTAATGATTTCGTGCTATTGACTATCGAAATTTTCATTTCGTGCGTCATGAGATTATTATTTTCCGATACGTCCCCGAGCGTCTGTGCGTAAGGGAGTGGCGTCTGCTTGCGTCGAACGCTTGGGGAGGGAGAGAGGAGCTTTTTAACGCGTACGTAAGGAATAGCGATCAAATTGACCCCATGTCAACATTTCGCGAAATTTTGACGCGAACAATAATTTAGATTGACTTGAATTTCTTACTAACGAAGAGAAAGAAAAGTGGACCATTTTGATTCTATTTACAATGCGGGCCCCACACGATGCCAAGGAAAATAAAAATTAACATTACATTTCTTTATTCTATTTTCTACATTATCTGTCGAAAAATAAACAAAATATGTACCCTCTTTAATGAAGAATTGAATTAAGATATTTCTTACTTTCTCTCTCAATTGTTTTAAATTTATCTGTTTTAATATATTTAGTCTTGATATTATCTTTTGTATTATACCACGAATATTTTTTTAAAAGTGCGCCCTTGTTTTTGTTTCATTCAAGTACATATTAAAATATCTTAGTGCCATGTAATCTAAAAGATATAAACAATACATAACCACAATTCAGAAAAAATCAATTGTCTTATTATGACTTGAATATGTTGTAGACTTATATGGAGACTGTATTAAGACCAAAACCATGAAACTAGATATATGCACGTGAGCACTACGGTTTAGAAAACAGGATTTGGGGGAAAGATGTTTCTGAAGACTTCGTAAATAATTTAAATAATACAAATATATGTCCACAAACTCCTGTCTGCAAAAATACATTTCGCAACTGCAGATCTCTGATCTCGTGATTCTGGACTCAATAACTTTTCCATGTAAGTGCACGATATAGCACAACCCACATTTTCCGCCGTGCTGCCAAGTCGAACCGAGCCATCGCCTCCCTCACAGAGCGAGTTTAGCGCAGACAGCCCGCAGACATACTCTCGCTTTAATCAACGTCTGATTGCGACTCCGAGCGCATCTCCCTTCTCCGACCAGATCCTGATTGATATATCCTGTTGCCAGATTACATGATCCTCAGAGCTGAGCAGGAATTACGTTCTCAGAGATATTATTAAGTTACGTGTGTTATTGAGGAAGATCGGACTGATTATATTACTAAATTTGGTGTAAAGATACATGAATTTGGTATTTAAATGCTATCATTAAAAAGTTATTGAAATGAGAGCAATTTTATAAGCTCGCAATTTCTTACGATAGTAATTTCCAAAGTGTGCTCTAAAGTATCATGAAATATTGTTAATAGCCATTTGAGAGACTCGAAGTTTAATTAAATTTGCTTACGCCTTCCTTGGTGGGGTTCAGATTTGATATCCGGTCAATCCCTGTGGAATTTATGGTGGACTGGGCAGGTTTTCTCGATGTTCTCCATTTCCCCTGGTTCTCATTTTATCATTCACCTCATAAGACTACCATAAATATATCCTTGCTCGACCCGTGCGAGCAATCCACACTTCATTATTTTAAAAATGAAAATAGCATCTTGGATTAACTTGTCTTCGAAACGACAACCTCTGAACTGTGTGATACAGCATTATTCTCCCTATGTTGCGTGTGAGTAAGCATTTTCATACTGCTAATCATTGAGATTAAATTGCTCATAAAATCAAGTGACCACATTTATTTTGTCCGGGGGGGATTATATCTGATCCTTGCAATTTAATAGTGCTTACCTTCAATTTGCCCTCGCAGTGTAGTTCAATGGTCAGCGTGCTCTCTTTCCATGACGTGACTCGGGATCGATTTCCGGTCGGGCAAGAATATAATGTGCGTTTTCCTTGCAGTTTCCCAATATGTGTTGCTGTGTGTCGATGAGAAAACTCATTTCTGGGATTGAGAAGACCTGAATATGGCGTGGGGATGTCTTCATGCTAACCACACGTACCCCCTTAACCCAAGACCGCGAGGCCGGGACGTTGCTGGTAGGCCATGGTCCTTACGCGGGCTGTCGTGCCAAGTACAGACAGACACTTCATTTTACCTCGACTTCGAGTTTCTCGTCATTTCCGAGTACCTATTCTATAAATTTCGAAGCTGATATTATATAAATCTTAAAAAACGAACGGAAGATTCAGAAATGTATCATTTATTAGGAACATAATGAAATGATAATGTATCATTTAAAGGAACGTAACTCGTGTTTCTTGAGAGGCAAGAAAATCCGGTTTTACGGACAAAGGGCGCATGATTTTAGAGCAATACATAATGGTAAATTTTGTTTTAGCATAATGAATGGTGTGTATTGCGTGTACTACGTCTGTTTTCCCCCATACTATGAATATAATACCGTATAATCTGCGAATTAATATTTTCGTCTTTAATCAGTTTGATGTCCAAGTTAGGGGTAATTCACTACGTAGCAGTAACGGACACTTACGGGATTTTTTTATCTCCTGTTACTTCGAAGCGAATTGAAGCAATTATTTTTCTATTCCATATTATTTACAGAGGACAAAATAATTTCATTCTGAAAAGTCACGGTACTGGTAATATGTATTACAAAAAGAATTTCTATATTATTCCTGTCATGCCTATAAATGAGTTTGGAGCACCAATATTGCAGAAAATCTGTTTTTAATTACTAATTTCGAGTTTCCTACACTTTCACTTCTATATCTACCTCTTAAACAGAACAAATGTTTAGATTCCAAGAGACTCCCAAGAGACTCTCCAGAGACTGTCAAGAGTCTTTCTGGCTCCCAGACAGCAGATGTGGATATCTAATCCATCCTAATGATGTCTAACACATTTAAGGCTGTTTATCAATCAGTACATCGTTGTTGGAAGTCTCTGTTAGCATGTTTTTGCAACGTTTAGTGCTAAACCCTTGTTAGGTTGCTAAATTATACTACTAACTGCAAATCGCTAACCGCTGGTTACACAAGCTTTATTTTTTCAAAAAGAAGAAGAAAAACCTTTAGACCTTAGCTGCATTTGCCCCGTCAACTAGGTGCAGACCAATAATATATATATATATATATATATATATATATATATATATATATATATATATATATGAATGATATAATTGGATCACCTTACGCCTTCCCCGCGGTTTCCTGGATTGATCCCCGGCCAATCCTTGTGGAAATCGTGCTGGACAAAGCGATTTATTAGCATGATTTCTTGGGTTTCTCTGATTTCCCTGTATCTCATTCCACCATGTATCCTTCATTCATCTTTTTATTAATCATTAATCTCAACAAACCACAATAATTAAACTCTTGTTCGCTCGACACTAGCGAGCATTCCGCACGGCAATATCCTCTCTATATTGCGTGTGAGTATACATTCCAATAATAGCAATCATTGAGATTAAATTACCAAGAAAATAACATCAATTTGATTGGAAGATTATTACCCATTCCTTCAGTTTAATAGCACCTTTCATTTTTCCTATATTTAGAGCGTATGATCGTTTATTATTACCTATGTTATAGTGTTTTGTAACCCGGATCTAAAATATCGAAATATGCGTATCAAAGAAATAAAAAAAATTGGCAAAGACAATACCATTTATTCCCTCATTGAGATATTAAGTTTCTTGAAATCTTTAAATCATACAAAACTCGGTACACATGTTTCTAAGGGTTGTTTATCACCAAATGCGTTTAACTTTATTAACCACGAGGTGCAGTGCTTTGTTTAAGCCTGCTGAAAAAGGAACTCAAATACAAGCTTGAAACAGCAAATGGCGTAAAGATAACACACAGTGAGCGCCTGATACTAAGATGTTGCCGACCACTTGGCGTGAGGGCGAAACTGTGATGCGCGCAAATTGACCAACGCAAAGCAGCGCAATGCCACATCAACTCACCACACAAATTGTATATTGGTTTAGTGGTGAGTTGTAGTTGACATTTACATAATCGAAATGATTGAAGGCGTCATTGTCATTGTCAACAATATTATTTATTTCAGTCGTTTTTGTGACTTCCAGACAGCAGAAAACTGATGATGATGGCTAAGCCATCGAAAGCTGCTCTTATTGAAATAATTAACATTGTTGACAACGACAACGCCTTCAATCATTTCGATCACCACACAAAGTTGAACTCCAGCGGGAATGGCGGACGCATCAGACAGTGGGGCGTTGGCTGGAACGACAACGACGACCGTCAGAAAGGGCCAAGGCAGCGATGTGTCCGCAGAGAAATTGCGATGTAGGCGAAGAAATTGAAGAAAGAGAAAAAAAGGGCGAGGGAAGCGAGGCACTGAGAGAGGTGAGGGCGGCCTGGAGGCGCGAAGGCAAGCACGGCGAAGAATGAATGAGGTGGGTGCGTCGGGGATAACAAAGGCGATAAGGACAGGCAGAAATTGAAATGAGAAGGATGAAGTTGTTGAAAGAAGATAGTATGAAGGGAGACGCACACACGAGGAGCAGTAGAGAAGCCAGAGAAGGAGAGGCAAGGGGACAAATGAGAGAGGCAAGTCTGGAGTTGACTTTGCAAATCGACGGAAACGGAGGGGCAACACAAGGCGGATCCTCTACAATGACAAAATGAAGATAATGGGTAATCCGTCAAAAATATCTAAATAAAATTGTTAGCACAGACAATAGCTGTTCAAAGTTTGCGACTTAAGTTTATGTCATATTTCTATCCAGAAGAAAATCGTTACATGTGATTCATAAGGTTGTTTACCACCATATAACTTTATAAATCATGAGACGCAGTGTTTTAATTACGCCAGATAAAAAAATACTGTACATACATAGATGCTACTACAGCAAATGAAAGCACGCATGGTGACGAGAACGACATCCACAGGAGGAACATTAAAGAAAGGTAGGGAAAGAGAGACAGGGAACAAATAATTTAAACGAGGTGGATGTTGACTCGAAACGACGGAGCATATATTAGAGAAAGTGACATAAACGCATGTACGGCGGAGACAGCGACAACTTCAGTAATAGCAGTAGCAAAGACAAGGAAATGAAGGCAAACGGACAAACGAGTAAAGTAAGTCCGATGTTGATTGCAAAACGAAAGAGCATGTATTAGAGAAAGTGACATAAATGCATGTACGGCGGAGACAGCGATAGCTCCAGTAATAGCAGTAGCAAAGACAAGGAAATGAAGGCAAACGGACAAACGAGTAAAGCAAGTCCGTTGTTGACTGCAAAACGACGGAGCATATATTAGAGAAAGTGACATAAACGCATGTACGGTGGAGACAGCGATAGCTCCAGTAATAGCAGTAGCAAAGACAAGGAAATGAAGGCAAACGGACAAACGAGTAAAGTAAGTCCGATGTTGATTGCAAAACGAAAGAGCATGTATTAGAGAAAGTGACATAAATGCATGTACGGCGGAGACAGCGATAGCTCCAGTAATAGAAGTAGCAAAGACAAGGAAATGAAGGCAAACGGACAAACGAGTAAAGCAAGTCCGTTGTTGACTGCAAAACGACGGAGCATATATTAGAGAAAGTGACATAAACGCATGTACGGTGGAGACAGCGATAGCTCCAGTAATAGCAGTAGCAAAGACAAGGAAATGAAGGCAAACGGACAAACGAGTAAAGTAAGTCCGATGTTGACTGCAAAACGAAAGAGCATGTATTAGAGAAAGTGACATAAATGCATGTACGGCGGAGACAGCGATAGCTCCAGTAATAGCAGTAGCAAAGACAAGGAAATGAAGGCAAACGGACAAACGAGTAAAGTAAGTCCGATGTTGATTGCAAAACGAAAGAGCATGTATTAGAGAAAGTGACATAAATGCATGTACGGCGGAGACAGCGATAGCTCCAGTAATAGAAGTAGCAAAGACAAGGAAATGAAGGCAAACGGACAAACGAGTAAAGCAAGTCCGATATTGACTGCAAAACGACGGAGCATATATTAGAGAAAGTGACATAAACGCATGTACGGTGGAGACAGCGACAACTTCAGTAATAGCAGTAGCAAAGAAGAGGAAATGAAGGCAAACTGACAAACGAGTAAAGTAAGTCCGATGTTGATTGCAAAACGAAAGAGCATGTATTAGAGAAAGTGACATAAACGCATGTACGGCGGAGACAGCGATAGCTCCAGTAATAGAAGTAGCAAAGACAAGGAAATGAAGGCAAACGGACAAACGAGTAAAGCAAGTCCGATATTGACTGCAAAACGACGGAGCATATATTAGAGAAAGTGACATAAACGCATGTACGGTGGAGACAGCGACAACTTCAGTAATAGCAGTAGCAAAGAAGAGGAAATGAAGGCAAACTGACAAACGAGTAAAGTAAGTCCGATGTTGATTGCAAAACGAAAGAGCATGTATTAGAGAAAGTGACATAAACGCATGTACGGCGGAGACAGCGATAGCTCCAGTAATAGAAGTAGCAAAGACAAGGAAATGAAGGCAAACGGACAAACGAGTAAAGCAAGTCCGATATTGACTGCAAAACGACGGAGCATATATTAGAGAAAGTGACATAAACGCACATACGGTGGCGAAAGCAACGACTCCAGAAAACGCAGTAGCAAAGACGAGGAAATAAAGTCCAACGGGCAAAGGAGTAAGGTCAGTCCGAAGTCGACTCTGCGAAACGCCGGAGCGGAGAAGCAACGCAAGGCGAGTCCCGCGAGATGACAACCCAGCTGCAGCGCGGCGGCGCGGGGCGGGCGGGAGCCTTTCGAGGCCTCTACGTGCGGATGAGCGGCCGATACGTGCGCGGAAGGCGCCGTGCCGTCCGCCGGAAGGAACGCCCGATTGCCGCCCGGCGCGGCGCGGCCCGGCGTCGTCAGCTTATCTGCGCGGGGGCGTGGCGCGGCGCGGCGCGGGGGCGGGGCCCGGCGGAGGCGCTGGGGAGGCGGAGACGGCGCTGTTAATAACGAGAGCGCGGCCGAGCGAGCGCCCGAGTGTCGTGGCTAATGGGTCTCGCCGACGGCGACAACAGCGCTAATGGTGCGACTCCCGCCGCCCCCACCGCCCTCGCCCCCGCCGCCGCCGCTGACGCCTCCGCCGCGCCTGCCGGCTGCGTGCTGTGCTGCCTGCCCCGAGTCGCCGCCGCCACCGCCGCTTATTTGCAAGTTAACTGGGTTAGCCGGTTGCGGGCTCCCGCCGACCCTGGCCCGTCCCGTGGAGACCGGAGACGACGGCGCGGCGGAGAGACCCGGCGAGTGAAAGCGATGTGGTAGAGAAGCCAGTGAGGATGTGTGGGAAGTAAAATGCCTCGCGAAATTGTAAGGGAGTACTCTCTAGCAATTAAGTATACTCGAAAACGCAGAATAAAGCAGTTGGCTTCTGATACGGAGAGAACGAGGTAGGTTTTGCGGTGGGTGTGTTATTTGCCCTGGAGATATGAGATGTGATGAAACTTCTCATTCACTGAAAAGGGCGCGTGGTCGGGAGTAGGGCTACAATTACAAGAACAAGTGTAAACTGAATGAAGCGAGTTGAGTGGCTGGACATGCGTTAGAATAAGTAATAGGAAACGAGAAAAGCACAATGAAACTTTGTTAAATAGGTGGGTCACTGGAGTGAACTCGCAGACGCAGAATAATCTGAGGACGGTATTTAAGAACTAATTTCGCATTATAATATAACATTCCACTGACTTAATCTGGTTGAGACACACACTGAATATATATCATCTGAAAATCATTGCCTATGATTGATCAATGAATATTGTCATAGGGGCGTAGTATTGTATAGTATAGTAATATTGGGAAAAGGAATCGTGGTATTGATACGGGTGGCATACACACTTTGGTTGGCATATTTGGCATGTCATATTTAGTCTATTGGATGCCATCACTTGTACGTTCTGTTGTTGACTCCATAGTGTGTCAGCGATATCTTTTTCTTATTTCTTTTTTACATTGCGCATAACGTATTGTTGGATATCTTTGAAGTTTGGATATCTTTGAAAATTGTCTAAAATATATATTTTACCATAAACTTTAAAGAAATTCAACCAATATTAAAATTGTACTGCTGGTGGTAGCTCTGCGGTGACATCATTAACTCTGCAAGATCACGCCCCTTGGCGGACTTTCGACACTAGCTACATAGCTAGGTACAATTCAATCACTCTCTGGGCGTTAATTCTAGCGGCCGGTTGCTCTGATTGGTGGTTTTTCTGGTTTGTCCTATAAATACCAGATGAATACCAGAACAGTACTCTCGTAAAGGATCTGCAGGCCATGCACAACTATTTCTTCCTCATCCTTTCATTCGTACACACATCTACATGCACACACATATCGGGAGACTAGTCGGCAGCTTAGACCTTGTCCCGGCTGGGGAGATACTCCATTGAGGGAGATATCTGGAGGAGAAATCCACACAAGCAGATGTGTTAGTTGCCGCCGGATTTCACCTTTCAGCAGGGGGAACATAGTCACCTCCGGGGAAATAACATGCCTATACTTATAGGGCTAACGGCCTTCTTTGTTGACGCGCCCGGAATCAATATTATTTTACTCACTTTCTCTACTCATCACTTGCTCTACTCATCAATCGCTCTACTCATCACTCAGTCCCCTCATCACTCACTCTCTCATCACACAGTCCCCTCATCACACAGTTCCCTCATCACTCAGCCCCCTCATCACTCATTTCCCTCATCATACAGTCCCCTCATCACTCAGCCCCGTCATCACTCATTTTCCTCATCATACAGTCCCCTCATCACTCAGCCCCCTCATCACTCATTTTCCTCATCATACAGTCCCCTCATCACTCAGCCCCCTCATCACTCATTTCCCTCATCATACAGTCCCCTCATCACTCACCCCCTCATCACTCATTTCTCTCATCATACAGTCCCCTCATCACTCAGCCCCCTCATCACTCATTTCCCTCATCATACAGTCCCCTCATCACTCAGCCCCCTCATCACTCATTTTCCTCATCATACAGTCCCCTCATCACTCAGTCCCATCATCACTCAGTCCCCTCATCACTCAGTCCCCTCATCACTCAGTCCCCACATCACTCAGTCCCCTCGTCACTCACTCTCCTCGTCACTCACTCTTCTCGTCACTCACTCTCCTCGTCACTCACTCCTCTCGTCACTCACTCTCCTCGTCACTCACTCTCCTCGTCACTCACTCTCCTCGTCACTCACTCTCCTCGTCACTCACTCTCCTCGTCAGTCACTCTCCTCGACAGTCACTCTCCTTGTCACTCACTCTCCTCGTCACTCACTCTCCTCGTCACTCACTCTCCCCGTCACTCACTCTCCCCGTCACTCACTCTCCTCGTCACTGACACTCATCGTCATACTCTTCATCACTCCCTCTCCTCATCGCTTACTCTTCTCGTCGCTCACTCTCCTCATCAGTTACTCATGAAAACGTCAAAACAATCCCCGTGGCAGAGTCAGCGCTGAGCGCAACCACTTCGTGGGCAGCCGCAGAGACGCGCCCCGCATGGCGGTGGCGCGGGCGGCAGAGCGAGAGGTAAACAGCCAACGTGGCCGGACTGCGAGGACAGAGGTCGGGGCCAACGCCCGGGCGTTTCGCCGATTCCACGCCAGGCGCCAGCGCAACCTTCCGCATGCAGCACAATGCACCGCAAACACGATAAGAACAAGCGCGTTCCATCAAACGAACTTAACCGGAAAGCCAAATTGAATAGCGCCCGCCCCTTGGAAGTTAGTTGTAAATTAGGGAGCGGCCGAGTAAACTAACAATTTGGTCGCGTTCGCGCTCGGCGTCTCGCTGCGCCTAATATTCACTTAATGTAAACGCGCGCGGGACGGGAACAGATGCTCGCGTGAACAGGGTGTGCTCGACCGCGATGAGAGTGTGGCGGTTGAGATGTGTAAACCATTGGAAGCAAAGTTAACTCACGCCCGTTAATTAAAACAATGTTATACATGCGCTATAAGATGCCGTTTATTTACATTTCATACAGAGATCGTTTATAAGTACAATACGATAAGAAACATTTTTTTGTGTACGTCTAATATTTTGTGATAGTACGGAAGTAATTAAAAAAGTAAATATTTATCATTTCTCAGATAGTCTGAAGGCTAAAATTCTAATATGACTATTATTAAACGATATTCAAAGTTTTTGTGCAATTTTTTATTTACCATTAAATCTGCATTAATGTCTCTATTAAACATATTTTATGCAGATACCATAAACAAATAAGTGAGGTGTAGCAGCGTTATAGTTTTTAATGTCTTGGCATTAGAAGGTCTTTTCTCAGATTTTAAACGAAGTAACTGTTTTGACCTTCCTTTTAATGTTTAATATAAAAAATAAAGTCACATTCGTCTGAAAGCAGATCTTTCAAAGAAATCTAATAAATCTAATGCAGGAGACTAAAATTTCTGGAATGTCACGTTGTTCGAAACCTGTGTGTGTAAATGAACTTCCTCGGTGATATTATGGTGTCAGGCCATTAGCAACAATCTACATTATTTGGATATATGCCAGAGAAGGTAGCTAGAAAATCACAAATTATAGGCAAAGTGTATTTGAAATATTTTTAATTAGAAATTGAATTTGTATTTTGAGTCTAAGAAAGAAAGATTTCAATAAATGACTGGGTTTTCCATGGATTTCCTAATTTTTTCAAACACACATTTCCAGTTTCATTTCTGAAAAGTAAGTGTCATATGTATTATTGTTCTAATAGAGCCTTAGCTGAGTCAATAAACATCCATATTTTACGATTTTCTAAATAAATATTGTAAGAGACCATAAAACGAATGTAAGATTTTCACCTTAAATTGTGTAAAAGAATGTATTATTGCCGTGTATAATAATACACATTATCATTCTGTATCTTTTAAACTTATACATAAGAAAGAAGAAATGAGTTATTATAAGTAAAAATATAAAAACTTGATCATGACTGTCGATTGTTTCTTAAAGTCGAAATATAGACAGAATAGTTTTACAGTTTTAATTCCTCGATAATTTCTTTGCTAATTTGTGACTCGCCATCGTAATCTAACAATACAAATAGAGCTAAATTTTCAATTAAAAGCTGAATTTAATGCTGCCATGGTTATATGTGATTTATTGACTACATTTACCCTCAAACACCTGAGCAAATTTCCATCTTTAGGGTAAAGAAGGGGTATATTTTGGACCCCATTTGTTTCTGTTTATTCTGATCATTACTTTCATTTTACATTGATTCTAATATTTTTGACTTCAATATTTATGTATTATTATTTGCATTAGGTTAATAATTAGTTACAAGGCTTACCTTTATTGGATTTCATTTAAACTTACATTTATTGTGAACTTTACAAAAGTTCACAAACCGTAATTCACTTCCTATTTATAAGTTTTAGCAACGAGTAGGTCCAACTGTTGTGTTGGAATGCTTTCTGCACACACAATTTTTAGATACACAACATTTATTATTTCAACGTAATCACTGTTGAAAATAATACTCAACAGACCACAATATGTTATAATAACGTATTCATTTAGCACATTCGTGTGTAGTCACGATAATAAGCCCCGAACAATGTAACAGCAATGTGATAAATTGGAATACAACGCAACTTCAATTGATGACATGTAAATTTAAACCGCTCTCTTAACGGTTCGTACAGAGAAATGGTTGAATGATTCTCTGCCACGTGTAACACGGAGTACTAGACGGATACATTTTTGACCCTAAAGCGTGGTAAATGTATTTCTAGAAAAAATAATTATCAATTTTTTTCTACTGAGTGCACTTTTGATATATTAAGGAAAATATTCGGTAGAAAAAAATTGTCATACAGAGAGTAACACTGAAATAAATGACAAAAACAGGTTCTTGGGTTCAAAATGTACACCCTTAGGCCTCCTAGGGTTAAACAGTATTGATAGCTAAATAAAACCCAAGGGCTTCGTGTGTTCTGCAAGTTGAATAGCGTTGCTGGCGAGGTGCAATGGGAACGCCCTCCCTCGCTGAGACTGGCGTCGCAGCTGGACCAACGCTCTCTCCACTAGTGGAGAAGGACTGGACTGGACGCGCGAGGGGGGAGGAGGGGTCGCACCGGCACTCGCAGAGGGCCGTGGGGCGGCCGTTCCCCAACAAAAGCCATTACGCGCCTCATAGACGAACTTAACGCGCCGCTCGCCTCAGTCCCCGGCGCGCCGTTTCGCCGCCGTTCCTCCTCCGCCCAGCGCCGAACGTCAATGCTCGCGACGCGGCAACCCCTCTAACAACACTCCCCGCTCCAACAGCCACGCCTCCAGACCCACGCCAACGTCCTCATAAGAACCCTCACCCCAACCTTCTTACTCCAACCACCTCACCTCAACCACTTCACCCCAACCGCCTCATCCCAACCTCCTCACCCCAACCTCCTCAACCCCAACCTTCTCACCAAACTCTCCTCACCTCACCCTCCGCACCTCACCCTCCTCACTTCACCCTCCTCACCTCACCCTCCTCACCTCACCCTCCTCACCTCACCCTCCTCACCTCACACTCCTCCTCACCTCACCCTCCTCACCTCACCCTCCTCACCTCACCCTCCTCCCACCTCACCCTCCTCCACCTCACCCTCACCTCACCCTCACCCTCTCACCTCACCCTCCTCACCTCACCCTCCTCATCTCACCCTCCTCACCTCACCCTCCTCACCTCACCCCTCACCTCACCCTCCTCACCTCACCCTCCTCACCTCACCCTCCTCACCTCACTCTCACCTCACCCTCCTCACCCTCACCTCACCTCACCACCTCCCTCACCTCACTCCTCACCTCACCCTCCTCACCTCACCCTCCTCACCTCACCCTCCTCACCTCACCCTCCTCCCTCACCTCACCCTCCTCACCCTCACCCTTCTCCCTCACCCTCCTCACCTCACCCTCCTCCACCTCACCCTCCTCACCTCACCCTCCTCACCTCACCCTCCTCACCTCACCCTCCTCACCTCACCCTCCTCACCTCACCCTCCTCACCTCACCCCCCTCACCTCACCCTCCTCACTGCATCGTCCTCACCGCACCCTCCTTACCGCATCCTCATCATACCTTCCTCCCCTGAACCACCTCAATACGATTCTTCCCCCCTGATACCAACGTCAATATCCACACCAAATCACCAACATTGAATACTCCTTCCTCCACGCTCTTTCCTAATCTCTCCATCAAAATTCCTTATCATAAACTCCCCGTCATACCTTTCTCTTCACCATCTTTCGGTCACCACCTTTCACTTCATCATCACGTTCCCGTCACTACCTTCCTGTCACCATCTTGTCACAATCTCCCTTGACTGTGCCGTCACAATTGACTGGTCACATACGTCACATCATTTTGAGTAGTTTTTCATTATTTTCTCTCTTCTTGCTTCACATTTTAAGATCCATTATTAAAAATCTCCCTACTTCAGCAATTAATTCTTTAACTGCCATATATAACTCATGTTTAAGATTAATACATATTCTTTAACTGACATATATAACTCATGTTATTTTCCAAACCGATGGAAAATTGCATTAGTAATCCCCATACACAAAACTAGTAAAGATCCAACGTCTCCAATAAACTACAGACCAATTAGTCTTCTTCCTACCTTCTCAAAAATCTTTGAAAAAGCCTTACTAACACGAATCAACAAGTTTATCAATAACAACAATATTCTACCTAATGCACAATTTGGTTTCCGTCACAACCATTCGACTACACACCAATTATTAAGATTAACTGATCATATTATCACTAACTTTCATAATGCACAACATACTTTGGCCTTATTTTTGGACATCGAAAAAGCCTTTGATAGAATGTGGCATACTGGCTTGCTATACAAAATGAGACAATATGGTTTTCCCATTTACTTACAGAAAATAATTAAAAGTTTTCTTACTTACAGAAGTTTTAAAGTTCAACTAAACACTGAAATATCAACAACTCGATTTATGACAACTGGAATTTCACAGGGATCTCCATTATCTCCAACTCTGTATAATATTTTCATATCTGATATCCCTTCACTAATAGACTCAGAAATTGCGTTATTTGCAGACGACACAGCAGTCTATACATCCCATAAAGATCTACCTGTAGGCAGAGATAATCTACAGGATGACTTAAATATTCTTTCTGACTGGTTTAATAAATGGAACATAATTATTAATCACTCTAAATGCCAAGCCAAAATTTTCACTTTAAGATAAACAAAATTAATCTATCCTCTAATTCTAAATGGTAAAGCAATTAAATGGCTCCCTACCTCACAACCTGCAAAATATCTGGGACTATATTTTGATCGAAGACTCACATGGAAAGATCATATTACAACTGTAGCTAAAAACACTTTTATCAAAATGATTCAATTATATCCACTCATTAACAAAAACTCAAAATTAAACATAGAAACATCCCTATCAATATTTAGATATATAATACGACCGTCACTGACATATGCTAGTCCCATTTGGGGAGGTGCTGCCCCAATACACATTCAAAAATTGCAAATCATACAAAATAAATTCCTACGATGGTCAGTTAATGCACCATGGTTTATAAGAAATGAACAGTTACACAAAGAACTTTCAATTGAAAACATAAAAACATGGATACTAAAAATCTCAAAAAATTTCTACACATCCTTACACTCTAGCCCAGCCTATGAACGATTTAAACTAGGAAAAACATCTTCAACATATTCAAGAATTAAATTTAAATTTTCAAAAGATTTACTACAACCTCCATAATTTGACTACTATGTATAAAGAATATTATACTACTGCCAATACATTATACCATTGTTTTGTTTCTCAAAAAAAATGTATTTAATTAAAACAAGTTGTTAGAGGTCCCAGTAAGGGTATCCCTCAGTAATTATGTATATAGTTAAATTGTAGCTTCCAGTTAATTTGTATATAGATTATTACTTGAAATAGTTATGTATATATATGTATTCAATACCTTGAAAGATTCTGTATGTAATCGAACAAGGATAGTAATAAATAAAAAAAAAACATTTTAAGATCCTACCATTCAGGCACCAATCTATCCTCATTTCATTTTTACTTGGCCATTTTTCTAACATGCTTCATTTGCGCCGAATGTCACCTGTATAGGCTCCCGACTATTCCAACTCCACCTCTACACTTCGTTCTTTGTAAATATATATCCCCGCTCTATCTCATTTCTCAACTCTCTAACTGGCGCCTCTCCTTTGCACTAACCTATTTCTCGGTTTCTCTTCTCTCTCTTTCTTTCCTTCCGCGTGCCGCTCGCATTGCAGCCCACCGTCCCTCCTGCTTCTACCGGTGGTCCATTTTGTACGTCCTGTGGTCGTTGGCGACCCGCGCGGAATTCCTCCCTCGCTCGCTCTCTGACCTTTCCGTCTCCGGTTGCTCTCCGGCCTCGCCCACCATTCTGCCTAGCAGGTTCCTTATTTGGAGATGTCAATTGAAAATTCGTTAGACCGCAATGAAATTTTTAATATCAAATTATGTATTCGTAACGGCCGGGAAAAACAAATAAACTCTTCCTTTTCTCGTTATGTATTTGTTGGAATGTCGAACTGAATGACATTATCAAATTCCGAGTGGTGTCGTTCACATTTTAGATTACAAGGGAAATTAAAATCCAGTTGCAGTACGTTGAATACACCACGCACATTTTACTGTTCGTGTCACTAAATATAAACTAGTGTTTGGATATTTGTGTTTTTTTATATTTAAACGTCAATGTTGAATGGTATCTCAAGGTTTTCCTTAACCTTTTTAGTCTACTACTATATTAAAATCTATTACGTTGATAAATGTGCCATCTTTCTCTACCTTGCCTGTCTTGCTTTTTATTCATATATTTCCGCCAAAAAAACAATGTTTTTATGTGCCAATTCGAGCAAATACTACCCACATTCATTTTCATTAGAATATGCATTTCTGATATTTTCTTCTCTCTGAAAGTTTTTATTTTACATTTTTCTATATTCTCCACAACTTTCTTCGCCAATAATGCGCAATGTTTATCACATTTCAGGTACCTCTAGTTATGATATTTAATTTTTTTTACTACGAGAAATGATACTTCATATTGTGTTCAGATCTTTCACATTCTTATGTTCTTCCCAATCTTGTCATCCTTATCTTTTACAATTTCGTTATTTCACTTTCCCTTATCATCCTTCACTTCTTTCTGTTATCTCTTCATCCTTTCTCTTTCAAACCTATACGACTCATTTTTTCCACGTGTGTGACCTGAGTGGTTTAAAGAAATTGCCATTTTGCCAGAAAACTATCGCGAATTCAAGAATAATGCATTTAGGAATAGTCTTGAATAGTCTTTAATTTACAATCAATTAGCGTTCAAAATAACATTTCATCGTCTAACACAAAACCATTCGTAGTCTGGTATTTTTGCCAATGTTCATGTCACGATCAAAAAAATAAAAAGAATACGTTTGTGTTCAGGCCTTAAATTATTAATACATTCTACCCACAATTCGTTTCATTGATAAAAAGAAACTGTAGTAAGTATATATCCTTTTTTCTGTCAACAAAACGGTGGGTTTCTCGTGAGAGATCCTAAACTTTGTTGCCGTGCACCATCCGAACGGCACGTCTTTGCAACGTGCAGTGGACTTGCAATCAGTCCATACCGGAACAGACATTTGCTACCATGCTATGGCAAATGGCAACGATTGGGATTTGGAATTATGGGGCCTCCGCTTCGAAGCATGTCACAATTTGCTATCTCTGTCAATAAAATAAAAGTTAAAGTAGAAAAAGTACTATATTTTATTACCGAAGTAACAGTAAAATCGAATTATGAATTAAGTGTTGATTTTTTTCATCAATATGTATCAAGTCTTTTTCCTTCTATTTATCTCCCAATTTACGGTATGCAACGTCCTCATGTCGGCCTTTGCCCTCATGGCCTTTCGCTATCCTACATTCCTGTCTCGGCTGCGGATAACGCATCGCCCCTACTCATACTTCCCTCCTACTTCTCCCTTCCAGCTTCATCATCTTCCCTTGGCCCTCTCCAGTTTAACACTTCTCTTGTTCTTCTTAGTCCCACCCCACGCAGCAAGTTCTATCCTCAGCCCGTTTCCCCTCTTCTCGACTTGCTCCACTCTATCCTGGTCTGTTGCATCCCGACCCGCTGTGCCACTCCTCACCAAACCGCGTCTTTCGCTGCCGTGCCACACCACGCCACGCCACGCCACGCCACGCAAGGCCACCTGCCCCACTTCACCGTGTACCACCTTGTTCCACCCTGCGCCTATTCATCCAATTCTTATTGATCCCTCCAGACTCTCCTAACCCTTGTTCTCTCTTCGGATTGTACACTGTTCCTTCGGATTGTCCCCCCCTCCCCCCCCGCCCCACCCCTCCCCGCCCCGCCCCGCTCCGCCGCGTACTACATCACTCCGTCACGTTCCTCCCCGCCCCTACTCGCTTTCCACCACTCCTCTTTCCACCCCTCCCCGCCCACCTACTCGTCATCCCGTTGCGTCGACCCCCGCGTCACCGGAGCACGCAACGGCACGTCACGCCTCACCCCGCCCCACTTCGCCCAGCCCCCACTCGTCCCACGCTGCGCCGCCCCTCCCAATCCCCCTCTGCTCCTCCCCACTCCCCTCAGCCGAGCGCCGGGCGCGCCCCCTCTGCGAGCTCCGCGTGCCACGCCTCCGGCGGCGGCGGTGGCGGCCGCGGGCGGGCGGCCCCTGGCGCGCGCAATACGGGCGTTAATATTTAACTCTCGCGAGATTTACGGCGGCTGCAGGGGGCGGGCGAGTAAGGAAACAATAAAGCAGCGGGCCGCGCGCCGGAAACGTGGAGCGCCCCGGCCGGCGGCGTGGGCGGGGCGGGGCGACGCGGGGCGGGGCCGGTGCCGGGCCGGAGTGGTGGGGGTGAGGAAGGGGCGGGGCTCGGCGGAGGTCAGCCTGGACCAGCGCCGGAAGCGTGGAGACGCCGGCCACGGGGACGCACTCTCATTTGTCTTCCGCGCCGGCTATTGGAAACCGAATTATTTCAAGAAGCTCAACGGCACAGATAGAAAGCCAACGCTGTAACGCGACCTTCCGTATTGCGAGTGTTTGGAATTGTGCAAGGTGCGAGTTTGAATTCCAATGTGTCGATGTTTTTAATTTTTTATAGAGATTTTAATAAAAACCCGTTCAAAATCTGAAGCTCTCCCATCTCTCTTTAGTATACGTACGCTGTTTATTTGTAGTCCTGATTAAGTTGGTGTTTTTGATGTCTGTTTAAAAGTAAATCTCGTATTAAATAGAAAGCTTGAAGCTATATTTAAGATGACTAAACATATATGTTCGAAAAAACAAAATGGAATAGGAGGCAAAATATAACGTTTTTAGGGAAGAACAATTAATTATATATTTTCGCTTAAAGAATAATGGTCCCGGTACATTTTGATACGTTTTGTACTAACAGGCAGCATCAGTATTTTTTGTCAATAGATTACGTTGTACTTTCGTTTTATTTTTAGTCCCGACCCAAATTGAAAATTGTTTTGATGGAAATGAGAAGTAAAGTTGCATTTCGTAATTCTCTTTATATCTAAGAAAACTAGACAAATCTGAGGGTATTGTCCAACTCCAGAAGCTGTTGTGTATATTATGCCGGAGTACAAAAAACTCTGCAATGCCAAAACATTTATTGAAAAGAAACTTTACAGCAGAAGAGTTATAAATTTTGGTCTATGTTGAAGCAAAAATATTATAAGCATGTTCATTTATTGGTAGATCACGTAAAAGTATTTCTGAAAATATGCTCTGAAATAGAGTGAACTTAAATTTTCATTATTGTGAATATTTTCGTGATTCTTAATAATAGATTCATTTCCTTCTCTTTCTATGGCTGTCCCAGTCACTGCTTTACTGCACTCTGTGCGAACAGCTCCGAAAATTAAAATAAAGCCATTCTTTTCACATCTTAAAACAGGGTCATTTATTCCCTTCCAGAAGTAAAATAGCCCACTTTTTCTGCGCTCAGTGCCTGTTTTGCGAAAGCCACTCGCTCTGACGCGGAGGCTGCGGCGTGGCACAATTGCCCGGCACACGCAGCACTCCTTCAGAGCACCACGGAAGGATGGGGGCACGTTGGGGCTGGACTGGGTGTGGGAGGTGGAGTGGGGGCACGTTGGGGCTGGACTGGGTGTGGGAGGTGGAGTGGGGGCACGTTGG
This sequence comes from Teleogryllus occipitalis, assembly GCA_011170035.1. Lineage (NCBI taxonomy): Eukaryota > Metazoa > Arthropoda > Insecta > Orthoptera > Gryllidae > Teleogryllus > Teleogryllus occipitalis. Next base: position 101,398 of record BLKR01000200.1, on the reverse strand, counting down.
GGCTGGACTGGGTGTGGAAGGTGGAGTGGGGGCACGTTGGTGCTGGACTGGGTGTGGAAGGTGGAGCGGGGACACGTTGGGGCTGGACTGGGTGTGGAAGGTGGAGTGAGGGCACGTTGGGGCTGGACTGGGTGTGGAAGGTGGAGTGGGGACACGTTGGGGCTGGACAGGGTGTTGGAGGTTGAGTGGCGGCACGTTGGGGCTGGACTGGGTGTGGGAGGTGGAGTGGGGGCACGTTGGGGCTGAACTGGGTGTGGGAGGTGGAGTGGGGGCACGTTGGGGTTGGACTGGGTGTTGGAGGTGGAGTGGAGGCACGTTGGGGCTGGACTGGGTGTGGGAGGTGGAGTGGGGGCACGTTGGGGCTGGACTGGGTGTGGGAGGTGGAGTGGGGGCACGTTGGGGCTGGACTGGGTGTGGGAGGTGGAGTGGGGGCACGTTGGGGCTGGACTGGGTGTGGAAGGTGGAGTGGGGGCACGTTGGGGCTGGACTGGGTGTGGAAGGTGGAGCGGGGACACGTTGGGGCTGGACTGGGTGTGGAAGGTGGAGTGAGGGCACGTTGGGGCTGGACTGGAGTGTGGAAGGTGGAGTAGGGGACACGTTGGGGCTGGACAGGGTGTTGGAGGTTGAGTGGCGGCACGTTGGGATGTAGTGCGAAATGCAGAGATGGACGGTAGCAAAGGGAGGGAGAGAATGTAAGTGCCGGGGACTACACGTAGAAATCCAAGATCGTAGAAGATCCAATCGTAGAAGAACAAGAGAATCTGGGGAAAGACTGCGCAATGAATCGATAATGTGAAAGAAAACAGAAGCAAACGCGTCATGAAAACAGAAAAATTAATACAAACATATGAAGAAATGTGAAAATACGGTAAAAATATAACAACTGTACGACTATATTCCTAAACAGAATAGTTTAATGGTAGTATGAAGTGTGGGAATACAAGGGAAGATTCAGAGTCGGATAAGGATCGATCGTCGTTGAGCGAAACATATCGGTACGGGAGCAAGATACTTGTGGCAGGGAGGAAGGAGTGAAATGATTTGAAGAAGTCACGATCCAGCATGGAATGTTTAAATAATTGGCGTAGCGCACGTAGAAAAAATATATCAGACGGACAAGTGTCAGAGAACAAAAAGAGGAATGGACGTGAGCAGGATGAAAACAGCTATCATTATAAAAAAAATTGCTAGAATGTGTGTAAAAGTAGGTGCCGAGATAGAAAGGAAGTGGAGAGGTAAAAACGAGAAGAGAGGGGAAAAAGAGCAGGAGACCTAGAGAAGAGAATGGAATGGAGAGGGAGAAGGTCGGTCGAAGAATATTTGTGAAGTGAGCAAAACAGTTCGTGCAATGAGAGGAAAAACGGAGAGGGAGTAGAGAGCTGGCAATAACCAAGTAGAGGGCCAGCGTAAAGGGAATTACCACAGTAGAAAAGAAAGTACACAAACATAGTTGTGCTCGGAGAGCAGTTTCGCAGAGACGGAACTCGATGTGTCGTATGGCAGTTTCAGAAGAGACGACGGCGTGATTCTAGTTCGAGTTACACGCAGAGGCGTCAGCAGCAGGCACGGATAGGGGACAACCAAAAGCGCCAAGGCAAGTGAGAGCAGGTGTCGGTGGGGCGATGACGAGATTCGAGCCCAAGGCTCAACCAGAGGAATAGGGAGATTGATTGGTACCGGGCACGTCAACTGCTAAGGGAATAGCTCCCGTAAGTGTAGTTCCTCAGGAGGTGGCGTTGATCCCCCCCGCTGGATGGTGAGATCAGACACCGACCTACCGTCGGCTATCGGGGTGTTCCCAAACCAGATATCTCCCACCAGCAGGGCATCGCTCCATCTGGGACAAGCTCTAAACTCCCGACCGGTCTCCCGCCATGTCTGATAATGTAGTGGATGTTAGTGTATGTGTAAGTAAGTGGTGAAGATAGGACGAGGAAGAAGGAGGAAAAATCGCGCGCGGTCCATGGCCCGAATATTAGGGAACTGCTCCCGCATTCACCTAGTGTTGATCAGAGAAACCATAGAAAACTACCGATCAGAGCAACCGGCCGCTAGAATTCTCCTGCAGAGGGACTGGAGAGAGCCATAACCGTAACCGGAAACGCGTGTGTGCTGGAGTGGGCGTGGCTGGGAGTGGAGCGTGGGTGGATCCGGCGCGAGGGCGAGGCGAGAAGATGCGGGGGCAAGGCAGGGTGGGGACGCGGCGTGGGAAGGGATTGTGCGGGCGGGTGGCACAGGACGTAGGTGTCACGGGGATCAAGATGGAGTGGAAACGAAGCAGTGACGGTGTGGGAGCGAGGGGGTCGGGATGGAGGTGGAGAGAGCAAGGGTGAAGACGGGACGAAGGAGAGATAACGCAAGGTGGAAACGGGATGGAGCGTAGCGAGGTGGAGCAGGAATGAAGTAAAGAGGGACAGCAAAGGTGTGAAGCGGAGGCAGCGAAGATAATGGGATGGGAGAATAAAGCGATGTAGCAACGTGGGATGAAGCGGGAAAAGCTAGGGGAAACTGTTCGAAGTGGGGTGGGGCGGGGATGAAATGAAATGGGAGTGGAGTGGGGTTGAAGCCGGGGTGGCGAAGATGGAACGAAGTGGGGTGTAGCAAGGTTGTGGCGGAGATGGGATGGGGGCGGGGCCTGTTATATTATGCCGGCTTTGTCCGCGTCCGCGCCCAGCACTTCTTTCGCGCGCGGCCGCTAATAAGAGGAATTAATCCGCGTCGCGCCTCGCGCCCGCGCGCCGTTTGTAAAGAGCGCGCTGCAGGCAACGGCGGCCGCAACACCCGGGGAGAGACAGAGAAGGAGGCAATGAAAGAGGGGAAAGAAAATATGGGCTGAAAAAGAATGCTAAGACGGTAGCAATTACATTAATTTGAAGATGATTTATTATAGTAAACGAATAAAGGATAGAATGCTTTTATACCTGCGAATCTGAAGTTCATTCAATGATGAGTGAATAAGGAAACTAAGTAAAGGTATGTATGGTATAAATGTTACGATAAAAGATATAAATTTTACTCAATCCCAAAAATATTCATAACAATATACAAATATTCTCAAGAATCAGCTTGCAGACTATTCTCAAGAATAGTATTTTTTATCACATCATTTTTTGAATAAACAACGTATACTACTTTTTTTATTTTTAGTCGTCTTGTATTTAAAATGAAATCCAATGGTTCTCTGGAAAAAAAATTTTCAGGATTACCGTAAAAACTGGCCTGACCCAATTGCGGCTCACTTTGTCGTAAATGAAGTGGCAATTATCATTACTCTATTATAGGAAGTTTTGCTTCATTATATATGAGGCATGTAGAATCACCATCGCTATACGATCTTGAAGCAATCAGCAGTTAGCAGGCATGATTCAATTATTTTTCGATTAAGACAAAGCAATACCTCAGGAATAATGTTACCTGTTTTTATGGCACCTTCATTAGCCTGACAATAGTGGATTTCATTTGCTACACCATATGGACAAATCTACCAACAAGAATCATCCTTCTTGTGATATTCCTTTTTAGAGTATACAGAATCACCCACACTAAAGTGTCTTAGTGTTTTGTGGCGGAAAGGTGTCTGATTCCAATAGAAGAGAGAAGATCTCCTAGATTTCCTGAAACTTGCTATGACGACTCGTCAGCATGGGAAAAAAATCAACCAATTTCACCCTATCTTCGTAACTATGAAGCCACACAAAGATTTTGATTGTCAGATATCTTACACAATTTTATTGCACATTCTAAAAACATTCACATTCATACAACTCGCAGAATTAGCAATAAACTGAGAAACGTATTGAAGGATTATTTCAGAAAAAGTGAAGCTATTATAATACTATTAAAAAACTAATGAGCAAAAGGAGAAGACGTGAAAACATAATTATCCCAGTTTGAGAAATGTATCATAAAACCTGAGGCCATGGTTGTAACCTGACAGGATTTACAAGCAGACGAGGTCAACGCACCGTGGTGGAAGATGACAATTGAGGACGACGAGGGTGCGATATGACGGGCAAGGCACGCGACATCGCGCACCAAGATAACTCCTTGTGCGACTGCGGCTCCTGACATTCGGCCATTAGGGCGTATTACTCCGACGTCACGCAACTAGCGACGGCCGTGCACAAAGGAGGCCGAATGAAATGGCTTCGTTATGAAAGGGAAGCAAGACTCGAACAAAAGGGCGAACAGAAAGGGAAGCAAAATTCTCGAATGGATCGCATCACAGTACTTGAAACATTTCATTTTAAGATCAAATTATGGTAAGTTACATCTGGATTTATTTGCGAGCGCAGAATCATGGACATTTAGTGGGAGTTAGGGGAAAAATAAATATTTCGTATTTTAACATTCTTACATGCAACTTTAACATATATTATAGCTTTGTATCGAGTAATTAAGTATGGATTCCTGGTGTCTCATCGAAAGTCATTAGTACCGTACGTCTAGTGCTTGTTATATCCAGGGAAGTGACATCCCCCCCACTGAAAAGTGAGATTCGGCGCCTATCTACACGTCGGCTTGCAGGGTTTTCCCTCCTCCAGGTACTCCCTAGCGAGGACACGCTCCGATTGGTTTCGCAACATGAGTGTTACCGTAGTGCACGCAGGTGTTAGCTTGTGTGTGTGTTTGCAAAGGTAGAGGGGGGAACGAAGACGAGGAAGGAAATATTGCGTGCCGTTCGTGGCCCGGAAATTATCAAGTTTTTTTCGTGAAAACTACAGAAAATGTCCAGCTGCTTGAGGTCTCCTTAGGGCAGGGATTGGTTCTATCTAGTAATGTAGTTAATAACGAAAATAAACTGCCGTCGGAACTCGAATTCACTGCTCCTTCCCGGTCAGCAAAGCAAATGACATCGAGGGCTTCTCAGAGAGCAGAAAAATTGGCGAGTGCTTGAGTTATTTATTTATATATACATGTATATTTACATCTTAATATATTTATATAATTATAAACGAGAGTAATTTCATAAATAATGCACAGATTTTTATATTTTCTTAGATGTTTATTGTTTTTTGAGAAAATCTTTTCAATGTATTCTCCATTCTTCTCATTTACCGAGTCCCAACGACTGGGAAGCTTTAGAATTCCATCAAATACCCCTTCTTTGTTCTTCAGACGAATGGTTCGGGTACCGGTTGCAGAAAGCTCATCAAGAGATAAAAATGACGTCCTTGCAGAGGTTTTTTCAATTTCGCGAATTAGTCAAAGTCTGGTGGGCGCATGTCTGGACTGCAGGGTTCATATTGTAATACTTCCCAACAATATTCCTGGAACCTTTCTGACCGTACGTGGGCGAGCGATGTCGTGGAGAATGAGTGACCTAGAGTGGTCTAGCAACGGGTTTTGAGCATTTTCAATATGAATCAGTTGACATTATTCCAAATATGGACGTTATTAAAATCCCTGCGATTTCAGAGGTTTTTCCAAATGTCGCAAGGCGAACTTTTTCAATAACTCTGCCACAAATTTCACATTTCGTTCTTGTCGATGACCTGTGTCTACCTGGTCTTGCGTCGTCGTTTGTTTTTTTTTTTCACACAACCTTCATGAAATCGACTAGCCGAACGGGAAACTGCGCTACAGTTCACTGTAAGTTCACCGTACACTTCACTTAAAGCTTTCTGGATTTCAGTCGGGTTTTTACACCGTAAAGTTTCGATCTTAATATCCGATCTTCGATCCTCAACACTCATAGTACCCAAAACCTGCGCAGGCTACATATCTAAGATCCGTTATTAAACAACGAAACAAGTTATTGATGAAACCGAGACACTTGTTTCTTCCTCAAACTTTGAACTACGAGTGACGCAACAATCAGTAGCGTCAAGCTTCCAGCCGGCAGTGTTGCCAAACAATGCAAACGAAATGACCTCCGTATATTGTTTATTTATATTATATATATTTATATTTTTATATATTTATCTATGTTTAGAGTCCATAGAAATACTGAGGTCATTAGGACCCTTGAATATATGAGTAAATGATAATGATAATGATGTTGAGGTAAATAATGGATAAATAGTGAGCCATGATCGAAAATGTGAGTAGTTTCCGTGTAATTTTGCGAGAAATATAGGCAATTTATTTCTCAAAAACCGCTCCAAGTTTGTTTTTTTAAATTTTATCCTCATATGTAATAAGAGACAGAAATACATATGGTGCTTGTCCCATTTTCGGTTATTGATCATTTTTTTCGAAAATGCCAAAAAGTGAACATTTGAAAACTCCAAAATTGGAGAAAGCGATTTTTGCTTTTTGAGAAATAAATTGCCAATATTTCGCACAAAATGACACAAAAACTACTCACATTTTCGGAAAGTTGAACTCGAATGCACTTATTTAAGATCCGTCTTTAAGGAAGAGATTTCATTAAGGAAAAAATTGCTCTCATCAATATTATAGTTGTGGGAAGACGACACAAAAATTTCGCGCTTTCTCAATTTTCATAAAATCTGTGTCATTCTAGTCAGTGAGAACAAACGTTTTGTAAAATCTGTATCAAATTTAACTGAAGTGCATAAGCCGTAGGATACCACGTGGGGGTGGGGTGACGGTGAGGGTTCTTGCGCATCGGATCCGAAATCAGCGATTGAGCTTCAGACACCAATTTGCGTCACAATATTAGCGGGAATATTAAATCCAGACAGATACCAAAATTATCTTCTCGTTACAAGACATTGAAGTACATTTATGAAGCATTTATTTTAAATATTGCATCTTGTACACCTTCGTGTTAGTTTTGATTGCTTACTGTTGAAAACTTTGTAGCAAATTCAAAATGTTTTTCAACACTTCTCCCTCTCCATGCAACATGGCGGTCAGCGTCTTGACTGGGTTTTCAAACGAAGTGCCCGTGCTGGGGTCACGTGGTTGTGACGCAAAGTGGTGATTCCCAGAACCAGCTAAAAGTGGTGCACCGGAAGAACCCACTTATGTATTTCCACCATGATAGGATCTCGAACGTTGGGAATTTCATTCTTCGAATCAACAGAAGCTGACTCGTAAATGCACTCGATAAAACGCACAATAATGAATATTCATACAAATTACAAAATGTTTACGTAATCTACGAAATACAAATTTCAAAGACGTAAAAATTCAAAGAAACTTCCGAGCAGTTGAGATTGACGGCAACCACGCCTTCCAACTGCGCAAAGTGTTTGTGCACACTCATAAATCGAGCGCACGCAACAATGTCACCTTTGTTGACCAAGTTACGGTTATTAGAACGAAAGTTCCGTCCCAACTTGGCAACGTAAGCCTATAAGCTCTGCCTTGAAGACTTCCCGCCGCCTCTCACGCGAAAACCCCGTCTTCCTTGGCGGCCGTCTCGGGCGCCTTGGCATCAGACCGCCCTCATTCCCCGCCCCCTCCCTCCCGCCGCTCCCCTCCCTCCCCCGCCTGCGCGCGTCGCACACTCCACTGCACGCGGGGCGGCCGCCTTCCCTCACCTACCTGCTTAAATACCCGGTTCCGCACCCGTAAATAATAATTTTAAAATTCCTTCCCCTCGCGCGGGGCCTGGGACGCGCGGCGCGGCCGCGAATAAAAATACGCTTTGTTTAAAACGGAGAGCGCGCGGGAGGTGGGAGTTTCGGGGAGGGCGGGCAACATATCACCGCCACCAGAACACGCGGGCACCGTCCGCATTAACAAAAGTTGGTCGCGGGGGCGGGGCGGGGACCTGCCGGGCGTTTTTCCTTCGTCCGTTCCGCCGCCGCCGTCGCCGCCGCCCGCTTCCCTCTCCTCCGTGAAATATTCATTAACTTACTCCGGCCAGGTGAGGCGGGCGGCGAGCGACGGTGGCGCGGCGCGGCTGCGCGGCCTGGAGCGGGATTAGCGTGAGTAACGGCGGGGCGTGCTTTTCTCGCGATTAAAGCAAGGAGCCCGCTTTCTTTCCCCTTTGTCCGCCCCGCACCGGCAAGGCGCCGTCCCCTCGTAGCGTCGGAGAGAGGGACGAGGCCTGGTGTGCTCGGGGCAGAGCTGACGAGCAGTCTTATGTGGGGGGGGGGTGAAAGGAACCGTCGGATGAAAAGAGAAAACTGCCCATGTTGTTTTTAGTTGGTTCGTGTTTCGATCGTTCAGAAGTTGAGAGACCTATACAGGTACGGAAAGGTTTCGTGGTTCTTGATTTCAGAAAGTAACACGTCAATGGGTAAAACTCCATGGCAGCGGCCGAGTTTTAATAAAACGGGCAGTCATTTATTACAGTTCAAAGGTATAGAAGAAACATGCTTCAAATATTTTTAACTGATATTCTGGGCGTAGTATTGTTTAGTTGGTTAGTGATCCCGAGCGCGTCAACAGCTTAGGTCATTAGTCTCGTAAGTGTAGTGCATGTTTTTTCTTCGGGAGATGGCGGTGATCTTCCCCCGCTGGATAGCGAGATCCGGCGCCTACCTACCGTCGGCTAGCGGGGTTTTCTCCTAACCAGGGCTCTTCCACCAGCGGAGCACCACCCCGGCCGGGACAAGCTCTAAGTTCCCGACCGGTTTCCTGGAATATGTGGTAGTGTAGTGCATGTTAGTGAAAGTGTGTGTGTGTGTGTGTGTGTGTAAGGGGAGGGGATAAGACAAGCGAGAGGAAGGAAAGATCGCGCGCGGTCCGTGGCCCGTTTGTTAGGGTACTGCTCCCGCATTCGCCTGGTATTGATCGAAGAAACCACGGAAAACTATCGATCAGAGCAGCCGGCCTCTAGAATTCTCCTCCAGACAGCGACTGAATTCGACTTAGCTGAAAAGCTAGTGTCGAAAATCTTGCCGCCGTCAGGACTGGAACGTAAGACCTCCCGGTCAGAGGCGCTGCAGTGACATCTGCTGATGCACTGAGCTACCGCTCCCCGTAGTATTGTTTATTTTTAAAAGTTTTAAATTAAGAAAAATAACTTAATTTTTAATTACAAATCCATCTTTATCAATTTTATTAAATATACTAATAACTGAAAAATGTTCAACCATTTGCCAAAGGATAGCTCATTAAGTTGATTTGTATAACGTCGCAAACTTTAAAAGGCAAGAAGCCGAGCAGAAAATATTTCTTTCAAAAGGTTTCCAATCAAAATCACCTCTCAGCAATGAAAGAATATATATCTAGAATTCATATTGACTTCCAGATCCATTCTGCCAGTTGTCTTATTGATCTCTGACATTTTCGAAATGATCTATCAAGATTGCCCTCTATTTTCGTGTGCGCTGGGGGGGGAGGCACGTTTCATATCGATTGTGGAGGAATAATGGTCAGTTCGCACGAATTGAGCGTGGGAGTTTATAGTGCACTAACAGGGTGTTCCTGGTTCTCACAATTATCGGATAACTACATTACCATTAATGGTGTTTCCATTTTAGCAAATTGTGAGACAGTCTTCGCAACATCTAGTGAGGGTGTTCTTTTGCGATATGAAACACATTTTCCACACCGTACAGCAAATTACCAGAATGTACTTTTAAATATCACAATAGAACTTTGCTTGATATTTGGGATTTGAGTGATATTTTAAGGCCATATGTTTATTAACCATATGTTTATTGATTTGTAATCGCACTTTCATAGAATGCGGGTCACATTTTCTAAAACTACCTGCAAGCCGTTGTAGCATATGAATAAAACCTCTGGGTAAAAAATGCCAAATATCTTCTACATAATTAATCAATATTTTCAACACATTTTGTAGTAGTTCATCTATATTATCTGAGCAAATATGTGATGTCTGTACATTATATTAATTAAAAAGACAATTTTATCTTTGTATGTATGCTATTTTTGCCCAAAACGTTGTTGGTAAGCTTTATTTTATTTTTTACCACTTAGCATTGTCATTTGCATCGTTACAAATGCCGTTTCCAAGGAACTAAGAGTTATTCAGTGGAGATTCAAGGACGTATGATAGGAAAAGAGGGGATATAATTATGTATTACTCGTTCATTATACATTTGCAGACGGTATAATTAGGAAATACTGTTGCTTTGAATGTAATGCCCCAAGCACACATGTGAGAATTCACGAGCAGTGCCGATGTTTAACAGCATCTGATCAATGCTGACGCCAGCTGAGACAGTCCAGGAAAATGTGCTTGTTTTGTTTTGTCGTTTCTAAGATGTATGCTGAAAAATCAAATCCTCTTCGGTATGCGAGAGTACGCTCTGGCAGTGAATTAATTATAAATAATGTAGTGAACTTTTGCCACGAGGGAAAAAAATGGGTTATTAATACCATTAGCAAGACCTACGGAGAGAGCTGAAGTACGAAACACTTTGTCATCGACATTACACGCTACTCACAAAAGGCACGGAAAATATTTGTATTTCTCCTTTGCACATATATATTACACAATAGTTATGTTCTTGCCTACTTCTACTTGGTCGTACCTTGTAACTAGCAAACCTGCATCCCGCTTACCAACATCTATATCACATTCAATCGTTCAGAATCTACCGTAAACGTGCGATTCTCATTCAGTCGGCGGTGACCACATGTAAACGTCCCAAACATCGCTATGACTGCAAATGCATAGTGAACGAGTAATATGTATGTATAATGGATGAGCTATTACACGCGCACGCTTTCTTGAGCCGTCATGTCGTTAGATGCGAGAGGAGTGGGGAAGCGGATTATTTTTGTCTGCAGGGCTTTTATATCAAAGCTCATTTTTCGATGCAAAATAGTGTCTGTTACACTGGAATGAATTCTTTTATCACATTTTTGTTCACAAACGTCGCGTATAATTTTTTCTGAATTCAACTAAACTTTGTAAAGGAGTGGGGGTAGGTATCACGGGGCTCAAGGAAACGTACGTGTATAATAAAATATATGTTCTGTATACTATGTATAACATCGCACGCGAGGCTCGGACACTGGGCGATAGATATCAAAATCTCAACCAGTAGAGGGGATACATTATAAAGGAAAAGATCTCATTTCAGTGGTTTCTGTACCTCTGGAAGGCTTCGTTTGCTTCGCTGGAAGTAGATTGTGCGGCGTTGATTTCGAACAATAAAGCAGTGTAAAAATTAACGAGAAAAACATTTTTTTAAAATAATAATTCTAATTCGGATGAGCCAGATTAAACTTAAATCGCTATATCTACATAATAAAAATATCGTACTTTATTGGGATACGTGTAATCAATACAACGAAAATAAATAGTTTTTAAAGGGAATTAAACCGATTTACTATTACGTCCTCAGATCTTTGAATCTATTATACATATTTATAAAATGAATGTATATTTAATTATCATTTAATGTATTTTGCGAAGATGCATTCTTGACCAGACGTTGATCTAAGATTCTCTCCGTGTCGACATATATAACAGGAATAGGGTCTTTTATTCAAACATTAAAAAAATACCAGCGTAGGCTACAATATAGAACCGATCGAGACAATGTTAATTCTAATGAAAAAGCTTAGTAATTGGGTCTCAAAACTGAAAATATTTAGTTTTGAGACACGATATTGAACAATTGAAGATTTTTTATGCAGGGTACCTATTCAAGAATTGTGAGACCGCGGCGCTTCCGGAATTACAATGAATCTTCAATTCCCTGAGAAGGGATAGCACGACTACTTTTCCTGAGGCCGTATCTCAAGTGGAGCAACATAACTTTCCTAACAGGACTGTGCCTTTGATAGTATTTTGAAAATTTTCTCCGCCGACTTCTTCACACATCTGGCACTGGCTAAATATGTCCTGTTTCGAAATTATTAAAATATTCTTGTCTGTGATAAAAATACAGTAGTAATACTCAATACACAAGTTCATAAAACTCAGTATGTGTGCATTTTTAAATACTCGGTCTTCAATGAAACTCACATACTTCACAGCGCAATAAAACATCAGATATATCGACCAGAGATGATGACTAGTTACTGTATTGTTCTACGACTCATTATTGCACTCTCGTATTTGACAAAACAGTCTTACAAAAACGTCCCTTTGTTTCAAAGTTTATCTCTGCCAACACTATACTGTAATTCTAACGCTGTGTGAACTACATACATAAGTAATATCCTATAGACAATTATTTGGGGAAATTGACTTACCATTGCCTTACTTTATCCCCAATTTCACGAACTGCGTCCTCTGTTTGGGTGGTTTAGGCAGCGCGTCCACGCCCTCTGGTCGCCGCCCCTGCAAGCACTCGCTGCGACAGACGCGCTCTGAATGTTCCATGAAAAGCGGAAATGACTGCGCAGACCTCCGCTGCGGCGTGGTATGACAACCGGCTCCTGCAAGGGAAATCCACTTGGACTCTGCAAACACACCGAGAGCATTCCGGGGAAAGCTAATAGTGCGGACGATTTTGAAAAGGATGGCAATTGTGGGGTTATACGTAACTAGACACAACTGTGCTTGGAATTCACTTAGAAGTACACTTTCTAACTCAAAGATACTTATTTTCGTAGATAACACTGGCTATGTCCTTATCCTCCTTTAAAATAGAATTAAGTAAAAAAGGGCATTCACATTTTTACTTTCTCATCTAGTATTTACTTACATACTAAAGAGAAAATTGTCGAATGCTGTATCAGAAAGTAGCAATTTTTCGAAAGAACATTTCGTATTTTGGGGCGTGGTATCTAAAAAGTGAGTAACTAATGTATAATGTGTATTAAATTACTTCCACTAACACGTGTAGCTAAAACTATGTCTTGTGGGTCCATGATACTGAAAAATTGGTTGATAACGTCTACTTGGCTACCTGTCTGTAGTCAACTCAAGCGCCTACACCCTTCAGACTATTTTCTTCAAAACAGATATTCCTCGATCGATCTAGCCGGACTCGAGACCCTATGAGTTTGAAACGCATGTGTTGATTTTTGAAGAAACTTTACAGTTTCTCAAAAATACCTCCAAATTTTAAATACTTTTTTCTGGATAGAGTAAAGTAAGCTTGTACAAATGGTGCACGTCTCATCGTGAATCTCTGAATATTATCGTATTTAATAACTTCAATATTAAAAATAAATATTAAAAAAAAGAAAATGTATTCTTCAAAGAAAAATCTCTAAATACGATTGTGTACAATTTTTTGAAAATGTGAATAGTTTTCATGTAATTTTGCAGAAAAAATAAGCAATTAAAAATATTTTCTCAAAAATGACTTCAAATTGTTTCTTTAATTTTTTCTCGAATTTTTCATTAATTGTTTTCTCAGATGCTGCTGTTATCGGTGAACACTGTATTTTCGAAAACTGCAAAAAATTAACTCTGAAATACTACAATATTGATGAGAGTTTTTTAAATGAAATATGTTCTAGAAAGTTAGATCTTTAAATAAGCTCATATGCAATTTTTCGAAAATATAAGTTTTCCCGCAATGGTTGTTAGAAGTTAAGGATATTTTAAAAAATTCTCAACAACAGCTCTAAATTATTTCCTTATTATTTTTAGAATAGAGGAAATTACGCCTATAAAACTGGCGAAACTCTCAGTTTCATTGGACTCCCCCAATTTTCCAAATTTCCAAAAGTTACCAATAATGTGAGAACGTATGTACTCTCGTAGCATCACTAGTTACTAGGCACTTCATAGGATCTCTTAATCAAGATTTCGTGGAAGTTAAATTCCTTACAATATAATAAAAGTATTTAGAAATTATTTTACAAAGCTTATTAGAGAAAATTCAATGCATTATTTGTGCATACAAATGTCTTTTTACTCGTTTTGGTAATTACTGGAAACTACTCTCACTAAAATCTTGATGTAATTCTTCATGAATAAATAGAAGAAATACTGTAAATGGATATTTTCATCAGTTTTCTGTATAAAATATCAGTTTGAAGAGATACGATAACCAATATTTTTATATAATTATCAAGTAATACCATAAAAAGATATAATACTCGTATATTTAACTAGACTGCAGAGATGAAGTCTAAAAAATTATCAACACGATTGTTATTCATGCGAAATACTTGAGTAATTTATATCATTTATATCATTGGTTTCTCTTTGTAATGTTTGTCATGCCTGCGTATAGTTCTATCCGTGATGAATTTTTTTCTAAATCAGGCTGTCTTGTTCATGGAACTGTTTCCAATCCATCGTGATGAGTGGTACGAAGCGTACTATTTGCGCGATTGGTTTTTGATTGCATTCCCATTTTCCTAATATTTTGTTGCATCATCACTGCGGTTCCAATTCCACGCGGCAACTGATATGGGCTTGAATCAGCTCTCACGTTGTTCCCAAAAAATTATGGAATAGTATTACTTGTGCTAAAATTCCTGGCAACCTACACGCTTGACAAACTGTTGAAAGAGACCGAATGGTGGAAATTACAATGAATTGAAGATTTCCAGTAATAATGAAACACCACAATGTGTTTAAAAAGAAATATCAACCATGGATTTTATACATTTTCAATGCTATTCAAAACATAATTTATGTAATCAAAGGTACTACTTTATTAACTGTGTGTAAGTGTTCTTCTTAACAATTATGTTTAAATTATTTTAATGGTAATTGATAGTTGAGCATAAGGGTTTGTTTAAGGCCAAATATTTTCTCCTATGGTTATATTTAGAGATCTTCTAGATGAATTTTATGTAAAACATTTTGGACGATCTACATTCTTAATTTAAAATATTAAAAATGAAAATCCTCGGGTTGTGGCAGCGATGTGGTTCGGAAACGCATTCCGTATCAGGAGAAGTTCTAGTACTTTTATTCGATGGTGATCCATTTAGAAAAATCCTGAGATGCACTTAACCTCCTGTCAAAATAATATCAAAATTTACTGGGTTGATTAAGAGTAAATATTGGATAAAAATACATTTGAACTTTGGGACTTGCCTTGTCATCTCTTTCTCTTTTTCAAAGTTATAGTTAGATTTTCTGTAGATACTATATATTTACAGAGAGCTCTAGAAGTGAATAATTATTACCAAAAAGAACAAAAATAGAGAATTCTAATCACAATATGGCCCAATATGGCCCCATTCATCGACAGAACGATAGTGCGAACGCCAATAAAAATGAAAACTCGAACTATAATCTATGCTTTCCTAAGGATTTTATTAGTCAAGAAAATAGAAATTTGTCCGTATTAAACCCTAAAACGTATGTCAATATCATCGATGTAAGGAAATTCATATTTTATTTGATGGTATTTTATAGTTACATTAAAACTGAACATGCTGTGAATAATTTGCAAGTACGTAAAGATTTTAAAATTGGATCGTAATGGCATGTTAGGAAAATCCTTCAACAAGAAAGAAAGGAAGTATTTTGGCCCGCAAACTGCTGAAAATTCTTGGTAATTATAAGGTCGATAATTGCACAAGCACTGAATAAATTACAGGCCGTTCAGCATTTTAGATTTATTAGCTTATAAAACGTATGCTAATATCCTAGAAGCTAAGTAGCATGCTACGTTGCGTATGATAAACGATCCATGTTTCCCTACTTAACAACAACAGTACGTGCACGAAAAACGTATATGTCTCTGTCTTTTCTGCGTAAACAGCCGCAGTGGTGCGTTGTACTCCTCGTCAATTCTGTTGGTGGCGTAATATGCGCCTCTTTGTCATTTTCCGGACAACCAAGCGTGGCACATAGCTCTTCTCTGAAGACAACCGCATTGAATCTAACCCCCACACGGACGAGTTATCTGCCGCCAAAACTCAGGACTGATTCATGAAGACCCGACACACGAAATAATTGACGTTGTCATTTCTTATAGTGGATTTTTACACACATTAAAGGTGAATGTATGTATATTTATCACTAACAAAAATTAGCGCATATAAGGTATTTTAAAAACAATAATACATTTTTTAAATATTTGTTCCTCGTTTAACGAATGTTATTCAGTGGTTTTAATTAACGTATTTTACACTACCTAATACTATTTTTAACTTAATATATTGAACATAATTTCAATTTCTGAAGTTGTTCCAGGAAGGGTCCGTTAGGTGTAGAATTATTTTTAATATTTTCGACTATAAGTATTATTGTGGAGGTAATGTATTTGACTCAGAAACGATGTATGAAACGATTTGAATCAGAAAAGAGTATCTTGCTAGTGTCCAACTGAATTCTAGATAAAGGGTAAGTATATTGGCCTAATTTAACTCTTTAAAGGGCGTTGGTTACCTATATAGACCACTGTTTTCAAAATTTCTCCCTCTTTTATTAGGCAGTAGTTATCTCATCTGACCACATAAATTCTGTGATCCGTTAGATGGAATCACCATTTACTTTCCTTTCCACCATGCTGAAATAAATATATCCTAGCCAAGTATGTTAAATGTTGCATAAGAAATTGTTTTAAATCGAATATACATTCATGAAATAACCAATATTTTATATGTTCTCAATATACTTCATGGAAAAAAGTAAAAAGGTTTTGAATGGTTATATTAATTTTAAAAATAAGTTATTAGAATAATTTACATTCTAGAAATTATAACATTTCATTTCTTTAATCAATTGAGATGCATTTTGTTTTTATACTACAATGTTGCTTATTTCTTATACCGAAAAAATGTTTTTTGATTAAATTAAACCAGCTCTAAGATATTGTTATTTCCGTATCTCACATTTTATGTTAGATTATAATAGAACCATTTAAGTAAATTATTTTGCTATTAATTTATAGCTTTATTATCATAATTACTTTGTATATCACTGATTTTAATATTCTTTGGGACTCCCATAACGTCCATCGTTTTAAAACGTTTAGTGGTCCCCAGCGGCTATTGTCTAATGTAAAACGACTGTTTAAAATTCTACACATTACACCAGTCACTTCGTACATTTTTCCATTCCTGAACGGACGGACAACTCACGCAGTACCAGTTTCCCACTCCTAGGTACCTCAAATCTGGATTATTCCAAGAGCAATGTGCATTAGCCGTCAGTTTGTTGCAAGTCTCGTGGTGTTATCATGCCATCCTGCTTTTCTGTTTCGAATGATATATTTCGTGTTCCCGGGCACGTCAACTGGTATGGTCATTCCGTAAGTGGCCGTTCCGTAAGTGTAAGGTTTTTATCACGGGAGGTGGCTGTAATCTTCCCCGCTGGATAATGTGATTCGGCACTGACCTACATGCCGGTTTGCGGGGTTTTCCCATCGAGTATCTCCCACCAGCGAACACTACCGCAGAAAGAACGAGCTCTAAGCTCCAGAGTAGTAGTGTACTGTCTGCAAGTGTATATGCGTAAGTACGGCGTGAGGATAGGACAACTAAGTGCAAGGAAAAATCTCGTGCGCTTCATGGCCCGTTTGTTAGGCTCCGACATTCACCTGATATTGATCGAAGAAACCACGGAAAACTCCTAATCAGAAAGCGGCTGCAGGAATTCTCCTCCAGACCGCGACTGAATTCGGCCTGGAAATGTAGATAGTGTCGAAAATCCTACCACCGCCGCGACTCGAACCTCGCGGTGAGAGGCCTGCGGTGACATCAGTTGATATCCAAAGTCACCTCTTCGTTCCGATATTTCCGTAACATTAATCCAAATTTCTTCAATATTAGCACATTTTCATCCAGTTGTTCACCGCCCGTGGAGTAAGCTGAAGCAGGATGGCTCTAGTTAGCAAGTAAGGTAAGGGAATCATAGTAAATTCGTGAAGCGTTAAGATATAGGTGGGCTCTCCCCATGGCCTGCACTGCT
The DNA here is from genome assembly GCA_011170035.1 of Teleogryllus occipitalis. Classification (NCBI taxonomy): domain Eukaryota; kingdom Metazoa; phylum Arthropoda; class Insecta; order Orthoptera; family Gryllidae; genus Teleogryllus; species Teleogryllus occipitalis. Next base: position 83,775 of record BLKR01000200.1, on the reverse strand, counting down.
CCTTGCCTTCGGGGACTACGCCCGGAGATTTCGCTTACGCCCGCTAGAGTGCGCGGAGGTCCGCGCTCCCTAGGCGGAGATAACCTGCAACTTACGGTTCGGCCCCCTTCGACAGGCCGCGATGCCGCAGCAGTCGCAACGAAGAGCCGGAAAGAGAGAAAGCGAAGACTAGGTCACGAAGCGGAGATGGCAAAAGGGTTTAAGAATTGTGATTGCATTTCACTAAATTATTATGTGTGGTGATAAGTAAAATGAAAGTTATAATAAAGTGGAAATGAGTGATTAAAGTACACGAAAATATTTGAAACCTAAAATGAATATTTTTCTCATTGACAAAAAGACATATTTCATTAATTTTATATCAGCCACAAATCTGCCTTTCTTTTTTAGACACTCCATGAAATATTTTGTGGAAACCAAAAATGGAGATAAACATAACCTCTCGAAAGGTTGTTAATAGGGGATTCACTCCTTTATTTTTACAATAGCGTCAAGATCGCCCATCACCATTTCATCACTTTATCATTAACATGATCCTCATTACATTTTAACCTTTTTTTAAAATTCGGGTGGATGTAGATAAATGAAGGGTTAGAGAACTGAGGCTATTCAGGCCTCCCCCGATTAGTGAAACCAATAAATTAGGAAGTACATATTATTATTCCATCCATAAAATCTCTAAGGAAAGAAAAGAAGTACAAATTCCTACATGCCCATCGTTCCCTAGGGATACAAGAGTGTGTGAAACTTCTCAGGAGGTTCAGAGTTAGATAGCTCCTTTTAGCTATAGATAGCTAGCTTTAGATAGCTAAATAGGCCAGATGGGGAATATGCTACAGTCAAAGAAGAGTACAATGAAGGCCACAAACTTAACATGTAGAACTCTCGATTTGAAGCAAAATTCTCACAAACAATCGGTTATCTTCCTCCCAATTAAATTTCTGTTTTCTATGAGAATTCATAGATCTGACCATTCTTTCACAGAGGAAAGATACTGTAAGGAAAATGCTGGGACTTCTTCAGAGTTACTGATGAAGAGATTGTGCAGAGCGGAGCGACATTAGAGGGTGCATGTCTATAGGGACCGCAGCACTACTAAGAAGCGTGGTTTCCATTGCATACACATATAAAATATTTGTTTATAAATATCACGAGTTATTAGGGAAAACATAAGAGTAGTTCATTCAATGATTACAAATTTGAAAAAATGTGAGGTTACCGGTAAAAATGGATTTGATAAAGAAATATCACAGATTAATAAAGACAGTAAATACTTTCCACAAATTATATCATGACACCAATCAATTTAAATTGGCATTAGATCTTCGCAACACTAGTGAAACTCGCTATGTTCGAAAGTCGTGTTTTGAGGTAAATAAAGTTGAATATCTTAAGTTCACTACTCGATAGGGGATAAAACCGGTTTATTTTTACGAACACTGAAATATGTAATGATGCTTACAATAAACAAAGCAAATTAGGTCAAAACTGCATGTTTCTGTACATTCTTACTGTTTTGAGACATAGTTAAAAAAAATAATCGATAACTTAGTACAGACAAACCAAAGAACTTCAATTGTGCGAATGCTAAGGTGTTGTTGCCATTATTAAAGGATAATATAATTGAAGTTATCTTTGTCAAATAATTTATTCAAACAGCTCGTTTTCGACGGCTTTGCCGTCATAATCAGTCTCGCTGTATGTGAAAAAAGTTGGGAGACAGACCTGTCATGGAATAACTTCAAAAAGGTTCCAAAAGGTGACTTCAATTATTTCATCTTCAAGAACTTCAGCAGTTTCACGAGTCAAAAGAATAAAAAATGTAATTTTGAAAAGCGAAGAACTAAAAAAATCAAAAAATGAACTTAACAGAGCAGAATATATCTTTTCGCAATCAGTTAGGGCGGGCCTAAATTAGCGAGGAGCCCGTGGCACGTGCCGCATGTGTAAAAGCTGCCCTAGGAGGGTAGGCCGCACGAATTGGGGTTGCCGGCCTTATTGCTTCCCCCGGGAAGCGCTGCAAGACAAACACAGGCTGCGGCGGGGGCGGCGTGGAGGGGGAGCGGAGGCCGCTCAGGGTAATGAGAGCGCGTGAAAAATTGACGAAATGCATTCCAGGAATCGATCGATTCGCGCGGAGTGACCCAACACACAGACTCCACTCGCGGCCGAGAGTAGAGCTTCCAGTAAACTGGATTCAGGCCCACATTCTCTCTCTTAACTTTTTCTTACTCAACAGAGAGAGAGAGAGGAGATAGAAAGAGAAAGAGAGAGAGAGAGGAGAATGAGATTGAAAGAGAGAGAAAGACAGAGAGAGAGAAAGAGAGAAAGATAATGTGTGTGTTCGAATAGTGAAACAACTTCATGTCGATAGTAGAAACAAAATCAGGATATGGTACCTGGCTAATACGACATGAATTTTTTTTGAAAATCTCTAACCGGATAAGAGAGGTTTCCGGCCTTAGTTTGCAGTTCGACTCAGATTTTTCGCACATGTTTGGATGTATAAAATATTATTACTTTCAAAATATGAAGCTAAATTATACGCATAGTAAGTATTCACAGCGAAAAACGTTTTACTTGTTTAAATTAAGAAAATAATCAGTTAATGGCATTTATATTATTTATGCATTGTTGTGTTGCTATATTTATGAATTGGAAGGCATCTAAAAGTCAATTTTTAACTAATTATTACGGAAAAGTTCATATAATAAGCAATGAAATAAAATAAATATCATAAAATGATTATTTTCGTAATTTAAACACAAAAAACGGTCTTTCCGCTGTATATACTTACCATGTGCATATTTTAGTCTCATGTTGAAAAGAAAAATATTTTCTACATCGAAACATGTGGGAAAAATCTGAGTCGAATTGAAAACTAAGGCTGGAAACCTCCCTTATCCTGTTAGAGCCATTGCAAATGTAATAAAATTTGACGATCTTGTTGGTAGATACTTATTTGTATACAAGTGAAACTTTACCTTTCATTCAAAGAAACAGGAGATAAATAGATAAATACCTATTATCGGATGAAGTATATTATAATATTATATTAGTATATTGTAACATTTTAATAAAGGGAAAAATTGCAGCCCAGCATTAAATACTACTGCAAGAAGGGTTTGCCTTCCACAAATTGAAAACAAACTCTCCTGAAACGTAGTTTTTTTTCTACATAACAGTTTTTGAGTGAAGTCAACCAAAAGTGAAATGCAATGAAAAGTTAGCTGCACGTTGTGCATCGAGTTCCTAGACAAAGAATAGTTCTCTCTAAAACTACGTTATTACAGTACCTCTCAAAAATAAACCCCGGATACTTCATGCTTGTGAAACGAAGCATCTCCCAAATCTGGAAGCCTGTGCATCGATCTGCCTGAGAACCACTCTCCACCGCCATATGTGTTTGCCCGCGATCCTATCCCATCGCCCTTGCCGCATCTCCTTGTTCCAATTAGATTTCGCTCTGCAGTCGATCTCTTTCGCCAAGGAAGAAAAACGCGCTGGGAGCAACGGTCTGCGCCGAGTCCGAGGCAGAAGTTCGCATGCACAGAAGCACTTTGGCGTAGAGAGTAAAAACAACAGAAAAGAAAGAGACATCACGAAATAGAACACTTAGTACAGCGCAGTTTGCAAAGAAAATGGAGCAAACAAAACTGCGAAGGGAAAGCTTCGAACGGAATAAGAATTAGTTCAAGGCTAAAAAAGGTTTTGTCTTTAGAGTTTTTTACAGTAGTAGTATTTTATAGATACTGCGAGACATCACGATATCAGTATTTAAATATTCATGTTTGCGAGGGACAGATACATATTTACCTTTAGAATACTTCCATTAAAGAAAATGGAAATATTTCATACTTTAAAGCATTTTTCTGTGATGAAAATTCCCAATAAGTGAGTTTGTACACAATTTTCAAGCAATGTTTATTTAGTAACTAGTTGAATTATTACTGCCATTACTGTTCATTCCAAACATACACACAATTTAAAATTATGAACGCAAACAAAATATGTGTGGGATTTTTCATTTCTATTCGGAACTATCATAATTATATTGATATCTATAAAAAATTAATAGTGTGCTGAATATGTATTATATCGATGAATGCACGTCTATTAGAAATTGACAATGAGTGCCAAATAGGACAATGTCAAGTTCTGATCATACTGATAGGAAAGTTAAGTATAAGATTTTTTTTCATCGTAGGAATCATTCTCTATCATTTCTCAATAAATATTTAATACAACTTGGCATTTCTAGAATGCCAATATTTCATTGTTTTAGGTTTATAAATTCGTAACTTGACACAAAATAGGAGACGGAGACCTCAGCTCGATTTCAATGCTGAAACACGCGCCTCCCAAAAGCAGTTCAAAGCGATAAAATGAAAGATACCTTTAAAAACTGATGGAATCGAGAGCAAAGAGAAAAAAAGCTGTGTGGAGGAACAAGTAAATCAAAGCAATGACGGAGAGTGGTGCAGCAGTGCAGCCGCCGGGGGCGGTTGGGGGGGCCGGAAGCACATGAGATGTCGGCGGCGCGGGGCTGTCGAGCGAGAGGGTGGGGGAGGGGCGGGCGGAGCAGATAGGGGGCGGCGCGACTAATTCAATAAAGGCTGTCGCCGGGGCTGATAGGCGCCGGGGGCGGCACAGCAAGCACGGGGGCGGGGGCGGCGGGGGAGGCGGCGGTGGGGGCCGCGCCGCGCCGCGCCGGCTCAGATAAGCCGAGAGCAGCGACGGGGGCGCCAGTAGCGCTGGTGGTGGAGGAGGGACAGGGTCAGGGGTGAGGGTGAGGGGGCGAAATGAAGGAACCAGGAAGAGGAAGACTAGAGAGCAGGACAGTAAAAGAGAAACAGGAGAGGGAGAACGGAAATCCAAAGGGTAAAGATTAAGAGAAATAAATGAGTGACATGAATATAGATGTAAATGAAAGGAGAAATTGAGAAGGAGACAGAAAGAGAAGACAGAAAGAAATAGGGAGAGGGTATGAGAAGAGATATAAAGATATCGTGTGAGGGTACAAAGACAACAAGAGTAGAGTAAGAGATGAAGGGAAATATTGGGAGGATGATAGAATGAGAATGAAAGAGAAATAGGGACAGAATGTGAGGAAGGACAGTGGCAGCGAGGGAGTGAGGAAGATCACAGTCGCAGAGGGGAGTATACTAAGAAACGGGTTGAGGGAGAAACAGAGAGATGAGACATAGGTGGCAAGCGAGAGATAGAATTGGCCAGACTGAGAGATAAGTGCGCTAAATGACAAGTGGATCTGTTGGATGAAAAACTGACATTGGAAACGTGGAAAAGAGAAAGTATCCGACTTAAAAATGTAGTGAACAGCAGCAGTGGTTGGTCGGTTCTCGTGAACAGGGAGGATATCCACAGTGAAATGTTCTGTGGCGAAGGGTCGCTGAGCACATTGCGCAGAGCATTTGACAGAGCCGGTGAAGTCAGGTCCGGTCAGGGAGAGGGCCGGTGAATAGATAAACTTCGATCGCCTCTGCTGGAGAGTTAGGAAATCAGAACCGATACGTCCGGCGAATGTTAGCGTTCGTTTCTCGGAACGCTGTTAGCAGAACTGCTGGAACTGAGGAATTTAAAATGCCAGAAATGTGTAATAATTGTGTCTCGAGGCTGGGAAGAATGGCAGAAAAAGGGTTGAAATGGCAGTTTTTCTTGATGGGGAAGGTAGTTGACAAAATATTATCAAATATCTCAGAATATTAATTGATGAAGATGTTGGTAACGAGCGACAAACTGTTTGTTCACCTGCACAAGCAAACAACCACAATTCATGACTAAATATTGGCAGTGGCTTTGTTTCTGTTGCTATTAACAAGTATTGTTGATGTGAATTGATCTGGAAAGTCTTTACGAAGAGTAATATTCTGCGTTTACTGTGAGTAAACAACCCTCTTTCATGCAACTTTTATTTTCATTCCTCATATGCCTAGATAGAGTATGCTGTTATCTTGTAGTATTCTAGGTGTCTTGGTGATAATTACAAATTTAAATGCGTTATTTTTTGATTCAGAAGAGTTGTAGAGGGAAACATTTGTCGTATTCATCTAACAGCACGTAATGATGCAACCTACGGTCACATCTTCCGTTGTATCAGGTTTCATGAAATATAAAGGCCCGAGTGAAAATACTTAAAACCGTCTTAAAATAGGAAAATTTGATGGATCTTTGAATGACGCATATTTTTTACTTCATATGTAGTCTAGGAAAACGCAAATACTGTACTAATGTAATATTTCTTTTCTATTACAGGTAAAGATGTGTGATGTGCTGTGCAATGATTGAACTTATGTCCTATTTCAAGTAAGTAACTTATCACTTTAATATATTTGGCATCAGTGACCTTATAAACATCAAGAGCTTATAAATTGATTAATTGATTAGTGAATCCGGCGGCGCCAATTGCTGAGGTCATTAGTTCTGCAAGTGTTTTGCATGTTTTTATCGCGGGTGGTGGCTGTGATCTTCTCCCGCTAGATGGCGAGATTTGGCAGTAACCTACACGTCGGCTACTTAGCGGGGTTTCCCCAGCTAGGTATTTCTCACAAGTTAGTACTGCCCCGCCGCGACAATCTCTAAGTTCCCGACTTGACTTCCAGAAAATATGGTAGTGTAGTGCATGTAAGTGCAACTGTATGTAAGTAAGGATTGAGAATAGAACAAGGAAAAGGAGGCAAACATTGCGCGCGGTCAGTGGACCGTTCGTTAAGTTGCTGCTCCGGCATTAGCCTGTTGTTGATGAGAGAAAACACGGAAAACTATCGATCAGAGAACATTGCTAGAATTTTCTCCCTGACAGAGGCTGGATTTGTCTTAGCTATGTAGGTAGTGTCGAAAATGCAGACACCGTCGGAACACGAACCCTAGGCCCTCCCAATCAGAGGCACTGTAGTGACATCAATTGATGCCCCGAGCCACCTAAACTAGTCTTACATAATGAAATGCAAAGACCCTAACTGAGGAGAAGCATTTGTGAGCAGGAAAATCTCTTGTATTTGCGAGTTCTGCGACCGCGTCATTGGGCTCTATGGTGAAGGAAGTCCAATAAAATGAACAACCGGAAAGGTTTCAGATAGGTCGCTCAAGCTATTTCCGGGTTGTAGGAAATATAAGCAAGTTATCTCTGAATTACGGAAAACATGAACAAACAAGTGATTGATGCCACTGTTTAAAAAACATCCCATAGTTTTGGGCTTTGGTTTTTAAAGACAGAACATTTTTCATATTAATATTTATTACATAATACATATAGCGCAACGATTCGGAAATTAGTTGTTTCCATCGTAAATTATGTTAAAAACCAAAGCCCAAAAATATTACGGTGTATTGAAGAAATACAGACAGAAAAAAATAATTTTAAAAGACATCCCTAAAGATATTCCTGAATATCGGTCTAGGTCAATTATGCAATGGCAATGTTTATTTCTACAATGCCGATTCATCCCAAACATTTCGGTATATTCTTTCACCTACACCCTCAACTATTCGGTGTCATGTTTTTGCCATTGTGCCAATAATGTTTAGTTCAAACAAATGAACCTCAAAAGATCAAGGAGGTGACAAACAGATTAATAACAATGTTTAATACTAGACTGAAAATTGATACAGTCAAATTTTGCAGTAAATTTATGATGCAATAATCAATAATTTAGTAAACGAAGTTTCAGCAGCATTAATAAACTTGGCTTTATTCAGTCTTTCTTAATCACGTGTTCTTTGCTAAAACTGTATATCTCATAAAATTTTAATGCAGATATATCAGCTTTTATAACTGAATTTGTGTTCCATTTTCTCTTTAATGGAATTATGTTTTGTTAAAAATGTCGGTTTGGGAGGGAAAATGAAAAACAAAAGTATATTGGTAATGGTTAGAAATCCCTTACAGTCCATAGTAAGCTGGTAATCATACGTTTTAATAACCAAGATCCCTTGGATTTGTGTATTAAATAGATTACACGTTGTATGCAAAATAAATATAATTGAATCAAATAACGGGCGTTTTGATTGACATTTTGACCTTTACAAAATATAAAAAACCTTTACAAGTTGTATTTATCGCAGAAAATTTCATTCTACCAATCACATTAACTTGTAGGCAAATTCGGAATATCTTTTCCTGAAAAATTAAAGAACATCTTAGCTTCAAGCGCTTGCCAAAAGAATGCATAGATATTTTTTCTTATCGCTATATTCCTCATGTTTTTCGACCAAATTGTGGGCAGTCTCTGTATTATTTTATATTTGACATTATTACGTTATACAACTGCACGATGAATTGAGATTTTGATTTTCACTGTGGATTTTGTGAGATTATTCCTTATCTCTCCTGCATCACAACATTTGAACAAATCAACGTGTTTTAATGGTCAAATAGTGAGTAATTAAGACTCGTCAACTATTGATATCTTTATACCCGTAAGCGCAGGGGATGTTATATCCCGGGAGGTAGTGGTGTCATTCCTTCTGCCTTGAATCACAAGATCCGGTGCCAAATTTAACGTCAGCCTGCGAATTATTCCCATTTAGTTTCACCACCCCTTACAGTGGAGTAACGCCCTAGACGAGACAAACCCAAAGGTCCCAACTGGTATCCCTACATGTGTGTGTAATGCACGTAAGAGGGACATTCAATAAGTTATCTATCTCGGTATCTTACGGTATTGTTAGAGAGCTCCACGTGCACAGGCAAGTTGGGACATGTCTTGGTGCAGTTCAGCCTCAGTTACAAATCAGTCTGCCGTAAGCGCTTGAAGTGAGAAGATGGCAAGTGCAGTGCGGGGCGGGTTAATAGAGAAAATGAGAGATTTTGAACACTGTGGCTGTGTACAACTTAATCATCCTCTCTAACGTCCAGATATGGCTCCCAGTGACTACTTTCTGTTTCGAAACATGAAAACATTATGCGTGGGCGACTATTTCCTGACAATGAAGCAGTTAGTAAAGCTTTAATGGGGTATCTTGACAGTCAAAATGTTTCCTTCTTATCTGAGGGTGTACGATTAATGGAGGCAAAATAGACAAGTGTGTTGAAGTCAATGGGAACTGCACTGAATAGTAATGAGGTGAATTTCAATATAAAATTTCATATTCATGCTCAGGTAGAGAACTCATTGAACGCCCTTCGTAAATATGAGTGTGAGAGTAAGGGAAGAGGAGATAACAAGGATGACGAAGGTACTGCACTGACAGTCGCCTGGTCTTGAAAGGAAAAGCCACAGAAAACTATCGATTAGAGCAGCCGGCTGCGTGGATGAAATCGATTCAGCTATGTAGCTAGTGTCGTTGCTCTAACCCTAGTACATGTCCTGTATGTGCTGCTGAAATGGCAAAAAATCCAGCGATAAGGATATTGTCCCTGAGCTATTGTATCCGGTTAACCAAACCGTCGTAGAAACAAAAGATATATTTTCCGCGGAGTATATTAAGGCTTCACGAAGTCACATAAAATCAAAATGTTTCAAGTGCCGGCGAGTACTTGGTAAGCACAGTTTTACTCGTCCTGAATAAAAATAATTTACAGCAGTTGAGTATTTTGTTTCATAGTTGAACAATAATCATATTATTGCTATGTGTAATAACATATTACATCAATTTATATTGTAAGACATGGAGTAATAGTTGTTTACGGAACAAGTGTGTGAAGGAGGGTACCACAGAACGAAAAAATTATTAGCGCTCCAATTGCGTGAGCACAGTTTGCTACTTTGACGAGTTCTCTAATCAACAAATTCACGCATGTGTGCAATAATTTTTTTCTTCTTCTGTGTTTTCATCATAAATTATTTTTATGTATGAGATTTAAGTTACAAATAGTTCTTTAATATTGACTTTGAATTATCCTATTGTTGCTATTGGGAACATAAGTGTATATTTCCAATTGTGCAAATTATATTTAAACTGTAAATATTAGATGTATTTAGAGACTTGGTGAAATGTCTGCTTGAGTTTGCAATTTAATACAATGTTTCCTTCAGACCCGACATGGTCCGGCTTGGTCACAACTGGAACTTATTTTTGGTCAGTAGTCGTGGGTTCTCTGGAAATAATATTTCATGAGAGAATCTACATGTATTAGTATTTTATTTGCATTTAATATATCATTATTTAAATATTTTATTCTAGAGGACACTCGAATGAAATGAAAGCATCTACTGACACGTTTCACAATTGAAAATTATGCACTTACGGATGAATAAGTGTGACGTACTCAATAGTGCTACATTACTCTCATGTGATCAAAAGAGTCATTGCAAAATTTTCACATCACCACATGAAGTTCAATTTTACGGCCGTCAAAAAAATGTTTCATGATCATCGCAATACCACTCTGGAGTTTTTTTTTAACTTCGATTCCGAAAGGGATACAATAAAACTACTCTTATTATGAAAAATGAGGAATTGATAAATAGGTGTATTAATTAATTATCAATTACTATTGAAGCTAGAAATTTTAATAATATCATTAGTAAAAAATAAAAACTGTAACAAATGTTTGCCAGAACATTTAATAGAAACAATGTTTTGAATGCATTAGACAAAAAATATTCAGTGTTCAGCTCCAGTGCATTGAATACGCTTTATAATTCTTTCTGAATGCCTATTACAAACATGCTAATTATATTGCAAACAACACTGCTTCGATTTGCTCTAATGATTGAATATTTATTTTGATTTTGCTTCGAAGGTACAAATATAGAACCTGCCTTTGGCAGGAGGCTGATCTTCTTGTACTCTTAAACTCTTTATATTCTTGCCTAGAATACTACCCTTCGAATGAACAATTTCTTATGATATGCCATATGTGTTCTTCACATAACACTTCATAATAAGTATTTGGTACCGTGGACTCAGATGTGGGGGTTTGGTGAATTCAGAGCAATATTTTAATTTTTATGTTGCCATGAAATGTCTTACAACTAGTAGTTAGAAGACCAGAATGCCATACGAAGCTCTGTTGAAAATAAATCAAAAACAATGAACTCTACGAAAATAATTTGATAGATTAACGAGCAAAATCAATTCAGGTGTGTTCACCAACCCATCCCCTTCGATGTTCTAGGGTTAATAACGAGAAACAAGCATTATGGTTCATGTTGCTTTTTAAGCGATAAGTACTTCCTCACGTCTGTAAAGAACGCCAGGATACACCGATCTCAAATCCAGGATTCAGTATTACGCACTTCCCAGAAGCAAGCGATCGAAGTTGAGCGGCGTCCGTCCACCGCGAAACCAATTTTGCGGTGCCCTTCCTCCTCCCCCCGCCCCCGCGCCTAAAGCCTTCGCGCACAAGATGCAGGCGGCTTCTTTCGTCCGGTGCACCAACCCGTAAGAGCAAGGGCTCGGTTCATAGATGCGCCCAAGTATCCGGCGGACCAAGTAACTCGTTTACTGCTCTCTTTGATCTCCCGAATACCGGACATGCCCTCGACCGGCGCAGCGGCGACCGGCTTCCTGGTTATCTCAGCCAACCCCGGCCGGGCGCACCGCCGCGTCGCGTCAAGCCGAGGCCAAGGCGGCAGTCAGTGACGCGGAGCGGCGCGGCTGGGCGGTGGGACAAGTTCAAACTATCCCGTCACATCCGCATCCTCGGCCACCGCACTTTCGCCTTTCACGGCCTCCTGTACCTTTCGCCTCCGCCCCCCGAGCTTTATCGCCCCCGGCGCACCCACCGGCACCGTGCAGCGCCACGCAGTGGGCCAAAACAATACCACCTAGACAAGCAACTCTCGCAACTCTGTGGTGATGTCAGCTAGAGGCCGGACTTCCACTCTTTAGCGCACGTACTCGGCCACTTCACATCATTTCCTGGTGTTTATATACATAGATTCTTGTAAGAATGTGCCCTAAATTAACAGCAAAATAAATTACACAACTACCGAGAAGATGTTGATCGAAACTACTCTAGGAAAATATTCATGCGACATAGATAACAAAACATCGATGACCCCAAACTTTCGTAATCAAAATTAAAACACGTATGTTAATAATACAGCGATCTAAAACCATAGTTTTTAAACATCTAAATTTTAAAAGCGGGGTTAGTAATCTCTAACAATAAGTTCGTGAGCAACGTTAAATTTCTGATAGTTAAAGTGATACTGGTCGTGTTTATTAATTTCCAATTAAAATTTAACTGAAAAAAGTTTAACATAATAAGTGCAATGAACTAATTCTGCGCCCGAAATCTTGAACGCTCAGGGTCATCCTAAAAGGCCTGTCCATAGTTACCCGAATATCGGTACGGGAAGAAGGGCCCCAACGCCCTACGCCGATTGTGCATGCGTTGATCACCTCCCCGCGTGCGAAATGAAAGGAAAGGTATATGAAATACTAAGGCACCGAAGTCATTTCGGCGAGAAATAGTCTGCTCAACAAAAGTACGAGTAGTAAAAATTGCTTTCGTTTGGTTCGAACGCATAAATTGATAGTGCTATACAAATTTCAGTTATTATTTTATATTTTCAATCTTACAAAATTGCTATTATGCGAATTTTTCATTCATAAACAAAATATGAAAAACGTAAAAACATCAATGTTAAAAAACATCGTTTTTATTAAATATAAAAACATAGAGGTTTTGAAAATGTTGACATCGATGTTGCATCCCTGTAACAAAGCTTGCAACATATTCGCTTTGAGCTGTAAGAAAGCGCGACAAATATATTTAAAATTGCATATTGCATTTAAACACAAAATTAAAAGATTGAATAAGCTTGGAGTGTCGTACATTGAGTTTTCGTGAAGATTTCTGTTTACTTTCTGTTTACATCATAATTCTTCCAATTGTATGACGTGATTCCTCGTTTATGTACAGTAAAGTACTTTCCAGCACTTTCAATGAGTTAATACATGTTTAATACAGTAGTGTCATGATAACTGCTACATTCTGCACACAATTATAACACAACTGCAACACAAAAAAAGTTCTTTTAGTTATGGTAGATTTTTAAAACACCTTTTATTAACCACGAACTACATTGTTGAAGCCTTTTTCGTAATGCTTCCTCTTTAATTAATCAATTATGTGCGATTCTTGCGTTTCAATAGTCATCGGAAAGGTTTACCTCGAAACAATTTTTCGAGATGTGTCTTTATTGCAGATTATGAACAAAATAATGTTACTTTTTTTGATGATAATAATAATAATAACAATAATATTCTTTTAACAATGTTTCATTGCCTTTGTATAGCTTACCGAAGACCACAATGAAAACTTGTGCCACATTATCTGCGAGAAGTAATTCATTTAAAAAATCATGTGTTTTCCTTTATCTCCAAAAATTAAGCTATTTTAAGGAAACAGTTATCTTACTAATAATTGATTTTTTAAGCGTTAGAAACGACTGCAGACAAGAATTGTACTATTTTACCACTATGTTGCAGGTGATATATTTCGATTAAACAGGTTGACTGAATTTCTGTCTGTGTAGGTAGAGTTGGGTGATATGGAACGGCTATTGCACACCATTGTTTTTAATAGCTTTTATCTTGACAAAGCAAAATAAAAAATTAATTTTCTGGTGTCTACATATTTCAAGAAGAGAACATACAAGTACACATAGACACAGTCAAATAACCACATCTAAGGGGGAACTGATTTTACAAATCTCAGTGTAGCATCACAACAGTGCACTCGCATTTGTCAGCGAATCTTCTATTTTTTACCATTTATTTATTTAATGTACGCTTTTTTTGCATTGTAAAGTACTTGGTCTGCCTGACCTTTTCTTTCTCTCCGCAGCTATAGAAATTGTGTCGTTTTGTATTAAAAAGTTACAGTTTCATTTCTCCACGTCCGGAAATCGAACTCAAGATAGCACCTCGAAAAGCAAGAACGCTGTCCATGAACCATCCGTGGGACTATGTACTAAATTATTTATTATATAATATGTGCTTTCAATAGCTATGAATTTATTGCACATTCTTTCATTCTACTTATTTATATTTACCCCGTTTGGGCGTTGAGTCCCAATGTGTGGGGAGGAGCAGCGCGTGCTCCGAGAAGGGTGGGAGAGGGCGATTCGGAATCGCTCGCTCTAAGTGTAATTCCGTGAAAGGTTTGCGGCGCAGGTTGCAGCCGCGAGCAGGGTGGGATCCGGGGAGCGGCGCTTGCCTGTTGGTACGCGCCAGAGGCCACGTGGCCTCATCCCACCCTTTACCCCCACGCACACCCTCCCGCACCCGCCCGCACCCGCCTGCACCCGCCCGCACCCGCCCGCACCCGCCCGCACCCGCCCGCCCCCGCCCGCACCCGCCCGCACCCGCCCGCACCCGCCCGCACCCGCCCGCACCCGCCCGCACCCGCCCGCACCCGCCCGCACCCGCCCGCACCCGCCCGCCCCGCCCGCCCGCCCGCCCGCCCGCACCCGCCGCGCCGCCCGCACCCGCCCGCGCACCCGCCCGCACCCGCCCGCACCGCCCGCGCCCGCCCGCACCGCCGCACCCGCCCGCCCGCCCACGCACCCGCCCGCACCCGCCCGCACCACGCCCGCACCCGCCCGCACCACGCCGCACCCGCCCGCACCCGCCCGCACCCGCCCGCACCCGCCCGCACCCGCCCGCACCGCCGCACCCGCCCGCACCCGCCGCACCCGCCCGCACCCGCCCCGCACCCGCCCGCACCCGCCCGCACCCGCCCGCACCCGCCCGCACCCGCCCGCACCCGCCCGCACCCGCCCGCCACCCGCCCGCACCCGCCCGCACCCGCCCGCACCCGCCCGCACCCGCCCGCACCCGCCCGCACCCGCCCGCACCCGCCGCACCCGCCCGCCCCCGCCCGCCCCCGCCCGCCCCCGCCCGCCCCCGCCCGCACCCGCCCGCACCCGCCCGCACCCGCCCGCACCCGCCCGCACCCGCCCGCACCCGCCCGCACCCGCCCGCACCCGCCCGCACCCGCCCGCACCCGCCCGCACCCGCCCGCACCCGCCCGCGTCCCTTCTTATGGTTGGTTGGTTGCTTTTTAGTAATTCCGGGCGCGTCGACAGCTTAGGTCATTAATTCCCTAAGTGTAGTGCATGTTTTCCTCAGGAGATGGCAGTGACCTTCCCCTGCTGGATGGCGAAATCCGGCGCCGACCTACCGTCGGCTAGTGGGGTTTCCCCCTAACCAGGACTCTCCCACCAACGGGGCACCGCCCCAGTCGGGACAAGCTCTAAGCTCCCGACCGGTCTCCCGGAACATGTGGTAGTGCGGTGCATGTTAATTTAAGTGTGTGTGTTTGTAAAGGGAGGGGATAGGACAAGGAAGAGCCGTCAGGACTTGACCCTAGGACCTCCCGGTGAGAGGCGCTGCAGTGACATCAGTTGATTCTTGTATCTTCTTCATTGTTTCTTCTTGTGTATCTTCACTGTATCTTCTTCATATTTTTCTTCTGTTTCTTCCTGTCTTCTTATCCTAATTTGTATTCTTTTTCTTCATGGTCTTTCTTTTTCGGCTTCTTCCTCTTCTTTGTCTTTCCTTTTCGGCTACTTTTTCTTCTTCCTTCTTTCTTCGTTTTCTTTATTATTTCTTATAGTGGACCCGATAATGCTTCGCTATTGCAATTTATTACACATTACACGCTACTGGTCACGTGCATGTTAATCACGTTTTACGCTACGCCCTATAAAACGTTTAATAGATGAAAGACTTTCTGGGGAGTATGGTATTCTTCTATATTCTGGTTTGGACATTGTTGGCAAGTATACTATTGTTCAATCGTTCTCCCTCATGTTTGGGCATGCATTCCGGCGGATGTTTCACAATCGTAGGGGTAGAATATGCAGTGCTTAGTACTTGACGGTGCGGCGGGTTGCCTAGACCTTCTGTTCAGGAGCGCTTGAGTCGGCACAAATGCATAACATCAACGTGCGTCTATCTGCATCAGACGCACATTCCCATTGTATTAGACGTATATTCTTCTGGAAAGTGCAAGCAATAAATTGACAAAATTATCGCAATCGGATGAATAGTATGGCAGAGAATAAAATGCGTACAAACATACATTGTTTTCTATATATTACTTTATAATTCTTCTTTTTTCCATCTTCTTCATCTACAATGTGTGTTTGGCGTTTGTCAAACAAACACATTCAGATAGAGAACGCCTTTGATAATTTTCGATTTCGTATTGGATGACTGAAGTCAGATTCATTTTATAACAAGAAAAGGACCAATTTAATATTCTCCTCATGTCCTCGTAGTAAGTAATTGTGGACAAGAAAATAATTGAATGTCTACTGCGTTCCAATTAATATTATACACGTGTGATTTATATTTTTTGTGTTAAATCAAAGTGTAATTTATACTGTGTTTAATTTAATTTAAATTTGTATTGTGTTCAATTAAAATTAAAATATGAAAATAAAGAAAAAACAAACGCCAAAATTCAAACGATTATCTATTGCCTAACCTAACCTGAACTTAGAACCCGCTAGTGTCTAAAGCAAATGCGAGTGTTAACTTCAGAAATGTTCCACACCTAGTAAGTGACTTCCCACATTTGCATGACACTGTAATGAAATGCAAGTGTTAGGGAAGGGGTATGAGAAGTGTTCCAACTCTGCATGTATCTGATAACGTACGGAATAGACGATTATCTCCTTGATCTCTTGACATAACTAGTGGGGCTAAAACAGCACGTACTTTATCGCTATTAGTAATGGAAATTAAATAGTTTCAAGCAATAGATTTTTTTATTCAAAACTTTAAATGAAAATATATTTCTGGCAATAAGTTCTTTGTATAAAATATGCAATGTATTCACTAACATATGAGATAAGTTTTATAGCCTTACAATATTCTTCGTAAGCAGTATGCGAGAACTTAAAATAATTAAAAGTTAATAAATAATACTACACTAAAAACATTGGCAAACAAATGCAAATAAATCGAAAAAAATATATAATAGTTATATGTTAAAATATGTTTAATAAGTAATTATTAAACACTATGGTATTGTAATATTTTACAAATTTATAAAAGTATTAGTGTGTATTATCGCGAACGAAAGGCAGCCGTCATTATCGCATTCTGTTATCACTGCGGGGTTAAAACAATGGGTAACAACAACCAACAATGACCGCTCAACTATTCGTTTTCACATATAACACAATAAAAGGACGCAATTGAAAATGAAATAAAATAAATATACAAATATAAGAATTGATAATAATTATTATTATTATAAAATGAAATATGAAATAATATTCAAACTATAACTTACGTAACAACCAACTGCGTAAATTAGAAGTCAGCGTCTGAAGGCTAGCAATCTTTATTTCATATTTATTTCAAAGAGGTTTAAAATAATTTTTAAAATATTAATTTGTAAATATATAACAAAAGGTCCAATGTAAGAAACAAACAAAGAAATACGAAATAATATACACATTCTATCTTACGTAGCATCCAACAGCCACAAAAACACTTCTAAAATTACGATCACGAAGCACAGGATTTTCAGAGTGGGTGACTTAGTTTTGCGCCCAATTGCTCCAAAAATACTCATATTTTCAAAATATTCAACATGATTTTAATTTAAGATCTGTTTTTGAGGAACACATTCCATTATGAAAACAATTGTATCTTCATAATTGTAGTTGTAGGAAGACAACAAAACAATTGAATTTTTTTCTATTTTCAAAAAATCAGGGTATTTAACCAACATGATACCTGCACTATTCTCTTAAACGTCCTTCAGACTATCTAACAACAAAATTTAATCAAAATCGATGGCAGCATTTTTTGAAAATTTTGAAAATGTCCCAGGCGGCCTTCTGTAAAGTACCCCCGAAAAATTAATATACCGGTTTCAAATTCAAGAGCCCGCGAGATCAGCCAGATTAATTGAAGAATACCAATTTTGGAAAAAATTATATGAACGGTTTATCCGCTAGCGTTGTTCACAGACGGACAGACACCAGAAGTTTTGCTGTCAATCGATTTTTCAGTATCAGAGACTCACAAAACATGTATTCTGGCTACATCACGTGTTAGAGAATTTGTTTCTAAATTTAGCAACGGGATTTATCCACTTTTTCGTTACCAGGTCCTAAAAATAACTGTTTATAAATTATATAAATATTGTTATAGAAATTCGATTATTATTAATTTGATTCGTAACAATTACGAAAGGTCCTCTAAAACTACATTAACAAGTTATTAAATATGCATGATAGTCCTACAAAGAAGAAATGGTCACACGACATTCTTCACAAGCTCTGCAGCAGCAACGGGAAAATTCAGGGCGGTCTAGCGCGAAAAGAGACCATGCGCATTGGAAATGACGTTCCGCACATAACACGCGCTGAACACGTCCAAATGATGCTTAATAGCGCACTCCAGGTACACAGGGTGCATGCCAGCACACGGCACTGCGTTTGACGCGCGCTTCGCTAACCAGAGTTAAAATTGAGCGTTTCACACAAGAGATCCTGAATTAGATTTCTGCTCATGTAATTCACAGTTGTGTGAAATAGTTGTTTTTTATATCGGATGGATAGGCGTGCAGCCCTCGTGAAACTACGACCTGTCAACGGCAATAGTAGTTTTTACTCTGGTCAACACATCGGATGCCATCACCGTGTCATCGCCAAGAATCATTCAACTACAGAATTTAACTATCGTTTAGCGTGTATTTTAGCATAGGAGTGGGTAGGAAAATCTCAATTGGCCGTGGGCAGGTGAATCCATACAGAGTTTGTTTTTCTTTTAAGGAATATGAAATGAACTGAAAAATAAGGTTTTTTTAATCTTAATTGGTGGTCATTTTGCGATATGTAAAAATAGAACTTTTCAATTCAAATTTACATGGGTCAAATACTCCGGAACTACTCTTGGACTTCATATCTATTTATTATATGTTATAGAATGAAATTATGATCTGAAACAAATAGGGAAATATAACAGAGTTTAGACGACTTCTTAAATCGTATGATAACATTACATTAATTATTTTCTTCAAAAGGGAAGATACCTATTGAACAAAGAATTGGCAAAGAATGGGGTGAAGACTTTGAATATCATTCTATAGCCAAATGGAATAGAATCTCAAACTGTGAACACGTTTGACGCCAAATTACTCTTGTTCGTTTAATACTGCAATTAAACATTCTAGCGGCTGGCTGCTCTGGTCGGTAGTTTTCCGTGCTGATCAACTGCTGATCAACTTGCAAAATTTCGGCGAAATTTTGTGTCAAGTATAGGCAATATTTATTTCCTTAAATCCATCTTTTCTTAAATATAGCACAAAACCTTTTTATTAAATTTAGACTTAAAATATTGTAAAGGACGCCTAAGAGAATGGTGCAGGCCTCGTGTTCGTTGGAACGCTGACTTTTCGAAAAAAAAATCGATGTCTTTTTATAACTATAATATTATTGTGAAAAATTTTTTTCTTTTAATGAAATGTATTCATCAAAAGCTGATCTTCATATAACGTTTTGTTGATTTTTTTCAAAAGATGAGTTGTTATTTTTTGTTGTTGTAATTTCGTGTCAAACTAAGTCGACCTCTCGGAAAATTCTGCGCTTTGTAAACGTAATTTTAGAGTATTTTGAGGCAGTTAGTTGCTATGTTGCTAAGGTTGGTTGCTAAGTTAGATTGTGTATATTATTTCACATTTCTCTGTTCGTGTCTTATATTCAAGCTTTTGTTATATGTTTACAAATTAATCGTTTAAAAATTATTTAAAACCTAATTAAAATATATGAAATAAAAATTCTTAGCCTTCAGGGTATATCAGATTGGAATGCAACAATTCCATTCTGCGTTGTAACTCGCAAATGTCTGTGAATTACGTCTCATTGTTGTGACATGATTCAGCTGAATGAAAAGCAGGTATAATTATCAAATTTGTGGTGATGTTGTCTTGAAAATATTCAGTTTTCGCACCTAATTATCAGCCATTTGCAATGAGTTTTACAAAAATGACGACTGAGACGTGTTCATTCGGAGAGAAATTAAGGTATAAGTAGTATTACATAACCATTACTACATGCGATAAAGTACGTGCTATTTTAGCACTACTAGTCATTTGTATGAGATGAATGTATTAAAGAATAGTAATATGTATTGTTTAATATATAAAATATATTTAATATATAATATAATTAATATAAACCAAATCTGTTTCGTGAAAACCTTCCCCATCATCACCATTGCATTACATTAACGGAACCTGTAAACAAGTACACGTTTCAAAAAAATTAACCATAGTAATTTATATTGTATCAATTACCACATCTTCTTGGCTGAAACTACTAAAATATTACTTGTGAATATTTGTTACGTGATCATCCTGCATCTGTTTGCATTTGAGACGCCACTGCGTCTGAGCAAGCAATAACACAATGAATTCGACTACACTGAGTTTACGCATTTGTTGTGCTCTTAGCGCGCTCATCGATCATTTTAATCGCGCCTCGTCTCTGGCAATCGTCGAGCGTCGGGCGTCTTTCAAGAGATCGACTTCGCAGCGACGACGCGGAGAGTGATTCCGCCCTCAGGGCGTCGAGGGCCGGCGACAGCCAGGAGCGCGAGAGCCTCTCGACGTCGGGACCGAGAGCGACGGAGGTGAATTATTCGCAGCGACGAGCCCAAACGGACCCCGCCGCCGCCTCCGCTCTTTACGAGCAGATGAATTCGCAAGTGGAGCCCACGAGGACGCGACGTTTCTGTCGACCACACGCTCGGCCACGGCACTTGGAAAGCATGGGGGGAAAGATACTGCAATGTTTTTATTTTTATTTTCATTAATTTATTATTTTTTGATTTATTATTTATTATTCTTTCTTTATTATTTTTTCTTTATTATTTATTTTTTAATTTGTTTGTTATTTATCATTTATATTTATTTATTTATAGATAATGAGAGTAGATCACAGGGATAACCAAATAACACACGTTATTCAATGGTATACTTTAATTCTCTTGTTAATAATAAAAGCAAATGTATTGCGTTCCCTTGTGGATTGCCTTATCAATACTTAATAACTATAAGGATAGAATATCATTATGAATTTAAGTAAACAGAATAGACAGTCGCTAGAATTCTCCTCCAGAGAAAGGTCTAGGATTTCGACCTAGCCATGTAGCTAATGATGAAAATGCCATCGGGAGAAGTGGCTCAATTCATCAACTGTTGTCACTGCAGTGCCACTGACCGGGAGGTGCTAGGTTCGAGTCCCGACAGATTTTCGACACTAGCGGGTCAGCTATGTCGTATTCAGTCTGAAGGAAAATTCTAGAGGCTGGCTGCTCTGATTGGTAGTTTTCCGTCGTTTCTCCGATCAACACGAGGCGAATTTCGGAGCAGTACCTTAAAAAACGGGCCACGGACCGCGCGCGATCTTTCCTTTGACTTCCTTGTTCTATCCTTACCCCTTACACTCACTAACATGCACTACACATGCAGAAGAATGGTCAGGAACTTAGAACTTGTCCCAGCTGGGGCGGTATTCCTCTTGTGAGAGATACTTGGTTGATGGAAACTCCGCAAGCCGATGGTAGGTCGGCGCCGGATCTCACTATCCAGTGAAGGAAGATCACCGCCACCTCCAGATGAAAAAAACATGCACTACACTTACGGAACTGATGACCTCAATAGATGACGTGCCCGGAATCACTAACTCACCAACCCACCAACCAATAGAAAATACCATCATGGGGACTCGAATCTTAGAACTTTCTGTCGGCTCTATAATGACTCAGTTGATGTCCTAAACCACCTCAGACGGTATCAACTGACAGAAAATCTACTTTTTACAGACAAAAAAGGAAGATGCAAATTTTTGAATTTATGGATTTGTCGCGATAAGAACACTTAATCAACATGATTGCGCTTAACTTCATCTCACGCGGTGGCTGGCGAAATACAGTGACACAGCTGGAAAAGTACAGTATCTTCGTTTATCCGCGCCTCGGAGCGTAATCTGTAAAAAATACCAGCCATTGGCTATATTCAAAGAAAAATGTTGTTTGTTACACATTTATACATCCATCATCAACTTTTTACCACATATTTCTCTTTATATCGAATGTTCTTCGAATGTACAGTGTCAACACTTAGCGGGATTAAGGTGTAGGTTCTTTTACAAATTTCTGATCATCGTAGATTTGTATGTCCAATTCTTGACAGTGAAGACAACCTTGTGATACCATGATAGATACACATACTTCATAGTACCTCAAAAGGGATGTTTGCTAGGAAAAAAATAAGTTTTTAGTAAGAAATATGACTTCGCTTCTTCTGCTCAGATTCATTATACATCCGCAGCTCAGATGCTTTCCATTGAAACTCAGAGAGCGGTAAGCACGAAAATAAAGTTGCGTCTCATGTGTCTAATTCTTCATTAGATTCCATGATATTAAATATGAATATCTAAGAAGGGAAATATTATTGTGAAACTCATCTGCGAAAGAAATTCTGAGATTTTTGAGATTGTGATTCGAAGATGTTTGCCTTCGCTACTTCACACAAAAACTGAGATCTGAGACTAGCAAAAGAGTTCATAACCTCAATTTCATAAATAAAAATGAAAATTTTATTACTTAAGTATAGGAAAATTAATATCTACTCTCAGTTAATAAAAGTAAGCAAAAATAATCAGCAAATAAAAAATTAAACAAGAGATGAAAACCATGCATGACCGTGTTACAATCATGCATAATCATATAAAACATACATGCGGTAAATACTCTAGTAGAATGGAACATACATTTTTTTTACATTTTTTAAATTAACTGGCACATTTTCACTTTTACAAGAATAATTTAAGTAAATCACAGCATTAATTTAGGTGCAAATCCTTTCATTGCTGAGCATTCTCATAAGCCAAACCATAATGCATAATCTTCCCAAGGTAATAATTCCGTTAAGTTCTCAAAAGAAAAAAGTAGAGCGAATCAATATATTTCCTTTGATCACTGTACAATGGGCTCTGCAGATGCCAACGGTTAATTCTGTAGCAGCTCCAGAAGTGAAATAAATTCTCTCGGAAAAAACAACACTCTGCCAAAGTTACTCGACACTCCTGGACGTTTCATTTTAACTCTAAAATGTGGTTCTGAAAACAGCGATCTAATGAATTTAATTGACGAAGGACGCTGAGAGCGCCAGAATGAAGCGTTGCATTCCAGACGTTCTTCACATTAATTCACGTCACATTCCCGGCATTCCACTACAACATAATTGGCACCGTCGTGCCGGACGCAATAAGAAGCGACTTAATGAAAAGAGACAAACTGAAGTTATTTCAATGTGTTTTTAAACGTCCATTCGAACATATTTTATGTAACAAATTTTACTAGAATGCACGACTGAAGTTCATTTACGCAAAGGCTATCGTCCTGTGGGGAACCGCCTCGCTTATGTGGAACCGCCACCCGTGCGCGATGGTCGCGATCACTGCGGGTATTATCCTTTCTTCGCTCATTTCTCGACATGAGACTAATTTTTAATAGTAGCGTAGAGAAAAAATTTAAAGAAAAACTAGGCATGGTTGTTTGTCAAAATATTGTTTTCATATGTTGGAAAAAATGTAGCATGTAAATAATAAATTATTGGTTACAAGTTGTTACCTCACGCTCCGCTACTGTCACATGTATGGTTTTATGAAATATTTTGGTACGAATGAAATTGCATATTATACAAATTAATTCGTATAATATCGTTTTCGTATAATAGTTGCCGTTTTATAGCGGCATATTGTCTCAGTATTGCAATCTGAGTTTGAATAATGTTAATGAAAAACACCTCAAACTCTGCTCTATATTGAGTGTAGAGGTATCTGTCATTAGACAGAATGTCGCTTTATCGAAATGTACATTTCTACAAAGGCAATAAAGTACAGATTTGAGAATTTATATTCGTAGTTTTTACTAGTAAGTGAAAAAAATAATTTTAAAACTTAAGTTATTATTAGCAAGCGTCGATTTAATTTTTTTGAGTTTTGCAGAAAAGGTCGCAAACTGATTTATATTTGCACATTAAATATTTATAATATTTACATGACGAAATTTGTTCATTCTTAACAGTCCCTTTCATACCATTGAACTATTTAATTATTTTTATATTTCAAATCAACAAGAAATTCAGGTATATTATATTTGCTTTGATTAATAACAAATTCCATAGAACAAAAGAAAAAAGGCTTATTTTAAGCACCTTTAATTTGAACGTTCAGATATGTATATGAGTGATACGATATTTGTCTATCAATTGCTCCCGCGTATCAATTTAATATTGCAGGAACTGAAATTTAAAAAATAGAATATTCACTGAGAATGGCAAAATGATTAAATGTAAGAATTTTATATAATAATCATATTAACTAATAATTATTATTAAATGATAAATTTATTTTGAATTAAACAAACCGATGAGAAAATAGCCGACACTCACCGTTGACTGCTGTGCACAATATTCCAGTACCTCCTTATCTTTCCCTCTTTCTTTTCTCCCTCCTTTCAAAACGTTCAACCCTCATTTTACTCAGACGCCCTTTCTCTCTCCACCCATCCCCATCTCCCCGTCCTCCTTCGCGCGGGCCGTATACGCGCGTCGGAACAGGTTAAAAGCCTTTGGGGGTAACTCCTGATGCGAGGTTCGCGTGCGCCAGCCTAATTCCACGTTAAATTAATCCAATTCCCTATTTTGTCCTGTTTATTTACCGAATGAACATCGCGTTTCCGAAAAGGAACGTTTGTTTTTCAAGTAACCCGCTAGCTGACGCAGTCTCTCGTGTCCCTCAAAAACAGTCGCGACAAAGTTTCATTCGTGCAAGTTTGGATTTGCAGATTAATAAAAACATAAAGAATGGAAAGGTTCCCCTCCACGTTCGTAAACAAAACTACGTAATGGTGCACTCAGTCGAAAACTCTAAAGTGTTGGAAGCAGCAAATCCCCCCAGAAACTTCAGCAACAGTGAAATATTCATTTCCGACGGCGACGGTGGCGGCGGTGGCGCATTCGTGTATGGGAAATAAGCAGGCGAAGGCAGAAAAGGCCTTTCATCTACGTCCCCAAGCTGTCATTCGGAATGCATAAATCCTTTGTGTGGGCTCTGAATGGCCCGTCAGTCGAAAACACGTCTGTTGCGCCGTTGCTGCCGCCGTCGGCAGCAAACTGGGGTGTGCGGCCGCGGCCTTCGGACCGTTTCCCCTCCCGGGCGTTGTTTAGAGCGCAGTTACGATCCGGCTACGACCGCCGACTACCCTCCGTGCCCCTCCCCCCAACGACCCTCCCAAGGCTGTTTACTCGCCCGGCAGAACCCTTATCCCCGGCTCAAATTCACGCTTACGACTTAGCGACTGCCTCGAACGCAAGGTCATGATCCATTATCAATCCACCTGCTCGACATTTCTGCCTGGTACACGTTCATATCTCTATCTTTCGCTGCTTGTCCTGTCATTGTAGTGGCTCGTTTTCAGTTTATTGCTTCCTTTGCTGCCACTGCTTCTGCAGGTTTGTGCGACTGCAACATACAACTCACGATAATACCTATTGTCACTTACACGCTCTCTAGCCGTTTCGTTTTCTATGCTGTCGTTTTGCCGACAGGTGGGGCTGGCGCTCTTACTACTGCGTTTCCTCAATAACACATTACATTGTCAATGCGATGTTGAACTCAATGCTCGCAAAGGCACGATTGTGCCGCGGCCACTAGACTCTCAAGATTGAGATCGTGATATGATGCAAAGAGGTAGGCAAATTGGCGCTCTCCGTTACAGGTGACTTTAAATTGCTCTGATACGGCAATCTCACGAACTGAGGCGGCAACAAGAAATTCTGAAATTCGAAGTCATAGAATTTTGTCACAGAGTTGTTAAATATTAATTTTTAAGAATCGGTAGATATTTAATCGTAAAAGTAATAATAGTATTAAAAGTTATAACAATAATATCATCAATAAAAAATCAAATTTCATTTTGTGGTTGCTCATGGAAACCAATATGATATCATTCTCAAAGGTGTCGCTATTTCATTTATTGTATTACAGAAGAGAGTAAAGTCTAAATGAAACTATCTTGTCCTCATCCTCGCATTTCTTCCACAAATTTAGCAATCCGGAAATGTTCTGTGGCGATTACAGAGGTTTCAGTGACATTGCAGTTCCTTTGTGTAAAATCAAATACCGAAATAAACAGAATGATATATACGACATGCCGATCCAATTGTGCTCCATTACCTACATCCCCCCGAACAAATATCGCACACTTCGCGGAGGGGTCTCACAACTCTAAATGGATTTTTTTATTGAAAAAACGTTTAATGATGTGAAGCCAAAAGAAAAATTACTAAATATTAGGAAAAATACAGAGTAATGAATAGCAAAATGAAATTTACGTCATATTAAACAGTGCAATTAGCACTATCCATTGGAAACATTTGAAGAAATAATTTGGTTTGAGCGTTATTAAATCGCAGCAATTATTTAAAGCACATGTGCTTATAAATCTAATCATGTGAAGAAATTGCATCTAATGTTAATATTACCGACGTGAGAGACAAGTCAAAAAAATTACATTTTAGTAATTGTTGAAAAACAAAAGAATATAGCAATATGGTGTTTATGTCGTAGTATCGTGTACATTTGTCACTAATAGTACAAAAAAATTTAAAGAAAAATTTTGAAGCCGTTTTTGAGAGAATCTTTTTGTATTTTTTTTTAATTGCAAATATTGCACGAACTATTGCACAAAAATTACTAAAATTTTAAAAAATCTACATGACCTTTATGAGAGAACTATTTATGGTCAAAAAATTTCATTTGAAGGAAAAATCTCTGTCTTCAATTTTGTAGTTGTAGGAAGACACCGTATGAAATTCAAACTTTTGCGATTTTCGAAAATTCAGAGTTAACCGTGGAAATCGGACCTATGCCACTTTTATAAGTGTATTTTACTCTATTCTCCCAAGAAATTTAAAGAAAAAAATTTGGAACCATTTTTGAGAAAATTTTGAAAAGGTCCGAGAGCTTCATGTAAAACACCCCCAAATTCCAAAGAATGCATTTCAAAATTTTAAAGCTTCAGTTAGAGCAAATCGACATGGGTTTCTTCAATTTGGAAAAAATCTTACGCAAAGTTTAGACGCTAGTGTTGTTCACATACACCAGACGGACGGACGTTTTGAAAAAAAAAAAAAACAATTTTTTCGGTATCAGGGGACCCCAAAACGTGTATTTCCGTTGAAACCTCGAAATCGATTTTCCGCAGATTTACATCACTTTATCTATACTACGTATATACGTATGTATATGCTGTGGATTTTCGTCAGAAAAACTCTAATTGAGGGGCCGTGATATCCAAAAAGTGGATAAATCTTGTTCCTGTACAGAGCGATTCAGTCCTCTTTGCTAATACGACGGGACCTTACTCCATATGCAATGTACAGACTTAATTGCCAAAATTGGATACTCTTCGTCGTTTAGTTGTAAATAATTAACTTTAAACTGTGGACTATGCGCTTGTGCTCATGTAACATGAGCTACAGCAAGTAAGCGAGCGGCTTCACCTCGTGTTAGGGCTCGCAACTTCTCTGGAAAATTTAATTGCTAATAGTATTCGAGAAACCCTGGAAGCGAGACAAATAGCGCTCGAGGTCATGGCTTCACAGTCCTTTACCTGGCGAACAATTCATGCGGAGAGATTACGACTTTTCCTTTTCCTCCGGGTTCAGCGTTTGCGCAGTAGGGACTTCCTATAACGTCGTTTTCAATTCTCTAGGAATTTCCTGCGCAAATGCAAATGCAAAAAAAAAAAAAAAAACACAAGAATTTCGTTCGTTGCTAAGGTGAAGCGTGTTTTACAAGAACTGGCACAATTAATGTGCACAGTTTCCATGTGAGGACAGAGAAAAATCGGCATACTCGGGTTCTCCCAAGGTTTTTGGATTTCTTGCATTTACCTATCTCTCCCATCGTAATTCCTTTCAAAACCCTGTCATCGCTCTCTAACGAAATTTCCTCACAATAACCTTGGTTGAAGGTATAACCTAATTAAATCACTATCAGGGAGGTGACAAGAAGTTACCCCCTTCACACTTTACTGGTATAAAGTTGCTTGATCAATCAAGTGAAGAGCCTCACGGCTGAACGTTGTACTGTTTCTCAATAAATAAAAAAGGCTTTTGTGGTTGGTGTTAATGAAAGACCGTATAGATGCCACCGAAGTCGAGAATCGTGATGACCTTTTACGGCGTATTGAACGCGTGGCGGCAGAAATGAGGTGCAACTCGGCAAAGTTGTGCGCGTCATGGAGGCCGTTCGTCACCGATGCCTACCTTTAGTTCAGGCAGGAGGAGGCCATTTTGAACACTTGTAGAGACACTGTTACAGAAGGTGAAAATGCGAAATTTTGGCTGCATACGCAAATAAGGTAAACTACCATAAATAACATTTAAATAATTATTTTTTCTCTCTTCTTTCACACATTCGTTAGATAAGAAGGCAATATAGAAATAGGGAACAATATTTAATGTAATATTTGAGCTATCTTTTTTGCAAATAATGACCAATGACAAAAAATTTTGAATACGGTTTACGCCATTCCCTTTCGCACTCATGAGTTACTTAGTGTACACTATCATCGGGTTCTGTATGATCAACGAGGACTGAATCATCCTGTGCGCAGTAAATCACTTCCCCTAACAGTTTTGTAGTCAGAATCCACGTTTTGTGTCTCCTTGTTTTTGAAAAACATCAAAATGTCGATGTGTCTGTCTTCCTATCTCTGCGTCGTCTGTGGTCAATAATCGCCAGAATCGTTCAGACGTTTTTCTTCAAAATTGGTATTCCCCAATTGATCTGGACTAACTCAGGACCCTGCGCATTTGAAACGTATATTTTGATTTGGGGGTAAGAACTTTACATGAAGCTTTAACATTTTCAACATTTTTAAAATTTGAATAAATTATGAAAGGGGTCTTTAAATTTATTTTGTTGTGTAGTTAAATAAACACTGGTCAAACATAAAAAACAAATTTTATTTCGTACTCAACAGTAACCTACAATTTGTACGGCTCGGTGGTCGTATACATCAAACATACGGCGTTGGTGCCGTAATGCTGTCTCTTGACGTAACTAATGCGAGACAGTGAGTGCTGAAAGAAAGCCGTAGAAAGGCCAATGGCGGAGTACCCCCAAGTGGAGTGACGCAGGGCCGCCCTGACGCGATCTGGTGGCTGGTAGATGCAGAGGCGTGACTTTGATGACACGGGGTGACCGGGCCCCCAGGCGAGCCCCGAAGGTGGAACTGCGAAAAGACGGCGAGCAGCCGAATCCAGAAGCGTACCAAAGACGTGCAGCATCATGTCACGTAACCTGTAGAATGTCCAAAGGTGCGTAAGCGGGAGGTCGTTTTCCAAGAATCTCAAAGCAAGAATCAAAAGTACAACCGGGGGGCATTCCTTTTTCTATATACAAAAAATAAGAGATTAGCAACTTGACAACCTTACTCCAACACACTCTACGACCGCCCGTTGCGCCCCTCTAGCTGCCGATTGCCGGAGTGTGACGCTGACCAATCAGCGGCCAGCTACTCTTTTCCGAGCGGCGGAGCCACCCCTGTCGCACTCTGGGGAAAAAATTGCGCTGCTAACGTACGCCACGTTTCCTGGAAAGGGATACAACATGTTCTCCTTATCTGCCTAGCGTACGAAGCTGTAGATAGTTCAAGCTTTCACCTTAAAATGTTGCTATAATGCAATTAGAACTTCATGTTTTTTTCATAACATCCTAAAAGGTATCAACATGTGCATTTCAAAATTGTGAGGAAAAAAAATTATTTTTTTTAATTATACAATGGGGTAATGACTTTTTTAAAAATAATTCAGGCAGATAAGGATACATAATTCAGGTTGATAAGATTATGAATATTAACTATTTAATGAACTCAACGAACCAAAAATCCAATTTTTTTAGTCTTTCTGTGCAATTTAATCGTACGGGTTCATCTCCTTTTAATAAATGGTGTGAGGGGGAAACTGAATTTTGTAGAGTAGAATCGCAATTTTTACGATTTGAATTGTGGTATGTTCCAGACCACGTACTGAATTTGGGGTATTTATGTGCAATAACTAACTAAAACATGTTTCATTAATGGTTTTGAATATTCTATGTTTTTCCCTTAAACGAATCATTTTCTGATAATAAAAAAAATTGAATAAAATTTTGCTATGGATCATACGTGCAGACCCACTGTGAGTAACGCAACTTGCAAAAAACCAGTTGCGAACCTCTGATGAACGAAGTTTGCGAAAAAAATTGGGTTTGATATTTACAACCCAGAAAGTGAATACTATCTTAATAATACCCTATGCACTCTGAAAGGGTTGCTGAAAAGTGAATTATTATCAGACTTATAATGTAAGGTAAACTACAGTTTTTTAAACAAAATAAATATTATCATGTAATTGCAAATAACCCCAAGCTCGTTAATACCAAAAATGTTATGCATTGATAATATTTTATTGTAACTAATTTTATTTCTTTCAAATTGAATTCTGCTTTTATTTTGTACTAAGTAGAAAAACAATTTCGCGATGGTAGTGCATGTCGCTCAAAATAATAGAAGACACTACGCGGAAAAATGAGTGGCCGGACAGGTTGGCCATCAGAGCCGAGAGCACTGTCAACCTGAATAATGTTCAGAGTCACCTGGGATTGAGGTGTGATCAGTATAATTGGTCATTAGAGTGCAAAGGGTTAAAATATGTCAGGAAAAATTCTATAAATTCCTCTAAATTACCAAACTTTTACAGAAGTTCTAAAGTTTGTTCCCAATAAGTTACACCAATCTGTTCTCAGACCTCTACAAATACTAACATTATAATCAAACATCACATGGCTCAATGCTACACGGTCACCCTATCGCTTCCACCAGGCAGTGGCGAAACGACAAATGGTTTTCCACATGTCTCATTGTATTTGGCTTTGATCTACCTGCCCATACCCGATTATTGTCCTTGCAACCTAGAGTAATATTGGAATTCCCGCTACAGCAATGTGCAATCAATGCAAAGATTACCATATAGGAAATGGCATGACTAAATATAAACTCACGTGTCAACCTAAAAGACAGAATTTAGTTGAAGGTGAGTTACGATCGTGTGACAGTGTTATAAACTGAAACGCATGTGATTCACAAAATGACTAATTTTAGAAAGTGAGAAAACAATAATTCACAAGCCTACAGGAGTGACAAAATGTATAGCGTTAACGTTAAGTTTGTCAAACTTTCACGATTTTCAAAATATTTGATGCGTGTTGCGCGCTGTATTTGCACGTGAATCTGTTTTTAAATTTGAAGAGTTTTATTTTGTTGTGTTCAATATCAAATGAAGTTACAAATTCAAATTGACAGTCTTTTGAACTGACAGATCCTAGATACAAGAACAAATCGTCGAATTTTCGATGTCAAATAAGTCATATTTAAAAAAGTGTGTCAGATTTATTCTATTTTAATTTGATAATAAATATTAGACAAGACATATCAAACAATGACCGCCATGTTAACTTCTGTGAACGGCGTATATTGTAATAACGTAGAAATAAGGCATTAAAGCAATGTAACTATTATTAGAGATAAATGTTACCTGTGTACCCAGATAATGTAATTTGATGCGGTCGCTAATGACCTTGTAGTTGATGCGACCAAAAATAAACTAAAAAAAAAATGACCGCCATCTTTAGGGGTTGTTTTGGCGGCAGGAGGCTGTACAGAAGAAAACATTTTATAAACTGCTCAATATAGCTGAAAAAACTTTTTGGAAGGATTCTTATGAAATTATTACCTCTAATATTTCTACATTAGCAGTATAGATGGAATGAGGCTTACCACTTTCAAGGCGACATATTCAGGAGTCAGCTGTTATGATATATAAATTCCCTGGTTTTATTCGATCAACTTCCGACGGATGCCGGATCACTAACTTTAAAAAACCGTCCAAAAATCGCGTGCAAAACTTGCTTTTGACACTATTATATTCAATTTAATATTTTAACAAAAATATTTATAAATATGAAAGAGCATGTGTTTCTTAAAATACAGGTTACTCAACCTCTCTTCGGTAGAAATTAATTCGTTTCAGATTTTCTAACACTGATTAGTTCGCCGTTCCAAGTAGACCGAATATTTATGATTTCTTGGTCATCCAAGGAATGTGCTTGTACCGTTAAGTTTAAGAACTCCAACCATGTAAAATATGCAATATGTATTTCTCTTATTTGTCTGAACAAAACTAAGAGAAACATTACTTTTGAACATAAGAGAATGTTACGTAAGAAACAAAACGACCGCATCTACTACTCATTTTGGAACTTCGTAACTTCTGCTTCCACAAAGACGCCGCGAACAAGCTGCAAACGCGCGCGCGAAGTTCGACGAACGAACGAGCGACGAACCGAGTCGCATCGGACAAAAGAAGCGAGCGGCTGTAACAGGTACCTCACCCAGTGGCAAACGCTTCTCAAAAGATCCCAAACTTTGCGTGCCGCAATTTTCCGCCCCAACACTTCCGGCGGCCTTGCCGTGTTCTCCGCCATTCCTACCTCTGACTCCGTCATCTCAGCCACCGCCACCATCTCCGTCGCCACCGCCCCCCGCCCCCCGCCCCCCGCCCCCCGCCCCCCGCCCCCCACCCGCACCTTCACCCCCGCCACCACCCTCGCCACGCCCCCAACACCGCCACTGCCACTGCCCCTTTCCCGTGCTTCTGCCCCCGCCTTCGCCCCAGCTCCCGCACCCCGCCGCCTCGGCCACTGCCACTGCTCCTATTACCGCCATCGCCCCCACCACAGCCTCCCTATGGCCCCGCCCCGCCGCTCCCCTTCCACCACGGCCGCACGCGGAAACAAAACTCCCACAACGAACGAACTTCACGAGCCCTTCTGCGGGGAACTTGAAGCGCATTCCCTGCCAACTTCCAACTGCGGCCGGCGGCAGCGCCAGCGCCAGCGTGGGCGACACAGTGGCGGCGAACGGGCATCCTCCGGGACGTACTATGCGCTCTGTGTGCTTGGGGTTTTATAGCCTGGCACTTGACGCAAATCAGCTGTTACGGTGTCATCCAATCGAGAGCTAAAACGTCATCACGGTGACGGGGTGACTGGGGTGACGTTGAAGATCCTGATTGGACGAAACCGTCAACAGCAGATGTACGTCATGTGCTAGGTTACAAAAATCCAAGTATATGGTGTGGCCAGACAGCTCGCTTTCTATTGTTGTGACTGGGTTTAAATGCGATGACTAGTTTGTGGCTGTGAGAGTGGGTTTGCGGTATACGTTCGGCGAGTTCTCCCACTTCACTTGACTCCCAGTCTCCCAGAGATCTATCACCATTTATATAATAATATAATCAATAATCCATCAATGCATCTGAGGTGACTAATGGCATCCACTGATGTCACTGCAGTGCTTCTGACCGGAAGGCCCTTGGGTTGAAGCCCCGACATACGTAGCTAATTCAAGTTCAGACGCTGTCTGGAGGAGCATTGTAGAGGTCGGCTGCTAGTTTTCCGTGATTCCATCGATCAATTCCAAGCAAAGTAGTAGTACCCTAAAAAAACGAGCCACGGACCACGCGCAATCGGTCCTTTCTCCTCCTCACCCTCTCTTCATTCTGTACTTACACTGAAATGCACTACACATCCCGGCACATTCCGAAAACCAGTCTGGAGGTTAGAACGTGTCCCGACTGAGGCTGTGCCTCACTGATGGGAGATACTTAGATGTGGAAAAGCCCGCAAGACGACTTGTAGGTCGGTGCCTTACGTCACCATCAGCAGGGGACGATCACCGACCCCACCTGTGACAAAAACATGCACTACACAAATCGGCCTAATGACCATAGCATTTGACGCACCGGCAAACACTTAATCATCAATCAACCAAAGCACCAATTTCATTTGTCAACTCAAAGAACGTCTATAAGGCTGGAAATGGAATAATATTACAGAAACAACGACAATTGACATACGCTTCAAATATCTAGTTCTCCAAAATAGAAACCATGTCTCGCAACGCGCGCGCACACATATTTCATATGTATTTGTTTCACACATATTATTATACAGTTAGAAGAAATCATAATGAAGAAAATTCATGCAGAACGTTTACGAAATAGATCTGAACAAATCGATCTCTAGTGGCACTTTTGAATGTTCACTCAATAAGTTTATCTTTTATATCAGAGAGATATCGAAGGGATAAAATAGGCATAAGTTATAACAAACCTACAGATTTTCCTACTTTAATGATAGATTGATATTTATCTATTACTTCTGCTAGAAGATATATTCAAACCTAGTAATAATTTATGTGACAATGTATACACATTGCGATTAAAAATACGAATCCTTTAATAAATAATCTTATTATGAAATATATA
The DNA here is from genome assembly GCA_011170035.1 of Teleogryllus occipitalis. Taxonomy (NCBI): domain Eukaryota; kingdom Metazoa; phylum Arthropoda; class Insecta; order Orthoptera; family Gryllidae; genus Teleogryllus; species Teleogryllus occipitalis. The sequence goes on along the minus strand of BLKR01000200.1, from coordinate 49,385 downwards.
ACAATAATTCTAAATGCGCATATTGCTATTCTATATCATTACATTAAAATGCAAAAATTGGCTATAAGCAAATGGTCGCGATAAATGCATGTGCTCGTAAATGAGTTTGCTTTATACGCTTCAAAAATATCTAGTATTGGCGTTTCAAATATCTGAGCTGACCAGAAATACATTGATATAAAATAGATTTTCGTTCAAATAGAATTCACGAATAACATTGTTGACTCGAAATGTTCTTCGATGACGTGTTTTTATTTTCAGTGCTTCAAGTACACTTAACGTTAGAAGTAATTCAAGTACTCATTTCTATATGACACTTGGCTCATTTCGATATGGACTTTTATTGGACTGGAGTTCTCTGCTGTCTAAAAACTTCTATGTTCACTAGAAAAATAATTCATCAAAGTGAAAATCTGAAATAAAAAATACATTTAAAACATTTTTGTGAGGTCAATATTTCTTTATTACTTCAATTACAGTAATATTACATTATTACTTCAAATGAACCTGCAGCTATACGCTATCGATAACATATGAAAAGAAATATAGAAAAGAAATAAGAATCTCCTCTCAAGAACCCACTGGCCAATTAAACTAAATCAACTCCTAATCCCGTCAACATCAGACAACAAAATAACGCTAATGATGGACTGGTCACCGACCATGCCACACCAGGAAGCTCGGGGAGAAAATTTAATAAAGTCAGTTTTTTGACTCACTGCGATAACTCAGCGGAAAAATTGTTCCCTGGATATAACCCTAGCGAAGAAGCCATAGACCGCGCGCGATCCATCCTTTCTCATCCTTGTCCCCTCTTCTTCTCTTACACACACTTATACTCAACGTACTAACACTATCACATAGATTCGAGTGCAAACTTGTCTAGGCTGGGCGTGTTGGGTGTATGCACCAGATCTGGGGGAGATACTTAGTCAGAGAAAACCCTTAAGCCTGTTTGTCGGTTTTCCATTTCATGTTCCAGTGGAAAAGAAACACATCACAGGATATAACATGCACTACAGAATTAATTACCTTAATGCTATTGGAATCACTCATTCTAGGCATTAGACAATCAAGACATTAATTCCAAACATTTTATCCAATCAGTTCGCTCTGCGAGTCGAGTATTTTGTCGAGAGGGAATCGCATATTGTCCCTGTGTGTGGCTGTGGCAGAGGCAACGCGGATGGCAGCGAGCTCGTCAGATTACGCGCAGCCACTTGTCCCAGCAACGTGCACTCGCAGTTGCCGAGCGCGCCTGGAATTTCGAATTCATGAAATACCGGCGCCGGGGGCGCTGCAAGTGGAAAATAACTGGGGGGTGGTAACTTTTTGAAGTGCAGCGGCCGCGAAATCCCAGCATATATTCTATATGTGAAATTCGCTCTAATACATGACGTAGAAGGGTGACGAATGCCAGCAAAATGTATGTCGCGAGAAATAAAACTAAGTTTCTTTCAAGAGCGAATGAATACCCAAGTTTAAGCTAAAAGACTTTGATCCGGCATGGTTCTTCGAAGGTTATTTTTAGGAAGAGAGACACTTTTCTCAGAAAATTTTAACCTTCCGTTATTCCACGGGAGTAAAATGGAGAGTCTGAGAATAAATACACCTGGGATCCACGTAGCACGATCTATTCTCAAAAATTATTCTGGATCTTATTGAATTATACCTTCGCGAGAACGGGATCCTAAGAGAAACGTTTTGACATCTTCCACCCAACATAAGTCCTCGCCTTCTCGAGAAGTTTATTCTTTCTCGAACCACTTTTCCTTCGGAAATTCAAGTCCCTCCCGCGGGAAAGATCTCCGCCCTCAAGATGCCTCACTCCCCTGCGAGGACTAGTGGATCGACCGTGACCTCAGTGGGTCGTTCCTCACTCCGATACCAGCCGACACCTCGTTGCCGTTGCGACCGCCCTGCACTCTACCGGAGACCAATCCTCGCCCCAATCGTAGTCGGGCTATCAAGAGCCTTCAGGCGCGATCTCTTTGTTCCTTGAACATCTTTCCACTTTCGTCGCCCCCTCTTTAACACCTCAGTTTCTATTTTCTTCAGTTTATTTTAATTCGTTTGCGACTTCCGCATAAGTGTCGAGTTAGTCCTTCCGGTCTTACTTCTCCATTTATAATTTATTATCAATCATACGAATTATTTATACGCAAAATTGATGTAGAAAACAAGCTCTTTATACCACATTTTCAGATCTTCAGTCTATCACTACCCTCCTCAGAAACTTTTTGAATAATGTATTCAATTATCCTCCATTTCATAAAATACAATTTTAAACATTTCTGTTAAATTTAATTCCAATATTTCATTTTCTTGCGTATTCTTTTTATAATGAAAGATTTAACTTTCATTATTTTTCAAGCCGGAAAATTATACCCATTATTTCATATCTTTTACCCATTCCCCTCAACTTTTACATGACCGAGTAAAAACCCTATGCCATAAAACTACAACTCACAGAAATTAGATTACGGTTCTGCAGATTGAGAATGTTAAGAGCAACGATGTTGTTTTTCTCAGAAACGAAAACGAGCTGCGACCACGAGTTTACTACACAGGTAGATATAAAAGCCGGTGGTGAAAGAAGCATCTCTGGATGAAGAGTAAATAACAGCGGTGAAGTAGCCCTAAAAACTGATTTACAGCTTTATTGTATTTCATACGCCCAAATCTTTTCTCTATTTCGTTTGGTCCACACGTTTACTTTTCCCCTTTAATCTACTCCATCTAATCATAACCCACAACTCAATCCCACAATTCTTCCAGAAGGCTGAGCCTTTCATTCACTTTGCGTGCCTCACGTGCATTTCGTCGCCAGTGCAGTACACGCTCCAAATCTTATCCTTCCTTCGTTCAAGTTCCCCCACCTCGCTACGGAAGTTTCATCTCCACCTCCATCTAACAAACGAGCGCGCGGAGCCGTTCTACAATGCAGAGAGGTTGGTGGACGGACGGACAGGCGCCGGCAGCGGCCGTAGCAAACGGACCGAGGGGGGAGGAGGGGGCGGCGGCGGGGACGGAAGGGCGGGGCAGCGGACCGCGCGGCGCGGCGGCGTGGCGCGGACAGCGGCGAGTGCTTTCGCGTGTCTGCCCCAGGCCCGCGCCGTCCTCGCCCCCGGCCCCGCCATGGCCACCCCATCCGCCATCTCCGCTCTCGCCACCAACGACACCGCCAAGCACATGGCCCCTGCCGCTCCGCCCCCTCCGTGGAGGCATCTCTTTCCTCTGCGCTGCCCCTACGTCATGGCCACCGGCTGTGTCTTCTCTCGCACTATTGCCTCGTGTTCGTCCATTCATCTTCTCATCTGGTTTTCTTTTGACCCTTACGACGACGCCTCTGTCTCCTCTTCCGCTTCCGTCTCCTCTTCTTTCCGCCTTCTTCCACGCCTTCGCCTCCTCTTCTGCCTCAGCTTCTCCACATCTTCCTCGGCCCTTTCCTCTGCTCCGTTTGCCTTCTCCTATTCTCATTTTTCTCCACCATTTCTCGGTCAACCCCTCGTGTTCTACTACCTCCAAAGTTGTTCTCCATTTCTGCATCCACACTATTCCCCGAGTCTCTGCCACTGTCAACTCTGTTTCTGTTTCCACAACTACCCCATCACCACTTCCCCCTCTGCCCCATCGTGCCACCAGTTTCCACTGTGCCTCTCGCTCCGTTCCCGCCGCCGAGCCGCGTCGTGCCGTGCCGTCGGGTTCCGCCACGGCCGTCGCAGCCCAGCCCAGCCCAGCCGCAGCCGGCGGCCGTGGCAGGTGGGCGGGGCGGAGGGCACAGTGCGGAGCGCCGTGCGGCGCGGCGCGGCGGGGCGGGGAGGGGCTGCGGAAATGGAGCGAGAGCGGCCCAATTCGGGCGAGTGGCCGCCGCCGAGCGCCCTCGACGCCCGCGGTCGGGGGCAGGGGGCGGTGAGGGCGGGGGCGGGCGAGAGCGGTGCCCGGGGCAGGGCTGCCCAAACGCCCCGGGCCATCGCGCTCCGCGGATTTAACCGGCCGTGATTCCAAAGCTACCAAACAACGGCGCAGTGCAACGAGCAGTAACCGTTTTGGCCCGCGGGATGGGGCTCTTGGATTTGTAATCCGATGGAAGCGGGCTTTCAACGATTATGCGTACCGCCACAGACGGAATTAAATTGCACTTTCCGATATCTGCGTTTGTACATTTCTTTCCAAAATTAGAACGGCCACTCATGAAACCAGTAATGACGTTTTCGCCTATGTTATTCTTTCAATTAATTCAGTCACTATGACATAATAGTCTTTTAATTGAAAAACAATGTCATTAAAAATCTATGTTTTCGAATATCATTGAAGATAATAAACGCAACCCTATATAACAAAATATGCCAAAATACGAAAAAATTCAACAGATCTCAATTCTCCTAGAAAAATCTCATCTGAATAGATACTAAGTAAGCAAAAGATAGGGAACTAATCGGAATATTTCGGACTTTGTAAAATGTTGTTGTAAATGTGAAAATAGATTCGTATTGGAATCCATGAAAGAGCAGGCCCTGAATTGTGAATAAAATGTACGTGCGTGACTAAACAATCTCACATTCCAAAGTGTTTATTAAAAAAAGAGTTAGATTAAATTGATTAAATGACACAGGTTATGACGCACCATTTCCAACTTGATCACGATCAGACGCACTGGAGAACAGAATAATTCAACGTCTAGGGTAAGTTTTTAATGAACATATTTTAACATTTGAGTACAGTATATCAAAAGCCCGTTAACAAACCTTTCGTTTGATTCCTTATTTACCATTCAGAATTTTTATGTGCCTAGGGAAAGTAATATTGACAAGAATATTAATACGTGAACTGCAAAATCAATGTCTTTGGCTATCTTGATTTCGGCGAATTAGGTTTATTTTCGATAACGTATCGTTTTCAAAATGATATCAATCCTGCTTGGATTTTTTAAAAAATTGGTACATTGTGCTAAAGGAAGAATGGGTTACATTTATTTATTTTCTTGGTGTTACTATCAATTTGCCTGACAGAAATTTTCAAATAAAAAAAATCGTACGTGTTAGATTTTATGTTCAGAAATATAAATGGAGATGTCGCAAAAATCTCTTGGCTATGAAATTTGGAAAATACCAAAGATGTAGATTTTACCACGTAAATTCTAAGGAAATATAATATTTTATTTCCATGCCGAGAGACATATAACGATGTTTGAATGAGAAAATTGAAAAAGTGAATTTATGCATTTGTTTAAAAACAGTATTGAATAACATTTTCAAAAGCGATTACAGAATTGAACATGAATAATGTATGCGTAAAAATTAATGGGAATGTTTGTAATATTTTATTGTGCAGTTAATTAATTTATTTATCATTCATTACAAAACTCCATTATTTGCCTCATTTTTTTAAACTAAACTTTTTCCTAGGAGTATGAATAAATCATTTTTATTAAATACGTATACAAACAAAAATCAAATTGTAATAACAAATGTTAATGAACACTCTTTCATTAAAATGTTTATCAATACATCAAAATAACAAACCATTTTTGTATTCCATTTTGCTAAATAAAAAGTGGCTCTGAAATAAGTGAACAGTAAGAATACAAACAAAACGAAAGACCTTCAATAGTCGTAAACCAAACCTTTTTTTCTCTAACAAATATTTCAAATATGCCAATTTTTATTTATTTTTTATTTTTGATAATGCATTCTAATCAAACGTGAATTTTTTTATTCACATTTATTAGAATTTGTTTCATTCAATTATTTTCTATTCGGAGAAATAAATAATAATCATAAATTGCAATTTACTCATCGTTTGAATAAATGTTTCGAGAACTTGAAACACCGTCACCGAATTAACTTCGAGAGTCACCAACACACGCTAGAACGGCAAATTTCCGTGTGGACTTTCATAGCGCTTATCGCCACTCGTGTAACGAGACTCTCGCGCGCCGTGTTACAGAGACCTCGACCCGTGTCAGGAGGCGATTTCCCGTGAAGTCGCATGCAACGCCAGCATACCATGCACACTTCCAGTGAATGCCCCTAACATCACCTATTCTTTCCAGCAGTAGTCCTGCGATAACCCAGACTGACATTCGGAAAGATTAAAAACGTTGCATTTGAAATCGAATCCAAGAATTGTCAATAATTATTGGTGATTCTCTGAATAAAAAATAATATTCATTATATTGATGAAATTATATTGTATTGATTATATTGGTAAAAAATAATATTTTAAATGTTAATTACAAATAACATTTGAAAAAGTTATTTCATAAAATAAGTATTTACTACCTAGACACCTGTGCCAACATTACTTTGCGACTCATTGTTTGTACTTCGTGAATCATTGTTTTGAAAGTGAAAATAGCTTCATACTGGATCCGGACTACAAAGTCAACCACTGATCTCTGCGATCTATGGGGACATAAAACAGAATGAAGGATCTAGAACTCATAGTTTCCGAGTTATGCGCTATTGTAATGAGTAATTGTTTTTGTATAACAATCTGTAAACTTCTATTTTTACCTTCTTAAATCTTTTTGATGCACGACAGGGGAATAATTCTCTATCCAGCAGTAACATAGTTACAGGATTTTTGTGTCAAAGGTTCTTTTTATAGCACAAATTTCACTTGGTTCAATGGATCGACTCTCGGTTCCAGAGCCGAATGGCGAGCAGATTCTCCGCTAAATCACTCTCGATCTAGATGGGTATTGTATGAAACACTAAAACCACACAGGCTCAGGTAGCTCAGGGCATCAACCGATGTTGCATCAGTTTCTCCAACCGGGAGACGTATTTGTTTCAATCAGTACGTTTCACCAAAAGAGGATCATACATCCTGAGCGATGAAGCTGTAAAATAGTGCATTTTCATGCTGATGCAATGACCC